>MU270014.1:8871643-9554143 GCA_021432705.1 Caranx ignobilis
AAGATAAAAGTGCACAGCAGCTTGTTAATGGAGGACGACGTTATAAAATTGCAAAGGGATTGCACAGAGCTCAAACATATTATGAATAATAAAATGGAAGCCCACTCACACAGCTCAGTACCACAGCCTGCTCCTACATATGCCAGCACACATGCTCTCATCTGTCTTTAGCTCTAATGCAGCAGTTTGTATTCTGTAAGGAGGAGGAGGAGGAGGCATTACTGTGACTCATGATTCACAGAACATAGACACACACATACAAAAACACACACAGTTAATAACTGAAGGTTTTAAAAGGATTCTCAGAGTACACAGCTGCAGGCTGCCATGAGCCCCGAGGCTTCAGACCAGCTGTGGATGGAGAGGAGAGGAGGTCAATCTATAAGTGTTGAGCAGGCAGAGAGTGGGCTGTGAGCTGTGCGTCAGTCCAACTCACCTTTACAGAGGAGGAGGAAGAGGATGAGGATGAGGATGAGGATGAGGATGAGGATGAGGGTGAAGGTGAGGATGAGGGCAAGGGTGAGGCTGAGGATGAGGATGAGGATGGAGGTGAGGATGAGAATGAGGATGAGGGTGAGGACCACCAGCCATTTGACAGGAGTTTTGAAACTGGTTTATTCTGACACAATCCCACCAACATCCTCCTGCTGCCCCTCGTCCTACAGCATCAGTTGCCCAACAAATGCACTCCATCCTTTAGTTTAAATAACTACAATGATCCACTGGATGTGGCCCCCAACATTTTTGAGAGAGGAACATGTGCTGGAACAGACTGTAGAGTGATGATGGAGCAGGTCCAGCTTCTATATATGAACGCGTCATCCAATGTGCATGAGTCAGTGAGTTAACCTGACTGGTATTGTGTCCATTCACTCTCACAGTGCTTCAATAGTTCCACTTCATTTTGTCATTCATGATATCAAAGCACTGACGCCTACTTCAATCTAATGAGTCTCAAAGACTCATTACAGATTTTGGATTCACCACCAAAAGCTTCACGAGCACCCAAAGCAAACTGGAATCACTTTATGACACATAATGTGTAGGTGTGGTGTGAATCTGGAGTCAGGAGGACTCGTGGTGTGGGCAGAAGCAAGCTCTCACATTAATTCTCATGATAAAATCTATTTATGTTTTGTGCAGAAAACTGAGCTGGCTGTGTAGTTTTAAGACAGTCAGGCTAACAGTGTCGATGGTGTGGCTTTTACAAAACTGCATTACAGCGCCACTATGTGACTGATGTGACGGTCATTTCTTGGTTCAGGCTCATCCCAGTTTAGCGTAATCTGATACCAAAAATTAAACATAAACTGTATGCTGGACAAGCCTTGGAGTGAACTTGTGGCCACCATCTTGGCATTGGCTTTGTTGTCAGTTTCCTAGTGATTCCAGACTTGAACATCACCCTGCAGAGTTCTTTGCCAGTGTGAATCAGCTCTGCTTTTTATGGCTGCACAGCCTTAGTGAGCACTGGGCATCCACAGCTCCTACTGGCTCCTGTGTGTGGATTGTGTGTGAGAGAGAAAGAGGAGAGAAAGAAGTGGTACATCAGCTGTCAGAGTGGATGCTTGTCAAATGGAGCAGAACAAGCCAGTTAAATAGAAAGATCCACAGCGGAGATAGTAGGATTAATTGGCCATAATTGGTGGATGTGTTGGTGCTCCAAATGACCCAGTTTAGACGAGCGTCCCAGTGCACTGCAGAGACTCCGGCCCTGTAGCACCAGGCTGTAATCCCCCACAGCCTCTAAACTCACGCATTTCTATGAGGTCAGAAAATATAAACTGCAGGCTTTTGACACTCCACAACAGAACAATGACATGTTTCAGTTTGTTGATGAGGTCTGCTGCTTATTGATACTGCCACTTCCTGGAATCTTGTCTGCACTGTGAGGTTGCCAGGCAACCAGTAGAGATCATCCCTATCAATTTATACATCTGTACAGATGGCTCAACCAGTGTTCCTGTTATGATCCAATAAAACTGTCATTTTTCATATCAATTCAAATCCCTGTGCTGTGATTAAAATAACTGATGTACAATTGGAGAATGGATCTGTACTTGTTGTACATTAGACATACATGTCTGACACACTGACTGATCATACTTGACTAAAAGTCCATGTTGTATCACTGTTTGAATGAACCTCCTCCTCCTCTTTACTTCTCTCACAGCTACAGAACTGGACAGAGCAGCAGTGTAATATTGATATGAGTGTGCTCCTCTGGCTGGATGGACCATTGTTTACAGCTTTGTCACAAACAGAGCTGATCATGTTCTCTTATGGGAACAGTCAAAGCTCTTGGAGAAGGCGGTTTCTACTGGTCAGAGGAATCAGCCACAGGTTCCTCTGACAGTGAGCCTGGGGTGCATGCTGCTGGACACAGAGCTTAGCTTTAGCCTTCAGCCTTAATTGAATCAAACCAAACCACACCCAGAGCAAACCTCACCTCAAAATTAACAGTTTGTTCTGTCAGTTCAGAGCAGAAACTTCAAACCCAGAGCTGCCCCAGAGGAACCATCTGAAGAAAGCCCTGTGCATTGTTGGTTACACATACAGTCAGTGGAGGGATAATTAGAAATTCTTCAAAAAAAAAGTTTGGAAACATCATTTCTCCTTTCTAATTTCTCCTCCTTAATAACACCAATTGGTGTTGTGTTTTATGTCGTAAGAAAGCCTACACGTAATTAGTCACCTGTACCTGCACATTTTTTGGGGAGCTACCCACGTGTTTAGCTGCGTTGCTCATTTCAGGAACACACAATCCTCAGAAGTTGTACCTCATTGTAAAGGTGACTAATCAGGCTTTCCAACAATAATGAAACAACACCAACTGGTATTATCAAAGAAGAGAACTCACTGACTGAACTAGTGTTTCCAAACTTTTTTTGTGGAGTAGTTTCTGGGTTAATAAATGTAAATGGGATTACCTCTAACCACGAACTAACTTCATTCCCAGTGTCCAATGTTGAATGGGTAAAAGAAACATCTAGTGTGACCTACTGTGACACTCATGTAAAGGTCAAATGCTCATTTAACAAGTCAGAATGAAATCCTCCCTTCAGGACCATGGATAGTGGCAGTCAGCCAAAGCACTTCGTTACAAACTTCAACACAATAAAATAATAATAAATAACCATTCATCGACATAATAATAAATAGGCCATTGTCAGAGGAGTGTGGTCACAGTGCAGGTCTGTCTCTGACTTTATTACTGTCTGCACTACAGACCGTTCCAGAGCCAGAGAGTCAGAACCAAGTCAAAAGAATCCATAAACTTTGAACTGACTCTCTGTCATTCATTCAGTCATGGAGAGTGAGTGTGCTGCAGTGTGTTCAGGGACACAGGGCTTACATATGTTATAAACCCTCATGACGTTAGTCGAGCCGCCACCATCACTCTCAAAGTGTTCTCCCACCCAGGGATGAAAATAATTTCGAGGAGAATGTGACACAGAGTGGGGGTGGGGGGTCCTGGTTATCTCTGAAGGAGACAGAATAAATAAACAGACAGTGGGAGAGACTGAGGGAGGGAGAGACTGGCTGAAAAAAAAAAGACAAGTGAACAGAAACACTGGAAATGAGACAACATGCTTCCTGCAGCCCAGCAGTAATAGCCATGAACACCTGAGAGCTTTTATTTTGAAATGGTTGAGTTTGTATTAATGAGTCATGCAGCAGCATGAGGGGAACAAAACGAGATGTCACACTGAAATACCACCAATGACCCATTGTACAGAGGAAGACCCATTACCTCCTGTAGTATATCTACACACTCAGACCCTGATTGCAACCTGAACACCCCCTGATGATGTAAGAGAAGCATTTTACACCAAGTGATTATGAAAGAGCAACAACCTATGGGAAAAGATCAACACTGCCGACAGCCAGTCGCTCCAGCTGCTGTGCTCCAGCCACAAAAGTCGTTTTGCACATTTTCTGTCCAGAGATGTAGATCCTCTGCCAGAGACATCCTCTCAGTAAAATCACTGCAGCACTGTTGCCGAGCGACTGCTGAGTAGCCTGAGAACACATTCAAAAGGTCTGAATAGGAAGAGGGTCCTGAACAAGGAGAGAGGGACAGAAGAGGAGGCGGAGGAGGTGGAGGACAGAGAGACCAGGCCTACTGACTGAATAACACTCCATCACACAGTTTGGTCTATAAAGGCAGAAAATATTCAAAAACAGACTTAACCTACATTCATCCTCTCCCACAGAGAGACATGTCATGAGACAGACTTTTATTCTGAATTTCCCTTGATGTTCCTATTGTTCTCTAACCAGAAGCCCCACTGCTTGATTCTCAGCCTCTGCTTTTATGTGCTGTTAACACACAGCCAACACTTCCTCTGGTTCAGCTGCTGTCCCCTTTATATCAAATGGTTTACGACACAGTAGGTGTTGGTCATGATAACTGGTATCATTACACCCCTGTTTATCAACAGTGTTTCTATGAACATTAAATCAAAAACTACATCACAGTTTCACATGATTGCTTTTTGTTTGTCTTAAGATGTGGTTTGTGACAGCACTGTGTCCTTGACCCTTGACCCTTTGACAAACCATAAACAGTTCATCCAAATCAACTGAATATTTGAATATTAACTGAATATTTAATTATACAGAGATTTTTTTCAAGGTGTCACAGGTGTATTAGGAGGACAAGGCCAAAACAATATTTTGTGAGGTCACTGTGACCTTTGACTACTACAATCTAATGGGTTCATCCTTGAGCCTCAGTTGTTACAGATGGACAAAGACGGAAGTGGAAAGAGGCCAGATGCGGGAAACTGTGTAGATTCATGGATAACACTATGTGTATGATCCAAAACAAAAATAAGCTGATTTATAAAGCTGTGTGTATGGTTGCACCTTATAAATCTCACTCAGGGGAAGATTCCACTCACACAATCAGCCTTGAAGATCCTCCCTGAATCCATCAGTTTATATAATAAACACTGTCTTTGTCACAGAGACACAGAGTAGAAAGAACTGTGTGTTACTGAGGGTCAGACAGGCTCCAATACTATCAACACCACAATCATCAAACAGATTACAGGAGAAATCACAATCAATATTAAGAGGAAGGAAACATTGCACAAACATGAACTGTAGCATTTCTCTTTTTCAATGATGATAGTGATTGAAGCTCTGTGAAGCTACTTATTTTACTTAATGTTAAACAATGGGTTTAAGCTTATTCTCATATTTTCACAACATCAGTGTGACGTGGATTAGTTTGGAAAACAGTGTGTTGACATGGTCAGAGCAACAAGTGGATGACACAGCCTGTGTTTACAGAGACTCATGTATGTGTGGGAAATAGTGTTCACATGGTTTCTGTGTGTAGCTACACAACATCTACGTACTGGCTGCAGGACCACACAGTCATTATCATCAGTTAAACACATCAGACCTGCTCTAAGAAGCTAAATGTAAATGTATATTTTAGGGATGCACCGAAATGAAAATTTTTGGCCGAAACCGACAACCGAAAATGAGTAAACACTTGGCCGGAAACCAAAACCGAAACACCGAAATTAATAATTATGCCAGTTTTTAGTAGCCTACCATTGCTATTATGGCAATGACTGTGTACTGACCTCACTAAATCAAGGCATTGCAATTGCATAAATTAATATTCATGCTTCAATGAAATCAATAACAAAATTATGAAAATATTTATTTAGCGCTGACATTCCAACAATATAGAATAAAATAAAATGTGACCTCTAATAATAACCTACAGGCCTATAACTGGCTGCTGAAAGGTTGTAAAATTAAATGTTACATAAATATATACATAAACTTAAGTGCAGTAGCAGCATGTCTTCACACATACTGTGATACGTTTTTCAGCTTGTACACACATTTGTTTTCCAAACGCAGCACCACTGACAGAGCGTCATGTTTCCATGACGACTGACCGGAAAATAAGAGCGGTACGTCATGTTTCCATGACTCCCGATTGTAAAAGGAAAACTCTAAGAAGTAACGCTAAACTTTAACAACAGAGGCACATGTACGCTGTACACATGTACGATGTACACATGCACGCTGTACACATGCACGCGGGTTATTTGTAGCGCTGCTCATTTCATTGTATAAACAGACGCTCCAGAGCTGGACTGTAGCCGCTAACGGAGCTAACGGCTAAACACATACACCTGGTATCGGATCAGTGCCTGGACTCCAGTACTCGCCGACACTGATCGGCCTGTTCGGTAGGTTTTTGCTTGCCTCATCACAACATCCTGTTTCGGCCGTGTTGTTTCGGTGCTCAAAGTCTTTCGGCCGAAAATGCATTTTTTAGCCATTTTCGGCCGAAAATTTTCGGTGGATGAATTTTCGGTGCATCTCTAGTATATTTTTTATTATTCTGAACACCAGCTTCATTCGGGGTGACTCCTTGTATTTCAAGGTTCAGCCAGAAACACATAAAACTTACTCCTGAGTCTTTGGATACTGACCTGAACTGAACTGAACTGAACTGACCTGAACTGAAAAGTTGACATATCACTGTGATTATTTCCCAGCAGCTACATGTATCATGGCTGCTGCAACACATCCTCTCACTCCTTCCCTCCTGCTTCCTCTCCCTTTATCATCACATCCACTGGCAGATGTCACACACAGACACCATTTACATGCTTCGACTCACGCTGATGTTCACAGGTGAACTGTCCTGTCATGTGCCTATTGTATCTATTTTGAGTAAAAACAGTGGATATCTAATTTTAGAAGATTGTCATCCTGCTTTAGCAAACACACTGTTCATGTCAGAGACATCAGCCCGCAGGTACCCTCACTGTGATCTTGAACTGATACTTGCAAATAAATGATACATGTGCATGAGACAAAAGCTGTGCTTCAAGATGAGAGATGAAAACTGTTTTCCAAAGACACCAAACGTTCTCTGGTTCCAGTTTCAGGACTAATCAGGTGATTAACACACATCATCAGTGAACACAGGACAAGACGCCTGCTCCCTGACCTGCTGCAGGTACAGCTCAGTAAGGAAGTACAGTTTCCAGGCTGACTGACAACACAACTTTCAACAGTGCATGAAAACATCCATCCATCCACTGTTTATACCATTTATCCATGCAGGGCCATGGGGAGGGGGGGCAGGAGCCAATCCCAGAGGGACAGGTCATCAGTCTATCTAACCTTATGTGCATGTCAAGCTGGAGAACACAGAGAACCCACACAACCCAAACTTCACACAAGGCCTCAGGTGTCCTTGTTGTGAGGCCTCAGTGCTAATCACTGCACTATGGCTCACATGGTGCTCCTATAGTCAATGACCTTCTGTCAGATTTTGCCATCAATGTTCAACCAAAATACCTCCAGACTGTGCATTTAGCGGGATTCAGGTTATGACAGTGATCATCTCCCTGTGATGTGACGGGCCTCGAGAAGAAACACAGCAGACAGGACAAGTCAGAAAAACAAATAACAGCTCCCGGATATCCTGTGTGTGTGTGTGTGTGTGTGTAGCAGGTGATGGTGTTTAAATGTCTGATCATATTTGTTGTGAATATTTTGGTGGTTCCTCCTCCTCTTTCTTCGACCTCACAGGTCTGTGCTGTTGTGAAAGCGACATGAGTGTGAACACCTACCACGGATGGTCCAGTCACAGATCACAGCCGTTTGTGATTGACAGGAATCAACTGGTGCATTTCTAATGTAACATATGAAAATGAAGGATGGTATCTTTATCTCTCATAGTACCCCCCCCCCCCCCCCCCCCCCCCCCCCCCCACACACACACAACACACACACACACACACTCCCTTGCAGTGACTCTGCAAACAGCTGTTGCCGTTTGTGCTGCACCTCTTGTTTGACGGTGTCATCCCACTGGTGCCCCCGTACAGACAACCCTCACCTCTCATTTAGATTCCAGATTAACAACAGCACTGCTGCAAAAGAGGAAATGAAGAACCATTTATTATGCAAATGAAAAGCAATAATCAGCCAGGGAACACTTCTAACTTGTTCAGGGGAAGATAAGCAACACTAGGCCTTCTGGGAAAGTAACACACACACACACACACACACACATAAAGGTATGCAGAGTTCATCTGAACATGCATGTGCAGCACATTAATATTCTTTCCTGTGGCCATTGTATGAGGGGAAAGAGATGAGAACGAAGGATGGAGTGTTGCTTCCCACTCAGGTTACAGAAACACCCTCTCAGAGACAGAGAACACACATGTAATTTATTCCTCAGCTGGTTCATCTGAGAGGAGCTACCAGCCTCCACCAAATTCTGAGCCTGCTTATATTTGGCTCTGTTCAGAGGTCTGTCTCCACATCTGCTTCACAGTGCATCTCCTTTGACCACCGTGCATGTGATCAGATCTTATCTCCCTCCACTCTATGCAAAAAGATGGCTCTGAGCTTTTTAGCCAGTACGCACACAGTCTGGTCTGTTGTCAGTCCATCAGCTTTAATCCATCCATCCCTTCATGTTCACACTGCTGGAAGAATGTGGTCCGGGTGATTGGATCTCCTCTGGGTCCTGAATGTGTCTTGGGCATGTTACTTTTAAAAAGTAATAAGTTATAGTTACTTGTTACTTTTCTCAAAAGTAAGTGAGTTAGTGACTGAGTTACTACATTATAAAAGTAACTAATTACCAGGAAAAGTAAGTATAGTGTTACTATTTTATAAAATGCTCAAATAAGTCAAATTACTTAGATTGTACTCTACCTAAGCCAATCATCATCATTATTTTGCTGTTGTCTCTCCCTCCCTCCCCCCTCACCTACCCTCACCAAAGAAAAAAACTGAAGAGCTCCCATTGCTGACAGACAGTCTGCTTGGATGAAAGCCGCTCCAATGAGTCAAGTAGGTGTAGTAACGACCCTGAGTAACAGCACATTTTATTGTCAGTAATGGTAACGGCAGTATAACGGGGGGAAACAGTAACTTTTTTTAATTACTGGTTACTGAAAAAAGTAGTGCCGTTAGTAACGTTGTTTATTTCTAAAGCCATTATTCCCATCACTGGTCTTGGGTTTGTTTAAACCTAAGTTAAAGCCACTCACTTTTGATCAGACCACCTGAGACACTCACTGATAGTCAGCCTGAGCAGGCTGCCAAACAGAGGAGTCTGCATATAATAGATGAGAGAGGACCTACTATACCCATGAGAGCCTCTGGAGGTGGATTACATCCATCCTCACTCCATCCCCCCAGCTACATCAACATCAACTCCACCCAGAGGTGGAAAACCAGTTCCAGATTCAAACTCACAAGGAGTGAGATGACCGCTGAGTCACCATCAGTGGCGGCTGGTGACTGAAAAAATTGGGGAGGACAGGAGGAAAACCAGTCTATGGCATCATGATATTTTATACTAGTTGTCTAGTTATGCCTATTTTCTTATATTCAATGAAAATTAAGCAGTAAAACAATGGCTTATAAGATTTCTTCAAAACAACATCATTTTAGTCAAGCCTGCTGTTTTCAGATTAACCCTACAGGCCTAATGAAAAAGACAGAGCATTTATCAAGGATGTGAGATGTAACAAAAAGCAGGCCAGTGTTCAAAACCTGTAAACGTCACAGTGGGAATCTGATTTAAAACTCACTGATCCTGAAATAAGACACGCTGACAAACTCTAAGTTTTGGGTGTGTGGTGCGTTTACAGCTCTCGCCGCTGTTTTTTTGCCACTGAAAAGAAACAGTCCCTGCCTGGAGTATCCCTCGTCTAAAAGCTAAGACAATAGCCACTTGCTTAAGAACAGACAATATGAAAAAATAACTTGCTCGTACCCTTTTAACACCATCTCTATATCACCACCGCAGCAGCAGCAGCAGCAACAACAACAACAACAACATCCTTTTACAGACAAAGGTTGTTCGTCACTCTCTCAGCATGTGTCAGTTCACAAAAGCACAGGTAATGCCACGTTGTTTGCTAAGCACCACCTAGACATCCAGCGATGGAACGACCACATGTGGCTAAACATGTCGTCACTAGACAAATTGGGCAGCGGGCCAGAGAAAACTACTGAGTCCGACATTGTTTTTGCCTAGTTACACACCGATTCTATATTAACTTTAGTAAGCTCCGACTGGCGAAGTCGGGTGTCATTAGCGCCGACATGGATTACAATTTTACTGTATTTACGTTTACTTTTTGTCAGCAGCTTCAAATTTGCCTCAACGTCGCCCGCTCTGGCCCCTGGGATGCACCTAACTATGCTCGCCGGAGTCTCTACCTTCACGTTCCGGAGAAGAGAGTCGCCAATGACTAATGTCGGCTTCCCGGCGGCGGTGCCGCTGAGAGCAACAGAGCCAACATGCCGAGTTTGGGTCTCAGCGGGTGTGTCGCTGAGTGGGGAAAATCTATTGGACACATGAAGGGGTTGGTGGTGCAACACGGGCCGTGTGGACTTATGCTTCCTGCGTGCTGTCACCC
The DNA here is from genome assembly GCA_021432705.1 of Caranx ignobilis. Classification (NCBI taxonomy): domain Eukaryota; kingdom Metazoa; phylum Chordata; class Actinopteri; order Carangiformes; family Carangidae; genus Caranx; species Caranx ignobilis. Next base: position 8,882,083 of record MU270014.1, read on the forward strand.
AGGGAGTCTGGCTTCCCGGCTGCGGGGGAGCTGCTAGCGGCGGCTAGGCTAGGTGGCTCCGAAGTGGCTAAGGGGGCCTGAGACGCTACCTGAGCTAAAGGACTAGCTTCCATGGTGCGGAGCCGGGACTCTAGCTCACTAAGCCTCGCCTCCAGGACTGCGAACAGGCTACACTTGTTACATGTACCATTATCATTAAAGGAGGCAGAGGAATAACTAAACATCAGGCACACTGAGCAGGGGAGAGAAGAAGTGGAGGGAGAAGCAGAGGGAGAGAGAGAGGCCATAGCTATGCTAGGTAAGTTTGCGTTTCTAGAACAGGTACGTTGAGTGGAGCAGTACAGATAGGGTCCTGTGATAGACCTGAGTGACAGAGACTTGTGTAATGAACTAAGCGTAGTGTGCAGTGGTGCTTAAAGTGACGAAGTTAGCAGAAAGCTAGACGGAGCATTGAGAGAGTCTAACACAACAGGCACAACAGGAAATGACGCAATACGCTCACCGTTAGCAGGAAGGCAGGAAAAGCGCCAGCCAGGTGAACAATTACTGTGAAAACCAGACTGTAGATTAAGATCTATTATGTCTCTGGATCACCGGTGGTCAAATCCCAAATTTATAACTGAGACAAAATCACCAAACACACACAGTGAAAACAAAGACTGTTATGCTGATGGGTGTCAGGTCTAAAACAGACAGGCCGGCAGAGGTTTTAAAAGTCACACTTTGTCATTTGGGTTTCCAGTTTATGTCCTCTTTTATTTTAAACTTCCCTGTGTCGTCTTCCTGTGCTCTCCCTCCTGTGATTACCTCCTGTGCCTCACCTGTGTGATTGCTCCACCTGTGCCTTGTTTCTCCGTTGTGTATCTTACCCCAAAAAGGTACCAAAGGTGCTAAAGCAATTAAAACTATATTATACTGCGTTTGGAAAAAAAACGGTACTTTTTTTATATGAATGACTGAAGTATACAGCTGTCAGCGGTGACGGGAAAGAGAAAACAGAGGGCGAGCGAGCGATCGGGGGGGGGGGGGATAGTTCCCCCTATGTACATTAAGTAGCAGCAGCCCGTGTACTAGTTCGTGCTAGATCGGCATGAACCCGGAACTAGCGCGTCCAGTCGCATTTGGCGCAACATACACTAAATATCCAGCGTTTTATCAAGCTGTTTTCTTATCGCTGTCGTCCAGGCCTAATATTCACAACTTTAAGGCAATTTGTGTCACAGTTAGGATCACATGCAAACACAGTCCCATTTACAGTCAGTCATCTGTGCATCTTGGGAGGATCAGAGAGCTGTGCAGGGTTACTACTATGTTTATTATGTACATCAAATAATAATGATTTGTTACATAAAATTGCAGTTCATTCTTCTTTTGTTAGTCTCAGTGGTAGTGTGTGTGTGTGTGTGTGTGTGTGTGTGAAGGGTTGGTGGGGTGGGAGCACAGGATATAGATACTAATGTCACTTTGTGTGTTACCCCTTTATTTGGAAAAGTATCGAAAAGTATCTAAATACATATTGGTACCAGTACCAATACCAAAATGTTAGTATCGGGACAACACTACCCTAGTGTTTTCCTGTAGTCTTTTGTCAGTTTGTTTGTGTGAGCAGGAATTGGGTCACGTTTACACATAGCAGGGTATTTACAAAAACTGATATTTCCCCACTACGTTTTCAAAAATAACATCATTCACACCATTCGTTTTCAAAAACCTCTTCATTTACACAAACCCTTATAAATACACTGTTGAGTGCTATATGAGCAGCCAAACCTACAGGTGGCAGTGTAACAAGAACCATAAAGTCATGCTAGCCATCAGAATCCTGGAAAAAACACAACAACAACAACTAATGACACAAGGCATTTCCTGTTCCTTCAGAGATGACACATGGTAAACAGGTCACACACATGATGCTTATGTATTTTCTGTCTCATCATGTGACGTTCTGAAGCCTAAAACCCTGTCTACATGCAAATGTGAAAACAGAGTTTTTCCAAATCTCCACACTCTCCAAACTCCATCTTTTACATTTACATTTATATTTACATCCCACTGTGTCCACTGTCTGCATTTTGGGTCCTATGAAAACCTTCCCCTTGACACTAACAGTCTCTCCAGAGATTTCATACAAAAACATAGGCAGTAACAAGTAACTAGACTGTCTCACATGAGAACCAGCTAACTAATAGTTACTGGAAGCACTGGACCAAGCACTGACAGTAAGTACAGCACATACAGTGGCTCTGTAACCTGTGGTGGACGTTTCCTCCTCCAACATCTCCCAGCCTCTCACTGACAGACCTGCCTCTAATAGTCTCTGATCTAAATCACATTCTCAAACACTACAGCTGGATCTTATTCTATCAGGGTGTCAGTAATAGCATCAAACAGTGTGTGAGACTTACAGTAAATCTGTTTCCCTGATAAGATTTCCTAAACTCTATCTGATTATCTGTGGAGTTTGCTGGAAGCTCCAGTTCCTCATCTCATCTGCTGCCAAGAGCAGAAAACACTGGAGTCTGACACACTGACATGTGAGACAGGCAGGCAGGCAAAGACACAGTGTCCAGCTGCTGATAACACACACACAAACACACACACACACACACACACACACACACACACACACACACACACATCTCAATTCCAACCTGCCAAGATATTTCACATTTTCTTTTTCACTTTGCATGTGATATGTAGAGACAGACATGACAGTCTGCAGAGAGACATGTGATCCTGATCCTGGAGGAACCAGAGGCAGATTTTACTGTCAGCTACAGTCCAGTCAAACCAGAGACCTGACATGACCACATGCCTCTCTATCAGGGTGTGGTCACTGACCCAGGTCTAATCTGCATACTCACAATGAACTCCCCCATCATGCTCAGCCCATAGAGAAAAAGTGAGAGTGCTGCTGTCTCCTCCTGGGACCTGTCTGGTCTTGAGGACAGGCTGCTCTGTGTCTCTTGGCCACAGGCCCAGCTCATCACAGCCACAGTATGTGATTAACTGCTGAGGTGGTGCTGCTGGTGGAGGGGAGAGGGAGCACAAGCTGCTTGTCCTCAGCATCCCAGGTCTATTTGAGGATGTCATCATTTAGGTAAATAAAGACGTAACTGGTCGTCATGGTTTGCTTGTTCAGATCCATTTCCTGTTAGCCCACTGGGCTCTGTGTGCCTGTAGACACATGCTGACAGAACAGTGTGTTCAAACATGTCTGATGAACATTAAGACCAGCAGAGTAAGAATAAGAGGCCTTCACTGAACTATACTGTAGACACTTCACTTCTCAGCTGGTTTTCAGTTACATCCTGGTTCAGGGGATGTGATTGGTTGAGTGATTGACCTCTGAACACTGTCAGTCCAGAGAGCCACATCACTGAGAAGCAGAGGAGAGTAGGATGAGTACCGAATTCTACATTTCCGTACCTGAACACACCCTTGTGTCTGTGAGAGTGGAGTGTTTGCCTGATGATTCTGTCAGTGGCAGCTTGACGTTCAATACAGCAGACAGACAGAGGTCCAATATGGCTCCATTTTTCAGAATACAATGCAGACCACACTCGCTGCAGTAATTTGCAACATGTGTAAAGGCAACACTTCTGACAGAGCATCTGTTTAAACACTGAAGACTGGACAATTTTCGACAGCCTCAAAGCAAAGGCTACGACTGCTGCAGCAGGCATCGTGGGAGAAGAACGATGACGAGGCTTTAAACAAGCCATCATCAACGCCGTCGGCTCCAAGTGGTTAAGCTTAAGTTTTATGCTGGTGAAATTTCACTTGTGATGCTACTAGGGGTGTAACGGTATTTGTATTCGTCCCATGCCGTCATGGTATGTGCGTCACGGTTCGGTGCACACAGTCATACGACAAATAGGTATATGTTTTGATATTGAGAAATAAATAAAATTCAGACATTTTGACAGTCTTTTTTTATAAACACACAGATACACACAAAAAGTACAGAAAACATCATTGCAAACGGGCATTGGTACATGGCTTTAAGGTACCATCCTCAAGGAGATGAAGTCTGTCCTAGCCAGTCATGAAGGACATGAGAAGATCACTTCAGCCTCCAGGTCAGCAGAGTTCATCAATCAATGTTAATGTCTGTCCTAACTGTCATCATCACCCTCATCACACACTATCTCTCCACCTTCAATCTGCATACTCAACCAACAACAATCCCCCCCCCCCCCCCCCCCCCCCCCTTTGTTCTCTCCGTTCATGCAGTCTTTCTACTGTGCCACACAGCTCTGTCTTTTTCGCCCTTGTCCTCCTTCTCTTCATCTTTTCTGCTCTGCTAAGCAGCGTTGAGCAGCGTGGGCCTCTGTGAATCTAATCAAGATTAAACTGTGTAATCTGTGTGAGAGTATGTGTGCTCTGAGAGGTGGGACATTCAGACAGAGAAGAAAAAGGTTGATAGATGTGCACAGGGAGTTGGGATTAAGCCCCAAACCCATCCCCTGCTGCTCCTTCACATATCCAATCACACTGCACAGGAGACAATGAAAGCCATCTACGGAGTTTAGGTGGGTCTCTCAGTGAATCTGTCACAGAGAGTGCAGCATGTGTGGTTCAGGACATCACCAACACAGATCAAGTGGTGCTGGAACAACGCTCCACCACCTTCTTCCAAGTGAGGAGATACAATACTGATTCAATCACTTGAAGATCCAATAATAACTAAAGCGTACTGTATGGAGGTTAAGGGACGATCTAAGGTGTCATTTAGCATTTAAGGTGTATTGACTGATCTGCAGCAAAACATCCTCAGCTCAGCTTAACCTCTGTGTGCACTGCAGCTCCTCTTCTGGATGGATGTTTCCAGTGGAGCTTCATGTGCTCATCATTTAGAACAAATACAAGGACAGCATCATCCTGTGATAAACATCCACTCTCTGTCCTCTGTGTGTGCAGGTGTTCTGGATAATAATTTCAAATGTGGCGATTATTTCTTTTCTTCATTTACAATTATGAACAATCATTTTGACGTCCACAGGTCAATGAGGCAGTGTATACTAGTAATTTAACACTCTGGTGGTGTTACCTGGTCACTAACCAAGCTGCATTAGTCAAAACTGAAGAGAGCCAATCAGGGGTGAGATGGTGGGTGCCTCATCTTTTCATAAGCCCCATTTTAAAACACCTGACAGAACCTGTTCATTCATTGGACTGTGGGTAAACGTTTGAAACAGGTGTGGTGTTGATTTGAAGTCATGTGACCCAGCCCTGGCTCTGGCCCTCTACAGAGATCACTGTCACTAGCTGGGTTTCCATCAAAATACATCACAACATTTTACAGAATTTTTAGAAATTTGGTAAAAGAAAATGTGAATCTATGTGCGTTTCCATCCACTATGGTTCATTTACCATAGCAGAGAAAGACAGCAACGTGATGACTAAATGATGTGATGATTAAAAGGTGTGACTAGGCTGCCATTGCCTTCCCAGTGCAGAGGACCGTGTCGCTGTATAGTGACATATAAGTCAAGTGATTTCTAAATCTCATCATTATTCACTAAATCTGTTTCCATCACACTTTTTGGCTTTTACCCTTTGTCGATACGCCAACTTTTTCACCTCCAAGCATGAAAACTTCTTTGTGATATTTCAGGACTTTTTGAATTTTCCATATTTGCGTACTGGACTTTCTAAGAATTGATAATGTGCATAAAATAGGCTGATGATGATGGAAACCCCTCACTGTACCCTCACTAAACCTGATATGTCTATGAAATTCATAAACATGTGATGTCTATAAACTACTTAAATCTTGAAAGATGAAGTTCACAACTGGAGACCCCTCATACTACAGGATCATCTCAGAGCTTTATATCAGAACACCACAATGGTTGCTGAGAGGGAGGCAAACGTGACCTGTGTAACCTCTGGCGCCCTGGAAGCCCGATCCAGACGTACACAGGGCTTACCATTGTATCCAGGCAGCAGCTCTGCTGCTGTGCTGGCTGTGATATAGTTCCAGAAATGTGGCACTTGGATGTCTGACATCACTCCACCAGCCCTCACAACACAACCAGCTACAATCAATGCTTTTACAAGGCAGACGGCTGATCATCTGCCGTCCTATCAGATGTCCCCCTCTGTCCCAGCCTTTGTTCTTCCTCAGCTCTCCTCTTTCTCTCACCTTCTCTCTACTCAGGGGGATCATTCAGATCACTGCTCAATGCTCCTTTGTCATTATCCACTATTTTCAGTGCACACACACACACACACACACACACACACACACACACACACACACGTTGCTACTAAATCAGTCACACATGAGCAAACATGTACACTGAGCATTCACAAGCCGGTGTAAACAGGAAGCAGACTGTCTTCTCTGCAGTTGATTAGATGCAAAAAAAATTACAATGAACAGGGAGCAACAAAGATAACTTGTGTTAAAATACACAATGTACTGCACACAACAGCTGCAGCAAGGACAGGGTCAGTAACACTTGTTTTTCTTTACCCACCCCAGGTAGTTAAAGCTGATGAGACCCAATCAGAGTGACTATGAGAGGCCACTGTGCAACTCTAGAGACATGTGGACAGGAGGAGGGAATGGGAAAAGAGCAAAAGTAAGTAGTATTGTGAACATAGCCTGAATCTGTGGCAGTGGCAACTGCTGGCCTCTGACCCTGTGGTCCTGTGAGGAGAGGAGGAGGGAGGTAGGCAGGGGTGGGTCCGCATTCACCCTGTGGAGGGGAAGCGGACGGCCTCAGTGTCCTCTGACCTGTGGAGGCTGCTGCGTCGCCACCTCCTCTGTCACACTTTAATGTGAGTGAATGAAACAGCTCACAGCGGTCTGCATGGGAGGACAAAGGGCCATTCAGTGCAGCACCTCCTCCTCTCACCCAGCTCTCCTCTCTATTAGTAAAGATATGTTCAACATGCCTCCTGGAGGTGCACTGTGCTTCACATGTTTGCGAACACTGATGATAGAGAATGTGATCTGCACACTCAGAAGGGTTTTTGGTCAATGGAGGGAGGCTCATGACAAAGTTGTGTGTAAAGCACTACAAACTGTGTTCCATCACTTTGAGGGCGTATTCACACCAGGCTTGTTTAGTTCACTTGAAATGGAATTTTCCTTGGTGCGGACCTTTTGGATAGGTGTGAATGCAAACCACTGGACTCTGGTGCGGACCAAACAAATGAACCGAGACCACCTCTTCAGCTGGGACTCAGCTGGTTCACTTGTTTGGTCCGCACCAGAGTCCAAAACGAACCCTGGTACGACTCATTTGTGGCGTGAATGCAATCCGAACCTTTTCCAAACCAAATGCACTAGGGATGCACATTTTAATTTTTTTTTTCTGACCGATAACCAACACTCGTTAACTCATTAATACCGTTAACTGATAAGATCTGAGTGTCTGTGACTCAGCTTGTTCCGATCAGCAACCTGATCCTCTATCGGCGATTGAGAGAACTTTGCTTCACACACGCAGCGCCACATCCACTGTGCTCTGGCTCAGCCGATCGGCGCTCAGATGGTGCTCAGATTTCACATTTTGAACTCTTTTTATACAAAGTGCAGCTAAACACCAGACTAAAGAGAGAGGGACAGCAGAGCGCTCCCCTCACAGCTCATCTGTACGAGCTGCAGGTGAGCCGTCCTTACAGCTGACACACATGTAGATGTCCGTTACGGGGACTGCGCTGCATAACTGGTACATACTGTAAGTCCTCCTGTGTAACTTTTTGCTGCGAAATAGCCTTGAGCCATGAGCTCATAAAAATATGAAGCGATAGTATTAATCGGTCAGAGTTATTGTTATCGGTTAAACAGTTAATCATGTGCATCCCTGAAATGCACCTTTTTTGGATTCAACAGGCTTCCGTTGTTGTCAGAAAATGCTCATTAGCATCGTGCCAGCCAAAATGAGCTGTGGGTCAACACAGAGCACAGAGGAGACACGATAAGTTATGATGAGTTTGTCAAAGTAAAATCCTGAGAACGGCAGCAAAATGGATACACATGCATCATTCTGTGCATTCGCTTTGTTCTACCAACCATCATCTGTTCGATTAAGTATGTCCACACTTAGAGATCTAACTGCCATCAACCAGCATCTGGAGAAAGGAAGAAGATGAGATTTTTGCTGCAGCACACACACACCACACACACACAAAATCCTTAAATCTACTATCAGTGTACCTAATAGCCTAATAGGCCTGCAGTGAGTCAGGTGGGGAGGGAAGCAACAGAGATGAAGGGGGAGGGCAGTGTGAGTGATGAAGAGGAGAATGGAGGAGAGGGAGAGATGGTTCCCTGATTGAAGAGATAGAGGCTGGTGGAGACATGGGGTGGGAGGGGATGAGAGTGGAGAGTGGGAATGGAAAGGCAACTGATATTTGTAGATGAATGAAGCAGAGAAGGGACAGGTGGGGACAGGTATTCAGTGCAGTTTGCATTTCCATGATCATACATGTGAGGAGTGTGGCCTCTATCCTACACCCAGCTCAGGACTGCACCAGACACACCATTTGTTTAAATCTCTTATTCAAACCCATTTCAGCACCCATGGGTGTGTTAGTGTCCAGGTGAGGTGTGGTCAGACACACTGCTGAGGTGCTCACCTGCTCTGAAGTGGTGCAGTATTTCACTGCTATTCTGTGGGCAGATCCTGACAGAACTGCACCGAGGTCACCAATGTACAGCTGCTCCAGAGCACGAGCACAGCACCATTACACATGACTCAGTAAATCCATGGCAAGTAAATCTGTGGATAGTTACATATATAATACTTCAATTTTCAGATACGTCTATTAAACTAGCTGGTTAGTTAGAGGAAAGAGACCATGGTGAACATGGAGGAGCTGAGGTTCATACGCATGGACATGGGCTGGTGTTGCATCGTCATGGACACACAACAACAGCACATCTGTACAAAGACATTCCGTTCTAATTAAACCCCATACTGATTCAGAGACCCACTGTAGGCCAAGCTGTAAGGCTGTGCATCACAAGGATCAATGCAAAGACAATCTGATGATAAATTAAACTGGCAAATGCACCTTTATTCGAAAGTATCATAATGATGGAAGAGATGTGCATCCGTCCGAGCATGAAAGAAACAGGCCACATGAATACGAAGAGCCGCTTGGTGGATTTCAGCAGATGGAGCTTTACTCCACATGGATTAAAAGTATGAGGTCTAGACCTCATCCAGACTCCACTAGTGTTATTCCCTCTTGGCTGAGCACCAATAGGAATAAGGCCTCCTCTTTCACTCAGCCCTTTGTTTCTCTTTATCTGCCCTCAATTGGCTTAATCTGTGTCCCTGTGAGGGTTAGCAGGCCTGATGCTGGGCAGTTAGGGGAGGGAAGGGGAGGAGAAGGGAGGAGAGGAGAGAGAGGAGAGGAGAGGAGAGGAGAGGAGAGAGAGGAGAGGAGAGGAGAGGAGAGGAGAGGAGAGGAGAGGAGAGGAGAGGAGAGGAGAGGAGGCTCAGCCTGTTTCCATCATGCTTAAAAGTAGATGGTGGACCATCTGGGAAAAGAATTTCATTTCTGTTTTTGAGGAGTTGTCCTGGGAACTACAAGGTTTTCAATCAAACAGCAGAGGCCCCTCCCCCTCCATCTGCTCCACCACACACCACACATTCCTGTCACATTGTCACCAGTTGACAAACTCTGCAGTAAATTCCTCGAATTCATCCTGGATTCCATCTGCGATCCGGAGCCAGCTGCAGGCGCTGCACACACTGCCCGAGTGGCTTGGCTACATGTGCTGACATTCTCATTTCTGTTCCTGTCAAAACATCTCTTTCACTGTTCCCTCTCACTGAAGCCTTAACATTTAACAAAGAGACCAGATCAGAGGCCAGAACAGACTGTTTATGATGTAATACGTGTGGCTCCAGTTGGGATGTATCTAGTCCAACAGTAGCCCTTAAGCCAGATGTGCAGTAGCTTTGGCCTCCTGAACTCCATGTCACCAAAACTAGGCAGAGGGCCTGACCGGGCTCTAGGGCTAAAAACTAGCTCTCCATGTGGAGAGCCCCTGGTCGAGTGCAGAGAGGGAGGCTTACAAGACCAGGACTGGGGATGAGTCATGATTTTGGGATATTCAAATAATTCAGTTTTAAAAAATTCAAATAGTTTATGTGACAATCACATTGATTTACAAAATGTAATGTCCTTCATTATTTCCTTGGCATCAAAGAAGAACCAAAAAAACTGAACTGGTGAACCAAGTGTAGACCTTAGACAGAGAAAGAGCAGGAGGAATAATACATAATGTTGGTTATAGGGAACATACAAACTCACACTGATTTTGAAATTTATGGATTTGGGGAAATTTAAAACTGCACAGGTGATGTTTAAAGCAAGAAAAAAGGACTTCCAGGCCACATTCAAAAACTATTCAAGAACACAGAGGAACATTTCATTTCAAACAGCTGTGTGCTCACACTACACTTAAAGGGACAGTTCAGTCTTTCTGAAGTGTGGTTGTATGAGGTACAAATGGCCCCTCAGTATAATATCTGCAGTAGACAGCTCTCTGCTCTCCTCCAGTTAGCTGTACCAGCTCATAGTGCTGGACAGACATACTGGAGATAAACAGCTGTGAATGGACCCAAACTAACAGCATATGTTCGCTGCCTACAACAAGTCCCATCTCAAAGTAACACACCAGTTTACACTCTGTACACATTGTTTACGTTGCCTCAGCTGGTTGGGGAAACAAAAGTAGTTTATCTGGAACTAACCAACTCACTCAGTATTCCTCCACACAGGCAGGGTGAGTGACACACTGTATCCCTCCACCTATCGGCTGTTTGGAGTCACACCTGATTCAGATCCCGGAGTGCTGATAACCCAAGCGATACAGCACGTCGTTGCAACAGGGATGTCATGATTATGAGTTTCCAAGTATCAAGACGTGTTCAAACTCAATATTCATGTCAGCGTTGCCATGTTCAGGTAAACGTCCAAGAATAACTGAAAAGCTTGAAATGAATTTCAAATATATTCAATTTTTTTTTCTGCCCTGCCAGTCCCTAATCATGACCTCGCTCTTAGGCCTAATATGTGCTTATCTTGAAGACTGATGATGATGCTGGACAACGTCACAATCACGATTAGATCTGAGGCGGTCTAGACATAGTCCAGGTTTAGACCTGCTCCTGTTAGAGAGACAGGAGAGCTGGGCAGAGACGGAGGACAACATGCAGCACTAATGTTCCACCAGGTGAGCCACCAGGACACTCAGCCTGCTGCAGTGTCTTAATGCGGTCGACTGTGCAGCAATTAGTGAACCCATCTGTTAGAGAGAATTCAGTGTAAGAGCCCAGAGTCATCATGGTCGTCTGATGCTGATATGTTGAGTGGGCTTTTTGAGGACTTGCTTTGAACTTTGTTGCCATCTTGATCTTTGTTGGGGAACAACGTCTCATAAATCCATATAAGATGGGCACCATTAAGTGCAGGACACTTACATATGCAGTCAGCCAATTAATCAGCCAATCTTAATACAGACTACCCAATAATATGGTGATCAGATCCAGTGGAGAGGAGTGTCAGAACTAATGCTTCTTAGCCTACATGACATTTGTCCTACACACTCTCTCAGGAGTAACAGTGTGTCTGATATCATAGCATACAGCTGCAGTTTGGAACAGGAGAGGTCAAGGCCTCTCTTTAGCAGGCCTGCAGATCTACACATGCACACACACACACACACAGGCAGTATGATGCAACATCACAATGCATTATCTTATTGGTGAAGCTACTTCTGCCACTACACCCCACTGCTCCCTCACACACACTGTAACACACACACACACACACAGACACACACACAGACACACTCACACGCTAATAACTCTGTAATGAAACATTCATGGCTGCTCTGTCCAGTTTCAAGCTGCCTCATGTTAAATGCATGGCCTGCTCCTTCACTATCTACCCACACACACGCACCCTCAGCCACTTATCCTGATATTGGTAATCGTGGTTGATGCCTTATGTAAGTCAGTGCTGACCTAACACTGACCTACATCTTTGACCATCATCATCACCACCACCTGATCTTCAGATACTCCACACACTGGCGTTCCAGCACATGCTGCCTCCAAACATAAACACTGCTGTCATTTAAACTGCTACACTTTCCACAGGCTTGGTGTTGGTTTGGAGGACGTTGAGGATGATGAAGCTTCGCTCTTGCAGCTCCTTGTGTGCCACTGAGGCCAGCAGCTGTCCCCTACGCTGCTGCCTGCCTACAGGCTCACACTGGCTGCTTGGAGACATTTTGGATTTGTCTATGTGTTGCGTGCTAGCACATGCTCACCCGTCTGTCTGCTCAGAAGTCAAGCAAGGCCCGGCTCCCCCCTCCTCCTCCTCCTCCTCATCATCATATTATACTGTTAAGTATTCCCTGTGGCTGCAGCTGTGAAATCCAATGAATTAAAACAAGCACAGTGGGTTTGGTCCCTGGAGGACAGACAGAGTGAAGAGGGTGAACGTCTCTGGTGCTTCCTGTCACTGTGATGCTGTAATTACTCCAGGTCACACATGACAACATCATTATGTGGCCCATGGCTAACAGCCTCCTCAGAGGACACACAGAAAGATACAGGGCTGCAGACACACAACACACTGCTATTCACACACACTCAACACAGGCCAGTTATCACCATCTGTTTATCATAGGCCTGTCAATTGATTAAATTTTGACATCTATAGTTAATTTGTGATTCATCATAAATTCATGTCCCATCTGTTCTAAATGCACCTTAAGAAGAATATTGTAAAGTGTTCAACACTCTTATCAACATGGGCGTGGACAAATATGTTTGCTTTGTGCTAATGTATGTTTATTATTGCAACAGTCCAAAACAAGGACAAACACTGTCCAGAGGATTCTCCAGAATAACCTCTGAGGTGGATTGGTTGTACAGTTGGTCTGCTTTTGGCGAGGGGGAGGAGGGCTCTCTGCACCGGCTGTGTGCTTGGCCAGCATGTGGTATTAGACCTGTTTCACACATACTGCTGCGCACCCATGGTCTGCACCAGTATTGTTTCATTCTTCAGCTCGTATGGTTCATGCTCACATCTTTGCGTTCACAAACACTGCACCAGTGTTTCCATGACAACTGACCGGAAAAAGATGCATGGTACGTTGTGGCAGGTCCAGACGGTTGGAGCGGATCAATGTCTGGCCGCGTTCACACAACAATTGGACCGAACCAGAGTTCGACTGTAGCTGCACCGAGAGCAACTGTAATGTTCACACTGACCTAAACGCACCATGCTCAGGCCCATCAGTTCAACTTAGTGGATTACTAGAATGCTGAGTCAGTGCTGCAGTCAGTGTGGACAACATGATTCAAACATTTAAGAAAGCAAAACATCAATCAACATAATTAATCAATAATAAAAATCAAATATGTATTGCATTTAACTAAAGACATGAGTAAGATGTGGTGTAAGAACACAGAGGAGAGGTCTTGAAGGTCTTAACAGAGAGCTGGATGCTCCACTCTGCTGTTATTCATTATTCAAATCAAATCTGAGGAGGTGTTCTGTGAGATGTCTGGTTGTAGAAGTATCAGTCTCTGATCTTTCCAACAGACACTGTAACAGCGCCACAGCTCCTTCACAGCTTGGATTAGCATGACATACACTGCTGTGACAGTTGTTCATATGCTACAGGTGTTGGTGGGCTTGCTCATTCCTCCCACCTCTCCTGTGTGAACCTGAGCTACTGGAGGCTGTGGACACAGATCTCTGAGCGTGTTGCTAATGTGTCTCGTTTCATCGTCACCACCCCCACCCACACTGCTATGTGCTGCGTGTGTTCCTGCACCAGTGGTGGTGGTGGTGGTGGTGGTGGTGGCGGAGTCTCTGCGGAGCTTCCATGATCTGGTAGGGTGATCTGGACCTCTCAACACCCACACGCTAAAAATAGCCACAGCCGCAGCAGAAGGAACAGCAATGTGTTCAAATAGAGACACCAAGCTCACAGCAGCAGCATGGTGCAGGGAGCTCACACACCTTCAGCTGACCCAGCCTCTTAACTACTGCCCCCCAACATGATCCAACATTACAAAACAACCACTCCGCTTCACAGTCACAGCTGCTTCATTTTCCACACAAACTCTGTGGGGTGTTTGTTGTCCAGTTCATTTGGATTGTACTCTTACACTTTCATATTTTCACTCTTGTAATGACAGGAAGCTGGGGACATGTGGACATGGAGCGCCTTCTTATTGACCTGGCTGATTCTACATACAATTATACATGTTTTAACCAATTGTCACTAATACACAATGATTTAAGTGACAAATAAACACATGGTTACAGACTGGACAGCAGGCACACAGACATGTACTGTATATATACTCTACATGCATACAAAGAGTACATGTAATATATACATTTACAAAAATCAACACACAGATTAATTATTAATAATAATCTTAGTTGTATCTATGACAACTCTCCAGAACTAACTGTCAAAAGATTCTTCAATTATAGACTTACTTATTACTGAAATAATATGAATCCATATGAAGGCCAGTCTAACCAGTTACACCTCCAAAGAAATGCAAGAAGGAAAACCTCTCCATCACAGGCGTTCTTCAGCCCTTTGTCTCAAGAGTCTGTTCACTGTGTGTGTGTGTGTGTGTGTGTGTGTGTGTGTGTGTGTGTGTGTGTGTGTGCGTGTGCGTGTGTGTGCGCGCCTGTAGTTGTGATGCAGTGGTTTATATTGGAGGCTTTTGAGTATAAGCGTGGGGAGATGGTCTCCTAGCAACCGTGGCCTTCACAATTCTGTGCCCCATGAGTGCTGCACATGTGTGGTGCTGTGTGCAGAAACTCAATACCTGCCACAAACGGTATTAACTCAAAGTGACAGTCTCTCTATCTGTTTCTGTCACCCTCACACTCTCTCTCTCTCACACACACACACATACACCCACAGGTGTTTGTCATGCATAGACGGACATGTAAAATCAGTCTAATAATTCCAGAACATGCGCTTCAACTGGGAGCAGCAAAGTCTGGTAGCTCTGAGTTTTTACTCAACCTTTGCTTTATTTTGTTGTGTTTTTGTATGTTTTTGTCGTATTTTGTCAACTACTGATGGACACTTCTGTGGGAGAGGAGGTTCTTCAGGAGAGGAGCTTCTGTCATTGAAAGTGGAGCAAGTCTGGAGGATGCCACCCTGTTCCAGCTGGATGAGGAGGTGCTTTCATGGTTGCTGTGCTGGTGGTGCAGAGGTTAAAGGCTTGAAAGTGGAGATGTGCTGTGGGTCCTTTCTGTGTCAGCTCTCTGGAGATATAGATGAAGACTCAGGAAGCGGACGTTTTTTCAAATCAAAACAATACCTGTGTACATCCCACCAACAGATACTGCTGAAGTTCCATGTGAAGTTCTCCATGAAGTTGTTGCTAGGATACAGACTAAACATCCTGAGGCACTTGACTTCAGTCATGTCTCCCTGATGGACTCACTGAGGATGTGGTGGAGAGATACACGCTGGTGGAGGCCATTCTGAACAACTCAGATCATCCTCTTCATAACACCTTGATGGACCAAGAAAAGAGCGGTGGTGGACGGCTCCTCTCTCTTCACTGCAGGATGGAGAAATATAGAAGATCCTTTGTACCTTCAGCCATCAGGCTTCTTCATTCTTCTGCAAATGGTTGATGAGCTGACAGACAAATGAATTTCCCTTTGGGGATTAATAAAGTCATTCATATTTGTATTCGTAATAACTGCGGCACTAATGTCCAGGCTCTGTTTTAAAACAGTTAAACTAGTAGTGATCGGAGCACTGCTTTACTTCAGTTCACTGACCAGGAAACACTGATGCAAAGACTGGATGACACCAAGTAACACAGGCTAAGAGGAGGGACTACATGACCATGACCTCTATCTGTTTATCCATCCATGTATTGATCTACAGCATAGATCAATGGACCTATAAGCTGCTTTGTGTCAACAGTTCTGTCACCCAGGAGATCCTGTTTACAATCACACAAAAAGCAGTAGTTATTGTTACTGCTGGTGACCAGCATACAGACACATCCATTATTAGATGGTCACGCTGCTCTGCTCAAGTATTTGTAGTGACTGTCATTATTCAACCAAATTGTTTAACCAAAAAAAAGAAAAAAACATTTTTGTAAATATCCAATTTAGACTGCTGTAACAGTACACGTTGAAGAAGAACATGATGACCCATAAGACCTCGTACCAAAAAGAGAAGCTGTGTCTATCGTCTGGAGGTTCTTTGGTTTTAAAAGGTCAGACGCAGAGCAAAACGACCATATATTGCAAATGCTGTCGAGCCAAAGTTGCAGCCCAAGGTGGCAACACAAGCAATCTGCTGCACCACCTTAGCCGTAAGCACGTTTTGGAGTACCAAGAATGTGTAAAGCTAGAATCGGCACACCTCCACATCCACATCCACATTTGCAAAAGGGACTGCATAATGAGAAAAAAAAGCAAACGGTGGGTCGAGATTACAAACGCAATTACAGTCCACCTCGCAGAGGATATGGTTCCGCTGAGTACTGTAGAGAAAGATGGGTTCAAGATGATGGTAATGACTTTGGATCCCAGGTATGTCTTACTACTACTACTAGCAACACGGTGATCCCCACCATGTACCTGGAACACAGAGGGAAATTACAGGCAAAGCTGTCTACTGTCCCTGACTATTCCACAACGGCAGATCTGTGGTCTAGTCGCACTATAGATCCATATGTATGCCTAACGATGACTGGGAGCTGGGGAACAAGTTTTTTCCTCCAGACCACACGGCCGAAATGCTCGCATCAGGATTACTCAAGACACTCGATTCCTGAAGCCTTGAAGAAAAGCTCGTCGTCATCACAACAGACACTGGAGCTAACATTAAGAAGGCGGTCCAGCACAACAACTGGATAAGGCTCCAGTGCCCTGGGCACAGGATTCACACTGCCATAGGTATGTAATAAGTTTAACTATTTGTGTGTTTGTTTGTGCATTGCTATGGCTCTGTCTAGGTGCTATATAAATAAATCAGCTCAGTAAACCACCTGAAAATCATTACCAAAACACTTTTGTATCCTCAACCACATTCACATAACAAATCTGTGTTTTGTGATGTCACTGTGACTCTCACCTTCGAAAAGCTGTTTCATTTTTTTTCACCTTTTTATTTATAATACATAACAGTGAAGATATAGTACACCACACAATCAATGACAGAACAGACCAAAAAAAAACAAAACAACAAATCTAAATCTTTTCTAATCTCTCTGTTGTTTTGCAAAATTTCAAACGTAGTGTCAAGGTGTAACTGAGATATCATGTCCATGAGAATGTGTCAGATAATCTATAAATAATAAAGCTCGGGCTCTGACTTGATTATGGAAAAAAGCTTCACCATCACTGGTGTATGTGTGTGTATGTGTGTGTCACATGCATTCTGTCACATGGGCCTCTAGACTCAATGCACTGATGAAGACATGTGACAATGACAATAAAATGTAGGTGAGGGTGAAGTATACAGAATGTGAATGACTGAGGATCCAGGACATTGATGAAGAGCCTTCACGTGCTGGTCATATGGAAATCCAACATTACACATGAGCAGCATCCTTATTCACTGCTGCCATGTTCTGCAATGAAGCCACACATTAAAGTTGTCCCTCAGGCAACCCCCCCCGCACCCACACACACACAGCCCACACTAAGACAGCAGGGGGATGACGATAAGCACAGCGGATGAGGAATAAATAAAAACTGCTGGTGTGTGTTGTGTACAAATCAAAGTGTCCCACTCCAGCTTTCTGTCGTGCTCTGCTGCCTTCAGCCCTCCCACCCACCCCCACTTCCCACAGCCCCCCCCCCCCAAAAAAAACACACAACAATGCCTGATGGGGATGTTTTATTTCCACAAGCTGTCAGCATCCTAAGTGAGTGAGTCTGTGTGCGTGCGTGCATGTGTGTGTGTGTGTGTGTGTGTGATCCCAGCATAAAGCTGATTAGTTCTTCAACAGCAGCATGGCTAATTAAAATTGCCTCCTGCTTGTAAACCCCACACTCCCACCCACCCTCTACAAAGTAAAGCTCTGAGGCTCCTGCCAGGCCGCAGACTCTGATTCATCATTAATTCATCCTGCAGAAAACACATACAGCACACGCAAACAGCTATATTTGTTAGAGGGAGTTTGCAGGAGGAAAAACCTTTTGGATACTAATCAGATTTTTTCATTTAAACTCTAATGTATTCAACATCCAATAAAATGTACAGTACATTACTGATATATGTTGTGTTTGTATCATCAGTCCTTCTGGGTCCAGTTTCTTTTAATGAATGGATAGATACAGTGGAGATAGTGAACATTTCCTTTCCTCCCTGTCTGCCTGTCGGTCGGTCTATCCTGCACCATGGACAAACTGTTGTCAGTGTTGTATATCTAGGACAGAGGTCTGTGGGCAGGGAGATCTTAACAACAAGTCTGAAATGACATGGATTTGCAGTGAAATCAGCTGCCCCAGCTCATGGAGGAGAGCTGCTCCCTGAGAAACTGTCTCTGATCAACATCACACTGGTATGACACGGCTGGTACATCACTTATACCACAACCAGCCTGAAAGGACAGATAGAGCAGCAGGTGAGTGTAGGTGAGTGTAGAGGAAGTGTATCTTAACAACGGCAAAGTTTGCATCCACCACAGAAACACTTGAAGTGGTCAGGGAGGGAGGGAGCATTTCAGGGACACCAGGAACAACCAGTGACGGTGGTACTGAAGAAGACAGCGTACCTACACCTGCTGCCTGGGAAAAGCTGCAGCTAAACACATCAAAGTTGATGCTGCGCCTCCAGCTTCACACACACTGAAGTAGGAAACATTACACTAACAACTGACTTAAATGACATTAGTGGCAAGTTACTTAATGAATCATTGATTCAGTTGGGAATGAAATATAAGTGTCACCTGCAATCAATGAGAGGTGAGAGTTGGGCTCACTGTTAGCATTATGTCGCCTCCTCTCATCTCATCACCTCCTCCCCAAATTAACACTATACTTGTGCGCTTCCAAAACGTTAGTATGTAAAACACATACAACAGGATCAATCATGAGGTTCAGAGGTCCAGCAGCCTTTGACTCCGTTAGTGATGTTAAATAAAAAAAAAAAAAAAAAAATACTAACCTGGATGTTTACAGATCTTGGACTGTATTATTTGCATACAGCTGTAAGTAACACACATACAGTATCTCTACAGTTTGCTCATGTGTTTTAATACATCAAGTCTTGTCAAATAAATCACTGCATCACAATCTTGAAAATGTCAAAGCATGATTTTTCCTCAAACCGTAATCACACCATGAAAATCTATGAATCACTGCAGTGTCAGCACATGAAGTGTGAGTGCCATTCATGGGTCTTTTAACAGTTGTTAAGATCATCAACAGGAGTTTATCACATGATCACAAATTTGACCACTGACTTTGATTTGCAGCCAAAGTCTTCCAAGAGCGCTGGCTGGCAAAACAGAGAAAACATGCTTCAGCACAGCAGCAGTCATCTTCACTCTAATGACCGTATTCTGCTCACAGGTTAAAGTATATAACATAAACGTGCTGTGTCAGATGCGTGTATTCCTCTGTGAAGACTTATGATGAGTTCCCTGTAATATGGCAAACTGACCAATCAGGGAAAAAGACAGGTGGCTGAGAACCTGAGTGTGTGGTGCATGTGGCATATGGCAAACTGAGTGGATTTGTCAACTGCAGCTGAGGTCACATTCAGCCAACCCCCCACCCCAACTCCGGCTGAACTCATCAATATCCATCCAGTGACAACATGAGAGCCCTGTGGGGTTAAAAAAAAGAGTGGGCCTGATCAATGCATGGTTCCTGACCCAGGATCAGTCTATCACAGCTCACATGTGACTGATCTCTCACTCTCCACAGCTGCTAACTTAAACAGAGAAGCGTGTGTGTGTTGTCCTATTTCACGTATTGTTCCAATCAGAGCCTCTGTGCGTGGAGTGTGTGTGTCCCCCTCTGACTGTGTGTGTCCTCCATGATGATCCAGCTCCCGCAGTCTGAAGCCACGATGCGCTTGACCTAAATTGCCCATAGGTGTGAATGTGTGAAACTGGGATCTGTCAAGGGTGAACCCCACCCCCACCATGTACTGCACCTTGTGAACCTGGTGTGTCTGCATCAAATTCCCACGCACATGGAGATGATAATATGATTTATCAGTCCTAGAGCTGGGTTTAAAAAATCGATCTTCTGGTTCATATGCCTCTTCATTTGAAAGATCCGATATCAATTCTTAGATCCTTAGATCGACCTTTTGAAGGGGAACTAACTATGCTACATTTTTACCTTGTTTAATTAAGGTAAAAATGTGTGATGATTAAATAAATGACTTGTAGCTCGCTACAGGGAGAATAGAGGCTCTCTGCCCATGTAGCGTCCCAGATCTCGTCTCAGCAGCACAACGACACAAACACATCCTATAACCTGCAATCTCTTGTTTATGAGGGATAAGACTACACAAATATACACATCGTTACATCATATATGATAAATAACATTATCCACCGCTCCGTGGATTTCATTCATCGGCTTCTTTGAAAACAAATGCACATGACCAGGAGGTGGGTTAGCAAAACAGAGGAAAAGAGACCGGACTTGCATAGTTCCCCTTTAATGTATGCCGTTTCCTTTTCGTTAGTCTTGCGCGATCGTAAAAATCACAGAAATAGCGTCAGGTCTGTGACACTAACCGGACAAAATCACAGAGCAGCGTGATCACAGATCATGTGCTGTTTACATTTTGTTGTGCCCATTCACTGCTCAAATGCTCACACTGATTGCAGAATGTGAATTAAACTGAAATATCTTCAAATCTAAATATCTCTAACTGAATCTGTGTCGACTCGAAAATCAAATTGGGATCTTGTGATTCAGAATTGAATTGATTTTTGTTGCTGTTTTTGGTCTGTTTGTTTTTTGGGCAATTCCTGGGATGGTAGTTCAATAAATCACAACTGTTGAGTTAAATGAAGACGCTCCACTTAAGTGTATGATTAGTAAAAATAAATCCTTCACCTGCTGCATGAAGCAGGCTGCCATCCCACTCTGCTACACACACACACACACACACACACACACACACACACACACACAACAGGTCGATGGGCCATTGTCTTACCAGCAGCTCAGAGATTCCCAACTAGAAAGTTTTACATTTACTTTATCAACACATAACCAAAAAGCAGTGTGTATACAGGACAATCTCCCACAGTCAGTAAATCATCACAACAACCCTGCAATCACAGGACGACTTGGTCTACTCACTGAGCCACAGCCAAACAAGAGCCATTGTCCAAAAAAGATTTACTGTGCAAACAGAAAACATGTCATATTTATTTTTGTGTCTGTTTTTAAGAACAGTGTCCACCCATCTCTGTGATTCACTGTTTAAATGTCTCCAGTCCACATCCACCCTCAGGAGGTGGTGCTCAGAGTACTCTCAGTCCGACATGCTTTTCTTTCCAATCGAAATGATATATGGCTGGAGTGTGTGGGGAAAAATATGAAGGCTGTTTCCTGCTTATACTGGTCTGTTTGCATCATATACTACAGTGAAGATAATGATGTTCATGAGGGAACGAGTCCCTGCTTTAAAGTGCACCAGCTATATGAGTTTAACGTCCCAGCTGGGTTGGGCTGAAGAAACTGTATAGCAAAAGTAGAGCTTATGCTAAGCTAAAGGCTAAAAGATGGAGATACAAGCTTTTGCTCAACTCCCTGGCTAACAAGTGTGATGAACTGGAGGTACTTAAGAAGAACCAGCAGCATTTCATGAGTGTGGTTCTGACTGTGAACAGCAGATGGTGCAGGCCTGGAAAAGACCTGCTGTCAGGTCTTTGACCTCTCAAGTGCCTCCAGTCACATTAATATTCTATTTATAACCTGTCTCATCACAGCAACATCACAGTGTGTGATGAGTGTAGCTCCACAGTGAGCTGGACCTCGATGAAGGTGCTGCAGTGAGACAAACCGACCCTAATGTGAGACACTGAGGATGCAGATGCCAAGTGTCAGGAACTCCACATGAGCGTGCTCAGCAGTGTTAACAGGTCTGAAGACAGAGGGTCTACAGGCTCCTGCACACTGACAGAGATGTTACAGCACATTACAACAGTACAACACACCCGCGCCCACCTGTGTCATTTTAACTCACACACAAAAAGTAGTCATGCATGCATATGCAGTCTAGAGCCTGGTGATGCTTTCCCTTCTTGTCTTCTTTATCTGCCCCAACCCCACCCCCCCACCGTGCTCCCCCACCCCAGGGGCAGTCCTTAAATCAAACACATTTACACAATAATCCTATTAGCGGGAGAAAGTGCTGTGTCTCTGTCAATCTCTTCATCCGTCAATAGCCCCTCTAATACCCCCACCCCCACCATCCACTGTCAGTGCCGGTCAATATGCTGCTATCTCTGTTCACTTTCAGACTCTGCTTCAAACAGGCTTTCGCTGCAGCCCAGAGCGATCTGTGTCCGACCGCAGCGGCAGAGAGCTCGATAGCACGACACTGTGTCACATTCATTTTAGGGCACGGAGTGATGGAGGCGATGTGCCGCTCTCACTGTGCTGCAGCTCGCTCACCACAACTGTCACTTCTCCACTGTACGGCCTGTCAATACTCCCTCATGGCTTTGTCTCTGTGTCCCCTCCCTCTGTCCTCCCCCCACTCCCCACAAACATGTTGAGCAGGAGTGCCCTTTTGTCAAGGTCTGCCTCTGAGTGAATTCCTCTCTGACTTGTTTCCTATTTTATTTTGAAATGACTTTTTTGTGCGGGTTGATTTAGTTCTTGACCTTGTGCGTTTCCCATCTTTATGCCTGCCTGCCCTCCCGTTCTCTCCTCACTCTTAGACCTCGTCCACACTGCCACTCCAAATTTTTGATTTGTTGACAGTCTTTACAGCCAAAATCTGATTTTTACAAATCTGATACAAACCACAAACGGAGGTGATTCTGATCGGATTCTGTTTCAATGTGGACGTCTCAGTTACTTAAACAGTAGGGGTGGGAACCTTTGGGTGTCTCACGATTCAATCCGATTCCGATTCTTAGGGTCAAGAGTCGATTCAAAATCGATTTTCAATACAAAAAGATTCTTCTTTATCAAAATTTGATAAAGTGCATAGTGTGTAAATAATGAGGCAAATGATGGCATCAAAACAGATACAGTTTGTAAAGATAATGTGATTTTTAAATTTGAAAATGTTATATCAACTGGTTCCAATGATGTAAACACACAAAGGTAAACTTCAGATATAAGGTAACATTTTCATGCTAAACTTGCTCAAATAAAAAAAACTTTTTTCCATGTTTCAGTGTCAGTGAGTGAAAGTTCACCTGGGGGCGTGTCGACACGTGCAAACTTCCACGTGCCTTCAGTCATATTTCACAGCTTTAAGTTATATCATTACACAGGAGGACTTATTAGGCCTACAGTATGTGCTAGTTATGCAGCGCAGGCCCCGTGAAAGAAGGTCAGACGACAAACATACACGGACATAGATGTGCATCAGCGGCGCTGCTTAACAAGGGATGGCGCTGCGCTCTCTAGCCGGTTCACCTGTAGCTCCACAGACGAGCTGTCAGAGGAGCTCTGCTGTCCCTCTCTCTTTAGCCTGGTGTTTGGCTGCACTTTGTATAAAAAGAGTTCATAATATGAAGATCCGACCTCCATCTGAGCGGCGATCAGCTGAGCCAGAGCACAGTGGATGTGGCTGCACGGCTGTAGCAGCGTGTGTGTTTTTTAACGGGGGAAAAAAGACGGGACTGGCTGAATGTCTTGTTCTTCCATAGCGCCGACAGCGAGAGTTGTTTGCAGCAACTTAACTAGCTTAGCAACACAGCTTGCTGCGACGCTATGTACGGAAGCCTGTGAGGGCGCGCGGAGAGACGGAGGAAACGTTCATAAAAAAAATCAATTTTTGAATTTTATGAATCGATTTAAAATCGTAGAGGATAAGAATCACGATTTTTTTTCGCCCACCCTTATTAAATAGGATTTCAAACTGTCTGTGTTCCGGTCGCAGCAGGTCACAAATCGTGGAATGTCTGCTCTCACATCCAGAAATGTCAGTGCCACATCGCATCGTCAAACATCCCCAGCACGTGATTCCACCAGGCATCGCTGCTCTGTCTGCACCAAACTCTCCATTCCATCATTCATTAAAGCAGTGATGGCAGCACATCTCAGCAGTCACCTCCGTTTCTGTTGATTCCTTGCAATTAGCAGACTGCAGCTCCACATGATGTTTGGGACAGGGACAAGCACAGTTCACTGTCGTCCACTTGTTTGTCTGTTAGAGTAGAAATCAATGTGGATAAAACACACGCAATTACCATAGAAATCAATGTGGATAAAACACATGCAATATGTTCACATGCAGATCAGATCTGATCACTTGCACTATGTCATGTGGACTGTCAGTCAGTGAGATTGGATTCTGATCAGATTGGAGAAAGGTCTGATTTGGCCTGCAGTCTGAACAAGGCCTTGACTTCTCGCATCTGCTTCTGCTCATGTTTCTCTTCTCTCCGTATTCTCTCGCCTGCCTGGTCCAGGGCAGGACCATTCATCTAAATATATCAAAACCACAATATGGCCGCAGACAATATCCAAATCACATGAGCTGCAATTCTTTCTTTGAGAAATAAAACATTTTACCTATAAAAGGTTAAATGTAGTGATGCAATGAACACCTACACAACTTTAACTCTGACATCACAGTCTGAGTTACAGTCTGGATTGTGTGATGACATAATAAAATTCATACCCACCAAGCAATATTTGTGTGTAAAAAAGGAGACCCACCCCACAACATACACATAGTGGCGTGGTGCCACTACTCCTGCATGGCTTCCTTCCAGTGAGCTGCTCTACCAGTCACACGTTAGGGTCAAAATTCATACCATAGCACAAAATCACACTGGTGTCATTTCTGTAAATGCCCTGTTCCTCAAGGCATTATGAGATATTGTGCTCTATAGTCTTACAGTGTTGTGTGAGATCAACAGGTCCTTGACCTTTGACCTTAGAGCAACAAATATCACCAATATCTGTTCATCCTCGAGTCCTAATGTCAGTAACGTCCATCGTGACGTTACTGATGCTGCCTCCATGAGAACACAACAACAAATACACAGACAAACAATATGGCTCTGCCTGTCACTGGCACAGAGACGTAAACATGACCAAACTGCTGTCCTCTCATGTCACAACATCAATAGCAAGCCAACAGTCAGCATGCTGTGCTGATCCTGGCACATGGTTCATAAGGGCGGGAGGAGTGGGCCCAACATGGAGCCCAACAGAGCAAAACACAACCACAAGACATGTATAAGCAGGCTATGAAGCCAGCGTGCGCACACACACACACACACACACAGATGTGTAGGAATTAAACCAGAGAACTTGTCACACTCGCCCTACTCATTAGTTATTTCTTTACTTATTTGATGAAAATCATTTGTATGGAAACTGTTACAGTGCTCCACTGCTGACCTCCCATAGCTGTAATAGTTAAGGTTCCCTCGGAGCCAGACTTTAATAACACTCATTCATCCACATATTGCTTCTCTTACTGGCCACCTCTATCATGCAGGACTGGGAGCTGGAGGGACCAGCTCCTGTAGAGACAAAAGAAATGAACAGACCGACTGGGCCCTTTATCTCAGGTAGCTTGTATACAAATAGAATGAGTTCTTTTTCCTACACTGAAAATCACCAGCACCTGATCTATTGTTTTCACTGAGTGTGTAACATGCACACTAATAAGGAATAATCCATTAATTCTAGTGTGCACATTTACATGATTCTGTCAAATAACGGAATTCTTTCCAAACACCACAAAAAACATTTGTTGTTTACATCACCATGGCATCCCAGTTGCTCGGAGTGGCGCTATCAGCTCCAGGGATATGGTTTCTACAAGTCAGGAATAGGGATGCACCGAAATGAACATGAAACCGAAAACTGAAAATGAGGAAACACTTGTACCACTGCGATGACTGTGTACTGACCTCACTAAAATCAAGGCATTGCAGCTAATTAATATTCATGCTTCAATGCACAATATAAAATAAAATTCTTTTAAAAGTAAAAGGTTTTACCTTAGCCCACTCATGAATAACCTACAGGCCTATAACTGGCTACTGAAAGAATGTAAAATTAAATATCATATATATATACATATATATATATATATATATATACATAATATATATACATATATATATATATATATATTATATATATATATATATAACAATTCCTTTAAAAACTTTAGTGCAGCCACAGCATGTGTTTTCACACATACCTACTGGCTGTACACAGTGATACGTTGTTTCATTTTTCAGCTCGTACGCACATTTGTTTTCCAAACGCAGCACCACTGACAGAGCGTCATGTTTCCATGACGACTGACCAGAAAAGAGGAGCGGTGTCATATTTACATGACTCCAGATTGTAAAAAGAAAACTCTAAGAAGTAACGCTAAACTTTAACAACAGAGGCACATGTACGCTGTACACATGTACGCTGCACACATGTACGCGGGTTATTTGTAGCGCTGCTCATTTCATTGTATAAACAGACGCTCCAGAGCTGGACTGTAGCCGCTAACGGAGCTAACTGCTAAACACATACACCTGGTATCAGATCAGTGCCTGGACTCCAGTACTCGCCGACACTGATCAGCCTGTTCGGTAGGTTTTTGCTTGCCTCATCACAACATCCTGTTTCGGCCGTGTTGTTTCGGTGCTCAAAGTCGAAAAGCCGAAAACCGCAAACGCTTTTTTTGGCCATTTTCAGCCAAAAACTTTTGGTGGCCGAATTTTCGGTGCATCTCTAGTCAGGAACATGATTAGTACCACACTTGTCATTTGCATGAGAAGGAAATGGCAAAAAAAAGTGTTCATATGTCGAGTGACTCAGAGTTTGTTGTCTTTTTCCACTCCCGCTCACGTAATTTGTGCATGTGCAGATATAATAGAACATAATGAACTGGATAAAGCTGTATACATGCACTGGAAAAAACAGATCTCTCTCTCTCACTCTCACACACACACACACACACACACACCACACACACACTTCAGACTGGTGGGGTCACAGTATGAATGGATTTTGCAGCAGAACATTGTATTAAAATGATAATAATCATGTCAAATCTCAGTGAGCCCATGCATGTGATGTGACTATGTGAGCAGTGTTAATAACAGTTGTTGAGTCACAGCAGGTTGAGTGAGTCAGAGAGATCAGGTGGACGTCTGAGGGAGGAGCCACAGTGTCTGGAGCTGCATCCTCAGACAGTCCTGTAGACTCCCTCACCTCCTTGTGTCCTCAAGCAGCAGATGCTGGAGACAACACGTACTTGTGTGTGTGTGTGTGTGTGTGTGTGTGTGTCCAGCTTTATGGCTCGACCCACCATCACAGGAATATTTCAACCATGTGCTGCTGGCACAACACATACGCTCAGCGCCCCACCCTACAGCTGGGATCAAATGTCAGGCCGACTGCCAGACATGAAGGCGCGAGCAGTGTGGAGCCGTCATGTGTGGCTGGACTGATCCCAGCTCAGCACTGATCATTAAAGCCATCAGGAACACAGTGGAAAATCATCAGCTGCTGCTTCGCCTCATACTTAGCTACTATGTTCTTCACTGACCTCAGTTTCTTTTATTCTCATAAATATTATTCATAAGGAGATTCCTCCTCGCAGCATCATTTGAACAGCCTCTAATTAGTGGCACCGTTTAAAAATCCTGCTGAAAGAAAGTGTGTACATCCTTTCTTCACTCACAGGAGCTCATTCATTCAGTGCAACCATAACACATGCTGAGCCTTTGAGTTTGGACAGCAGCTGCAATCACACTCCCATTAACCTCCACCATATAACTTAAGCACATATGTTCAATTCATGCATGGAACTGAAAGGTATTCTGCTAACTAGGAAGTAGTTTCCGCAAAAGCCAAGTTAAAGCTTTAATTGGGCAGGCTTTGTCCTGGAGAACCAGTGTTGACACAACACCTGATTGTAGGTAAACAAGAAATATCATTTTTTAACAAAGTCCTTTTCTTCGTTCATCAAAAAACAACACATTTCTTCAATGTTAAATTTCAGCACAAACCAATGTCATCTCCTAGAGATTCAGCTTTTCAACTCACTTGCAACACCTTTCACATTTTGAGAAAGAACTTGTTGCCAAATGAATTACATTTCCTTTTAGCAGCATAATGAGATGTTGTTAATTAATGTGTCTGCCAAGTGAGTGAGTTGCATCTGCAACCACAACGTAATTGGAAAAACAAATGAGTGCAACATAAATGTAATTAGTTGTGGCCCATCAGACTTTGGCATATGATTGAACCAGATGATGCTAACAGTTAGACAGCTAGCTAGGCTGCTAAACTGCAGCTGAGACAGCAGAGACACACACGTGTAACTGACATATAATTAGAGCAGGTGTGTCCAGCTAATCATGTTAGTCCAGGGGTGGGCAAACTTTTTGTCTCAGGGGCCACAATAAGTTTTACAATTTGACAGCCAGGCCAGGCCAGTATCAGATGGATGGAGAGTGTCTGTGTGAACTGATACAAATGACATGTAAAAGCCATTAGCTCAGAGTAAAACAAAACCTGCATTCACATTACATTCAGTTTGGAGCAGTGTTGTTGGCCACAGTTTTTTGTCAGTGCATCAAAGTTTGACGTATTCCTTGAAGGGCCGGATGAGAAAGCCAAAAAGGGCCACGTATGGCCCACAGGCCTTAGTTTGCCCATGCCTGTATTAGTCCAACTCATAGACTGTATATTAAAAGGTCCAACTACATGTGTGGGGAGAGCCATGACTCAGATCTGGGATTGTGATTCAGGTTTGGTCCAAACATCAGCAGCTGAACAAGAATGAGTCTGAATCAAAAGAGAGTGTAATTACCAACCTAACCACATATTCTGTGACAGCTTTCACTTTTTAATCCTCTCCTACAGATCAACTGTTGAGGTTCAGTGAACTGCAAATAATAATTATTACTCGTTATTTTGACAATTCATCAACCGGAGCCACAGAAAACTCCAGATTTGTCCATTCGAGTCTCAAAAAAAGATGCTGAGCTGAGGTCCTGAGAGCCCAACTGACCCAGACACACTCCATTTACATCATGTAACACAACAAAAGCAACACACACACAGTGGAGGAGCTGGAATCAGAGGCTGTGACATTATTGACTGATAAATGACTTTCACCAACAATCTATCATCAAAATATTTTATCCCTCCACTGACCACTGACTAATTGATTCCTCCTCTCAGAGCTGTTCTAATTTCTTCTAAGCCACCTACAGCCATTGTCGGTCGATAAAACAATGTAAATATACACACACACAACCTCCAAGCATCATCCGCAACCTCACAGTCAAGACTGTTATTCCTGTTCTCAGGTGAGGACACAGTGGTACAATACCATTGACTAATGCACTACACCACAGGGTTGTGGGGGGGGGGGTGCTGTAGCCAATCCTGCACAACAGAGGGTGATGGTGGGATACACCTGGACAGCACAGTCCATCACAGGGCTAACACACACACAGTCACATTCACACCTGTTAAATTTAAAGCCACCAGTCAACCTAGTGTGATGTCTTTGGACTGTGGGAGGAAGCTGGAGAACTAGGAGAGAACCAACGCAGAAAGACCCACTGCAACCACCTCCTTGTTGTGAGGCAGCAGTGTTTACCACTGGTACACCGTGCCACCCATGCTGTCTTTCTTAATTGTGCAAAAAATTGTTAAATTATTCTGATTATAATCACAGTCAGGCCACTGAAGGTCCGAGTGCAGAGATGTCACTGTCATAAGTCATGATACCAGAGCCAGGATCGCCACAATGTGTGTGTGTGTGTGTGTACAATGCTCCAGAGCCCACAGGGCAGACCCACAGTGGTGATTTACATGAGGCCCAACAACCCCTGGAACAAAATTTAATAATCAATTATTAACTCAGGCTTAGAGCAGCTTGGTGCCAGCAACAAACTGCCATTGTCCACAGAGCAGATGCAGCCCACACCCTCAACTTCAAAGGCAGAAAACGTCTCTTTAAAATGACACTGTCCTCATGTGTGATCAGTGCTGCTGCAACACCAGGCTCTGTTCAGATTACAGCTGTTTTAATTGGTTCCTGGGCCAACAGCAAGTTCACATGCCCTGGCCTGTATGCAAGATGGGAGCAGTGCTCAGCACCATTTGCATATTCTAGTAGCAGGACGATCCAACACACCAGGCAGCTCTCAGCCCAGTACACACTGGACCACCCTCATCAGTGGAGATGAGGGCAAATGAGACAGGGCAGATGTGTGAATGGACATGTTACTGATGTCATCCACTGATAGATAATGCCAATGCCAAACTTCCTACAGTGAGGTGCGGGTTTAAAAATGGTTGGTATAGGTTCTGTGTTACAAAATAAAGCATTAACCAGAAGCTGAGCTCATGTGAAAATGAGAGATCTGTGAGGAAATTCGGTGCTGGTCCGCTCAGCAGCAGGCTCATCCCCAGAGGCCAGCACTAACTACACAGCTAAATAAGGTGGTGTTACAGGGATGACGGGATGGAGCCACACTTCTCCATTTCGAGTGGCTCCTCTCATGGGAGGCGCCTCCATCCATCATGAGGATGAGAGATGCTGCGAGGGAGGATTGATAACCCGGTATAAGCCGAGCGGCAGCACGCGCTCATACTGGCTTCATCGGTGGGTTTGCTGCTAGCATCAGGCTAGGAGAGCAGGTTAGCTGCATTCCAGCAAAGAGACGGCAATTTAGACCGACAGGTGCAACAGCATCATCATCATCACCACCACCACCATCATCCTGTACCGCTCCCTCCACCTTGATGAATATCCCGAGGAAAACGGCCGAACCAGCAGCCAGCAGCTCGGCCGGCGAGCACAGCGCCAGCACCAGAGCCACAGATATGTTCGCCTTTATGAAAACTGAAATTCAGATGGAGGCGCGTGAGCGAATAAGTGAGCAGCTAGCTAACACCCGCTTCGGCACGGAGACCGAGAGCCGCTGTTAACCTCGTCGCTGGGCTGCCTCCCTCTCTGAGGAGGCGTCGAAGGCGGCAGCGAGCGACAGAAGCGTCGTTCCCTGGAGGACACACTCACCTTTCTGCCATTTTCCCGACGGTTCTTAAAATCCGTTTAGAATAAATCCCACAGCGTCTCCCATGTTGCCCAAATTGCGGTCGCCGCAGTCAACGAGTCACTCCTGCCAGAGCAGCGTGAAGCTACCAACTACCACCACCACCGGCGCTGAGCAGCACCTTCACAATAAAAGCCTCTCACTCAGCGCGAGGACGCTTGTACACTTTAACTTAATTCATTGGATCGTTTTAATGGTAGTGGAGTATGGTTATATTATTATCAATATTACTTCCTGAATGGATTATAGGCTATTATTGCATTAGCAGATGCAGTACTTTGTTATTTCATCTAGATCAGGGGTGTCAAACTCATTCCACAAAGGGCCGAGTGGCTGCAGGTTTTTGTTCAAACCAAGCAGCAGCACACCAGACTTGACTCAGTTAATCAACTGATCTCAGTCTTCAGACAGTTGATTGGTCAAACTGTGTGCTCTTGATTGGTTGGAACAAAACCTGCAGCCACACAGCCCTTTGTGGAATGAGTTTGACACCCCTGATCTAGTGGGTAATCACCAGCCCTTTACTGGGGAGTACTTTTGGTTCCCTCCTGCCATTGAGGACAGGTGAGAATGTGGCGATTGGATGTATATATCCTGCTAAGAGAGCAGAATTATGTTGTTCAACTGTTCTGCCATGTTGATGGTGACAGCTAAGGCCAGAGAAAAGCAAAAATATAGAAATCAAAGAATCTCATAGTTACAGATATGAGACAAGAACACAGGAAAGACTTGTTTTTAAAACTAGTATCTATAGCTTGAGGACTGTTCAGTTTTCAACATCATGAAAAAACGTTCAGTAATGTTATGTAATATTATTAATGCTAATGTTAGTCACTGTTACTGCTTTACTGGTAGAAAAGCTATATTTATAACTTCACTATTCATCATACTGTGATCACAATATTAAGCAGTGTTGTCACACATTGCAGGTCTGGCCCTTCTGAGATGGGAAGTATTTAATCTTTTAATGTTTACCATGTCTTGATTTGTCGAAAGTGGCTGGACGTGGTGTAGCCTACTTTGTGAGCCCACAATACACACTTGCCTTCTGTAGCACTTTTTATACAGTTAAAATGCAAGAAAAACACAACTGTTCACACCTAAAAAAATTTTAAAGTATTTTTGGGCTATTAGCTTCTCCCACACCTATTATTTTATTCTGAAGTTACCATCTGAACACGTCCGGTGGTTGTGTTGCTGATCTTGGTTAACTTGATGCAACAGGGCAAGGAGTGTCGCTCGTTTCTGGTGATGCACTGATGTTGAATCCAACTGGTAATATAGAGCCCAACAGGGATTTCAATGCATTTGTATTTGTGTGCGGGTTGAGGTGAATTATCAGTGAATCCCAGCATGCTCTGGGGCAAACTGGACAGGTCGCGCGCATGCATCAAAGAAATGCAGAGACTCCTATTCCAAGCTTGTCTAATGAGTGTTTGGAACTATCCTCCCATGTGACTATGGAAAGAAGCTCATGAGAAAGTATGAACTCAACATATAACAACTTCATCAGCTCCAACAAAGCTCCGCCTTTTCACCACCATTTTTTTTTTTTTTTTTTTTTTGCATGGATCTGTGATTAATCAGTTGCTACCCTCTCACTCTCATGTTAGAATTAAGAAAACAAACAAATAAACAAACAAAACATTTAAAAAAAAATCTATTCAGTTATATGTTATCATAATTCTGAGTGGGTTGACAGGAGAGTGACCCTCTGGTGTTTTCAATAATACTAACAAACTGAAATGCTAACTTTGTCCCGGTGACAGTTAACTCCTATCTGGGAAAATGGACAATTCAAATGGGGAATTCATATTATGGGCAGGAAAAGTCACTGGGATGGTTTGGTTTCAGACCTTTAAATTCAGGACATCTTTCTTACATTTGAATAGTTTTGCCAGAGGGATCAAATTCCTTAAAATGATGGTTTTCAAATAAGAAATTCCATTACACACTAGACAATGGTGGCCATACCTGCGCTGTCAGTTATTATTATTATTATTATTATTATTATTAGTCTACTATCTAGACTTTTGGCAAAATATTAAACAGAATCAACATCAGACAGATTAAATGCTACACATAGATACACAAGACACACAACATTAGTGAGGAATGACAATGACAAAAACACTCAGCTATAACACAAGATTAAAATTGCTGCAGTGTAAATGGTTAATCAGAGCCAATATACAAGGGCATCTCAGTAAATGAGAATATCATGGAAAAGTTCATTTATTCCAGTAGTTTAATTCAAACTGTGAAACTCATTTATTATATAAATTCATTACACAGACTGAAATATTTCATGTCTTTATTTCTTTGAATTGTAATAATTAGGGCTTACAGTGAATGAAAACCCAAAATTCAGTAACACAAAATATGAGAACCTTGACTGAAATGTAGAAATAGTGTGTGTGTGTGTGTGTGTGTGTGTATGTGTGTGCATGTGTGCTGCCAGGTGTGCGAGAGTGCTGCCCTGCCCACCGACATGCTGGATCAGAGAGAGGGAGGTGCAGGAGCAAACACAGACAACACACCACAGATCTCAACCAGAAACAGAGCTGGTGAATGTACAACAGAACGAATATGAAATCTGTTTTCCTGATATCAGCTGGTACCCATAGGCAAATTGGTCACGTCGTGTGGTTTTTGCTGGAGGAAAAACTTTTAAAGGAGGAGGGTCCCTGGGACACATGGAGAGTCTGTTCACATTTTATTGTGTCAGAGATGGACACAAGTTTATTTACACACCCAGAGGCAGAAATGTGGAAATACAGAAATAACTAAATCAACATATTTTACAGCGGGAATTTGACATATCTTCATACATCCAGAGGATGTATAAGATAAGACAAGACAAGATAAGATAAGACAAGATAAGAATTACTTTATTAATCCCTATTATACTGTGTCTCCTTACAGATATATGGCCAGACAGACGGATAGATGAGTCAGGTGAGTGACGTCATCTATACTGTACCTGACTGTTGGTGTGTCTGGTATGTGACCTATGTTTGAGTGCAACTTGACCTATAACTGGTATGTGATGTATCACTATGTTCCACGTCACAGGTCACCTAACACACAACACACACACCAACACTCAGGTGTGTGTGGGCTAGTGAAATCAGCAAGCGCAAAGTTACAAGGTTTTAACACAAAGACCAACCAAAGTTTGTATTGGAGTCAATGGGCAGCTGGATCGAAGTGGCCTCACTGAGAAGTTCACAGTTCAAATTCTGTAAGTCTCTCTGCTTGTTGGACCACACTGTGTGCGAGAGGACAAGTTTGTCTACAACTGTAGAAAAACCATCATGTGTGTAGAGTGTAAAAAGAGATAAATTTCAGACAACTTCTCCCACTCTGGCCTGAACATTCTACACAATACAAACCAATTATAATCTCAAAATGTATCCAAAAATGATCATGATCATTGAACAGTGATTGATCAAAAACTACAAAAGCTATTTAAACATTGAAAACCACATCAATAGATTAGACTTGTCTACACTGTAAAGGTAAAATGGAGTCTTTAGGTGAAAGTATGATGGAGCAAATGTTTGAAAAAGTCTAATAATCATTCAGTTTTTTCACCTCCTCCCATTCATTATAATTTGTATTTTGTCAAGAAAAGTAATAACACAACTGACCCTGATTGGGCTGCATGTTTTCTATATCTCATATAACTATTTCATAGATATTTAGGTAAGTGCCTCGGAGCAGAGCCCCACAGCACCAACTTCATTGTACATTATACTCTATTGCACAGTGTTATTTGGTAGAGTTCAGTTCCTTGGCGCATGGGTAAAAAGTATTCAGTCGTAATGCCTGTAGTGCCTCCCAGAGGGCAGCAGAGTGAGGAGGTGATTGACAGGGCGAGAGGAGCCCAGGATTATATTCTTACCTCCTTGTAAACATCTGGCCCTGTAAATGTCTTCAAGGGATTGATAGTTGTGTGTTTGTGATGCCCTAAACTGTTTTAATTACTCTGTATTGCTTTCTTTGTCAGCCACAGTGCAGCTAACAAACGTCACCAGGATGCCCTCAGAGAGGAGGCTTTCAACAGAACATCTGCAGGCAGACAACAGCAGCTGTTGGGAGAGGTTCGCTCTCTGCAGAGTCCTTAAAACAGAGCTACTGCTGCACCGCCTTCATTGGAGCATTGGTGTGCACAGTCACTGTGAGGTCCAGTCTGTCCAGAAACTTCAAGTCGTTTCTTTTGTCTTTGTGGGGTTAAGTGCCAGGTTATCATCAGTGCACCAAACTGTCAACTCTTCTGTGCTGTTGTTAAAAGGAAATGTTGATGTATATAGAAGCAAAGAGGAAATGTTATATTACTATCTTTTTAAATATATTTTAACATTAATGAACACTGAAATTTCACCAAAAAATAATGTGAAAAATATAACTTAGATAACAAAGATAGACAGATCCACTGTGTGGACCCCTTACCTCTGCAGGGGTGGTGGGGAGACTGGAGCCAACCCCAGCTGACATAGTGAACACTGACCACTGCACTGTCGTCAAGGTCAGATTCCTGAAACAAAAAAAAATGCTTTCACATGTGATCCTTTTTCATACATTTATACAGACATACACACAAACACACACAAACATATATGCAGTAAACCCCCAATCTATGAGAACAAGTGGACCCAAAACCAGGGCAACAAAATAGCACACAGCACCCACAGCAGAGCAGAGCCAGAGAGGATCCCATCACTGTCTCTCAGACCTGGGTCTCTCTGGTGTCGTGACCCCACCCACTTGAAGAGAACGGATCATCTGACCACATCAATTTTCTCCACAGCTCTACTAAGAGATCTATTGGTGCTCCATCAGTCCTATCATGTCCTGCACTCAAATTCTCAGTCACCCGAGGAAGAGCTGCTCTTCTGTTTTCCTAACTTATCACAGTGGCCCTGGCCACTAAGTCTGTCCCAAAGATCTAAATGCAGATGTGGATTCAGTCACTGTTCCCATTGAAATACAGGTCACTTAAGAATCTCTGTGACTGAAGCTCCTGATCTCTGTCCCAACAAAGTCTCTTGCAGAGGCATTCAGATCTTTTCCTTTTGATATGAAATCGCAGCCTGGACCTTGATTTATTTATTGGCCCATTTCACCCACTTCACCTGTGTTTGTTGTGTTT
Source organism: Caranx ignobilis (assembly GCA_021432705.1). NCBI lineage: Eukaryota > Metazoa > Chordata > Actinopteri > Carangiformes > Carangidae > Caranx > Caranx ignobilis. The sequence continues at coordinate 8,918,509 of MU270014.1, forward strand.
CTCCACCCATTTATTCTGGTTTTACCTTTACTTTGCATGTGGTTCAAACACTGTGATGTGCACATACCCAGAGCAGCACCACAGTGCAGCAGTGGAGCTTGTAACAGAATAAAGCATGAAACTTTCTCCACTGTTTCTAGAAACCAAGAGGTTTATTTTGAGAAGTGGAGGCATGTCAGATGTGACCTCTGGGACTGGACAGGGCATTCCATAGAACACACAACAGAGGTTCTCAGTGCTGTTAACGAGCTTTGGCACTTGGAAACAGTGGAGTCTTCAGTCCCCCAGCAAAATTTATGCTCTAAGCACTTCCACAGCAGCAAAGAAGCATCTTCATTTGCACAAAAAGCCACTTTTGGCCATGATATGCACGACTATATAGGAGAAATGGGGCAAAAACTGAATAATGCTGGCGTCAATGGCCTCTCAAGGTCACCAGAAGTCAGATACATATTGCCTCCATTTTTTAAATAAAGAGAGACTTTATTGTCATTGCACATTTCTATACAACAGAATCAGGTTTGGCAACAATCCTCACATCTAAGCAGCATCACAATAAAAACAGAATAAATGGAAATACTAAAAACAGTAAATAAAACCTTGCTGTATACGAATACAAATACGAATACGAATTACTTTATTAATCCCCAAAGGGAAATTCATTTGTCTGTCAGCTCATCAACCATTTGCAGAAGAATGAAGAAGCCTGATGGCTGAAGGTACAAAGGATCTTCTACATTTCTCTGTCCTGCAGCAGAAAGGACCTACAGTACATCTGCACTTCCAAGCCTTTAACCTCTGCACCACCAGCACAGCAACCATGAAAGCAGCTCCTCATCCAGCTGGAACAGGGTGGCATCCTCCAGACTTGCTCCATTTTCAATGACAGAAGCTCCTCTCCTGAAGAACCTCCTCTCCCCACAGAAGTGTCCATCAGTAGTTGACACAATACGACAAAAACATACAAAACACAACAAAATAAAGCAAAGGTTGAGTAAAAACTCAGAGCTACCAGACTTTGCTGCTCCCAGTTGAAGCAAATGTTCTGGAAATGTATGTTATGTATGGATGTTATATTAAAATATTATATATTATATGCTGAAGCTTTCATGCTTTAGTTATAAAATTCACAAGAAGAACAAAATAAGAAGCAGAACTTCAGCAAGCAGAAGCTTTAAAATGTTAAAGGTAGTGACAAACATTAGATGCTGTTGCACCAACTTGAGGTTACCTGTGTTGAAATCAGAGGAAGAAGGAGCCCTTGTGAGTCTCAGGGTCACAGATTGTCTGGGTCCAGCTGGCCTAAATGTGCTTTCTGATAGGTGGTCAGGGAAATGTGGATGTCAACAACAGCTTTTGATTGGCTGAAGTCTGCCATAAGCTTCTGCACCTGTCTGCACCTGCATCTTTCATTTGAGCCTTTGGAGTCAATGTTTTCCTCTGGACTGACAGGATGAATTTGAATGTTATGACAGAATCAGGCACTGCAACAATACAAGCTTCAGATCCTCACTGCAAAAACTGATATCTAAGAAAGTAAAAAAAAGACTTGTTTCAAGAAATAATCTTGTCAATCATTTATTACATAAATAAATAAAATAAATAAAATGTCTTAATTTAAGAAAATATATCTCACTTTTTCTTAATAAGTTTTTCCAGCTAATATCAAGCTGTATTTACCCAGTAACAAGGTAAGGCAATAGATGATAAATTATTCATGCAAAGGCACAAGATAGTTTTCCTTATTTTAAGACAAGGCTATTCTTAAAATAAGAAGCGACAGAAGAAAGACAAGAAGAAACGACAATGCCAACAATTTTTTTTTGTTATTGCTGTTTGTTGCAATTTATTCACTGGCACGCACACGTAGTGAAGTTGTAGTGTTAGCTTTGCCCTGTTTTCACAAAAGTTAAGACATTTGCTATTTTTGAAGATTTTCAGAGAAACCTATATGTACACAAAGTGGGTGGCATGTTATTTTCTTATTTTTCATATCTCATATTTTATGTTTTGTAAGAATTTGTTAAACGAAAAAATGCATCCTCTTATCTTAATGCATTTCCTTTGTTATAGTACATAGTCTGCAGTGTGCTTGCTGGTGGCAGTCAAAATCGCCAGATGTTCTTGTACTGTTTATTTCTGAATGCAGAAATAAAATCACACTGATTTCAAGAAATTGTCTCTTATTTTAAGATTTTTTTTTTGCTAGTCTTTAATCTTACATCAAGGCGTCAATTCTTACAGCTAGCCAAATAAAATGAATAAAAATCGTATTTTAAGATTTTATTTGCTAGTAATTATCTTATTTCTAAGATATGAATTCTGCTCAATCTGCTCAATTTGGGACTACAATACTCATTTCAAGGAATTCTGTCTTAAATAAGTGTGATTTCATTGCTTGAAGTAAGCACGAATGACATCAATTTTAGCATATTTGTCTCGTTTTAAGGCACATTTTGACTATTCAGTGCACAGACTTTTTTGCTAGTTTTAAGAATTCTAACCAAGTAAATTCTTCTTACCCCATTGGAAGATTTATTTTGCTCAGTACAAGACAATTTGGCTGGATTCAGGATTGTCTGGCTTATTTTCAGAGGGGCTGTTTTTGCAGTGCTGACCTGACGACCTTTAACTTTCACAGTTCATGTTTCAGAATTCAATTATCAAAGTATCTGTGCTGAGAAATAGTGGTAAATAAGTGGATAGGTACTGTATAATGTTTGATGGATAATACAGAAGACAGATACTGTGTAGTGCACAAAAGGACCGTGTGTTGTTGTGGTATTGTGCATGGTCACCACTTGCCTGTCCAGTGACAGAATGAGACTACTATAGTGGGTGATAAGGGCAAATGTGTTGCAACATCCCAAAACAAGCTGGAAATTCAGAAACGATGCAGATTACAATAAATAAATAAATACATAAAAAGCATCCATGAAAATACAGTACAAAAAATATATAATATTGGCAACAAATGAAATGCTGAGCCATGAAAATCATTTGAGCAGCAAAAACACTGCACACACAACAATGATTCAGCATTGATTGGATGGAGTTTGCATGCAAAGACACAGACACAGATGTTCCTTCATCATGAACTCACAGTGACCTGTAGTGCAGACTGTGGGGACATCTGTGGCCACTGTTGGTACTGCTGCCCTGACAGAGTGGAGCCTCACTGTCATTCAACTCATTAACAACGTTCTGTATTTTACAGTGAAAACATGAGGTATAGCTACGACCTGACGCACTCGTCCCTGTGGGGGAGATTCTGCCTGAACTGTCTTCAGCAGATATCCAGCAGAGTCAGTGGATCCTAACTGGACACTTGACACTCAAGTTTAAATTGAACGACTGTATGTAAAAATAGAGAAACAGACCACAGCACCAATTAGACATTAGGTCACTGTAATGTTGGGTTGCACTGGGTCCACTCTGAAACTATGAATAACATGTCAACATGTCTTCTTTTTTTTCTTTTTTTTTGATGTTATGAAAAATGATCAATATGGCTGTTTCCTTGAGTGTCAGTAGTAAAGGAAATCAACCAGACCTGGTAACTATGACCATAAAAACAATCAATAAAACAGTTAAACACATTTTAAGTCAGTGTTTACTGTACAGAGGACTGAGACAACAGGAAAGAGTAGAAGCTGAGGTTGTGACTGTTACTTTGACAACATATGAAGCAGACATTCAGAATGTCCCTCTCTACCTAACAAGCGATCCAGAGTAAAACAAGTCAACAAATGAAGCAGTTTCTCAAATCAGAGATTCAGAGATCACAGCAGCTGTCCAACCCTTCTCATCTTGTTTCTGTGATCGCTTCAGATCCAGACATCTGATCATGAAGATCCAGTTCATCTGGTTCAAATATGGAGCTAAAAACCATCAAGGTGTAAGAAGCCCATGGGTCTTTAAACTGGATAAAGCTTGTTGAGCCACTGTCAAACACAACACTGACATGTCACCATAGAGGATATGATGCCATTAATGGGTGACCATGGGTGATGAAATGTAGGCTACTGTTCCCAGGATTTCTGTGATGGAGAACTCATGGAAACAACATCTCACAACAGCCTGCTGGTCATGATTTACATTTTAACATTTTAATGTGGAAAAGTAATTAATTAATTAAGTCTTTTTTTTTTTTTTACATTTTGTTCCGTTCTAGCCTAAAGGGTCTTTAGGCCAAAATGAAAACTCCTTTCTCCCTCACCCATCACCACTCAGTACAGTATAATGACAGAATAAGGACAAAACAGAACTCCACTAATGTTATGTTAGAACTGCTCCATGTAGGCCTACACACAGGCACACACACACACACAGGCACACACACACACACGCGCACACACACAGTAATTGTAAAGCCTTCTAGTCTGACATGAGCTTTATTTTTGTTGTATCAAGACTGATGAGTGTTTGGTGTTTGGGTGAAAGGTGCTTCTTTTTCCAGGTAGGGATGAATCACTCATTTAGCCCATTTCCTCCTCCCTTCCCTTCCCCGATCTCGTCCGATTCCCACCGAACGTTTCCGACACGTAAATCGTGGTCTCATTTCATTGGCCGGACGTCTGTCCAATGAGGAACGGCCATCTGTGCAGGGCTGTGCGCAGTTTAAGTTGTGGGGTTACGTTTTCCTCCGCTCTGCATTAGCTGCTTCCTCCTCGGGTTCCGCGGTGTTGGACTCTAGCGCCGACATGAAGCTCTCCGTGGCCCTGCTCGCTGTTTTTGCATCGATAGCTGTCACTGTCGACGGCACCGTCTACTTCAAGGAGCAGTTTCTCGACGGAGGTGCGGTATATAGCCAGTGCCATGTTTTGTACAGTGTGTGCGTGTGTGGTAGGCCTATGAATGATATGTTGTCAAAGTGTCTTCAGCTGTCTCAGTGAGTGGACGTGTGTCTAAAACAGTCTTACTGTGTTAATACAACATGTTCAGCTAGTTCGTGTCTGTTAGTGAAGGGAGAGATATTGTTAGCTTAAAAGATCAGATCAGCTGTAAAGTAAATGAGTCAACATATCTTTTAAAACGTAGGTAATGTGAATGGTATCAAGCTACTACAATGTTAAGTCCTCATGTTCCTTTCACTTTTGATATCTCTGTGAGGAGAGCTGAGGTGTTTCAGGTGAAATCCACCTGGGCTGCAGGACTATTTCAGGCTGCTCTCTTCTCGACAAGGCTACTAACTGCTCAGAATAGAGGCAGGAGAAATGTTGAAAATCCATGTAGACCTCTAAGGTGAGGTATGAGCTGTACTAACTGCGGACTGGAAAATATGCTGGACTCAGGTCAGATAGAAAAGAAACCAAAGCCCCAGTCATGGAGCGTCTCATTCAGTCTGTGTTTTCTCTGAACATCTACTTTAATGCAGTGCAGCAGTTTATCCTGAATGTGGAACACACACTACAGTAGATGGATAATGTAATGTGGTAATATTGCATTAACTAACCAGCTGAGTTGGACTGCTGTGTTGCAGATGGATGGAAGAGCCGGTGGCTGGAGTCAAAGCACAAGTCAGACTATGGCCAGTGGAAACTGAGCTCTGGAAAGTTCTACGGGGATGCAGAGGCTGACAAAGGTAAACTGACTGTCTGAAGCAGAAACAGTTTGATTTGTGTGTTGTGGGTACGTCAGATAATTGCTGGTGCTGATGGTGTTAAATCCAAGTTAAGCAGGTTGGTGTGTAGGCCCTGCAGAGCCACCCAGTGGAGCACTGAGAAGTGATGGAACTGGTCAGTCGAGTCTACTGACAGACTGGAATAACCTGTCAGGGTTAGTAATAGATCTGGACCACTACTACCAGTCCGCACTCTTCATGCAGTGGGTACAGGTGGCTCCAGGTGGGAGTTCTGTTGAAATGCAATCAAACACAGATTAATCAAAGAATATTTAATATATAAACTGAAGGTATAAATTCCTCCTTTATGATCAAATCTCAGAATTCCACACCAACCAATGATATCAGCTGATGACAACTAATGTCGGTTCCCTAAACAAATGTGTAATGAAGGCAGCATAAACCAGGGCTGCTGGATTATGATAATTATGATCATTATTGAGATGGCAATTATTTAACACGATTAGTCACTGACTTTTATGAAATTAATATAATTATTAAAAAATGGGAAAATAAAAAAAAAACATTCTTAACATTTTGAACTATTTTCAACTTATTCTGCTCAGTGCCCATTCACAGAAATGAATGATTTAAATAAGAAACATGGGAAGGGTGCAAGATCCTGATGCTGCTGTCTGTTCCTATTCAGGTATTCAGACCAGCCAGGATGCCCGCTTCTACGCCCTGTCGGCCCGCTTTGAGCCCTTCTCCAACGAGGGAAACCCCTGGTCATTCAGTTCACCGTGAAGCACGAGCAGAAGATCGACTGTGGAGGTGGCTACGTCAAAGTCTTTTCCTCTGACCTTGACCAGAGTGACATGCACGGAGACTCTCAGTATTACATCATGTTTGGTGAGTCAGTTTGTCTGCACAGGAACTGAGGTCTCACCAGAGGAGACGGCTGCTCCACAGCATTTGGATGTTAGATTGTGTTGGTGATTTACCATATTCAGGTATTTGAAGTGTAGTAATTCCACTGCTGCAGAAGCGTATTGCATTCACTTTTTTTTCAAGTGAATGTAACATGCTTCTGTCCTCTGCAGTGTTAAATAAAGGAAATAAAATGTCTGACATGATGTGTGTTTCCAGGGCCTGACATCTGTGGATACAGCACAAAGAAGGTTCATGTAATCTTCACCTATAAGGGTCAGAGCTACCTCATCAAGAAGGACATCAAGTGCAAGGTAGTCTCCACATGAAGCTGTTGAAGCATTTAGAATTTTTTTTTTTTGTGTGTGTTGGGGGGGGGGGTGTTGTTTTTGTGTTTTCATTCCATAATGTCTTTCCCCCTCTGCCTAGGACGACGAGCTGACCCACCTGTACACACTGATCATGAATCCAGACCAGACATATGAGGTGAAGATCGACAATGAGAAGGTGGAGTCTGGGTCCCTGGAGGAAGACTGGGACATTCTGCCCCCAAGAAGATCAAGGACCCCGAGGCCAAAAAACCCTCTGACTGGGATGACAGGGCCAAGATTGACGACCCCAGTGACACCAAGCCTGAGGTGGAGATCGGATTGTTCACACACATCATGACCCCATCTCATGTGTAGCATACAGTAACTGAAAATGTAAAAATACTGGCTGTTCTTGGTTTCAATTGTGATTGTCAGTCATGATGATTCCTCCATCTCACATGATCTCACCTGAGACCATGTTGCAACTTGATTGTTTCAGATGTCCCTTAGATCTGAAACTGATTTGATGTTTTAAGTTTACCTGGAAAACTCTTGGTTATGACTGAGCTGCCAGTGAGGAAGCTACACTGCTGCTCACTTGTCATTTTAGTGACTCCAATCCTTCTGTCTTCCAGGACTGGGACAAACCAGAGACCATCCCTGACCCCGATGCCAAGAAGCCTGATGACTGGGATGAGGACATGGACGGAGAGTGGGAAGCTGCCATGATCACCAACCCAGAGTATAAGGTTGTGTGGTTAAGAACGTCATGAAATTGGTCTCCTAACCATCACTGTCATTAGTTCTAACAGCTGCCATTTTGTCTGCAGGGAGAGTGGAAACCCAAGCAGATTGACAACCCTGACTACAAGGGGAGCTGGGTCCACCCTGAGATTGACAACCCAGAGTACACTCATGACGCCACCATGTACAAGTTTGACAACATTGGAGTTCTGGGCCTGGATCTGTGGCAGGTAACTGGCAGCATGCGCCAACATCTGCTCACATTAAATTGTCTGTAGAGCCCCACACCTGTAGTTGCTGAACGCAGCTTGTTCAGCAGGATTCACCAGGTGCTGGGTTGGCACTTCATGTATGTCACTGCTCTGTGTGTTTAACTTGAGGATGCTGTGTATACAGAGTCACAGCATGTGGTCAAGTTAAGAGGAATAACCACTTTTTAAAAAAAAATCTGTTGAATGAATAATCCGAATGTTTTTGTTTAGGTGAAGTCTGGCACCATCTTTGACAACTTCCTCATCACTGATGACATCAAAGAAGCTGAGGAGTTTGGAAGGGAAACCTGGGGAGCTACTAAGGTAGGACTTCAGAAAATACAAAACACTCAAGCGTGTGCTCTCTTTTCAAAGATTTCAGATGAAACCATCAGTGGACCCCTTGCTGCACTGCTTTCATATCAAGGTCTCAACCTTGTGTGTTAACACCACCATGCCTGAAGTTCTCAGGTGTCCTCCCAGGCAAACACTGAAAGAACCCTGTTGTAGACAAAATCGAACATTTTCATTATAGTATATTCATCTGTCCCATGTTACCAAGGATGCTTTGGGCCCTCAGTTGTGTGAACTTGAGGCAACCCAAGATGAGCATCAATATCAGCCAACGCACCAAATATTGCAGTTCCACAAATGACCACTAGAGTGTGTCTCCAACAGTGAGTCAGTCTCTATAGGCTGCAACTGTACAGCAGAAATAAACATGAACATCATGTATGCCTGGTACAAAATCTCTGCAACTGGTTTTCCATATCCATGTTTCTATATCATTGGGGGAACTGCAACCAATCCCAGCTCACATTTTTAGCATAGGTGGGAGGTAGAGGTGGAGTCGGACACTGCCAAAATAACCCAAATAAAGTCATGTACAGTATCATCTTGGAGATGAAGAAAAAAAAAAGCCCACAGGTCGTCCATACAGCAGGTTACAGTCACATTTTGTTGCTAGGTGACATGAAGCAGTGGTTGTTATGACAGGAGCAAAGTGAAAAGAGGTGAGATATAAAGATACTTATGTCCCTTTTTCAATAGCGCGACTCAGCTCGACTCACCACGGCTCTACAAGTGTTTTTTTGCTTTTCCACTAGCACCTAGCACCTGGTACTTTTTTGGTAACGTCTCAGTCTGGGTTCTATGCGAGCCGTGGTGATACTAAAACATGATGCCACCTGACTGACTTCCACTGATTGGCCAGAGCATCATCACTGGAAGAGTCATGAGCATGACATCCGACACGAGAACCAAACCCACTAATTTTATTTAAAAAAAAACACCATCAACAGTGACCACTCATCTGTACTGAGATCAGTGGGCTCTGAGTACTGAGTGAGTTAAATGGCTGCTGTGCAGAAAAACACTCTGTGGTCAGTAATCAAGGTCAGACGAGTGTGTTCATAGCTGACAAGAGGATCGAAAAAAAAGAGAGCTAAATGATGCAACCGTAGCCACTGTGCTGTGATGGCTCCGCCCACCCTGAGGAGGTACTATGAAATACCGTATTTTCGGCACTATAAGGCGCACCGGATTATAAGGCGCACCTTCAATGAATGGCCTATTTTAGAACTTTTTCATATATAGGGCGCACCGGATTATAAGGTGCATAGAATAGAAGACACTGCAGTCAAACGTTTGACTGGGGCTGCGCTATGCATCCACTAGGACTGTGAGTAAGCACAGTACCGGTGTTTACTGACTACGGTAGCCGTAATGCTGCAAGCGGTGCGGCCTTGTAGTTTACCAGTCGTACTTGTTGGTGAGATTAGAGATTCACCAAGTGTGAGTGATAAGACTTCGTGTCTTTAACGGGAATATGAGGATCGTTAGCCTTTTATAGCTAATCCGGCGGATAGTCGAGCAAAAGGCTTAGAAAAATAAAGGGATCGGTGTTTTGGAAACATTCATTCTTTGTTGAGGTTTAAGATTAAGATTTGAGATTGAGTATTTGATTGAATAAAACAGAGAAAATACTATGACAGAACCCCCCCCCCCCCCCCCCCCCCCCCCCCGTGTATTTCCCAACCGTACTGAAACATTTTATTATTATTAAATTGTTTTTATTGGTTTTTCATACTGAAACATTTTGACAGAGCGCCTTGAGCGCCGTGTACAACCAGTATGGATCAACCAATTAACCAACTGATCCATATATAAGGCGCTCCGGATTATAAGGTGCACCGTCGTTTTTTGAGAAAATTAAAGGCTTTTAAGTGCGCCTTAAAGTGCGGAAAATATGGTACTCAGCTGTAATGGAAAAGGGCCTAAACTGAGTTGAGTCAAGGTGAGTTGAGCCGAGTAGAGCTGCAGCTGTGTAGTGGAAAAGGGGCAAGAGTGCACAGCCTGTGGTGGATTGATGAATGTGACAAGTCCAAGTATGTGTTTACACTGCAACCATGACAACAAAGATCATCTACTGTTGAAGAACTGCATATTTTACCCCAAATTGCCATCTCCTCCTAAACCTAACCAAGTCATATCGCGGGGCAGGTAGCAGGTTCATTATTGTAAACACGATACCACAGGTCCAGTATGTTTTCCACTGTTTCAGGAGACACTGCTGTAGGCCATATTACAGGGTTGAGGTTGGATGACTGGTTGCATCTGCACTGTGGAGATGGTTTAAGTCTACCAGCAGCATCCTACTTGTCAAGTAACTGAGCAAAAAACATTATAACAACTTCTTTTTTCCCCCCACCAGGAACCAGAGAAGAAGATGAAGGACGAGCAGGAAGATATGGAGAGGAAACTGAGGGAGGAGGAGGAGAAGAGCAAGAAGGATGCTGAAGGTGATGAGGAGGAGGAAGAGGAGGATGAGGATGAAGAAGACGGTGAAGAGGACAACGAGGAGGAAGACGGTGAACAGGATGAGGACGATGAGGGCAACACCTCACCGAAGGATGAGTTGTAGAGGAGCTGGGGCTGGACTGCTGTGTGCTTCTCTGCAGGTTCAGACTGACAACAGAAAAAGAGCAAAAGCCCCATGGACTCTGGCCTTTCATACAGCAGCCTTTTATTCAGGTGTAGGGGTGGGGGTTATAGGTGAAGGTGGGGTCAGATCAGATTTATTTTTTATTGATTCCCCTGTTGCTTTTTTTAAGTCTTCAAAGTTGAGAAGGGTTTACATGTTTTTTCCCCTCTTGTTTTGCATTTGTTTGAGATTTTCCTCATTTAATGTGATTTCCTGAACGTGTGTGTGTGTGTGTGTGTGTGTGTGTGTGTGTGCGTGCGTGCGTGCGTGCGCATCCTGCAGTTACTCACAGCCAATTCATTTTAATATGGCCTTTGTTGTGATGTCCAGTCATTCGGGCGTCTGTGATGATGGTTCATGCACTTTTTTTTTTGTTCTCCTGTGTGATGTAGTACTGTCTGTCTTTGATTGATCCCCTTATAATTTATTGAATCATTACATTCATTCCCTGAAAACAAAGTCCAACTCTGTGTGTGTGCATGTGTGAGAGAGACTGCATCTGACAAACTGTGATTTTTTTTTTGATTCTTTTTTTCTGAAGACCTCTTTTTCTCATTGTCCTGGATGAGTGGTTGTCCCATGGTGCACACTGTTTTTGTTTCATTTAATAAATTGAAGCTTCTCTCAACAAGCTGAGCCTGATCTTCACTTGTGGATGTTTTGGGTTTATTTTATATTAAAAAGCCAGTCAAGTCTACACAAACTGATGAAGCTACTTGGATAAGGGGTGAAACGTCTTCAAAGTCCAGTTGACTTGATTCAATTGCTTAGAATAGATTATATTTAAAAAACAAACATGGTAATCAAATCTTTATTGTACCAATGTGACAGCATTGCATTCTTTGAATTGAGAATTGTCCGGAACAGAGGACCAGAGAAGCTGAGAACCAGTTTAACATCATCAGTTCATTCTGGATCTTTGCAACTGTATGTCTGACTAAATATTCTCCACTCGGTAACTTGTTAGATCTTTCAACCACACACAACAGTGTTCATCAGTGAATTCACACTGTCTATCAGTTCTACAGCCGGGCTCACTGCCTCAGACACCTGACACCACTGAGTTCCAGCCTCGTGGGCTTTGGAGAGTGTAGATGCTTCATAGCTCCGCCTCTCTTCACCTCTCACTGCCTCTATCACTCATCTGTGCTCAATATTTTAAGTGTTTAGCAAGGTAGCACTGACTTTGACCTCTGACCTGCAGAATTCTGTCAGTCCACTTTTGAGTCCAAGTGAATGGTTATGCTAAATTTAAAGATTAATGTGTTATTGAGACATCGCCTCCATGATAATAAGACACCAAAAAAGCTTTTATACATAGATACAGTTTATACTGTAAATGGATTTGTATTTGTCAACTTTCTCAAACTGTTCACTGACTGAATCTTCTGGTTATCTGACACTTTGTGATACACACACATTTTGGTTGGTTCTGGTACACAAAAGTGTTGGACCACAGTTACTGTAAATATCAAACCTGAACAACGGTACGTAACAGACAGCTATCTTTGTTCATGATGCACACTCTTCTTCCCTCCAGCACCTCTTTTGTGTTTTATTAACCACATGTGGTTTGAAAGTTCCAAAATCCATGTCAGGGAAATTCTGGTGATGAACACCCCCTGTATGTTGACTGGCATGGAGCGTTTAAGGACAGAGAAGTAAGCAATAAGAAACAGAATAATTTACCTTCATTGATTTGACACATCTTGCCATGGTTGGTGCCACTCTGCCTGTAAACACAGTTGTATGATACACTCTGTGTCAACAAAGTGGTCAAGATCTATAAGAACATTTCTTTATCTACTTGTCATTTTTATCGATCTATCCATCTATCCGACTGACACCTGACTGAGAGCTACAAAAATGTTCAGACAAAAACTGTAGCTAGCAGTAACATTCTGGAAAAATAACTATAGTGTTGCAGCCCCTTTCAGCAGATCACAGTAGTGTCACTATAGATCACTTAATGGAACTGTGTTTGAAAGCCTGAGGACCTTTAGATTTACAGCAAGGTTTATCCCCCCCCAAAAATACAATAATTGAAGTGTTTTGGATTTGATTTAAGTACTCGTTTGATTAAGATGTGTTTACTGTATGATATATTTCATTGAGGTGTTTCATTTTGCAGCAGTTACGTGTCTGTGCAGGATTGTGATAAAATGAGAAAATGTGAGAAAGCAGATGTAAAAACTGTGTCTGTAAATTTAAATTCAAACTGTCACTGTAAAACTGAGAAAGCAATGGACTCATAGACAAGGCAATATGAAATAACATCATCAAACCTAAAAAGATGACATCAATTATAGTAGAGTAAATCCACTACATAGTCATGTATATGTGTGTCTGTGTGTGTTCTCTCTCACACACAGTAAGTTTAAAGTGACTTGGTGGAAAACATTAATGCAACACAGGTCTGTATCAAAACGAGACAGAGGTCTGTTTTTCTGTCTGATGGAGGTACAGACTGGTTTCATGAGCTCTTAGTGTCGGATGAGAAATGCACCATCCCAATGAGAAAACAGCTTTAGCAGTTTTGTGTCATACACTAGACGTAAAAGATAAGCTGTTCTAGCAGCAAAATGGACAGTACAACACTGCAAAATGACAACATTAAGTAGCCTACTTAAAAAAGAACACGATATAGTATGTAGCAGTTAGATATTAGAAGCTAAAATGAATTGCAGGAGATATGTGATGACACTGTTTTACTGACTCATTTATCTGACTCCCGACTCTTTCAGTCTTTCCGACGGCACCTGAAGGCGGCAGCGTGCAGTGCCTCACCTCCAGCGGTAGATGGCGTCCGTGGGCCGCTCGCTCCGCAGCACTGAGACAGCTGAGTCACACATACATTTAGACCCAGTTAAATAGATATTGAGCAAAAGAGCGGCTTCAGTCGAGAAATTGCCCCAACTGCACTGAATCTTGTCCCTTAGCTGCCTCCCAGACCGCGTCGCAAGATGCTGACGATAACACTAAAGACCCTCCAACAACAGACGTTCAAAATTGAGATAGACCCAGCATTGACGGTGAGTAGAAGTTAACGGGGCTGAAGTAAACATGCCCAGGCCGGGAGGGAGGGCTGCCATATAGGCTGTAGCATTGGGGAATTCTAGCTAACGTTCAGACATGGCGGCGGCGAGACTTCGTAAGGGATATACTGTAATATTTTTGTCTAATTTAAAAGGTACAGTTCAGTATACCCGACAAATGTGGATACAGACAAGTTGGTAATTTGGAGGATCTTACAGTAACTGAGTTCATGTGGGGTAATGGTGCTACAGCTAGCTCGAGCTAGACCGGAATTTAGCAAGTTCTCCTTCAAAGTAAAGGCCTCACATCTTTTTGAAACACAAGTATCTAACATTTTTAGACCATGATGAGGACATGCTTTTGATTAGCTATAAAATATAAATAATACGGTAAAATTCATTGTCTGTATACCAATGAACTTTATGCCCGCTGTGAACAGCAGAACGGTTTTATGCGGTTTTATACTGAAAACATTGACCGGAAATGTGAATAGATTGATTTAGCTTGATGGTGTTTGACTTGTTTCAGTGTTTCACCATGAATGACGATGCAATATTTTAATCCCTCTGCTTTTTAATGTTGTAGTGGGAAGACTGTCAGTAAATCGTCATTATAAGACCCCTCCTCAAGCCTTGTGGGTTTTCCCCCATATCAAAAAGCAGTATCCCAATTTATTTTAGGTGTATTTAACTGGTAATGTTTCCTCTGTGACCATAATCATCACAGTGGCCATTGGCGCCACACATGCATCATAATAAGTAGAGTGAAACTGCAGCATGCGGCTTTTTTTAATAACAAAACAAACTGATCAAAATCCACTGGTAGAACATGTACATGTGTCATTTGGTTCATGGTTCATTTGCACCATAGTGAAGCTGTTTGTTACCATACTGCTCCAAATATTTCATGTTGTCTGTTCTTTCTACAGTATTGTAATCATGTTGGCACTTGTGATGATATGTTCAAATGAAATCCTGTTGTAATCCATATCAATTTAGTTTTCACTTTAACTGAAATAAAGTTTACATCAGATATAAATTTGTCAACAGCAAATGCAAGTGCTCATTATTTCTAGCCACTTATATCTATAGTTAGTTGTCTTCATTTGACTGTTTGTCTGCTTGTTGTGTCATTGTGTCCTTTTAGTCTAACTATCTGTATACATTTAGCCAATTTCAGTTGTTCTATCTGTTTGTATTGTTTTTGCTATTGACTGTTAGCAGTTAGACATATAAAAGACCAACTAGGGCCAAGAACTAGCAACAGCTTCAACCCAATTATATAGTGAGCTGTGATTGTTTTGTTAAAGGTGAGTTGTGACAAAATAACGTGGTTGTGCATTATTAGCATCAAAAGTGTTGTGTTGCTACACAGATGCACTGAGCATATTGACAGATGTAATGGGATGTGTTTGTTTTGTAGACCTAACAAAGATCATAGTATAAATATTGTGTTTTCTGAAGTGAATACCTGCCCATAGAGGCAATATGATGTGTTTTGTATGTGATGCAATGTGAACAAATTGAACAAATTACAACATAAGTGTAGGATTAGTTAAGTGAAGTATTTTCAGGCAGTTGTAGATGGTCACAGTGATAGTATCTCTCCATTAGCAGAATATCAACACTTTGCTATAGATCTCTTGTTATTAAACTGATCTTCACTTAATCACTTAATCATATGTAGCTGAGTGGAACTTTTCACCACAGTGCTCATCCAATGGAAATCAGTAACGCACTCCCACAACATTTGATATGATCACAAGCAGGCCTTGCACTAACTCCGTGCTTTTCATTCATACAGTGTCACTTCTGGACATGTTTCAATTTAAGATACTCTTCCAGTTACATTAGTGTCTGTTGATGTTTGTCAGGTGAAAACCCTGAAGGAGAAAATCGAGGAGGACAGAGGAAAAGATGCATTTCCTGCTGCGGGACAAAAACTCATCTATGCAGGTGAGACAGGCGAGGTCACTCACATTTTAACATTGTAACATTTTAAACATTTGATATAAAATGTTCAGAAATCACACAAAAAGAATTTCACAGCACTGAGTTTTTTCATACTTTCCCACTTTTAAGACCATTATGGCTTCTTATACTAACTGTGACATGAATCTTTTCTTGTCTCCTTTTTCTGCTTGAATGTCACAGGCAAAATCTTAAATGATGACACCCCACTGAAAGAGTACAAAATCGATGAGAAAAACTTTGTGGTGGTCATGGTTACCAAGGTCAGTGTCTCCTCAGATGAATTTTTTGGACATTTAGGTCATACCACCCAGCAGCTCTGAGTGAACTGTTATTATCTACTAACGACCTTGTTCACTATTGTGTCTATGGTTGTGCTGACCTACTGACAGAAGGAAGTCCTCCCTGGTACACTTTTAATTTGAAAGACTCATAAGGAGTAAAGTTTTTTATGACAGTTGCAGAAAACAAAAAGTAGAAGTGACTGGAAAAACAAATACTGAATTAAAACGGTGTAAAAAGAAGAAACCCAGAGAAGCAGTGTAAAAACTTAATAACCTGTGTTTGGTTGTTTGATCCAGGTTTGGTTCACTCCAGGCTCAAAGAACCTGTTTACACCTGTCATTAAAATATGTCTTGAGTGACCAGATCACAAGTGGACACAAGTGATTAGCCCTAAATAAATACAAGTGTAAACTGGCACAAACCCTTTGCCGAGGTGGTCTGCGACACATTTGTCCACATTTATTTCGCACTGTACATGTTGATGCATCCTGATGCGTCTCAGACAAGGACGAAGCAGGAAATATATAATTCATTCAGGACTATGATGAATGCTTGAAGAAGAAAAAATGTGTCGAGGAGGAAAGCACAGTTAGCTCCGTGTAGCGCTCCAAATGCTCTGTAATCATGGTAACATGGGGAGAGGGTCCTGTGAGGATATGGACCGGTCTGCTGTATGCCGGGTAGTCATGTGACCAAACCTGCTGCACACAGTTGTTTCGGAAACGTTGCACACGTTACCAGACTCCACACACGACAGGATAGTCCCGGTCACAGGCACACACACGTATCATGCACATTTATTGACATTAAATCGCAAATTGCAGCCTTTTAATCGCACAGCGCGATACCGCGATTGCGATTCGATTAATCGTGCAGCACTAGTCTAAAGTTGTATACAAATGCCATGTGTGTGTAACTGTGCTTGTGGTCCTTTGTAGTGGAAGTGACATGGGCAGTAACGAAAATCTGGACACAAGTAGTATTCAGTAAGACACATTTGAAGATCCATGTTAGATCCAGGTGTAAACACTGATGTGTCTTGCTGTCCACTTGTGAGCTGATCACTCAAGAGCTGTAAGCCTTAGTAAAATGTTAACATGTAAGTCATTAAAATTCATGCCTGCACAGAGACCAAACCAGGTTGTAAACATGTGTGAACTCTTCAGCTACTAACATGGGCAGCAGCTAACTACAGTCAGGAGATATCAGACCAGGCCCAACATGCAGAAATTGTGTGCATTATGTGTCTGTTTCGTGCATTTATATTGCTGTATCACCTCACACATAACTTTGACCATGTGCACACACAGGTTCCAAACCGACCCAAATGTGAAATGTAAAAAAAAAAAAAAAGTGAAAAATGTGTAAATGAACAGGAAATAGAACAACCACCTTCACAGCTGATTACCATTAACACAGCACAATTTTACAATTCTTAACCTGACATGGTTGTGTTTTCTTCAGCATCATTTAATATCCTTATTTACTGCGAGTCATTGTGTAAACTGTTTTATACTATTGTAATATTTACTGATCAGTGGTAGAGCCTGTCTGGAGCCTTGTTAAAGGGATAGTTCATTTTTTTTGAAGTGGGGTTGTATGAGGTACAAATGACCACCCAAGCATAATATCTGCAGTAGAAAGGTCTCTGCCCCCCCCCACTGAGAGGTACCGGTGCATTGTACTGCAGTGAGACACAGGCAGTGAATGGTGGTGAATGGGGAATCAGCGTATTTTCGCCACCTACAAGAAGTCCCGTCTCAAAGTAATACACCAGTTGAAGAGTACATATAAAGTGTAAATTTACAATGCATCCGCTGGTTGGAAAAAAGTTAATTTATCTGGAACTAACCAACTGAGTCAGTATTCCTCCGCCTGCCTGTGTGGAGGAATACCGAAACAGCTGATAGATGAATTGATCCTTCGATTTTTCAAATGTCTTTTCAGCCCAAAGCAGCCCCTCCTCCACAGGCAGCCCCTCAGACAACTTGCCCAGCAACTGCAGCTGCAGCACCACCCTCAGTACCACCCTCAGCCCCAGCCCCAGCTCCAGCTCCAGCCTCAGCTCCAGCTCCAGCCCCAGCCCCAGCTCCAGCTCCAGCTCCTGCCCCAGCTCCAGTTCCTGCCCCAGCCTCTGGCACAGCACAGGTGACCTCCACGCCAACACACACAGCGACTGCACCAACACCCGCCTCACAGTCAGTGCCTCCATCTGAACCCCTCTCCTCAGTCCCAAAAAACACTCCTGTGGCTTCTGTTGAAGCGGCAGCAGCAGCAACTCTGGACTCAAACACACCTGAAGACTCAGCTCCAGCTGTGGCCTCAGCTGCTGCTCCGGACGCTGCCCCAGCTCCAGCTGCTGAACCTGTTCAGACAGCCTCGGCCACTGCACACCACCCTGCCCCCACTGCCCAGCCAGAGGAGAAGCCAAGGAAGAGCCTGAGAGTCAGCCATCTCCCATGGCACCAGTCCACTCCTCTGCTTCCAGGTTGGATGACAGAGTTCAAGTCATGACCTTCCAGCAGACATGTTTTTAAATAAGTTGTGAAGTCTGGGTTAGCATAGTGAGAACGGAGCTCAGCAGAGCCTTAAGTTCAGATATCTGAATGTTGCCACAGCTCAACATGACTCACTGATCCAGACTGAAATGCATCAGAGAGCTGCTCTACATTTCTGACTGGTGTTTGAACGTTAATGATTAGAGCTCCATCATCAGATCCAACTTTTGATTTAACTAGCACACTGATTTATGACCAGACATCTCCAAAACTTAACAGCATCATCATAAGCTTCACCTGTCATCCCTGTAGATAATTATTTAAATAATGACTTGAATCTGATTTGGAGTCTCAGTTTCACTGTCTCCAAAGTGCAGAACAAACTGGTAGAAGGAGGGGTTTGAATAAAGGAAGCCATTCTATATATCCTTACATAGCTGTGCAGACTCTGATTTTGAATTGTTGGTTTACTCTCACTTTCTCTCTCTGTGTCTCCCTCTCAGCCTTGTTGATGAACTGGGTCTCCTTGAAGAAGCAGCATCAATACTAGGTAATGCATCTGTCACTTTTTGTCTCCATATTGTTTTCACTAAGGTACTGGGATATTTAGTTTTCTCCTTTTTGCACAGTGACAGCATTTCTCTTTGAGCAATAAGTTGAGCTGAGTTGAGTGGCCACACGGAGTGAAAGGCTGCTGTCACACTTTCATTACAGCTCAGTGTTAAATAGAAATGACTGTTTTAGAAAGTTGGCAAAATGTGAATGTGAATTTTCTGGGTTTCTTACGTTCCTATGGTTTTTTTTTTCTTGTGATATTCATGTGTTTGGCGATTTAATTAACTTATAAAATCAGGATTTGATCATATTGTGGTCCTGACATAAACCAGGTGTAGACCTAGTCTTATTAAATAACCTAGAGGATGGACGCCCTGGTACAGCACACACTGCTCAGCAAGAGTTCTCTTAGCACTACGCAGACATACACCAATCAGGCCTAACATTCTGAGTACTGATAGGTGAAGTGAATGACACTTCGTCATGGCACCTGTCAGTGGGTGGGATATATTATGCAGCAAGTGAACATGTTGTCCTCAGAGTTGATGTGTTAGAAGCAGGAACAATGGGCAGTGTCAGGATTTGATCCAGTGAACCGGCCACAGGCTCATTGATACACATGTGGTCCCATCCAACAGACCAGCTACTGATGCTCAAACTGATAGAAAGCTGTCAAAATACACAGTGCATCACAGTCTGTTGTGTATTTGGCAGCAAAAGTATTAGGCAGGTGGTCATAATGTTATGTCTGATTAGTTTAAGTCCAGTCATATCTGAACCATTTATCTCTTCTGTCCTACCTCTCCTGTTGTTTCCACAGTGACAGGTCCAGCCTATGAGAACCTGGTGTCAGAGATCATGTCTATGGGTTATGAACGGGAGCAGGTGGTTGCTGCACTTAGAGCCAGTTACAACAACCCGGACCGGGCTGTGGAGTATCTACTCATGGTGAGGATTAACCTGCTTCATTCCCAGCCCCGCCCCCTGCACTGTTAGTGGGTGTGTTGTAAATGTTTGTGTGCTGCAGGGTATTCCAGCAGAGGCCAGTAATCTGCCACCTCAAGAGCCAGTACAGCACACTTCTCCGCTGAACCCCCCTGCCCCTGCTACACAGCAACCACAGCAGCCCCCACCTGCAGCTGCTACCAGTAAGAGCACACATTTGTTTTATCAGTGTCAGCATGTGTTTGGATGGACGTAGTCCTGAGGGAGAGTGTAGTGTTAAGGTCAAATGGTTCTTCTGGTTTATTCATAGTTTTTGTAAATACATTCTAAATCTTATTCTTAAGTATTTGTTGATTGACTGACACTTCACTTATATATTTATATTCCCTATGACACCCTTGGTCCTCCATTGTCACCGTGCAAAGTCCGTTTTTTACTGAAAAGAGGCTGTTAAAGGAAGAGACCTCAGCTCTGAGGACTGTGTGTATGTCCCGCTGGCTGACTGAATTATCCAGAAATAGGTTTCCCATTGTGTTTTGTGTTGTATCCCATCACACTGGACAAAAACAACGGTAAGTGGCTCATCCACTCTCCAGCAGGGCCAGTGTCTGGCAGCCAGCCTCCTTCTGCCGGTGGAGGCCCCGTCTCCACAGGGAACCCTCTGGAGTTCCTGAGGAACCAGCCTCAGTTCCAGCAGATGAGACAGATCATTCAGCAGAACCCTGCCCTTCTGCCAGCCCTGCTGCAACAGCTCGGCAGAGACAACCCACAGCTGCTGCAGGTATCAACGCCCCACACTGTTCAATTTATTTGAAATAAACTGATTACAAAGCAGTAAGGCTATGTTCACACAGCAGGCCCAAGTGCCTGAATATGATTTTTTTTGTGACCCTGACCTTATGTGACCCAGATCAGATTTTTTCACAATAGACTTAACAGCAAAAAACACATCAAATCTGATCTTTTCGAATCAGATTTGGACTTTCATATGTGGTTCATAATCAGACACACATCAGTTTTTTGAAAAATGACCTCAGCCTGAACAGCAGTGTGACCCATATCGGAATTCAATGCAACCTTGACGTCACTCTTGGTCAACATTTGACAAAATTATGTGCAGGTGGGAGGGGCAGAGGGGGGGCTTCACAAAAAACATGGAGGATGGCAGGGATGGCAGTAGTCCACTGCAAAATGATCTAGAATTAAACTGTCAACACTTGCATCTTTGGACTCCGTGTTCGCCATCGGGTCACATCAGAGCATTAAACTGTTCACGCTGCAGGCTGATATAGGTCACATTTTTAAAATAATGTGAACAGCCACTTGGAAAAAATTGGATCTGGAGAGAAATCAGATTGAGGGCACTTGGCCTGATAAACAATTGAATATATATATATATATATATATCTGCAGATATATATATATATATATATATATATTATATCTGCAGATATATATATATATATAATATAATATATATATATATATATCTGCAGATATATATATATATATATATATAGATATAGATATAGATATAGATAGATATAGATATAAATATAGATATATGATATATAGATAGATTGATATTCTTAAAAAATGTGAATCAATTTGAAAATGTGATACTCAAAGTATGAATTAAATTCAGGCACATACCAACGAAGAAGAAAATTTAATATCCCTTACAGCAAATTACACAGCACCAGGAGCGCTTTGTACAGATGCTGAATGAGCCACGAGGTGGAGACGCGGGAGGTGAAGGTGCTGAGGCCCCCCAGGGGTCACCACACACCAACTACATACAGGTCACCCCACAGGAGAAGGAGGCAATTGAGAGGGTTAGTTCACAGCTTTTTACCTCTGTCTGTTTTAAAGTAGTACTTCAAATTATCTTTTGTGTCATTATGTGTGCTCATCTATAGTGTCGTGAAAGTAGGGCATCTATAGTGTATAACATTGATTGACATCACTTACTATGGACTAAAGAAAGTCTGAAATGCTGTAAGGGCAGGGTAAAATGGACTTAGCTAAAGTACACAAACCTATGATAGATAATTGTCTAACATACAGCTGCACTAGTGGATTGTGTATCTGTGTGTGTAATTGACATGAACATATGTGTTGTGTTCCAGTTAAAAGCGCTGGGCTTCCCTGAGGGCCTGGTCATCCAGGCTTACTTTGCCTGCGAGAAGAACGAGAACCTGGCTGCCAACTTTCTGCTACAGCAAACATGGGACGATGAGTAACCACACATCACCCGACACATCACCGAGACACCAGGTCCACCAGGGATTCACAGGGACAGGAGAGGGAGATGACATTTCTTTTCACACTTGGGACTGTGCTCTGATGATGGTGATGAAGACGATGACAACAATGATGACAATGCCGACAATGATGATGATGACGACGACATGCTGTTCAAAGTTAGCTGTGCTGCCTCCTCCCCATTCAGCTGTGATGATCATCATAGGAGCTCACACTGAGCTGTGCCTCACTGCTGCTACATTATTACTGCTGCTGCTTGTGCCGGCTGACCCCACTGAGAAGGAGTCCTGACAGGGGATATGCAACAGTCTGCATCACCTTCACAGGCCAACAGGCTTTTATTCAGAGGATTTCCCCTGCAGTCAGCACACAGGCTGTCTGACTGGTTGGCTACTGTACATATACAGAATACACACAATAAAGTGTATTTGTTGTGAATATATATTACAAAAAATAAAATCTCAACGTGTGTTGACATGTTGGATTAACCTGAAAGTGTGATGCAAACTGTTGACTTAAGTATTTAAGAGCTAGCATTGCTTTATATTAAAGTTGAGGTCTGATCATTTCATTTCCTCTGCTTCTTTTGTCCTGGGAAAAAAAATCCCCAAGGTAAAATATCCAAACAGCATAAATATGACCTTTAGATCTGCAGTTATGGTTCGGTCACCATGCCAGAAAAAGAAAAAAATTATGAAACATTAGAGATGAAGATATAATTGGTTAAGATATTGACTCAGAACTACAATTGTAAATGTCAAAATATGAATAAGTGAATGTCTAATACTATCAGTTCAATTTTTACTTCCCACTTTTTGGCAGAAAAAATTGTCCTGCATTGTAATCATTATGATTTGGACCTTAAATGTGTTTTAGGTTATTTTGACTGGCTATGAATATGTCAAGATGAGACATTGGACTTTTTGTTAAATTTTTATCACTTTGACTCAGACAGGTGAAGATTTGACTTTCATCTTTTGGCAGAAATGGGCTTCCACAGAAAGTGTAAAGTAAAACCTGTCGGCTGTGCGTTAGTGGTTTACTCCACCACCACAAGCATCACAGCAGTTTGCACATGCAGTGACTGAAACTGAGCTGTGCACTCACAGTGTATTAGAATGACTTGTTACTGAGGTTAGGTGTGTGTATTTAGTGGGAGAGGTGGACACACCAAGATGCAGTTTTTTTTTGCTTTTTTTGTCTTTATATATGTATTTTGGAGATTGAGGAGGATTTCTTTGAAGGGTGATTGTGAAGTGCCACCAACTTTTTTTTTGTTCTTATTCACCTCCTGCTGTCAGCCAGTCCAGTTCATTTCTTGTTTGTTTGTGTTTTTCACATCTTCTATGCATCTTAAAAGCTGTAAGAATTTGAGCCATTGCTCCTTCATGCCTTATGGTAGTTAAAGACTTGAACTCATTTCATTTTACTAACAATGTTGTAGTTCTGTAGTGTCAGATATTTCACAGATGAGTGTTGTAGGGTTGGTGATCACTGACTTTTAATTATTGATATTTACCATTTGCAGTTTCAAAATGAACTCAAGGGGGTTGGAAAAAAGTGCTAGAAGCCAAAAGAAAAAGTTTTTTTTTTTGTATTCAGCATGCGCTCTGTTGTTTCCCATTTAACTTTTCTTTACTTTGTTTGAACTGGAAATGACTGGATGTTTTGTATCATATTGTAAACAGGGTATAGTATTTACTTTGGGGGGGTGGAGGGGGGAGAGGCACTTTACTGTGACTAATGCTGCTGTAGGTGTGAGGGGTTGTTGGTTGCATGAGATTGTTGCAGATATCAATAGCATGGCAGTGGGTCAGGACTGATGAAAGCACCGGTGTGCTGTTGCTCTGATCGCAGTTTGTCTGTTGGTTCTTTTGTTTGTTTGTTTGTTTTGGGGGTTTACAAAAACAAAAAACTTACATCCTTAAACAAAAAACAGCTGTTGAGGTTTTGCTGAATAGTTGTGAAAAACTTTTGTTTCACCATTGTGTACAATAAATGGCTTTTACAAAGTGGGTAAGGAAGGTGATGTTTTATCACACACTTTGACTGACAGGGTATGTTTTTCTGTTGTAGATGAGCAGTCACAGTGTTTGCATCAGACAGTCAGGTATCATGTGTCAGCCTCACACAAACTCAAACTCAGCACTCAACATCTGGATGTGGTAGTGGAACTTCTACAGACTGATGCGAGCTGTGAAACATGACTGAAAGGTTTACATGTTTAAAAATAATTGTTGTAAATATGTATTTTTTTTTATTTTTTCAGAGAATTGTGAGCTAGGACTCTCTAATTCAAGAAAAAACACATTTGAGGTGAATATTTAAATTATTACTTTTTTTTTAATTCACTGAGAAAATCCAGTTTTTCTGGAAAATGTAAGAGTTACTTAAGAAAAACAGCTGTTTCTCTTTGTCTCATGTGGTGATATCCTGCAGAAGTAATGGTCAGACAAAATGTAGTAAACCATCCATCCATCCATCCATCCATCTTCCTCCACTTCTCTTAATCAAAGAGAAGCAACATATATTAACTATAGAGAAGCAACATATATTAACTATACATCTACAGTATCCCATCCTACTAAGAATATACAAAACAGCCAGGGGACATAACTGTACATTATCCAAAAATACATTAAAAAAGGTACAGCAGTGTTTTTGTTATTAGAGTTAGACATTGAATTTATTAATTTTTCTTTTTCTTAAAAAAACATTTTATTTTATTTATTTATTTATTTATTTTACCTATTTTGCGTTAATGGAGTAAGAATTTGGGAAACGTGAAGTGAGGAGACCTTTAACGGAGCTCGTGCTCCCGGTTTGGTGTGTCCACGAGGGGGAGTGTTGCCGTGGAGAGGGAGGGTGGGTGCGTTCCCGCAGCAACAGGGAAGATGGCAGCTCTCACATCTCTGACCCAGGTAAAGATGCAGCAATTTACGATTCGAACCTCAAACTTAATGCTAAGATAATTGATAGCATGACACATTATGTCCCATTAGTGATAATGTGTTTGAATATTGCTCTGAAGAAAACAGCAGCTCGCTCTGAAATTCAGCTAGGAAAGAGGCAGTCAGCTGGTCGGAGAAGGCCCATTGCAGCAACATTACCGTTAGATAGCGGGTATGTTAGCCTCAGCTGGCTGCGGCTAGCCGTGTAGCTAGGTTATATCTACGGTGTACCCTTAGGTCAGCTCACTAACTGTAATTTCAGAGGCAATGTGCGCCATGCATTCTGCGCGTGCAGAGGCCAGTCTGTGCATGTGTATGTGACAAAGTAGCAGAAACTGGAAATGCTCAGTACTTAAGCTAGCATGCGTTAGCTAGCTTAGCCCTGATGCCAGGCAGTGAGAGAGGATGGGGCTGAACGCAGCTGAAGCTGGAAGGCAGCAGAGCAGGGGAGCAGGAGGGCAGGAGGGCAGGAAGGCAGGCCGTACAATAGACAGACTGTACACTGAGCTTTGACTCATGGTGCTGATGTGAGTTGGCTCTAGTCTTATCGGTGCAGTTCACTGGTGGTAAAGTAGACGTGGAGGTTGATGGTGTTGTCCTCGGGCCGCAGTCATTTAACATGGTGGTGCAACTGGACTCAGATATTCTGCTGATTGATCATGAGCAAACCTGGAATAAACGTTAATTCAACGTTTTTGAATGAGTAGTACTGATTTATACGTGTGGCTGAGCCACACGTATGAATGAACCAAGTGCACTGTCGCTAGTGAAGTTAATCACCTTATCTCTCTGCCACAGTTGTCGAGTGGGAACCCTATGTATGAGAACTTTTACAGACAGGTAAGTGTATAAGCCAGTCTGTACCTCGATCCAATAGATGAGGAATTCAGATCTGTCACAGCAGCACAGTGGGAACATACATAAATAAATAAGAATATAAACAAATGCTATAACAAATGATAAATGCTGTATACAGTAATGGAAGCTGTTATCTACATTTGCAGTGTAAAAATGAAAAATTACATTACGTGATAAAGAGAGAGAAAATGAAAACCGGAAACACTGCACTTAGATTGCCACATGTGTGTTCTTTCTTTGAGGTGGATCCTGGGAACACAGGAGGGTTGGACCCACAGAAGCTGCCTTGTTCTTAAAGAAGTCTGGGCTCCCTGACATTACATTGGGAAGGTAGGTGGTGTATTTGTGTCTTGTGCTGTCAGTGTTACCTTAGATAGATAGATATACAAATATATAGATAGATAGCACTTTATTTATCGCTTACACAGAGCTGCAAGTGTGTTATGTTTTTCATAGATGCATATGACTGCTGCTTGTGTATCTTAATTGTTGTCAACACATGTTCACTTAAGTCACTGACATCTTTGTTGGCCTTATATACATAGGACAAAATTATTTCTGATTTAAAAGAAAAAATGTCAGAGCTGCTTCAGTATTGTTTATGAACAACAGATGAAACAACTTACATGATATTTAAAAATCTTTCAGCTCATTGTTTTTGCTTGAATACAATATATAAAGCCACTGTACTGCACTGAGCTGAAGAGCTTGGTTATGAGTTGGTGGACAGCGGGTCTAAGCTTGTTTCTCTGTTGTAACTGGCAACAAATCAGTTGTTGCAGCTTCATACTTGTGCATAGATACCATGTTGTGTTTTGTGATGATATAATTTGGAAATTAGATGTTGAAGAAATCAAGCTGCATTGATGGGAATGGGAAAAAAAAGCAGTCCACAAGTTTTTACCGGCCATCTTTGTGTGCCTGACATTTAGGGAGAGCATGAGATTGTTCAGTGTGTGCGTGTGTGTGGACTGGGCACACTGGCCAATCACAATATGGCCAGTCTAAGTTTATTTGTTTTTTGCATTTGGATGTAAACATTTAAGATACATTTTAATCGTGTCTTCTGGTAAGAAAAGGCAGATGACCTCTTTTCCTAAGTGAGTTTGTGTTTGTTTGGACTGCAGGGGTGATGTCATCACGTCCAGTCACAGAGCACACACACAGATACAGTCAAGAAACAGATCTGTCAACAGGTTTATAATGTCACTCAGTGTAACATTAAGCAGCAGGTGAATGAACACAGATAGTATGTATTGTTATGTACTTGTGTGGAAACAGTGGAAACACAGAGGAGAATTCTTTTTACAAGACAGAAAATCCATGAATCCATTTATCATGAACCAGAATCAGAATTCTGTAGCTCTGGTGTTTCTGATTTTATGGCATCATGCTGGACAGGTGACGTCTACAGTGTCTGTTCTCCGATGTTACAGCAGGAAAAGTGGTGAAAATTGACGTTTTTACCTGGTTGGTGTTTTAACATCACTGCTGTTCGGAGTACTGTGAACACCACTTGTTCCCTTTTCCATTGCAAGCAAGAGCCCAAGTGATTCTAGTGGGTCTTTCACCAGTGGAAAAGATGCTGCAGTCATGGCTCACATAGATAAGGAAAATACAGCAGTATGTGTTCAACAGGAACACTCAATCTGTACCTCAGTTACTAAAGGCTACAGAGAGTTCCAGAATTTCATGGCCTGTTTTTTTTTTCCTGATGTGCATCAGTTGGAGACTCATACACTGGTGTGTGTCTTTGTAAACTACAATCCAGGCCAGTAGTATTTGGTTATTATTTTGTTCTTCAGGATCTGAACTTGAAATAAATATATAGATCCTACATTAGGTGCTGTGTCCACCAAAAATGCTTTGTGTGCCGTCAGAATGCTGCTATGGCTAGGTGACAAAACGAGTCCTCTGACACTTCCATGTTCCTTCCTTGTTAATGTTAACACTACAAAGTAGTAGGATAACTTTCTCCCTCACCACCGCCATGTCTCCGGTTGTGTTGTTTTGGTCTCATATGTCCCATCCCTTCTTGGATTTTGATTGGTCAGTGTGAGAAAACTGACATTGACCAGTGCTGCACTGTTAAACAGTGTGTGTTGAACAGATTTCTACTTGAAGTGCTCTGAGCGCAGCAACAAATAATGGTCACTGCCAAGAGCATTTTTTCTGCTGAGGGCTCTGAGCGCTGTGAACACCAAACTTCATAGGGTCTGTATAGTAAGTAGACGCTGTGAGCACAGTGTTGTGGACACAGCCCCTTTAAAGAGCAAAGTTTCAGCTTTAATTTGAGAATTTTTACATCGGTGTAGAAATATCAATATTGAACAGGCCTTTTCACATAGTACAGTAAGGCAAGGCAAGGCAAGGCAAGGCAATTTTATTTGTATAGCCCGTTTTTACAAACAGTTTGTTTCAAAGGGCTTTTACACAGCATCATGACAACATCCTCTGCCCTTAGACCCTCACATCGACTGAGGAAAAATTCCCAAGAAAAAAATGGAGAAACCTCAGGGTGAGCAACAGAGGAGGGATCCCTCACCCAGGACGGGCAGACGTGCAATAGATGTTGTCTAAAGACAAGAAAACAATTTACAACATGAAATACGGAAATCATGGAAATGGAATCAGTCAGTTAACGAAAAACGAAAAATGATGAAGGCAGCTCCCGGTGGGCAGGGAGGGAAGGCCAGCTTAATGGGACTACTGGACGGCAGACTGGGTCATGAGCAGGGAGTGCAGGCCAGTTTAACAGCAGGAGAAAGGAGGTGATGGAGGCGGCGGTTGGTTGGTTGGTGCAGGGGATGGAGCTCTGAAGAGATCTATGGAAATGCAGAGAGAGTGCGAGACACCAAGGCCAGACTACAAAGTGCAACAAATAATGGCAGTTCAAAAATGTGAGGGGAGAGGAGAGGAAGGATAGGGCTCCATGTAACCTGATGGCCCCCAGCAGTTTAAGCCTATAGCAGCGTAGCTATAAAATGGATCAGATCTACCTGAGCCAGCCCTAACTAAAAGCTCTGTCATAGAGGAAGGTCTTAAGCCTGGACTTAAATGTAGAAAGAGTGTCTGCCTCTCTGACCCATGGAGAGAGCTGGTTCCATAATAGAGGAGCCCGGTAACTGAAGGCTCTACCTCCCAGTCTGTTTTTAGAGATACTGGGGGTCACTAACAGACCTGCATTCTGGGAGCGAAGTGCTCTGGTAGGACAGTCTGGGATAATGACATCTTTCAGATAAGTTGGAGCTTTGTCATTAAGAGCCTTGTAAGTAAGTAGAAGGATCTTGAAGTCTATTCTATATCCTACAGGAAGCCAATGGAGAGAAGCTAGAATGGGAGAGATGTGCTCTCTCTTACTAACTCTTGTCAATACCCTCGCTGCAGCATTCTGGACCAGCTGGAGACTCTTCAGAGAGTTTTTTGGACATCCTGACAAGAGAGAGTTACAGTAGTCTAGCCTAGAAGTAATAAATGCATGTACCAGTTTCTCAGCATCACTCTGAGAGAGGATATTTCTGATCTTAGACATATTGCGCAGGTGAAAGAAGGCGGTCCTAGTCACATGCTTTATGTGAGAACTGAAGGAAAGATCCTGGTCAAAAATGACTCCAAGGTTCCTTGCTGTTGGACTTGAGTTCAGGGTGATGCCATCCAGAGTAGCAATCTGATTGGAGAATGTGTCCCTGAGATGCTTAGGTCCAATCACAATAACCTCTGTTTTGTCAGAGTTCAGTAGTAGGAAGTTAGAAGACATCCAGGATTTGATGTCTTTCAAGCAATCTTGCAGATTGATGAGGCGGCTTCTATCATCTGGCTCTATTGATAGATAGAGCTGAGTATCATCAGCGTAACAGTGGAAATTGATGGAGTGCTTACGGATTATATCCCCTAATGGAAGCATGTAAAGAGAGAAGAGAACTGGCCCTAAAACTGAGCCCTGCGGCACACCATACATAACTCTGCTGTACTTCGAATGGTCATTATTAACATTAATGAATTGAAATCGGTCAGATAAGTATGAAGCAAACCATTTTAGAGCAGATCCTTTGATCCCAATTTCGTGTTCTAGTCTATGCAGCAAGATGCTGTGATCGATGGTATCAAATGCAGCACTGAGGTCCAGAAGTACAAGTACAGAGACAAGACCTCTGTTGGAAGCTATAAGAAGATTGTTGGAGACTTTGACCAGTGCTGTTTCAGTGCTATGGTGTTCTCTAAATCCAGACTGGAAAGCTTCAAAAAGCTTGTTACTGTGCAGATGTTCATGTAGCTGCACTAGGACAACCTTCTCAAGGATCTTGGAGATGTAGGGAAGGTTGGATATAGGCCTATAGTTGGCTAATACATCTGGATCAAGAGAGGTTTTTTAAGTAGAAGATTAATGACAGCCACCTTAAAGGCCTGTGGCACGTAGCCTGTGACTAAGGAAAGGTTGTTCTGGTTCAGTATAACAGCGTTAACTAAGGGGAAGACATCCTTGAGCAGTCTTGTTGGGATTGGGTCAAGCAGACATGTAGCTGATTTGGAGGAGGAGAGTAAAACCATCATACCTGCCCATCATATTACCAGAAGGTGTGGCAGCCAGCTCTGCTGGAATGAGCTCTTTAAATCTAGAAACAGCAGTGTCAGATAAACACCTACTGTAGTGGGATTTTTTCCCAGGCAAAGTGTAATTTTTCAAAGTAAATCCAAAGGTTATTAAAGAATGGTCAGACAAGACCTGGTTCTGAGGGAAAACTGTGATGTGATCCACTTCTATTCCATAAGTAAGCACCAGACCAAGGATATGATTAAAAGAGTGAGTGGGTTCATGTATCCTCTGGGAGAAGCCAATTGAATCTAAAAGCAACTTGAATGCTGAGGCCAGTCAGTCATCATCAACGTCCATGTGAACATTGAAGTCGCCCACTATAATGACTTTGTCTGAGTTCACTGCTAAATTTGACAGAAAGTCAGGGAATTCTTCTAAGAACTCAGAGTAAGGAGCAGGTGGACGATACACCACAGCAAGTAAGAGTGGTTTCTCTGCTTTCCAGTCTGTTTGGGAGAAGCTGAGCAAAAGGCTTTCAAATGAGTTCTATGAAACATTAGGTCGAGAGTTAATAAACAGATTTGACTGATAGACTGCAGCCACTCCTCCTCCTCCTACCAGTGTTACGAGGCACGTGGTAGTTAATGTAACTAGGAGGGGTAGATTCATTTAAACTGACAAAGTCATCCTGCTGCAACCAGGTTTCAGTTAGAGTCAGTAAGTCAATTTGGTGATTGGTGATCAAATCATTTACTAGCAGAGACTTGGATGAGAGAGATCGAATATTTAGCAAACCACATTTAATAGTTTTATTTATTTGGTTTGCTGAAGTAGTGGTTTTGATTTTAACTAGGTTGCTATAATTGACTCCTGCAGCTTTGGGTTTAGGCTTATACAGCCTCGAGGCAGACAGTTTTTATGGGATATAAGTAGGGTTGGGTGGGTGACAGCACAAAGGAACCTGCAGAGGGGCGTGTAAGACTGCGGCTCTGCCTGCTGGTCTGAACTCTGGGTGATTGTCAGGGGTTGGAATGACTAACAGAATGTGCTATGTTTCTAGATAAGAGAGATGCACCATCCAAAGTAGGATGGACGCCATCTCTCTGAATCAGACCAGGCTTTCCCCAGAAACTTTTCCAATTATCTATATAGGCCACGTTGTTTGCTAACATGGTTAACGGGGAAAGTACACTGGCCATGGGCGCGACGCGAAAAGTGTGTCCTGCGACGCTCGCAGCAGATCACGCCCATTATAGTCAATTGAAGCTGTTCCACCGCACATGTAAGCGGCGCGCACCCACGCGGGCGTCATGCAGCTCCTCCTGTTTTGCGCGGCTGGTCTATTTTATTTCCTCTACGCGTGGCTACACAGCCCTCCAACAGGTAAAAACTACTACTAGAACTGTGTATAAAACGAATATATTATGTTTAAAAGTGATTAATATAAATGCGTCATTGTACCAGAGGCAAAGCCAGTAGCAGTGCAAAATTATGGGGTTTGTTTTTTACATTGTACAATCAGTCAAATTAATGTGGATCCATGAGCATGTAGTTAAACACTCTAGTTAATTGATACCATTTAATATAGTCTACACTTGCAAACCCTACATAATGTATTACATGGTAAACACGTGCCTAAATGGCGCGTCCTGGTCGCGTCACGTCCGTGCCCGGTGTAGGTAGAAGACTCTGCTCCACCCCGCTTACGCATCGCATCGTGGCCGTTCCCAGTGTACTTCCCCTGTAAGAGTTGTGTGTAAAATGTCGCTATCTGTCAAAAAAACGACTGAAGAGGTGAGTAAAGCAGGCTTAGGAAAAACCAATATCTGTCAGATCAGTAGTAGCAGGTGTTCATCGGTAAACGGGAAACAGCCAGTGAGCAGGTTGGCCAAGGAACACGTCACACACAGTGTGAAAAAATTTGTTATGACTACAGGAAGTCAAACACACTCTATGTTGAGGCTTAACACATTTCCTTGTCAACAACCAAGAGGAGTCCTCACAACCAGAACGTCAGAGGGTTCACCACACGATAGAAACATCTGGTGAAGCTCAAAAACAGAAGAACCAGACGAGAACACAGTCTGTTAAAACACACAACAGGAATCTGATGGAGTTCTGTGACACTATCAGCCTCTGTCATAATGATGCGGCACTGATGGGAAGCTGGTGCAGCTCCTGTCAATGGAGATAGTTGTTCTTTTCTTGAACAGATGTTATTATTGAAATCAGTTAGAACAGTAACAAGGGCATGGATGTAAAACACTGACACACACAACCATGAATGGCCCTCCACAGAAATTGATTGGTGACAGTGACGATGATGATGATGACGATGATAATGATGATGATGATGATGATATGAGCTTCTCCTGTGGATTTGTGTGGTCTAGTGGTCTAGTTCTAGAATTAGTTAGAGTTTTCCAGTTTTTGTGTTTTGTTCAAAAGACCTTCTCAGGAGTTTAGCTGCCTTATTGCACCTCCAGCTGCTCCACATTCTTTCTGAGCATATACAGTTAATTTCCACACATTGGCTTTCTTATATATCAGATAAGATGATCTTTTTCATATCTTGACATGTTTCAACAATAGCACTCTTCTTCAGAAGTGTCACTAGCTGTTGGTATGACATGTCTGTATCACGAAGGCATGATCGTCCCACCAAATTTGACAGGACGATCACACCTACTGCTGTCAGGCTGCTGCTTCAGGATGGTGCTCCCTGTATGCGACAGCATATACGCTCCCTCATCCCAGTTCATCATCCTGGGGGCCCACTTCTTTATTTTGATTGCCTGTTTGTTGTTTTCCAGTCCATGATGTCATTTTCCCTTCTGCGGTGGTCCATGCTGGCTGATTTTGAATTTGCCTGTTGTGTCTCGTCTTATGTTGCTCATGTCTGTCTCTTTCCCATTTCTGTTTTGCAATCTGTTTGGTGTGTTAAAACATCGCCCTGTTTCTTTTTCACATGAGCAGCATGGAATTTCGTATATGACATTACACATCTTGTCTGATATATAAGAAATCCAATAAGTACTGCAATTCTTAGACATAGAGAACCCTATTGATTCACAGTTACAGTCCATAGTAAATTAGTGGAATACATTCAGAAACAAGATGATTGGTCTGTGCCTTGAACCACAGAAATTCCCATAAAAAGCCTTTGTCTGTGTGGTGGGCGGGAACAGTTAGGTTTTGTTGACTCTGTCTGTGCAGACATTTGTCTCTGGTGATCCAGTCAACAGTGTTCAGCTCTAAGTTAAGGTGTGGCCACAGTCACGACACAGTGAGGATGCACTGATCACTCAGACTACATTCAGGTCTGGACCACATTCTGTGAGCAGTGTGAATCCACATGTGTCCTGATCACACTGAAGTCCTGTTTACTTGACATCCTCCGTCACAGTTTGATTAGCACTAGCACAATTTCATCAGTAACTGAAGCTATGTCACTAGCTGCTCATTGCTCATTGCTCTGCTCTCTCTGTCTCTCTCACTTTTTCTCTCACACAAGCACAATGACAACAGACCTATCTCTGGATTAGCATACCTGTTAATGTGTGCATAGATCCAATCACAAGTGGTCACTTGAGATACATGTAGAGATGTATTTCACAGCCAGATGAGAAAGGACTGACTGCTGTGATGAGATCACTGGAGATACAGTTTACTACCAGGTCTGAATCCTTACAGTGTTCAGTGACTGTACAGTACAGTACAGTGTTTCCATGACATTGATAACAGTTTTCACTTCTGATGATACTCAGTGTTTATTGCACGTGTTCATATCGCAATGACTCTTTTTTTTATATTCTCCACAAAAGGATGTGAACAGCAATGTACAACTCCATCAGGAGGGAGTCTGAAAATACACACTGATAATCACATTTATATGATTCATCACTTCCAGTCTCTGTGTGTAATACACAGTCACAAACTAGATTATTCCAATACACCAGCCTTCATATTGGCCTACAGAGTTTGTCCTGATGCCAAGTGTCTGTGTGAGTTGCACACTTGAGTAACCATCCATGCTAACAAGCCAGTCTGCTTCACTGGAACAGCACAGTCATCAATAGATGAATAAGTAACTAAATGAAATCCATAAATAACATTGAAGATGAGGATAAATAAACAAATTAGACATCAAAAATCACATTCTCAGGTTTACTCTAATTTTGCTCTGGTAGATAAATGCATCAAATTAGATCAGAAAAGTGTAAGAAACTATCCAAGAGTTAAAGAACAAAACATCTTTAGGTTTTAGAGGAAACTGATTTATGAGCACCAAATATAATCAAACAATTTCCACAAGGGGGACGTTTAAAATGCAAACTAAAGTTTTCATCTTCCAGTGTTTGTAAAGTTGTTTGTGTGTGTGTGTGTATGTGTTTTTTTTTTTTTTTTTTTTTTTTTTAGATCTGGGATTTGGCTGACCCTGATGGCAAAGGTTACCTGGACAAACAGGTGAGCAGAGGGGTAATGTTGCATTGTGCTGTACAGACTTCGCATGGAGTAAAACCTCCAAATGAGCTAATGCTAGCGTGTCCAGCTCCAAGACAACAGTCAGGACATGTGCAGGAATTATGTAGAATCTGTTCATTTTTTTCTTCTATATGAATATTAATGATGTAGATATACTGTATGTATACAGTATAATGTAATATTTTTTTCAGTGTGATTTCACTCTGGGTTTCACTGTGTGTTGTCTCTCTCAGGGGTTTTATGTTGCTCTGCGGCTGGTGGCCTGTGCTCAGAGTGGACAGGAAGTCAGTTCTTCCAGCCTCAACCTCACAGTCCCTCCCCCCAGTTTGTGAGTGTGACCTCTGTTAAAATCCACGATTTTCGGCTGTATAAAAACTGAACCTGAACTGAAAAGACTTGTTGACAATATTGTCACCAGCAGTTTCTGTTATTATGATATTCAGCCTTGTGTGTGATCAGTGTGAGAGGAAGATCTTTGTTTTGTCTGATTTCAGAAGGACACCAGTAGTCCGTCTCTGAGCAGCACAGCCTCCGCCCCCTCGAATTGCACTGGGCCGTCAGGGTACACACACACACACAAACACACAATCATTGGAATAAAAAGGATTCAATAGAAGACTCCAGACTCAAAACCCCAGAATTTTTTGGCTGTAATACTGAAGTTCATCTATTCATCCACCATCACCATGAGCCCTTTTATTTCATTCTAACAAATGCAAATCAGGATTTTCAGGAAACTGTGTGTGTGTGTGTGTGTGCTTTGTAGCCTGAGGAAAAGGGTAAGTTTGATGGGATCTTTGAAAGTCTGGCTCCAGTCAACGGGCTGCTGTCAGGAGAGAAGGTCAAACCAGTCCTGATCAACTCCAAGCTACCTCTGGATGTCCTTGGGAAGGTATTTATCTCAGCTGTCTCATACACATCAGGCCTTTGATCAGCCTTCTTAGCTCTCTGATTAAAGATTAAGTGACTCGTGTATAAGTTAATATGACAGATTCAGAGTGGTTGTTAGAACTACTGTTCACTGATCATGATATTGAGTGATGAACTGTCAAAAGACCAGAACCCTGTAGTGCGTTTTTCCAACTGAATTTATAGTTCATATAATTTTAAATTCATTAATGTGTTTTTGAGGACGGTGCAGTTTAACATATTTTCAAAGCAAGGCATGAAACAACAGACGGCACAATTGACTACAAATAGTGAAAGAAAGACAGCCATGAGTAGACACAGTTATCTAGACAGGGTACAGATGTGGTTTGATTTTAGTAGCACAGCTTATTTCAGATGGTTATGTGATCCACAGTGGACAGCCCATTAAGCTCTTTAGAACTACCGTGTAGTATGTAATTTTACAGTTGCCATTCAGTCTCTTATTTTCTTGCCTTTGAGTATAATGGAAAGAGGCCGAAGCTGTTGACACTGTACATGTACAAATTCAACAGAGACAGCAAAGATCAATAAAGCTAGGTCTTTTTTATAGGAATATGTAATTTTTAGTTATTCCTTGAACTAAACATGTACGTGATCCTCTCACCCATTTCCTGCTGTTAGGTTTGGGACCTGAGTGACATAGATAAAGATGGCCATCTGGACAAAGATGAGTTTGCAGTGGTGAGTGTGATCTTCTTCATTGTTGCTCTGAGTGGTTTTGATTCTCTATCATCTGAACTAACTTTGGATAATGAAGATATGCAGTGGCCACTTTATTAGGTATGGTGTCTCAGACACCAGAACAGCCTGTATTGGGCAGCACATACATTCAAGGGGTTGATGGAAACCGATTTGGGTCTATGCTAACTATTAAGAAGTGGTCTTCAAGGATTGTACAGTTTCTACTGGTTGTCCAATGAGAACTGGTTTGAGTCTATGAATTCACTTAATAACAGACACTAGGATTAACATGCCACTCATTTATCAAAGGAGGAATAAGATTGTTCTTTATGAATGTTGGCTCTGTTTAATGAGAAGAAACATTGGATGTGTACAGAAATCATATGCTGTAATAATAAACAGAAAAATAAAAGGGATGCTTGTCATGAAATCTATTGATGAGTGAAGGTGATCATGGACATTTCAAAAATACAAAACCAAACTAAAATAAACATATAACAAAAATTCCACTTCTCTCTTTAACAAAGTATTTGATTCTTCTTCTTCACACGTGTTTATTTGAGCAACTGTTCAGAGTTCAATTACATGTGTTGCAAAACACAGGTATGCAGCAAATTCAGAATACAAATAGTTTAAAACACCTGTGTAGTGTATTCCCACCTCTCCTTATTCGCTGTGCCAATCCACAACAGACCACCTAAACAACACATACCTGTTCATATTATAATGGAACCCAGGGAGTGAGATTACAAGTGTGTCCAGATCGATATCTATGTCATTGGTCCTGTTCGGACATGGTATTAATATGCATCCTCAGTGACCTGAAGGCTACAGTGCCATGAAAAAGTATTTGCCCCCTTCTGGATTTCTTACTTTTTTGCACATTTGTCACACTTAAAGCTGGGGTTGGTAATCTTGGAGAGCTAGCAAGAGAGCTAGCAAGATTTGAAAATAGCACCTCCTCTGATTTCCACCCCCCTCCTCCCCCTCCCGACATCCAAGCCACGCCCCCACAAACTGGAACGCGCACCGCACGAAAAGGAGAAGTGGCACAATCTATTCAATACTAGCGTCACCGACCCGTTTTAAACCCACAGAGAAGCTAATATTAGCATTAGGCTAATACAAGGTACAAAAGTAGCTACGTTAGCAACAGTTACACATTTCATAAAAATAACAAATCCTCCCCGAAGCAAAGCATATAATTACCTGTCCAACAGAAAGAGAGCAACCTCAGCATCACTTCAAATCCCTCAGTTGTCTCCACAAAAGCAACACCGATGTTTACTCTGGTTTGACCTCTGGCTTTATCCAGAGCCTTTTTGTTAGCAGCCTTTTCAGCCTCCAGCTTTCTCTTCCTTGCCTTTTTCTAGGGGCGAGCCGTTACAAGTAACGCTGGAAGTAGTAACTGGGGCTGCATTTTCTCAGCCACTGCTCATAAATGAGCATGAAATCCGTTCTGCTGTAACTCTGTACGCTGATTTCTTCCGACAACAGCGACACGTGAAGATTGTGCACACGCGTCGGAGACAGGGGTCGAGGGGGGCGGATACAGAACTAGACATGAAGGCATCTGATTGGTTTTTGCTCTTCGGTGCGATGAGCTTGGATTGGTCGTAGTTTTTTTCAGTCCTGCAGCTGCCACAGAGGACTGATCATTTTCGTTCCTTTTTCTGATACATAATGTATTGACTACTCAGAAGGTAGAAGGACCATTTCACCCAGTATAACAAAACATGTTTCTGAACAGGATTACCAACCCCAGCTTTAAATGTTTAGATCATCAAAGAAATTTTAATATTAGACAAAGATACCGCAGTAAATATGAAATGCAGTTTTTAAATAATGATTTCATTTATAAAAGGGATAGTTGAACATTTTGGCAAATTCACCCACTGCCATAATCCCTCTAGTCTTACGAGTAGGTTGGTTACCTTTATTTGTCACTGCGAGCTGTTTTGAGATCGGCGGGGGAGAGATGCGA
The DNA here is from genome assembly GCA_021432705.1 of Caranx ignobilis. Classification (NCBI taxonomy): domain Eukaryota; kingdom Metazoa; phylum Chordata; class Actinopteri; order Carangiformes; family Carangidae; genus Caranx; species Caranx ignobilis. Next base: position 8,957,268 of record MU270014.1, read on the forward strand.
GCCACTCAGCTTACGCTACAGAGGCTCATGGAACTTCCGGTTCTCCCCAAATACACAGTCCAACAACTCCAAAATACTGTGGTGGGCAAGTTGTGACCTTCACATTCACCACACTATGAAATAATAATGAGGAAAATGCATAGCCGGAACTAAATTCCAGACACTCAAGAAAGTAGTCCCGAGTATTTGCTTCATGTGTCGTAATATTAAATAATTATACATTATTATTTCATAGGTGAATAGTGCAGGTCACAACTTGTGCACAAGAGCGTTTTGGATGGCCGAATTTGCCTAAATATTGAACTATCCATTTAATTGAAAAAAGCTATTCAAATCTACCTGACCACCCTGTTGAATCAAGAAATCACTACAACAGAACCTGTTTGAGTGAAGTGAAGTAGGCTGAGAGATCTCCAAAAGCAACAAATCATGCACATCAGGTTTGAATATCTTTTTTCTTTAATAAATGATCATCATTTAAAAACTGCATTTTATATTTACTTGGGTTATCTTTGTCTAATATTAAAATTTCTTGATGATCTAAACATTTAAGTCTGACAAATGTGCAAAAAATGAAGAAATCAGGAAGGGGGCAAATACTTTTTCACAGCACTGTATATATAGTATGGAGACAGTGAGTGTGTATTCATAGTAGCTCGTGCTCCTCCCAGGCCATGCACCTGGTTTACCGGGCCCTGGAGAAGGAGCCTGTCCCTGCGCTGCTACCCTCTTCCCTCTCTCCCTCCGTCTAAGAGGAAGAAGAGTCTGGGCTCAGTGGCTGGCTCTGTCCCTGGACTGCCGGCAAGCCCTCCACCTCCGAAGGATTCCCTACGGTCCACGCCCTCCCACGGCAGCATGAACTCACTCAACAGCACTGGCAGCCTGTCGCCCAAACACACACTCAAGTCTGGACAGGTAATGCCACTGTCACTGTCACACAAACACCACAGACAGTTTAGTCATTTGAAATAATAAAAACAGAATCATGAAAATCATGCTGGAGCAAGTGAAATGAACAGACACAATACAGAACATTGAGAGAAACATGAGAATGGAACAAGAGAAGCTGTGATGTGGGTTAAATTTTGTCATGGGCTGATTGTGTTCTAAATAATTATTGTGAGCGTATATTAGTGTTGAGAGTAAAAGACCAAATAATATAAAGCGATATCCCAAACCTGATCCTATCCTGAGTTAAAAATGTCTTGTTTTAACTGAAATGATTGATATGATGTCTTTTAACTGAACTGGGGCAGTTTACTTGAGAAGATGACGATGAAGTTGGAATTGTTTGAACCTGCAAAACACCATCTGCTCTAGTTGTACCATGTTATTATTAAGTGGACGTTGTTTGACAACAGACACATAAAACTGACAACTGCTCTGCAAAGCTTAGTCAATCAGTGTGTTTTGCCAACTCAGAACAGAACACAGAGTCCGTCTCTGATGCAACCATATGGTTTTCCCATTTTCAGACTCACATTTTCAAATTCTTGGTCTGTGGTGGAAGAGCGCCACACTGCCACACCAGCAGACTGGTGTGAACAGAACACAGTCCAATAGAGAAAGGATCAGATTTAAGTTTTAAATTGTTACTGATTCATTAAAATAGGCTTGGTTTGGCTCTGATACTGATCCCCTTCTATAGGATTCTATTGAGCCCCTAGTGGTAATTTAAATGCACTACAATAAATTAATGATACACTGATCATGCCTTTTTGCTGCCCACATCATTCAGAGAGAGCAAGATTGTCAATTGACCTGATCTCACTTTTGTTACAGCAGCTCTTCCAGTGGTTTGTCACTAAATAGTAGGCCTGCACAATATTTGAAAAAAACTGACACTGCAATATTTTTTTCACCAGATGACTTGAATGTTTGGAAAGAATTAGGTTGACTCACCATGACACCATTGTATTCATATAGGGGCGGAAATCTTTGGGCACCTCACGATTCGATTACGGTTACACTTCAGGGGCTATGATTCGATTATAAAACAATTATTGATATATCTGTAATTTATGTATATTGATGCACTTTTTCACAACATTTCTTTTTGTCTCCCTGAATAAGCATTTAGCATTTTTTTTCAACAATTTTTAAAACAGTGCATTTGTAATACACAGCTTACATACAGCGTAGCTCTTGTCCAGTTCACTTCCGCCATCGACATTGTAGAAGCCGAAGAGTTTCCACACATCTGCTTTTAAATTAGATGGAGCTGGTCAGATCTCACGGCAAGGTGGGTGGCGGTCAGCCATGTTTGCTTTCCTCTGTGCGGTGTGCCGGGCGTGTCCACTCCAGGTGCGCTCCCAATAGTGTCCCGGAGATGATGCATGCCGCGCTTCTTAGTTTTGCATTTTAGAACCATCTGTATTACTTTATTTAACAGATTGAAATAATCGAAATTTTGACGTTTGTGAATCGATTCAGAATTGTCCACGTCGGAATCACAATGCATCTAAGAATTGGAAATTTCCCCCACCCCTAAGCTCATGTACAGTTTATTATGCCACATATGAATCCCTTTGTATCTTCCATATATCAAATGCATGTCTTATAAGGTGGTCTGTGGCAGTCTTTGTTTTTTGTTCTGGCCTGCCATGTAATGGCCTCTAAAATATTTGGCCAAACTTATTTGCCGACCCCTGCTATAGATTGATGCCCGAAGTGAGTTCTTTGGATAGAACTGTATCTTGTAACTGTGAAGCCTGTAGTGTAAAAATTAACATCACTTGGTTTTATCCAGACATGTTAACAGAGTGTAACATGTGCTTCTCTCTGCCACAGCATTTGGTGAACTGGGTGGTCCCTGTGTCAGACCGTGGTCGCTATGACGACATCTTCCTGAAGACAGATGCTGACCTGGATGGCTTTGTCAGTGGACAGGAAGTAAAGGAGATCTTCATGCAGTCTGGCCTTTCTCAGAACCTCCTCGCCCATATATGGTAGAGATCAGCTCAGCTTCCACTCGTTAACATCTTATTATAAGGTTTGGTGTGTCTGCAGTAATTGGTCATAAATAATTTACTGATGCTTCAAAGATGAATTATGAACTAGTCAAGAGAGCAAATGCTGTGTTTGGTGGTAATAGTGTTGTAAACATTAATAATTCAAAGACATTTTCCCCATATAAGAATTCATATGGTCTATTAGTCAAATGGATTTTCACAACCAGGCAAGCCAGACCTTTTGATATCCTTTTGATAAGTGAACTCTGATCCATGTAACTGAAACAAATAATTTATTTAGCAATAATAAAGTAATCATTATGAATGTGCCTTATTAGTCTGTGGTACCATTAGATCTCTTAGTGGTCAGAAAATGCTTTACCAATAATGTTTTAAAATGGATCATCCATGCTAAGTGTTTCACACACACACCACACACAGACACACACACACACACACACACACACACACAGACTCTGTGTTGCTTCTTCTCCTTCGTCATTTGAAATGAGAAGCGGCACCGGAGGAGCTGCCCTGCCAGTCGATCGTTTAAAGTCCCCGACTGAAAAACAGCCGTCCATCATTTAGAAATAAAATTGCGGACTGTAATGAGAATTGGTACCGGAGAATATTGTAACGATACCGCTTCTCATCACGGCAGTACCGTTCAATTAGTGTTCAGTGAAGTCCTCCTTGCTGAATGGGAGTAAAGTCTCCTCTCATGGCATAAAACTACATCATTATTCTCTGGTACGGCTTCTCATCAGAGTCCGCACCGTGCACAGTTTGCACTAGTGTCACTTGTTTTTTATTTGACAGTTTCACACAGAACTTTCTGATTGTTGTAGGAGTCTTCACATGTTTCTCCTTCTGCGACAGTAAAAAGGGAACATTTACATTTTTCAGACAAGACAATAGTCTCATAAACTATTCGATTTTTTAAAATGAACAACTATTCGAATATTCGAAAATCATTGCCCATCACTACTTTAGTCATAGTGGATTATTTGAGTCAAGGTTTGCAACATGTTTCAGCCACAAAAGTCCACAAGAGTATATCACTTCTTCAGATGTAGTGGAACTGATTGCCTGTTTATGGACTGAAGCCAATAGTTAATTCTTTCTTCACACTGGGGTCAGTCTGCTCAGTTTATCTAAGTCTCTTCACTGTCTGTGGACTGCCTGCTCTTCCTGCAGGGCTCTGGCAGACACCAGGCAGATAGGCAAGCTAACCAGGGAGCAGTTTGCCCTCGCTATGCATCTGATCCAGCAGAAAGTCAGCAAGGGCATCGATCCTCCACAGGCCCTGACAGCTGACATGATCCCCCCTTCTGAGAGAGGCACTCCTGTACCAGTAGGTCCCACACACACAAACACCTCATGTTGCTTAGAAGTCTGTGAGCTGTTTGGACATTTGTGTGTCTCATGTTGTGATTTTGGCTGATCTTGGAGTTCATGGTTGAGTCATGGCATGAGACAATGAGCCCCAAATGCCGCAGTTGACAGGGCAGCATGTGGTATAAATATGTACGTGTGAATGGGTGAATAAGGGGAAAGTGTAGAGTACTTTTACAGCCCATTTAACATGTATATCACATAGTTTGAGACATGTAACATTTGTAAATACATCCTATCCTCTGTGGATAACTGATGATGGCCAAAAATAGAATGACTTTTATTTTGATCAGCAGTAATATCACCAATATTTTACATAAGCAGCCTCCAACACCTCCAATTTTCATATTTGGGTGAAGTCTTGAGTAATGGCTAAAAGGTGTTTTTTTGAGGTCATCGTATGAGTGTGACCTGGTGTGAGAGCTGCAGCAAAGCCTCTGAGAAAACTGTGATATAACACTGACTTGAAATGACACAGGAAAGAAAATAGCTTGCCCATGAATGATGGACCATTTCACCATGTCAGTACACAATGTGCCTCTGTTGATGTGGGATGCTGCAACTTTTGTTGCTTTTACCATCATAGTAACTGAGTCATTTCTCTGTGGCTGCAGAGTATGTCAGGATACATGACCCCAGTGGGATCAGAGATGGCTGCTCTGTCTGAAATGAGACGGGTGAGTTCATTCTTTCTGTACTTCCTCGTCTTTCTCCTGTTTGAATGTTGGTGCTTCTTCTAGTTTGAGATGTCTGTTGACATCTTGTTTCTTGAGCTGTATCAAATTCACTATGTGCCAAAGCTCCTCACAGTGGCATGAAAAAAATAAACCCTGAAATGTGCGCTGAGCTTCATCCAAAGTACAATTATTTACCAACCCAATATAGTTTAATCAGTCATAGAATTAATTCATTTTGTGAGTTCATCTTAAACTGATTTCAGCTCTAATGTTTGTGTGAGAACTGTAAAGTGAATCACAGACAATTAGAGATGAATCATGAGATACTGAATGTGTGAGTACTGGTGGTGCAGAAGAAGATGAGTCACACTTTATGTCCAGTCAGTGCTGAAAAGCTGGTTTCCAAACCTGCCACTGTATTTGTTGGGGGAAAACCTCACACTGTGACAAAGTGTCTTGTTAGAAGAGAGGTAAAGCAGTGAAATCATTCCCACTGAGTCAAATACACTGCCCTCTGTTGTACTTAGTATTTTTCTTGTGCTGCTGATGTTTCTACCTCTCCCCTCTTCCTCCTCTCTCAGGCTATAATGTTCAAGCTGTGGGTAGGTAACATGAACCTACACTGTACCAACCTAAATGCTTTCAGTGGCTGGTTGTTCAGGCTGATTACTGGAAAGCATTTGCACAATGTTTCTCTCTATTCCAGTGCAGTGCAGTGACAGTTTGACCCCATCAACTCTCTGCTGATCAAGGAAGATTCGAGATTATATGTATTGGTCGTCACACATTAAAGATGAGAGTAAAGCAGGTGCAGTTGTTATTAAATCAAGAGCTTCCTGTGCAGTTCCAGTGACAGTACTCCTTTTTTTCTAGCTTTTATGGGCAGTGTCTTTTGTTCTTTTCTATTTTCTGGGATTAATGTTAGTGTAAATAATACTGGAGATTTGCTGAAGCACCCTAATGAAAGTGTTCATCATAAATAGTAAATCCTGAATCTTCCTCTCCATGGCAGAGGTGGTGACACTCCCCACATGTTGGTGATTGGCCCAGCCCCCACCTCTTGATTCCACCACTGTGATGCTCCTCTTATTGACCACTGTTTCTCTCCTGTCCTCTCTTTACCTTGCTCTCCTTCCTGTGGCCTGGTCTGCCATGGCTCAGTTGGTGCCATTTCATCAACCCCCCCCCCCCCCCCCCCCCCCATTTTTCCTACAAATCTGATTTACTTTGCCAACCTATTGTCTTTATGTCTTTCTCCCCTCCTCTACACTTTCTCTGCATCTCTCTCTACAGGACAGCTCTAGTTCGGTGGGGTCTGGGGAGTTCACTGGCATCAAGGAGTTGGATGACATCAGTCAGGAAATAACCCAGTTGCAGAGGTAACAAATGACATGACATGGCATCACTGGAAGTGTGAGCACTTTGACATTAACAGCAGCATTGAAAATAAATGGACTGCATATCTTGCTAAGTGTAAGATGCCACCTGGAGTTTAACTCTGGTTTCATTGTTACTTTTCACTCTGTGATGAATATACCTGCTGATGTGTTAAAACTCTTCATATGTCACACCTAACATTAGCTCCATCAGTAATCCTTTGTCATTACCTGCATCCAGGCTTTTATTACTGTCTTCTCTGATAGGATACACATACCACATCACATACCACATCATCTCACCCAATCATATGATCTTGATTTATTGTTATTATTTACTTTGTAGCTGTCAGAAGTACCAAAAAAACACACAAAAGGTCACATGACCAACTAAAATTAGACCAACTAAAAATGTACCTGCATTTTTTAAACATAACAAGATGAAAAATTCTAGAACTATCAGACACCATTTTTGCTCCTGAAGAATCATGACCAGCGTTAAAGGTTGACAACAGCCTCCTTCTGTAACAAGACTTAACCCGGAGGAGGATAGACAGGATAGAGTATTGGTGCACATTCTTTGGAGTCATTTCTGTTTTTTACATTTTCAAACACTCTCATATTCTCATTTTCGATATGTCTACAATGCCAGTATTTACATACAGGAACAGCAAGAAACCTCCTGTTGTCCTTGCCAACCAATTTTGCGCAAGTTGGCAAAATTTTGCGCAAGTTAGCAAAACATCTCTGGCAAAATTAGGAGGCTTTGAAAATTTGTTCCTTGAGAATCTCTTCACAAAACTCACAATTGCTTGACACCCGACATCTTAATTTATGCACAGTAGTTTAACTGCTTTGAGATCTTATTCATCTTAGTCCTTAGTTATGTAGAAATCAAACCAGCAAAGCTTCTGAGCCTGATTGAGTACAATCCACAGGAAACTCTCACACCTGTCCCAATGTGTCAGTAGTTGACCTGTGAAAAGTGAGGGTAGTGAGCCAGACTGTCAGTGCTTGTTACACTGATGGATCAGTGCATGGCTTTACAAAAAGATGTTGATATGTAGTGAGAGGCTCCGGCAGTCCTCAGCTAACCCCCCAGTACCCTCAGTCTGCATCGACACAACAGTTGACCTATGCTCTATGTGCTGGTGATTAAGTGCACACTTGAAAAGGAAAAATGCCAACAGATGTGGATGAGCTTAATTATTCATCTTGGATTTGTGTCATCCTGCTGCTTTCTTCCTCCTTTTATCCATTCATCTCTCTATCCACCCAGCCAAACATCCACTCTTCCTTTGATGTGTGTATTTTATCAATCTTTGTTTGTTCACCACTTACTCTCCATGCTGCCTCAGCACACTTGCCTTTACCCAGTGGAATATTCTAAGGTAAAAACACAAACCACTAAATGTCTCTGAACTGACATTCTGTCAAATCTACTGTGACACACACGGTGAGCGAGCAATGCTATACATACATATATATATATATATATATATATATATGTATGTGTGTGTATTTATATACACACACACACGCATAATATAGCAGCCATGTTCCACTAACATCACACTCAGGGTGGGAAACTCAAATTCTGTCAGTGAATTAATGGAGTATAAATGTAGGGAATCATTGTCTAATTTCTAATTTTTATGAGCATATGGAGTACACCTTTGCTCTCACAGTGATGGTTATTGTTATCCTCAGCTTTGACTAAGATCAAATCAAACTGTTTGTAGAAGTCACTTGCTTTGCTAAAGTAATGAAACATTTAGAGTTAAAGAATAAAATCTCTTTCAAGAAACAGGACAAGAAATGTAACAACATCTGATAACCTTTTATCTTTTCCTTAACATCAGATGAGAGGGTTTTGAGGTGTCATTTGCGACACTGCCTATCCATGCAGCTTTGTGGTAGAATTGGAGCCAATTCCAGTTGACATAGGGTTTGCTCTATGTCAGCTGAGATTGGCTGTATGTACACCCTCCACTGGTTGCCAGGCTAAAATAATGCCGACATATAAAGATAAACACTACTCATACACTCTCATATTCACACTGACAGGCAATTTAGAATTGCCAGTCCACCTAGTGTGCATGTGTTCGGACGGTGAGAGGAAGTTGGAGTACCCAGCAAGAGCCCACACAGCTACTCAGAGATCATGCAAACTCCACCCAGAAAGGCTCCAGGACTTCTTATTTATGTGCTATCTTTCTTCTCTCTTTATTTATCTAACCCAGTGGATGCATATGTATGTTGCACAGCACTGATTGAGTTCAAAGTTTTTTGGTGAGGGGTTGGACAAATGGCAAGGCAAGGCAATTTTATTTGTATAGCCCATTTTTACAAACAGTTTGTCTCAAAGGGCTTTACACAGCATTATGACAACATCCTCTGCCCTTAGACCCTCACATGGACTGAGGGAAAACTCCCCAAACCCTTTTTAACAAGGAAAATACAATAGATGTTGTATACAGACAAGAAAACAATTTACAACACAGAATATGGAAAACATGGAAATGGAATCAGTCAGTTAACGAAAAATGATGGAGGAAGCTCCTAGTGTGTAGGGAGGGAAGGCCAGCTTAATGGGGATGGCAGACTGGGTTGTGAGCAGGGAGTGCAGACCGGTTTAACAGCAGGAGAAAGGAGGTGATGGAGGTGATGGAGGCAGCAGTTGGTTGGTGCAGGGGGATGGAGCTCTGAAGATCTGTGGAAACACAGACCACCAAGGCAAGACTACAAAGTGCAACAAATAATGACAGTTCAAAATGTGCGAGCCAGCCCTATCTAAAAGCTCTGTCGTAGAGGAAGGTCTTAAGCCTAGACTTAAATGTAGAAACAGTGTCTGCCTCTCTGACCCACGGAGAGAGCTGGTTCCATAATAGAGGAGCCCGGTAACTGAAGGCTCTACCTCCCAGTCTGTTTTTAGAGATACTGGGGTTCACTAACAGACCTGCATTCTGGAAGCGAAGTGCTCTGGTAGGACAGTCTGGGATAATGAGGTACTTCAGATAAGATGGAGCTTTGTCATTAAGAGCCTTGTAAGTAAGTAGAAGGATCTTAATCTACATTCTACAGGAAGCCAATGGAGAGAAGCTAGAATGGGAGAGATGTGCTCTCTCTTATTAACTCTTGTCAATACCCTCGCTGCAGCATTCTGGACCAGCTGGAGACTCTTCAGAGAGGTTTTTGGACATCCTGACAAGAGAGAGTTACAGTAGTCTAGCCTAGAAGTAATAAATGCATGTACCAGTTTCTCAGCATCACTCTGAGAGAGGATATTCCTGATCTTAGCACTGCGCAGGTGAAAGAAGGCAGTCTTTGTCACATGCTTTATGTGAGAACTGAAGGAAGATCCTGGTCAAAAATGACTCCAAGGCTCTTCGCGGTTGTACTTGAGTTCAGGGTGATGCCATCCAGAGTAGCAATCTCATTGGAGAATGTGTCCCTGAGATGCTTAGGTCCAATCACAATAACCTCTGTTTTGTCAGAGTTCAGTAGTAGGAAGTTAGAAGACATCCAGGATTTGATGTCTTTCAAGCAATCTTGCAGATTGATGAGGCGGCTTCTATCATCTGACTCTATCGATAAGTAGAGCTGAGTATCATCAGCATAACAATGGTAATTGATGGAATGCTTCTGGATTATATCCCCTAATGGAAGCATGTAAAGAGTGAAGAGAACTGGCCCTAAAACTGAACCCTGTGGCACACCACACGTAACTCTGCTGTACTCCAAATGATCATTATTAATATTAACGAATTGAAACCTGTCTGATAAGTATGAGTCAAACCATTTTAGGGCAGATCCTTTAATCCCAATTTCATGATCTAGTCTCTGCAGCAAGATGCTGTGATCAATGGTATCAAATGCAGCATTGAGGTCCAGAAGTACAAGTACAGTGACAAGACCTCTGTCGGAAGCTATAAGAAGATCGTCGGAGACTTTGACCAGTGCTGTTTCAGTGCTATGGTGTTCTCTAAATCCAGATTGGAAAGCTTCAAAAAGCTCGTTACTGTGCAGATGTTCATGTAGCTGCACTAGGACAACCTTCTCAAGGATCTTGGAGATGCAGGGAAGGTTGGATATAGGCCTATAGTTGGCTAGAACATCTGGATCAAGAGAGGGTTTTTTAAGTGGAGGATTAATGACAGCCACCTTAAGGCCTGTGGCACATAGCCTGTGACTAAGGAAAGGTTGATCTGGTTCAGTATAACAGCGTTAACTAAGGGAGGACATCCTTGAGCAGTCTTGTTGGGATTGGGTCAAGTAGACATGTAGCTGATTTGGAGGAGGTGATTGCAGAAGTTAAGTCTCACAGATCGATGGGGGAGAAGCTGTTCAAGTATGCACCAAGTCTGGGAGGTGCTTCCGTAGGGGCTGTAATCTGTGGTCCACTACTGCCGATCCTTGTTCTAATATGACAATCTTTTCAGTTAAGAAAGTTAGGAAATCGTTGCTGCTGAGAGTCGGAGGGATGCATGGCTCAACAGCACTGTGGTTCTTAGTCAGCCTGGCCACAGTGTTAAAAAGGAACCTGGGATTGCTTTTATTCTCTTCGATTAAAGATGAAAAGTATGTTCTCCTGGCGCTGCGAAGCTCTTTTTTATATATTAATAAACTATCTTTCCAGGCTCAATGGTCTTCCTCACGTTGGCTGGAATGTGTTTTTCCTTTCCAGCTGTCTGGTCTTCTGCTTCAAGATGCGTAGGTTTGAGTTGTACCAAGGAGCTATTCTCTTTTGGTTGATGATTCTCTCTCAGAGGGGCTACAGCATCAAGTGCTCCAGGGAGTGTTGCTGCAGTGCTGTCTACAAGATAATCTACCTGCGAGGGAGTAAAACCATCATACCTGCCCATCATATTACCAGAAGGTGTGGCAGCCAGCTCTGCTGGAATGAGCTCTTTAAATCTAGAAACAGCAGTGTCAGATAAACACCTACTGTAGTGGGACTTTTTCCCAGGCAAAGTGTAATTTTTTAAAGTAAATCCAAAGGTTATTAAAGAATGGTCAGACAAGACCTGGTTCTGAGGGAAAACTGTGATGTGATCCACTTCTATTCCATAAGTAAGCACCAGATCAAGAATATGATTAAAAGAGTGAGTGGGTTCATGTACCCTCTGGGAGAAGCCAATTGAATCTAAAAGCAACTTGAATGCTGAGGCCAGTCAGTCATCATCAATGTCCACATGAACATTGAAGTCGCCCACTATAATGACTTTGTCTGAGTTCATTGCTAAATTTGACAGAAAGTCAGGGAATTCTTCTAAGAACTCAGAGTAAGGAGCAGGAGGACGATACACCACAGCAAGTAAGAGTGGTTTCTCTGCTTTCCAGTCTGGGTGGGAGAAGCTGAGCAAAAGGCTTTCAAATGAGTTCTATGAAACATTAGGTCGAGAGTTAATAAGCAGATTTGACTGATAAACTGCAGCCACTCCTCCTCCTCTACCAGTGTTCCTATACTTGAACAAAAAGAAAATGAATATAGTTACAAAGATTAAAGATTGAACAATAAAGGTCAAGTTAGCGTGTGACACCCACTCTCTGCTGTTTTACTGTGTTTTATTTCCAGATTGGAAAGCTTCAAAAAGCTCGTTACTGTGCAGATGTTCATTGTGATATTCACATTAGCTCTCATTGCATTAACTGACAGTTTTTCCAGTGAGAGACGATCTTATGTTTACCATCATCATGCATGCCGTTCTCGCTCCTTTTCTTCATCTGCTCATTAATCAGTTTGGTCAAAAGCTGCTCACCCTAAGTGTGATGTCAGAGAAAATGGACGATAAATATTCCCACTGACATGTTACAGTGTGGGAGAAGTTCACTGTGGTGTCATTGTCTCTGCTGCAAGTCTCCTTAAATACACCCCTCCGGTCCTGCCATACAGCTCACAGTATAATTAATCAGGGAATACACATGGTATTTAGTCCTCTGAGCCCACCGCAACACAGCCTTCTTCTGACAGACCTCCTGCTGAATGGAGCCTGTGGGTTTTGATATATTTCTGTGGTTCTGTATCTGTAATGAAGTAGTTTCCATCTCTCAGGAACTGCGCTTGATGTATTGATCTTTTGATGCAACCTTTTAAATATTTCCACCACTTGAGAAGTCAAAGCACTTTTTAGCTGTGCGCTTTTATGATCAGTTTGTTCAGTAATGAATTATTCATTCAGATAATACTTTTGAAGTAATTAAGTAATAGGAAGGCACACTCATGTTGATGATGTCATGCCATCATAATGTTCTGCAACTCAACAGTTAATGCCTGTAACTGTATATCTTGCAGCTTGACTGGCTGGCAGAGGCAAAAAAACATAGTCGACCAATTTCTCCAAACTTGGGAGGGTGTCACAGCAGAAACTTGATTGATCAGATTAATTATATTGATAATTAATCAATTATTCACTCACATGATGAATTTAAGTAATTGGAAAGGCACACTTCTTACCCTCTGATCATACACAGTGACAGTTTTTTTTTTTCACTTTGTGACATTGAAGATTTGATAGAAGCCCACTCCAGTATTTTGTGACTTGCTGATGCGTGTTTACAGCAGGGAGGTGGCAGGTACTTGATTTGTGTTGTCATAATTCTTCTTGTGTGTGTGTTTGTGTGCTTATGTTTATGTGTGTGTCTCAGGGAGAAGTACACTCTTGAGCAGGACATCAGGGAGACAGAGGAGGCCATCAGATATAAGAGTGCAGAGGTTCAGGTGAGAGAAACTTGTTCATTGGTCAGACAGTTTCAATATCAAGTGTTTCAGTTCAAGTGAGTCTATCTCATGTCTTTTAGGGAAGAATTTCACTTCTCCATATAGTTTTGTGTAGTTAAAGGTCAATCCCTCTTTGTTTATAAGTGAAAGTTGAGAATTAGATGCTTTCTTTTTAGATACATTGCTGGAGACAGCTTATCTGCCCTGCACTCTCTCCAAGGGAAAGCTTTGTTATCAGTGACTTCCCTCTGTCTCTCTCACTCTCTCTACCCCCTAACCCCCTAACCCTAACCCAAAGCTTTGTTTTAACAGCTATGACCAACTCTACATATCAAACAGAGGGAGTTAGACTCTAATATACTATTACTACTAAGAAACTGCTCAGTCTTTGTTTTTAGTGTGTGTTTGGTCATAAAATCAGGATTTGAACATAGGCAGTTCAAAGATATACTTTTTGACCCCTTGTCTTGTTTGAATTCATTGTCCATCAGGAGATGCAAAATGACCTGGACAGAGAGACAGCCAGCCTGCAAGAGCTGGAGGCTCAGAAACAAGATGCCCAAGAACGCCTGGAGGAGATGGACCAGCAGAAACATAAACTAGAAGACATGCTCAACGAAGTTCGAATAAAGTGCCAGGAGGAGTCTCAGATGGTGAGGAAGAGTCGGGGAACTTAAAATACTAGAGACAACTGAATAATTGAATGTGACTTGACTAAATGTATGTTAATTATTTATGGTGATTTTGGAGTTGGATTCAGCCAGAATTACCAGGTTGTAGCTGAGATGACATAGAGGGGAAGAGGTGGCATATTTGGTCTCAGTAACCTGGTAGCTGGTGCTGGTATGGGCCAGAATTTAGACCCTATCGTCATCACTTCATCCTCCTCTGCCTCAGATCTCAACCCTCCAGAGTCAGATCCACTCTCAGGAGTCAGACTTGCAGAGTCAGGAGGAAGAACTGAGTCGGGCAAAGGCAGACCTTGGTAGGCTGCAGCAGGAGGAGAACCAGCTGGAGCAGAGCCTGGCTGCTGGGAAGATCCAACTGGAGACCATCATAAAGTCTTTGAAGGCCACACAGGATGAGATAAACCAGGTAAGATACAATGCCTGTGGGGGCTTGCATGTCTCTATATTGTCAACAGGGGGCGACATTGCACTGTGTAATCTGCTCTCTATTGTTTTGTGTGTTCTGCTAAACTTGTGTCTTTGTGATGACCAGTGTAAGTGTCAGACCTTGGAGGTGAGGATTTGCTGCCTTACCCTCACAAGCTGAAATGGATTTTAATCCGTGGTTTTAGGGTTTGTGTCTGGTCAGAGGCTCAGGGGTGCATTGTGTCAGTGAGTATTCTCACATTCATAGGACAAGTAGAGAGTGTACCTGAGTGTGTGTTTCATTAGCTGCTGTTGTGGTGTGTCATCTGTTCCCTACAAGCCACACACACCACAGAACCTGATGCAGCAGTACACACTTTGTATACAGACGTGCAGGACTTGTTATCAGTGCATGGTGTTGTTTCTGTTTACTCTTTCTTCTCTCCACTGTGACCACAGTCTGTACTCCACTCCTGCAACCAGAAGATCACATTCAGAGTTGAGGAGTCTCTGCAATTAATATTTTCCTCCTGTATATCTAATGTCTAATCTTATCTCAGTGCAAATGATGTTTATGACTAATGCCTTTTTAGTATTCTAAATCCCCACACACAGTACCAAAACTTTAGACACTCACATTGTCCAATCAATGTGAGAGGACTTGCCACCCAGGGTTTTTCCAGCAGGTTAGACAGCTAAAGTGCATGTCATATACCAGAAATGTCATAGCTCTGAATTTATGCCTACCTTATACATGCCTGAAGTGAGGTCAAGTCCAACAGCTTGGAGTCATGTCAGTTTCAACAGTTTCAACAGTTTCAACTTCGTAAGCTATCACAGGTCACAGGGTTCTATGAAAGTATCAAATCATCTAATATCAGCTTCTAAACTCCTGTTGTGTAATACACTTATCCATTAATGCTCAGCAAGAAAAAATAATTGTGTTGATCTTCCCTAGAGTCAAGAATTTGGTTGTGCATGTTTCCTCATTACTCTGGTTAAACCACAGAACACACTTCTCTGTTTGTTGTGGAGGGAGTTATGTTTCCGATTCTCTTAAAGGTAATATCTCGGTCACACCTTGAGGAATCCCTGCAAATCTGGTAAAAACATTCACTTGGACTCACTGATGAGATGATCAGAATGAAAAATGTGTTTGATAATTTTTTATATCCAAACAGTCAAAGATCAACTGTGACATCATAATGTTCTGCAAAAACACTTCTGGGGGCTCATCCCTCCTGCACTGGGAAGGGAATGATTAGTGCAGAGGAATTTTTAAAGATACTGCTATACTTGCTATGAACAGGGGACATGTGACTGTATCTCTACAATGGTTCCATTCTAGCATGTCTTCAGCTTTCACACATGCCGCTGTCATTGAAGTGTGTTCGTGCGCCTGTGTCTCCTGCAGGCTCGAAGTAAACTGTCGCAGATTCAGGATAGCCAACAGGAAGTGTCAAAAAGCATCGAACAGTACAACAGCACCCTGAATGGAACCCACGGAGGCAGCATGACCAACCTGGCTGACATGAGTGAGGGCTTCAGTGACCGAGAGAACGGAGGATTTCTGGCCATGGTTAGACCAGCACAGGTCAGGGCCTCTGTCTGTTTTTACATGGTCTGTTTGATGAAATGTCGCACAACACTAGTGCTTTCATGTACAACCAGAAAGAGAGAGAAAAAGATAGAAATGGGTGGGAAAATGCTCAGTTGGTATTTTGGTGGCTCACCAATGTTCCTGATGGTGTGTCTGATGGTTTTGTTTTACCTGGATGGTGCACGCTAAGAATGCAGACAGTAAGTGTGAAAATGAGCAGGAAATAAACACGATCTAACCTCAACATATCTAGTTTAACTCAAGCATTTCTTTCTCTTCTTTCTCTCACTCTCCCTTTCACCCTAGCCGGTGTCACCATGTGTCTCCACTTCCTGTATTCATAGCTTATAATTAAAAGACCACTGCAGAATTGGAATGTAACAATGTGCAGCAGGCAGCCACTGCAAAATATAAATAACAGGAAACCGTATTGGCTGTTAGCAGTGGAATTTATGTAGGCATATATTCATATAACCTTTTGCTTAGAAATAACACAGTACCCCTAAAAATAGCAATTGATTGATCCGTGCTGATATGTGTTGCATTGGGAAGGATACAACACATATTTATTTATTCTTTTGCATTGCATTGCATTGACTGCTACCAACAGCATTTTAACTCCTCTAAATGTCACAATGTCTTTTAGAGCATTATGACTCCACTAAGGAAAGTTCACGGATGTGTTTATCTGAGTATAAATCTAACTCACGATAGATAAAACTGCTAATTATTATTATCCATCAATCTCTACTAATTGTGTAATGACAAAGAAAAAGCATGACACAAGAGTTGTGACCAGGTGCATGATCATTGGCCTTTGTGTACAGCCTGATTGATATAGTCACACATGTGCATGTAGAGACGCACAGATTGCACTGCATTTTAAGTTGACTGAACTGAAGACATCTGCACATGGCTGTGAGGCTTCACAATGAGACTTATCAAAACATTCTTCCATTGTTTTTGTATTGTCTACTGTATCTATATCTGCCTAATGGCTAAATTCCGTGTTTGCTCTCCTGGAAACTTGAAACTTTTTTTTGTCTCAGTCTTTTATGCATTTTGTAAAGTTTTCAAACTCCTTTATGTATTTCAGTGTATTTTGTAAAGTTTTTTAACTTAACTGTAAAAGTTTGCAGTTTTTCAGTGTGTCATCTTCATCACTGCATCACTGCTAGCATGAATTAAGAATCAAATCAAATACATGTTATTTGTCATTTGTGATCATATACAGTATAAATGTTTTTTAAAAGTCACTTTAAAAGAGAGTGGTTCTAAAAGACCAGCAGCCACAATGACTGAAGTGGCCTCAGGACAACTCTCTAAATGTTGCGAAGTGGCCCAACCAATGCTCAGACTGAACCTCCTTGACAAACTTAGTAGGTGTTTCATACTGAAGGTGGGAGGAGGGAGAGACATTGTCAGACAGTTTTTCCTACAAGATCTTCATAGATTTATGCTTGACAGGCAGTAGTTGGGCCAAGAATGATAGAAGTTCAAACCCAGCTCACTACCTTGTCTCCACACCTCACACCTGTGAGCTCCCACAGTCTGATGGTGGAAAGCTGTGTAGCAGCCAACCAGCAGTTAGATTTTGATGAAGCAAATTGACAGATTTATTTTATTGTATGTTTAACTCAGTCTGTCAAATATCTAAACTATAAACCAACTGAAAAAACATACAGAGATGTAGATAAAGACCAAAAGGAAAGAAGAAGAAAGGAGAAACCCTGTTCTCATAGGATTCAACACATGAACTTCACTTCACAAAAAGTTTCAGTCAAAAATGGAAGTCTGTAGTAGGCTGTATTACATTTACCATAAGGAGCATATTTGTCTATACATGCAATATAAATAGTAGATAAACAAACATACCATGTATTAACATCTCATGCACTTACATGAATACTTTAAACCCTTCCCAATAAGTAAGTGTGTGGCTGTCACATTCTGTCAAAGGTTGTGTAAGTGAAGTGGAGTTATCTAAAAATCCTGCCTAGAATGACAATATATAGGTCTGTTGTAATGTCACAGTTGTACACATTTGAAAGGCAAGGCAAAGCAATTTGATTTGTATAGCCCGTTTTTACAAACAGTTTGTCTCAAAGGGTTTTACACAGCATCATGACAACTTCTTCTGCCCTTAGAGAAAGGACATTTGAAAAAAGCCTACCAGAATTTGTTGTTGACTTTGGGGAAAGACCAGAGGATTTGTCCTGAATCTTTAGTCATCATCCCAAATGTCTTTTGGTCAAACCCTGGTTATTATTCCTCTCCCTGTCAGAGTTACTCTGCTCTGATATTATTGCACAGTTAAGCTCTAATACTGACTTTACTCATAGGTGTGACTTCACCTAGGAAACTCACAAGAAAGCTTTATTCAGTCCCAATGCATTGAATTACACCCCACAATAGTTTTCATTTAACTAGTGAATATACAGCGGGGAAGATAAGTATTGAACACAACAACAGTCATGCATGGTGAGTGTGCATACAGGTAATGGCGGTCGAGTGCATTATTATTAACAGTTATCGTTGGGGTTTTTTAAACACCTGTACCTGCTAATTCCAGGTGAGTGCTCCTTGGCTCTCGGACAACTCTTCTGAGTGTTCTTCTGACCGTCAGAAATCTTGCAGGAGAACCTGGCTCTAGCCGCTTTATGATGAAATGATCCTCTATTCACTTCTGGATAAAGGCCCCAGTGGTGCATTCAGAGGTTTAGATTTAGATTTTCTTTGCTTTGATCCATCATGAGATGCTTCTTGTGTGACACCTTGGTGATGACAAACCTTTTAATAGGCGTCAATCAGGACTGAAGCAGCTGATATTAATGAGCTCTGATAGGAGACAGGAGGACTTTTTAAACACTGACACATTCCAGCTGCTTTTTTGTCATTCCATTCCTTTTTCACCTCCTCATTTTCTTCATGGGTTCAATAATTATTCTCTGTGTCATTTCACCTTATCACACATAACTTCATTTATGGACATATATGTTTTGATTCCTTTGTATGTGTGCATTACTGGGTTGTTTCCGACATGTGGTGAAAATTTCAGGTCAATAGCCACATTAGAAATGTATTTACTGAGAAAAATGTTGATAAGTTAAATACTAATTTTTTTTCTGTGTGTGTTATGTCTTTTTGAAACTGACTCCTGGACAAGATGTAGTGGGAAGAGCAAAGGATGTGTGTGTGGGTGTGTGGGTGTGTGGGTGGGTGGACATCTACTTTAAAAATCTCTCTCTGTTTCTGTCCTTTTTCTTCTCACCACAGGAGGACCCGTTCAAAGTGAAGCCATCAGTGTTCAACAGCCAGCCTCAGGAGCTTCCCCCTGACCCCTTTCACTCTGAAGACCCCTTCATAACAGACCCATTCAAAGGTTGTCTTCCACCATTACTTCCACTGCTGTTCCACTGTTTATTAGTGTTTTTCTGTCTCTTTTCCCCATGATATTTTGAATTATTCTCTATTCTGCTGCTCTCCTCTGCCATCAGTTCTTCTGCCTCCCTGTCTTCATCATCCACAGTATTCATCTCTTCTCTTCTTTTGGCTTTCTGTTAACTGTTTAAACTTAAAGGGACTTGGGGCAGGATTTGTGAAAACTTAAACATGCATTTTAAGATTTTTTAATGGTGATGGGTGATAAAGTGTTCAAAACCAAAAACTACAAGCCCATGCTCTCTCATGCTCTCTCAGTGTGCGTTCTCGACAGCTTTCGATACGGGAAGAAGACAAACGCGGTAGTAATGGACTCTGCTACGGTAAACAAACGAACCACCATCACACAGAGTCCACTGAAAAGTCCCACAAAGAAGAAAACCAAAGTTTTATCAGCGGCATCTCGTCAATCAAAACGCAATTATGACAAAAGCCGGTCTGGCGTTACAGACTGTGATTTTCCACGGTCCTTTAGTCTGAAACCGAATCATTAGAAATATACACAGCACTGGCTCTCGTCTTGTTCCCGTCTCTGTCACGTGAACAGCCAGCAAAGTAACGTGTCACAGCATCAGCTGCACTGCGGTGAAGAGTGGCGCAACGGCCGTCGTGTCAGTATTGAGTCTTATTTCTTGATCCTGTCCCATGTTCCTTTAAGCTTCCCGTTCTCTAGATGTGTTGTTTTCAGCAGGTCTATGACTATCCTCTGTCTTCCTCCTCCTGTCCTCTTCTTCCCTCCTCCTCTTCCTTGATTCCTCTCCTGTAGGTGACCCTTTCCAAAATGACCCTTTTGCAAAGCAGCCATCAGCAACCACAGGTATTTACTTTGAGGAAATGACCTTTAAAACTGAACTCTGTCACTTATAAAGGTATTCAGAGCCTTCATTCAGAACTCTGATTGTAAGTCTCAAGAGGCTTTGCCTGCCTGCCTCTTTGCTGCTGGGCTAGCTGCTAGGCGTCACCCCAGCTAATTTGAGTCTTTTGGAAGATTTTGATGTGAACATCAGACAGATAATTTGGCTTCCTGTGAAGTTAACAGAGAGTTTAAGCTACATACTTGCCTTGTCGGCTTAGCCTGATTATTAGCCAGTAAAAGTATTAGTCGCAGGTAATCCTTCAAGCACGATGCACGCTGTTCTAAAGATGATAAGATGAGTGTATATTCGCCTGCATGTGCCAGAGTGTCAGCTCCACATATGCCCCTCTTCTTCACTCATCCTCTGATCAGCTTGGAGTTAAAGGTGGAGTCAGCCACTGGTATAAGAATGTCAGTGGTAGAGCAGCTCACTCTGAGCTCCAGGACTGCTCTGCAGAAACATGTGGCTGAATTCACAGAGGCTATGTCCATCTCTGTCCACAGCGTTTGGGTGGCAGTCTTGTCTTTTGTTGATGTCAGGTACAGAAGGGCAATGTGTGCAACCGCGGCTTCTGTCACACTTCCCTCTTTGGTGATATTGTGGAGTTTCACTTCTCTGTGGAGTAGATGTAGATCAGTGATAGAAATCATCATCTTCACACAGCAATGTATTTCACACCAAGAAACACTGACTTTCTCAGGCTCTGTCCCACAATTCACAACATTCAGCACATGTTTGTTTGTTTGGTCTTTTATTTTCTGATAGTATGCCTGTGTTACTCAGTAAAAGCAAATATCCACCTGTTTGGTATGTTTTAAAATGTAAAATTGCAAAATATTGGATAAAAATACACTGATGTGTATGGATTTGTTGCCACTGTTCGACCACTGAGAAGTAGCAGCTTCCTCATTAAGGCACTGACACAGTTTATTACAACTCACAGGTAGATAAATATAAGCTTCATTTATCCCCGAGGGGAAATCCCAAAAGTGCAAAAAGCTCAATGTATTTTGATGTGGCCATTCACACCAACAGTAACTGTTTATGTCAGTCACCTAATTATCTTTACGTGGTTGCTTCATTTTGTTGCTTAACACAACTCTTGAATCCAAGTTTGTCAGCAGTTTTCAGAGGCTTGTCCATCTGACAGTTCAACCATTACAATTCTAAAGCTGATCTCCATCCTCTCTGCTGCAGATCCTTTTGGAGGAGACCCATTCAAAGAGACAGATCCATTCAAAGCTTCGTCAGAAGATTTCTTCAAGAAGACCACAAAGATGGATCCCTTCTCTACTCCAGACCCCTTCAGTAAAAGTGCCACATTACCTTCCAAGGTACTTGTTAAAGATGAAAGACCAGAACATATATAATTGTATAAAATCCCAGGAGTGGCTCAGATGAGGGACCACATTGTTTTGAATACAGTGTGATTCGGAAAGCAAGACTCCTCCAGGAGTCTGTCTCTCTCTCTCTCCCTCTCTCTCTCTCTCTCTCTCTCTCTCTCTCACTCTTTCTCTCTCTCTCTGAGAGGGAGAGAGAGAGAGACTCCAGTGAGAAATCTGTAAATATACAAAGTTCTGTGGTGAATTATATAAGGTTAAAAAATGGCACAAAGAGCTAGAAAAGAAGTTCTCTATTTTCCTGCAGGAAATTAAAGTTCTGAAAGCTCAAATCAAGTAAAGTCACATTTTTTTATATTGTGCAAATTCAAAACAAAGTTATCTCAATGCACCTCACAAAAAGAGGAGGTGTAGACCTTCTTTTTATAATAGTATTTACAGAAACCCAACAGATCCCACCAAGAGCAGCTCACAAGGAAACAGTGGTGAGGAAAAACTTCCTTTTATGATGCAGAAACCTCGAGCAGAACCTCAGGGTGGGTGGTCATCTGCATCGCCTGTACAATGAAAATCACAAATCTATTAACGCAGTTAACTAAGAATAAAGTGTTACAGCAGGCATTAGACAGGATCAGGTAGCAGGAAGTGATCCACAAGTTAATGCAAACAATTCCTACAGGCTGATGACTGATGCAGTATCAGTATTAGTATAATTCTAACAGTAGTGCAGGAAGTAGGACTCTGTACTGTGTGTGTGAGAAAAAGACCAGTAACAGAGAACAGGCTGGTTGGTCAGAGCTTCAGCCTAAAGCACGATAATGAGCTACAACATTAGATGCTCAGAACCTGACTGAGGATGTGGATGGACATGATAGAGACCAGAACAGTCTTCAGACCTGAACCCTATGGAGCTGGTTTTTGAATGAACTGAACAGAAGGCGAAAACAAAGGAAACCTGCAATTGACATACATTAGTGGGAACTTGTGCAACAGAGTTGGGAGGAACCTTTTGAACAATGTTTCATTTCCATTGTAGGGAGGTCAGAGTGAGTTCACCTGCTGACTGAGACAAACATTAAGATACCAGAATATTATTGATTACAATAATATATATATATTTTCTACGCTTGAAGCACTGATCCACCTGTAGTCTGGATTTGTCTTTCTACAAGAAAATGCAGAAATTCAGCAGCTGAGTGTAACAGTGTAAACAGAAAAAAATCAAAACATGGGTGAATTAATATTTTATATTGTAAAAAAAAACAAAAACAAGAATGCCTGATGTTTGAGTTTGACTGTAACTTGAGTCACTGTATCATTAAATTAACATGGTATACCTTTCCATGGTTCTTGCAGCAAGCCAGCCACTTCACAAGCAGTGACCCATTCTCCTCAAGTAACCAAAACCCAGAGGACCAGGTAGGATTTAGTTTGTTATTCCACCACATCTTCAGTGACTGTGACCATCATTGTTTTTATTTGGCTGGGCTGACCATGGGCAAATACTGAGGGAGGGTAACCCTAACCCTAAGACAGAAGGAGAAGAGAATGTGGGCACATGTCGTCCAGACCACCACTGACTGGGTGCGTTCACACCTGTATTTAGAGCTGACCCCTCATAAATGCCCTCTACTAAATGGCTTAAAGCAGACACTCTCACAGAAATCTCTGTCTTAGACGGTCATAAATGAACTTGCAGTCTGTGAACAGAATATACCACTGTATTGATATTTCCTAGTTCAAACGAAAGTATGTTAATGCACAATTTTTTAAAGATTATCTATACATCTATTCAATGGAGCTCTTTCATGAACTGAATAATTGTCTTTGTTGCACCACTATAGTAATTGTCAGTTTGTGTTGACCACAGTTCAGTACAGTAAAGTCTCCTGCTGAAAGTCTAGGAAATAAACTGGTCATAATCTTGAATAGAACCTCAGCCACCAACAATCTCCCTCTTGGGTCAGTGGTTCCATCCTTGATCTAAGATGGAATACATTTATATGATACAAGAACTACTACTCCTTATCAAACTACTGCTGGAGAGGAAACAGTAGAGGATTCACAACCTGTTCAATATTGTTCAACATGTAAACTAAGCCAGCAGTTAAGGTCATTGATTTGTATGTGTCTGTTGATAAATTGTTGTTGTGTCCGTGTCATCTTCAGACCTGTTTGGGACATTGGACCCTTTTGGCAGCAGCTCGTTCAGCAGCAGCAGTAACAGCTCCGCTGGATTCGCAGACTTCAGCCATATGTCAAAGCCCAGAGACCCGTTTGAAGGCAGGGCCAGCTGGCTGCCAGACTACCAGAAGGTAACTGGCCAAACAGATATACAGCCTCACTATTTGGCAAGATAAAGCTAGTGCTTACTATTCATTAATCTTACTAATGAGCTACTGCTAGTTAAAACTGGTAACATAGACTGGGTGAGCTGTTCAGCAGGTAAACGAAGGTCACCAACAGTGTTGGCATTGCTGGTAACCCAACCAGCATGATGGTGCAAATGCTGGATGATGGAGATGGTGATGAAAGCTCAGTAACTGATGAGATGTGGAGCTGAACAGTACAGCTCTATGTGGGCAAACAACAGGTTATTGTTGCCCTTCTTACCTATGAGTTATAACAGCCTTTAAAGGGTTAATCAAATGTTAAACTAATGAAGAAACATTCAGAACTCCCTTATAAGGGCTGTCTGATAGGTTAAGTTAAATTACTGCTTATAAAAGCACCAACTTTCTCTCTCTCCCTCCCTCCCACTCTCCCTCTCTTGTCAGTCAGTGTTTGTGGACGACCCATTCAGCAGGAAGAGTGACACACCTGCTCTGCCACCGAAGAAAAGTGTTCCCCCCAGACCAAAACCACCCAGTGGTGAGTCAGCAGCTCAGGCCCTGGCAGCTCGAGACCTAACAAAATAAATAATGAGCTGATTTACTTTGACTGTGCAGTCTGATGATGGCTAACAAGAAGGCTTAGACCCTGTGCCATGTCATCTTTATTTTGTTCAGACAGGCTGATGGAAATACTTCTTTATACATTCTCCACACTTCATACACAGGGTGGCCAAAGCTACTGGAGCAAAGGTTAAGTTCAAAACGAAGGAAGACTTCGGCTTACTTTTAGAAACCAAGATGAATGATAGGTTTTGTTTATTGTTATTATTTGCGGTGTAAGAAAAAAATGATACACTGAGACATTTCTTCAGGGCAGTGGTTCATTTTTGTGTTGCATTTCAAACTGTGACTGCTGGCTGGCAGTAGTCATTCAGCCACTGACCCCCCACACCAACGGAACAATGAGAGTACAGGTCTATGGCTCATCGCATGCTCAAGTGTTAGCTAAATTAGCACAGTCCAAAAAGGAAAAACATCACAATATATTGTCTTGCTAGTTGTACTAGTAGTATTACAATATATCAACATATCATATTGTTGCTCCTATATCTTGAAACATATTCTATCGCCAGATTCTTGCCATTACCCACCCATAGGTATTACTGTGTCACTATCATACCCGGAGTCATTATATCATTATAAATGTTAGGGAGAAATCTTGAGGTTATGCAGGAAGAAGAAGCACTGGAGTCCTGGATGTCTTATACTGAAGAAATTTATTAGGCTTGATCAATCAAGGAGAACAGAAAAGCCATCAACACAACATGAGTGCATGATGCCACCTCAATTCTGTGGGCCAAACAGCAAAGTTCAGATTCAATGAGCCAACAAAGGGAGATGTTACACCGAGACTTACACCATCTAGGTGATGGGAGAACAACAATGGTTTCTCTCCTCTCACCCAGAGTGTTATCCAGTGAAGGCACCCATTATCACCTGTCTCTGCAGCCATGTCTGGAAACCACCAGAAAGTGAGATTTAAGGCACAAAGGAAATGAACATGGCCTTGGCATGTCCTGGGAGAGAGTGCAGGGCAGACAATTTTCTCTAGCAATATATCTAACAGGAAAACATCTTATTCTCAACTTTCAACTATAAACACAGACACATCCACAAAAATGACAGAATAAAAACCAACCCACCAAAGCTTCTGCATAGATAAGTTTAGTACCACCATCAAAAGGCAGTCAATTGCAATATGACTGCAAACAGGAAATATCAGGTCCTTTTTTTGACAGGATGCTGTAGTAAGATGTGAGGAGAAATATTATACCAACGATACTTTGGTACTGTTCTAATTGATGTTTATTTATAGCTGAGATGAGACAAACACTGCAGCTTTCTTTGCTAGACACACAACATGTATATAGGTGTGAGTGTGTACATTGTTAGTGGGCGCTACAGAACAGGAGGGATGATCTGTGCTGTACAGTACACAGTGGATTTATATGGTATGAGACATGCTCACAGTCATTAGTTTGATCCAAAGCTATTTCCATCTCTCCACTATTTCTGCTTCATGTTATGATGGCCGATCAGCACCACAGTCATTATCTGCTGGTGTTGACAGAGATGTACTTGTCCTTCAAAGTTTAAAGATTTATTCTTCAAATAATCAATTATTACGTCTAAAAGATGTCTGGGATATGTTCTCATAAATAGATACCATAAGTCCCTATGGAAAGACCAGTTCCCTAGAAACTAATTCAGTAGACTAATGCAAATGACTGTAAAAAGACCAGCATGAAAGAAAAAGAGATAAAATATCTTTAGACATTCTGTACTTTTAAAATTTGAGGCTTTTATGATGTGTATAGTAGTTTTTTTCCTCCAGGGGTGAAGATAGAGTCTCTGCTCTGCTATGAACTGTCAACAGGAAAGAATGTCATTGTGGCTACAGAGAAGATAAAAGCCCTCTCATGCTTGCCAAGGTGCTGCTATCATACGCTGTATACTGGGTGCTGCAGGCAACCAGCAGTGGCAACAATGACGTGCACTATAATATTTCATGCTGAGGTTTATTCAAGCATCTACAGGTGCCTCCTCCCTGTTTGAGGTGTTGGGAGGAAACACAGATGCATGATAGAAAACAGAAAACATAAAAGCATCAGGATATGTTTGTTAGTCCACATGTGGGGCTACTGTTATGAAGTCAACCTGAATGTACAAGACATGAAGTAAGTAAGAAACACACAATAAATCAGTTGTGTGCTCTCACACAGTTGATGTGGATGTGTGTCTGATCCCAGTGAACAAACAGGATTCAAACGTAGAGGTGGTGTATACAGGAGAGAACTGTAATGCTGTAAGTGCATTTACTTGAGTAGTGTACTTATTAAGTATATTTTAAACATCTGTACTTTATTTTAGTTAGGGTTAGTACTAAATATTGTACTTTCCATTCCACAACATCTCTGTGAAGTACTCACTGTAGTCAGTGTAATAAGTTTTAAAATGTGATAGGCCACATTGTTGATCACAGGAGAAAAAACAATCGGAGCACCTTGTCCTCTGTCAGCTGTTTGAACCTGTCAGTGTGATGAGAGGCAAGAGTCTTCACCAAGGACCATATTATGAGCGGAGGTCAGTGTTATCACGTGTGTGTTGTGTTTACCACATTATACAGTATCAAACAACACTTTTATTCTACAGAGTGAGTGTATTCAGTCACCAGGTTCTCAAAATACACTGGATCAATACATTTTTTTAAAATTTAATTTAATTAACACTTCATTAAAAATACTTTAGAATCATGAAGTTCTTCAAATCAAGTACTTAGACTTGTAGACAGGCTTGACTTGTACTGGAGTCACATTTGACCAGGAGGATAAGGAGGACTTTATCCACCTCTGCTCATGCGTTAGGTCATTTTTCTTTTTTCTTTCAAAGCTCCTTGACCTTAATGACAAAGAGATGAAGCAGTTGTTCATCACAAATAAAGATGCTGTCACATTCCTGTTCAAGAAATATTTCATTACTTGTGGAGAACTCAGAAGAAATGATGCACCTTGCAGCATATTGATGGGTGTCACTGGTTATGTCATTTCCAAGATTGCATTATATTGTGGGCCAAATAGTGCACTGTGCATTACCAATACACTCTAAAGTCAAATCCAGCATCAAAGCAGATGAGACAGATTCCCATAGTCCCCTCTCTCTTTGTTTCACATGGTTCATCAACTACTCAGTTACCCAGAATCCTTCTCTCTGTATTTCAGCTGAAAAATGTGGCCCTGCTCTGCTGCTACACGTTCTCACACACCTGCTGATTCAGTGGTCGGAGAGGGTAGCTGAAGAGAAGTCAGTTAGAGCGGTGATGTTTTGAACTTGTTTTCTCCTGAACCTCACGCTCGCTCTCCTCTGGCTTCTTTACATGTTGTTTCATGATTGTTCACAAGCTGCCGCTCTGCTGTTTGTGTGAAGATGATGTTGTAAGAGCGATGATGTGTGGTTTGCTTGGCCTGTTGTTTGCAGACACACCCAAACTTGCTTCCTCTCTCTTCCCTTTATGTGTGTGAATGTTTGTGTGTTTACTGAGGGTGAGTGGTTCAGAGAAGGTCAGGCTGCAAGCTGTGTGCAGCCAGCGAGTGCCACCACTGCCTCCAGTCTAACAGTTGTTTTCTGCTGTTTTTCAATTTAGACTTTTATATTTTCCATTTCACACACATACAAACACACACACCCATGCCCTCTCCCTCTAGAATTTGTCTCATCAGTTAATGAGGGATGAGCAGCACTGCAGATAAAGTGGCATAATTTAGGACACACAGCTATGCCTGCACTGTTTCCAGTAAATGAAACACTGCATGCTGCACAAGCCTCGGAGGCAGGCATTAAAATTAGATGCCACTAATGCAGAGGATTATTTTAAAACAGGGTGGAGCTCGTGATTGTGGTTTCTCAAGTGTGAATGTGTGTATGTGTGTGTGTGCAGCTTGCTGAAAGAGGAAAAAACTGATTGCCAGGCATGCAGTTTTGCTCAGTGCGGAGTGTGAAATGAACTGCTCACCCTGATCAGCCAGGGTTATCTGGGTAATAGGACTTAAGTGTGTATGCTGTATGACAACGGTTTAACTGGTCCTGTGGTTTTAACACCTACACAAGCAGCATGACATTCTCACGGTCCTCTGCCAGGACCGAGGCCAGCTCCCCATTAATAACAGCAACTGTCATTATTAGGATTATTGTTGATTATTGTTATTGCCTGTGGCTGTATGGCATCACTAGACACTATCACTAGATAGATAGATAGAAGCTTTATTGTCATTGTTAAAAGAAGAATACAACAAAATTGCCATTGGCCTCGAGTGTCATAGAAAAATATACACAAAATAACATACAACTGCCAAAGACTGGCCAACAGGGAATTCAGTAAATAAGAGTGTATGGACTTGGGTAAGACAAGTCTAACAATAAATTAAATTTGTGTATATATTTATAGTAAAGACAAATTCAAGGCCTCCATTAAGAGTTTTGAAAACAGCACGAGAGGTACACAAATTCTTAAATTATTTAAGGTTGTCAATTGGTTTTAAGTTGAAAAAATTAAGTCTTTATTCAAAATGATTTGTCTTATATATGTGTGTGTGTGTGTGTATATATATATATATGTGTGTGTGTGTGTGTGCTCTGATTGGTTTTTCTCCTATAGAATTACATTTTCTCTTCTCATTCTCTCATACTATTTTTAAATTGAATTAAATATAGAAATAAATTAGCTGAGTGTGTATAAATAGATACATCATTTAAATGAATTGATGTATGTGTGTATTTATAACCCTGTATACATGTATGGTGTCAGAGTGTTTGTGGAGTTGGTATACTGGTGAACCAGCAGTTGTTAATGCAGGTTGAAACCCAACCAAGTGATGTTTCAGGAAACCGTTGAATAGTTCCGTGGGTTATAAATGTAACACTTTTGGTTTTGGTTCTTTGGGTGTGGTCCTCTGATGTGTGTTTTTTTCCTCTACCAGCTGTTTTTATATATTTCCCTTCTCAGGAGAGCGCAATTCTGTACGTGACAGCTTGAAAACAGTCTCGGAATGAATTGTTTTGGTGAGCCACGTGTGGAGGTGAAACCTGTGTGGCTTTCAAAAGTTGGAGAGTACCTCAGGGGTGAGAGCGGAGGTGAAGCAGGGCGTGGGCAGATCTGTGAGAACCAGAGAATTCAGTGTTGGTGACTTTAAATCCAGAACAGATCAGATCAGATACTACCTTATCAATGTGCAACCTGGGTTCACCACAGTGAGAATCGCTGGGAGCTGCAGCGATGAGTCATGGTGTTTCTCTCAGTTATCAGTTAACACATGCTCATGGTCTGTTTACATCCTTTGGAGATACGTGAGACTTTTAACCTGTGATATGTCTGTCCGCATTTTTTGGTTGAGCTCTCAGCATCTGTCAGGATGTTCTCATCACCATACAGCAGGTTATTTCTGTGCTACAGTGTCCTGATCTCCTCCAGTGGCCAATTAGTAATTCAAGTTTACTTACAATACAAGTTTCCTTGATTGTTATCACATGATAAAATCAGTCAGTACTGACTAATGGATGTTATGATGAGTGATGTCTTTCTGTCTTTAGGTAAAAGCACCCCAGTGAGCATGCCTGGTGCAGCTGACCCTTCAAAACAATGTGACCCCTTCCAGCCATTCGGCAGCGATGCCATCGACCCCTTCCAGAGTAAAAAGGGCCTGGGAGACCCATTCAGCGGCAAAGACCCTTTTGCCCCATCCTCATCAAGTAAAGACTCTAAAGATTCTCTCTTTGGTTTGGCAGATTTCACTTCTGTAAGTTGAGATGAGTGATAGTGTTGAAGTGTCAGTTCCCACAGCTCTGCACAGACACCAGTGTTAAGTGTTTTCTATTTTAGACTGATGAGAGCTGTCAGTGCTGCGTACAGCATCAGCATCATACAAATACCTTGATGTTGAATTACCAATATTAAAACAAATGACCCCATTTCCTCCTGGTATTTACATGTGACCATGTGAATCGGTTTCTTCTCCAGAGTCCAGTTAAAAAAAAAAAGGCTCATCAATACAAGGGGCCAGATGTATAAATGATACATATGCACAAATACCAACCATCCTGCACATACAAATCCCTTTAAAAACCAGGTGCTCTTTAACCTTGGCCTATCACTGTTGTGCAGTATTTGACACAGTGCAAGACTGTGTGGTCAGTCATCACATCCTGTGACTAACCAGTGAGTCCAGACCTGACAAAGGTTTTTGTCTCAGAGCTTAACGGTGTGTTGTATTGCTCAAATCGGAAAACAGTTCAGTCTGTTATCATGTGTTATAGGATAAGAAATGACTTGAAGAGTTAATTGGTTATTAAATAGTTTAAATAAAAATGATACATTTGAAATACACCACAGTCAATCTCAGCAGTAGTTCAGATGATGTATTCAGATCACATGTTAATACCAGGGGTCGGTGCTGTTGGCTGATGAGTTGGCTCATGGTGCAGCAGCACATGAAATAAAACCTAAACCCAGAGTGAGTTTAACCTGCTCAGCTTCTCATTATGTCGAGGAATGACTCGTTAATGATCTGTTGTTTAATATTACTGAATACTGGGGGATTATTTGATATAATCCAAATTAATCATTTTAAATGAGTAGTGATTAGAAACAAAAAGAAAATCACATGAAAGGTCATATGCCTATTATATTTATCAGTATCACATCAAGCATTCTTTTACTAAAATCAATCTGTAATACTGATCTTGACAGCATCATCTCGCCCTGTGTCTAGTGCACTAATTTTCAATTCCAAATTCACAACAGCAGAGAAGAAGTTCTGTCACTGCTGAAAATCCAGTAATTGAACACAGTTATGTCTTAGCTCTCTCCGCGGGTCACTGTAAATATACAGCAACATCTCTAAATTCTGCAACTTAACATGATGTATCTCATTTGTTTGGGGGAGAGATGAATGTGTAACTGAGAGTAAATTAGTTTCATTTGTTTATTGTATTTGAACAGCATCAGACAATCAGTGAGATGCTGTGACTGGACATGAGTGAAAGAAGACCTAACACTAACCCTGGTCAGCAGTGTGTTTAATAAGTGCAGCTTGATATTGAAGCTGTAGAAGCAGAGCAGAGTTTCCTCTGGAGCAGGAAAGGGTGTCAGCTCCTTTCTGGGTGTGTTTGTTTTGGCAGAAATCAAACTGTAGCTTTGTCAGGTTTTCCCCAGACTTTCACAGAGGCTGGGGGCTCAGGGCTCACAGTCTGGACTAGAACACAGACCTGTGGCTGTAACTCCTCAGCAGATGATGTTTTCAGGGCCTGAGGGCAGTTCCTCAGATAATAAGCATCAGCATGATGTTCCTGTCTGATTGACAGACAGGAGCTGTGATTCAGATCTCACACGTGACACAACAGTACCACTACTCAACTCTCAGCTCTTCATTTGTGTGGGTGTATGTTTCTCTGCTCCCTCTGTACTGCATGTCTGTGTTTTCTTATCCAACTGTAATGTTGTAGTGTTGTTTCTCTCTCTCATCCTGCTGCTTCACTCTGCACTGATGGGACCTCTGATACAAAGTGCCTGAGTGCTTTACTCAGGAAACATATATATTTTTATATGCATTCAAATGTTGTGGAATCCCTAAACATGGAAAAACAAAAATATTTGCATATTACCATGGACTGGAACAAAACACAGAGAACAAAGTGTTATTTATTTATTGTTTCAAGTCTGATTGGTTCTTGCACCTTTACCACTGACAATATATTTATTAATTATGACTGAGACTCAGGTCGGATGCTCCTCCACTCACAGAATAATATGATAAATCCTTGACTTTGCCACACCTCGAGGGAATGTCTCGAACAAAGAACGAACAAAGGTCAAAGGCACACAGTTTTCAGGCATTACCCAAGACACAATTATGACAACATTTTTTGTATGACTCGGGATAAACAGGGGTGTGACCCTGAACTTCTCAGATGATTCTAATCCAGTTCACTGCTACACTAGCAGCATATTATAAACTTTGAATTATAAACATTGTCTCTTGTACTCAGGAGGTTGTGCTATGCAGTCACTACAGTTTTAGAGCAGCAAGAGGATTTGATTTCTGGTGAGCGGTGTAACATCAGCTGTCAGCAAATAGTTTTTGAAGGCAGTGGTGTCAGATCAGTGCTGCGTTAAAGTCATGTGCTGAAGCCATCACAATGACATCACATAGGAAAACAAGACTTACCTTTGAATTTGTGTCAGACTTTTAAACTCCTAAGGCCCAGTCTTTCATCTCCTCACTCCATCACAGTGGATAAATCTGTGACTCCTGTTGTGGAGGTCCCATCCAGCTGCTCTGTGCTTCACATCTGTCTTTACCTGAAGGGATTCACTCAGCTCTGTTTGTCTCACCTGGTCCCTGACCCCAACCAAGTGTCTACTTCACCATCAGTAGCTCCATAGTATTGTAGTCTAACAAGCCTGTAGCTTTATGCAAGTAGATACAGTGGTGAAGAGGAGAGAACAGAAGCTCTGCAGGTTTCCCTTCAGCGTCTAACCTCCTGTGCACTAGTCTACAGCCATGAGTTGAGGACTTTCTGCTTGATAACATATCTGTTCTGTCATCCACCTCTCTGACAGGACCTGACAAAGCTAAGGTAAGACACTAAACACACAATCCAATTCACATCACAGTTTCAGTATTTTCAGTATTGTCAGGAATATTTGGGTGAAAGAGTGTAAAACAGCAGTGGAGTACTTGATTTAAAAATACTGACAAGGGCTCAAAAGTAAGTATTTTTTATGCCAACACAGTGATGACCACTGCCTGAGTCAACAGTCAAGTTGTTGTTTTTTTATTTTTTTAAAGTTAGGTTGTGGTAAACGCAGCAAACATTTAAAATGATAGGAACCTCAGAGTAGCCCATGCTCTCTGGTGAGGACTCTTGTCTGTACCTGTCTATCTAATGGAGCCTAGTTGGGACACTGACAGGTTCAAACATGACTGACAGTGGAGGAGTTCCTGTGACTGACTTTTCTCATGTGCCTAACCCTCCATCATGTTTTCAAAATAAAGCAAAATGTTTTCCCTCCACTTAAAAGCTCTGCTTCAAAGTAGGAGGAATTCATTAAAAAGTAATGGAGTACAATGTGTAGTGGAGTAAAAGTTAAAAAAGGCAAAACAAAACAAAACAAAACAGGAGTTCAAATTCCAGTAATGATATGATTTTTTTCTTTTTCTTATGTGTCATTGAAAGCATCAGGATTTGTCTTAAAATATTGCTACAAAGACACTTAGTGAGATTTGTACTTTATATGGGCTAAAAACATAAAACCTTTAATTGTTTCTTAATGTTCTCAGAAGTATTTGAAATGTGTGTAACTTGTTCCCTGGTCCTTTTATAATATAATGATGACGGAGGCTTCAGTTCTGCTGTGTAACTGTAACTTAGGTCATAGTGGTGCTTTACTGTTTCTAATACTCTACCTGAACACTGATTGAAGCCTGTGCATACGTCTAGAGTGAATCATCATCATATTATTTTCCAAGTTCCAACCACTATTGCTGTTACTGTGAGGAGAGAAGGCTTTGTGCTCCTCCTCATGTAGCAGGTGCCATAGATAGTGATGGTACAGATTCCCTTTCTCTCTCTCTCCCTCTCTCTCTCTCTCTCTCTCTCCGTGCAGTTTGGGAATGAGGCTCAGCAGCTGGAGTGGGCGAAGCGGGAGAGTGAGCGAGCAGAGCGTGAGCGGCTGAAGCGGCTCAGACAGCAGGAGCAGGAGGACCTGGAGCTGGCCATCGCCCTCAGCAAGGCAGAGATGTCCAATGCATGACCTGAATCTCCCATTACACACAAACAAACACACACACACACACACACACACACACACTACTAACTTGCTGACAGACAAACAGGACTGACATCTACATGACGGATACCTGCACCTCCACCCTCCCCACTCCACCACCGCGCACTGAAGACACAGGTGAGGCCACTGACCCAACATTAACAAACAAGACGAGGAGTCTGTGCAGAATCCTGCTGACACGAGGAGACAAACAGATTCACTGTGTGTGTGTGTGTGTGTGCGCACCACAGTGGCTGGACAGAGGAGGATTGCTTCCTGATGTGTGAATGGAGACATGATGTAAGCTGTGTCCCAGTTCAGGAGCAGCGTCGCTCAGAGTCTGTGTTTGAAGACAGACTCCATCACCGACTGTCTCATTTCAAAGGTTCATTCTAATGCATCCAAGAGCTGTGTAGCCCCTTTTCCTGTGCAGTGAAGGGTCCACCAGGTGGATCCAGTGGTGCCCCCCCCCGTACCCCAACATTCCTTGTACCTGGTGCAACAGTACAGTTGTGAGAGAGCTCCATCTTTTGTGGAGAAGCTACATGTGGTCAAATCTGCCAGGTGACAGGAGCAGCTGATGATGCACAGTGAAAACCCTCCATAGAGCAGATCGTCTGGTCTGTGCCAAGCCCTTGGAGACCACATCCTCTGAAGCAGGTGGCCCTGCCCCTGAATCGAAACACAGCCACTAGTGTCAGGTTGTTTTGTTGACAGGACCTGAGGTGATGCATTCACTGTTCACACAGAGTCAGACAAAGAGTTCCACTCCCCTTCCACTCCCATCTGACTTCCAGAACCAGAACCAGGGACACTGATCCAGACTCAGACAGCAGCTGAGTTTGTTTTCACTCCTCCTGCTGCCTGGGTAACTTCCTCTGCTCTGAGCTAAACTCTGTACTGCACCTACAGAGATGAAATTGTTAATGATCCTCTCCTCTGACTCTGGGTGAAGCATAGCTCTCTGAAAATGTCTTTTTATCTTGACACCACACCATGAGTTCAGGAGGAGCCTGCTTCCTGCCCTGAAAACTTCTACTCACCCCCCCACCCCCCACCCCACCCCAGTTAGGAGCAACACCCCCCTCTATGCGTGGATATGTTCACATTTCAGTCTGATGAGTTAAGATGACACTGGTTCCTTCTAATGTGAGCTGGTTTCAGACATCAACATATCCAGTACCAAACTTTACAGGTGTATTCTCTCTGTCCTGAGTGTGAGGTTGTTGTGTGGAGAGTGTTGTGTGACCACCTCCCGCCTGCTGTCCAATGTACATAGACAAACTATGCCTCTTCTCAAAAGCTGTACTCTGATCCCAATGCTGTGAAGTTTAAACCACATCTGGCAGGCGAACGGGCAAGATTTCTTATTTTTTCTACATTAGACCTTGTTTTCTTTTTAGAGCGAGGATTTTAACTCTTATTTTTATTTCCCCGAGCTGGTTGTTGCCATTAACATGATTCTTTTGACACGTTTCTGTTTTAGAAGAGCATCAGACTTCATGTGGTTGTTTTGTGCTGGAACTTCCGGAGTCTTTCAGCTGGAAACTGGAAAAAAATGTGAAACCCTGCTTCTCTTTTTCTGATGTGTCATAGTTTGGATTGAACCACTCACCTTTGTGTTCAATTTGTTCTCCCTTTTACTTGAAGTGGTGACTGATGATGAGTTGGACAGACTCACCTGACCCTGGAGTCTGAGCCCCTCTGCTTCACATGTCTGATGTCTCAGTCTGCTCGCTGATGAATCACACGCCTGTTCTCTTACACCTTACTTTAAGGGAGGAGTCACTGAGTCATAACCATAACCTGGTCATACACTGTCTCAGAGTATTATGTTGTGATGGAACTAAGACATTTTATCTGTGATGTACATATGCACAGTTTGTTAGAGGAAGAATTTAGAAAAGACAAACTCAGCATCTGAGGCAGAGAAGAAAAAGGGATCAAAAGAGAAGAAATTTAGTAAAACTAATCCTGAGTCAAGATTAGTTTGCACTGACCTCACCCTTTTGGCAGTGAGTTTAGTTTTTTATTCTCCTCAGACTTGATGTGTTCAGCTCTGCCTCACATGTTTAGAGTCTGTTATATATATATATGTATATATATATATATATAAATAGATATTCATCCTGGAACAAAATGTCTTGGGTCCATCCATGTCAGTCCTGGACTGTGATATATATAATGTGATATTTATGGTCTAATCTAACAAACAGTATAAGTACTGTGAGGATGTGTGAGGTGATGTGTTGGGTCACAGCAGCCTCTGGAGAAGGTACAACATGAAGACTGATGTTCTGAGGAGGTCAGTGACTCCCACACCCGCCAGCTTCTAATGTGAATTCAGCCAGACTGGACACGAGCGCTGGTGTCCATGTCAACATGCAGTCACTGATTCTGCCAGGTAGAAGTGGAAACTTGCCTCTCTGCCACGTTTTTGTCTTGTTTACATATCATGAGTTTTTACT
The DNA here is from genome assembly GCA_021432705.1 of Caranx ignobilis. Taxonomy (NCBI): domain Eukaryota; kingdom Metazoa; phylum Chordata; class Actinopteri; order Carangiformes; family Carangidae; genus Caranx; species Caranx ignobilis. Next base: position 8,993,902 of record MU270014.1, read on the forward strand.
TTGCTGTAGCTGTTACAGACTGTGTTCTTGTAGGTGACAGTGTCCCGGTGTTCGGTCAGCTCCTCCCTCTGAGCCGCACGCACGCGACTTACAACCAAGTGACGAAGCACACACCGGCTCTTTCAAATATTCATCACGCTCCTGTGGCATTGACGTAAAAATGTCACCACATGAGGAGCTTTGTTATTTCCTGTTCTGGTTCCTATGTAAAGCTGCTCACAGCTGATGTTTTTAGAGACTCAGTTATTTTCTTAAACTGTTGTTTGTTGTAGCCTTTAATGTCAGTAGAGATACTCAAACAGTATTCTCTCTGAAACCTTTTATTTTCTTAAAATTCTTCGTGAAATGTTAAATGTACAAATGTAAAGTTGTCTAACACTAGTAAAACTAAAATCAGGAGGTTACAGTATGATGAACCCTGGCCTTGTATCTGATGGTGAACTGAACCAATTCTGTGATCCTAACTGCCCCCAGCCTCGGGCTGACCTGAGGCCAGCCATCTGTCTGACGTGTCTGCTGCGTGCTGCCCAGAGTGACGACTCCGCCCCGGTGCTGTCACTCACACTGTACCTGTCATCTGATACCTCCATTGTGCAATAGATAATGTTTATTTTTATTGTTGTTTTGTTGTATTATGTGAAAGCAGTCTGATGTTCCTTCTTCTTTTTTTTTCTTTTTTTTTTGATAATGTAGCGTTTTGTTTTTAATATGTTTATTTATGCACCCGCTCTGTAGAGGAAGTTTCCTGCTTGCTGCACAATCTGAATTTAATTTCTGAATGGTTTCAGTCTGTTTCAGGAGAAGAAAGTGGCAACACCATGGTCATTACTTGACATTTGCAAATCAGAAGCAATTGTACTATTAAAAAAAAGGAGAAAGATTTAATGAAAAATGACAAGATTTACATCTTAACAATTCCTTTCAATGTTGATCTCTCATGGCGGATGTTGCATTTTAGTAGAAGCCTTCGAGTTGTCTCTGTCCTCACATTGATGTGTAACTGTGAGCAGCCTGGACTGACTGTGGGACTCATGTCAATCACTTTTCTTTGACTTCTCCTCCTCCGCCTGTTGGACTTCTTTTTCCTGCCTTCCTCAACTCTCCTTCCTCAAATGAAGGTGACATAATCTGAGCTGTCTTTATTGAGATGCATACAATGTGTAAACAAGTGTGTATAGTATCATGTCTATTATATTTGTCCCATACAAAGTGAAGATGAAGAAGTAAACTTGAAGAGGAAGCATCTGGAGGATTACTGACACTAATAGCTGAGAGAACAGAGAGTGGTTTCTTGTGAACAGTGATCCTCTACATGCTCTGTGCTGTTTACTAGAATAAACATTTCAGTTCAGTCAGACGGGATCTGCTTCATTTGTCTATGAACATCACAGGAACTCTCTACTCCACTGAACCAGCCTGTGCAGTCATTCCTTCTATAGGTGTCTACAGAACATTTTTCATGACCCCGCAGACACACACACACACACACTCATGCACAGTGTCCAGTACATCCTGATGTACAGTGGTCTCGCTTCCACAGGTCAGAGTTACTGTACCCAATTCAATACAACTTTATGTACCCCAGATGGCCGTTCAGTGTGCAGCTACCCTGTCCATAACACATGGATTCCAGCATGTACATGTCAGTTTCACAACTCAGAGATATGCATCAAGTAAAATGTGCAGAACAGCATACAAGAGTGCCATAGAAATAATCCTACAATGAATACAAAATACTAAATAATTAGCTAATTAAATTAAGGAAACAGTGTCAAGATAACATAGAAAAAAATCAGGTGAGGTTCATTAAAGCATGCATTATAGCAGCAACCTGAAGGCATTATAGAGAACTCACTGGACAGGATGTGACCTAGCTGTGTAACAGTGACCTTAGCCTTTTGGAGCACCTGTTCTCCCCACAGTCTCTTTGCTGAGTTCCAATAATCTGAACCTGATCTGTGGAAGGCTGGAATAGATCTTCAGGATCAGTGAAGGTCATCTGCAACTCTTCAAGGAGAAACAACATAAAAATAGCATATAACCCTTAAAAACTGTGTGGGCCCCTGCTATCAGCAGTCACCTTTTCAGTCATTCAGTGGAAGTGAGGAGGGGTGGCCTTTGAGAGGAAGCAGGTTTTTAATCTGTTTTGCATTTGATTGTGCTGCATCTTCTACCATGTCCAAAAGTTGGACCTGTCTGTCTTGCTAAGATGACCGTTGTAAGTGTCAGTGATGGGTGCTCCTGTGGTCCCACTGAGCCACCTGTATGCCCTGCTGCAGCTGCCGAAGCACACAGTGCAGTAGGAGGTCATCTGTCACTCAAACTCCACACACCCACTTTCTAACACCATCTCTCTCTCTCACCAGATTCACACCAGATAAGCCTGATGACATCAATGTGACATAAGCAGTGTTACTTTCTCAGACTTTAACTAATGATACGGTGCTGCTAGGATGTACTCACAGACAAAGCACAAACAGGCAGTACACAGCACACTCACATTAACAGTATGTATGACTCTGGCTGACTGTTACAAGGAAGTTACACAATGGCAAGAAGTGGTCAGTATAGTTGGATAATGAAAAACATCACATATCGAACATTTACAAAGGCTTTCCAATAAATGACTATTACAAGAAGAGTGCTAAGGAATCTGCCTGTCTGAAGACTGTTCCATAGTTTGCGGGCTCTAACAGCAAAGGCCAGGTCACCCTTACCCACTAACCGAGACCTAGGAATGACCCGTACAGCTCCATTCACTGACCTAAGTGAGTGCTCTGGCACATAGTTGGTTATAAGTCCTATAATTTGGAGCAAGACCATTCAGTGATTTGAAAGTGATAAGGGAAATTTAAAATCAATACAGAAGGTAACAGACAGCCAGTGTAAATTGGCAACAATAGTATTAAATTCATAACACCTGGTACCAGATAATGTCTGAACAGCAGCATGCTGTTGCACTGTCATGTTGAGCTGTCATCTTAAAATGACAAAGAACCCCTTCTTCAAGCCTGAGCCTCTTCAGTGGAGGCAGAGTGTGCGCACCATGAGAGGACACTCGCATACACACACACAAGACATGTTGAGCTCCCTGTGTAAGTGTTATAGCTGTAGCATAAGGAGGCATTTCAGACTTTGCAATATAGCCTATTTGAATTTTCAGTGATCTTAATTCATGTGACATCACATTACACATGTAAGGCAAGGCAAAGCAAGGCAATTTTATTTGTATAGCCCGTTTTTACAAACAGTTTGTCTCAAAGGGCTTTACACAGCATCATGACAACATCCTCTGCCCTTAGACCCTCACATCGACTGAGGAAAAACTCCCAAGAAAACCCTTTAACAGGGAAAAAATGGAGAAACCTCAGGGTGAGCAACAGAGGAGGGATCCCTCACCCAGGACGGGCAGACGTGCAATAGATGTTGTATACAGACAAGAAAACAATTTACAACATGGAATATGGAAAACATGGAAATGGAATCAGTCAGTTAATGAAAAATGATGGAGGAAGCTCCTGGTGGGCAGGGAGGGAAGGTCAGCTTAATGGGACTACTGGATGGCAGACAGGGTCGTGAGCAGGGAGTGCAGGCCGGTTTAACAGCAGGAGAAAGGAGGTGATGGAGGTGATAGAGGCAGCGGTTGGTTGATTGGTTGGTGCAGGGGGATGGAGCTCTGAAGAGATCTGTGGAAATACAGAGAGAGTGCTCCATGTAACCTGATGGGCCCCCAGCAGTTTAAGCCTATAGCAGCGTAGCTATAAAATGGATCAGATCTACCTGAGCCAGCCCTAAATAAAGGCTCTGTCGCAGAGGAAGGTCTTAAACCTGGACTTAAATGTAGAAAGAGTGTCTGCCTCTCTGACCCATGGAGAGAGCTGGTGCCATAATAGAGGAGCCCGGTAACTGAAGGCTCTACCTCCCAGTCTGTTTTTAGAGGTACTGGGGGTCACTAACAGACCTGCATTCTGGGAGCGAAGTGCTCTGGTAGGACAGTATGGAATAACGAGGTCTTTCAGATAAGTTGGAGCTTTGTCATTAAGAGCCTTGTAAGTAAGTAGAAGGATCTTGAAGTCTATTCTATATCCTACAGGAAGCCAATGGAGAGAAGCTAGAATGGGAGAGATGTGCTCTCTCTTACTAACTCTTGTCAATACCCTCGCTGCAGCATTCTGGACCAGCTGGAGACTCTTCAGAGAGGTTTTTGGACATCCTGACAAGAGAGAGTTACAGTAGTCTAGCCTAGAAGTGATAAATGCATGTACCAGTTTCTCAGCATCACTCTGAGAGAGGATATTCCTGATCTTAGCTATATTGCGCAGGTGAAAGAAGGCAGTCCTAGTCACATGCTTTATGTGACAACTGAAGGAAAGATCCTGGTCAAAAATGACTCCAAGGTTCCTTGCTGTTGGACCGGAGTTCAGGGTGATGCCATCCAGAGTAGCAATCTGATTGGAGAATGTGTCCCTGAGATGCTTAGGTCCAAACACAATAACCTCTGTTTTGTCAGAGTTCAGTAGTAGGAAGTTAGAAGACATCCAGGATTTGATGTCTTTCGAGCAATCTTGCAGATTGATGAGGCGGCTTCTATCATCTGGCTCTATTGATAAGCAGAGCTGAGTATCATCAGCATAACAATGGAAATTGATGGAGTGCTTCCGGATTATATCCCCTAATGGAAGCATGTAAAGAGTGAAGAGAACTGGCCCTAAAACTGAACCCTGTGGCACACCACATGTAACTCTGCTGTACTCCGAATGGTCATTATTAACATTAACAAATTGAAACCTGTCAGATAGGTACGAGGCAAACCATTTTAGAGCAGATCCTTTAATCCCTATTTCATGGTATAGTCTCTGCAGCAAAATGCTATGATCAATGGTATCAAATGCAGCACTGAGGTCCAGAAGTACAAGTACAGAGACAAGACAAGAGGGTTTTTTAAGTAGAAGATTAATGACAGCCACCTTAAAGGCCTGTGGCACGTAGCCTGTGACGAACGAAAGGTTGATCTGGTTCAGTATAGCAGCGTTAACTAAGGGGAGGACATCCTTGAGCAGTCTTGTTGGGACTGGGTCAAGCAGACATGTACCTGATTTGGAGGAGGTGATTACAGAAGTTAGGTCAGACAGGTCAATGGGGGAGAAACTGTTCAAGTATGCACCAAGTCTGGGAGGTGCTTCCATAGGGACTGTAATCTGTGGTCCACTACTGCCGATCCTTGTTCTGATATTTACAATCTTTTCAGTTAAGAAAGTTTGGAAATTGTTGCTGCTGAGAGTTGGAGGGATGCATGGCTCAGCAGCACTGTGGTTCTTAGTCAGCCTGGCCACAGTGTTAAAAAGAAACCTGGGATTGCTTTTATTCTTTTCAATTAAAGATGAAAAGTATGTTCTCCTGGTGCTGCGAAGCTCTTTTTTATATATTAATAAACTATCTTTCCAGGCTCGACGGTCTTCCTCACGTTGGCTGGAATGTGTTTTCCTTTCCAGCTGTCTGGTCTTCTGCTTCAAGATGCACAGGTTTGAGTTGTACCAGGGAGCTATTCTCTTCTGGTTGATGACTTTGTAAGACATTCTATACTGTGCAAGTGTCCAACAGTTCCATTCACATGGTCTCCACACAGCAGTGCCATTAGTCGGTTACTCTTCACCTTCATGTTGATTTCCACATACGAATACGAATACGAATTACTGTATTAATCCCAAAAGGGAAATTCATTTGTCTGTCAGCTCATCAACCATTTACAGAAGAATGAAGAAGCCTGATGACTGAAGGTACAAAGGATCTTCTATATTTCTCCATCCTGCAGTGAGGAGAGAGGAGCCGTCCACCACTGCTCTTTTCTTGGTCCATCAAGGTGTTACGAAGAGGATGATCTGAGTTGTTCAGAATGGACTCCGCCAGCATGTATCTCTCCACCACATCCTCAGTGAGTCCACCAGGGAGACATGACTGAAGTCAAGTGCCTCAGGATGTTTAGTCTGTATCCTAGCAACAACTTCATGGAGAACTTCACATGGAACTTCAGCAGTAGCTGTTGGTGGGATGTACACAAGTATTGTTTTGATTTGAAAAAATGTCTACTTCCTGAGTCTTCATCTATATCTCCAGCTCCTCATCACTCTTGTTGGGCAGAGAGTTGATATTTTGCATGATGACTGATGGCAGAAAGGACCTACAGTACATCTCCACTTCCAAGCGTTTAACCTCTGCACCACCAGCACAGCAACCACGAAAGCACCTCCTCATCCAGCTGGAACAGGGTGGCATCCTCCAGAGTTGCTCCATTTTCAATGACAGAAGCTCCTTTCCTGAAGAAGTGTCCATCAGTAGTTGACACAATACGACGAAGACATACAAAAACACAACAAAACAAAGCAAAGGTTGAGTAAAAACTCAGAGCTACCAGACTTTGCTGCTCCCAGCTGAAGCGCATGTTCTGGAACAAGTTCACTTCTGAACACACCGAGTTAGAAGATGCAGAGATGTCAAAGATGTAACAGATGTAGCATCCTCTGAGACTTCAATGAATGAGACAGTGACGTCCTGCCCTCTGACAAAGTTTCAAAGAGCTTAAACACAGCCTGCATTAATGGTCCGTCCCTCGTAGACAGCTACAATGTGCAGTCAATTACATTCAGCTAGATTTCAAGGATACAGCTGTGCAGTGCGAGTCCACTGTGCAAACACAGTGGCCATTTCTAGTCATATTAGCTGAAACCCAAGCCGTCTGCTATGTTAGCGAATGCTAACCATCTCCGCATGGAATAACAGGAAATTCCTTGCTAGGTTGGTGTTTACCCAATGGTAATGAAGAGGAGGAAATGAAAAGCCTATTGGCTTTTAACTGGGAATGTGAGTCAGAGAGGACTGGTGGGTAAACATATTCTCCCTCTGTCCTCTGCAGACAGCTTCCACCTCCAGCCTCATCAGCAAGGCTACTCTTCTGTTCCTGACATGGAAACTTGTGCGGACTGCGCAGAGGAGAAATTCTGGGAAACAGTGAGATCTTCCTCACTGCCTGAGGGCCACGAATATACTCACACACGCGCCAGCTGCAGGGTCACTGGTCATTTACCCTGTGTTTATCATGCCTGTCAGTATTGGTCACCAGCATGTGTGTGAGCTCACCTTCTATTCAGCCAGCTGTTCCTGGAAACATTCCCAGATGAGCAAGCTCAGGTGCTGCACCCCTGGAGATCAGAGAAGGGTCCAGGAAGCTCCAGTGGTGGGTCCACTCAGTGCCAGAGATCCACAGCAGACCGAGGACTGCTGCCATTTAACATCAAGTTCCTCAGAGGTGAAGCTTCAGCGTTGTTGTTTTGACCCCTGAGGTCACTGTCCTCTGAACAGGCCTACAAGGAGTTTACCTTCATTCACTTACACACAAACTCGACATGGTGGGGGTTAAAGGGTTAAATATTTTTCTACAATTTAGACCTTTATATCAGTTAACACTGTGTCACATCTGACAGTCCCCTAGAAAGACTGCGTGATGTAATCTGTTATTATGGAGAAACAGATAGGTGTGTGTGTGTGTGCGCGCGTGTGTGTGTGTGCGCGCATGTGTGTCTGTCAGGTCTAACCCCTCACTGACACATGGCTGCTAATTATCAGTATGTGGAAATGATGAGTGTTAGCATGTTAGCACTCTGCTGTTAGCAGCTTTAAATCTAAGCACAGTCTCACTCTGCTGATATTGTGACTGCAGAGTCTGACTGGACCATCAGATCAGCTGCTCAGGTTTTGTGGTTACTTACCTGAAACCACACACACACACACACACACACACACACCTTATTCAACTGAAGTCAGGAAATATGTCCTCCCTCTGCTTCTGTGTGTGCTATAGGTCATCGGTTCCCAACCTTGACACCCCCCTCAGTCCAAGATCTCAGGGGGTCCACAGAGGTTGTGAGGTTCAAAATGTTATTTGTGCATATTAAAATTTCAAAGCCCAACAACACACCCAATGGATAATCAAAATCATGTATAAACAAAGAGAATAGGAACAAAAAATTGTAATAAAATAAAAGTTTGTATCACTTTATTCTTTTGATGTGTCTGTTGTGGATGGGGGGTCTGGCTCTGGGGGGGGGGGGCTTCAAGGAAAAAAGGCTGGGAACCACTGCAAAAGGTTTTTATGTGTCAAATAACCACCATCAACTTCTGTCTCCTCTTCTTCATCCATCTCATCTGACAGAACAGACACTTGATATCACCATGTGTTTTGCAATGATCATATGTGTTATGTATGTTCCCTCCAGCATAGACCAGGCCTACACAGAGGCTTAAAGTCATAGTGATGATGCCTGGAACAACCCAGTGTCACAAAATCACAGATGTCCCACAACCATTGGTTAATATGAAGGTTTCTTAACTCTTGACAAATTCTGCATCACCAACATCAATCTCAGCTCAACAGTTAATCTCATCCCCAAATTCTTTATCACCAACAAAACACTTCATACGTTTCTCATAATAAGCTCATTCATCCACAACACTGGCAACAAGTCTCACTCTGGAAACAAACACTGTCACTTTTTCAGTAAAGTGTGATATGGACAACACTGTGTTTGTGGAGACAGCTAGCTATGTCCACCTCCTCCATCACGTCCCTCTGCCTTCCCGTCAGCTTCCTGCTGGTGCCAGTGCTGCTGCTGTCCCCAGCAGATGGCATCCTCTTCCCAGGAAAAGAACAGAATTCCCACTTTTCCTCCTCATGGTGCTGGGCACCTGATCGTATCTGAGGAGATAAGAGCCTTCCAGTTTGGACTGATGTTTCTTAAACTTCACAGCTTTGCTACTTCACTTCGTAACCTCTGAGTGTTTCCTCATTTTCCTAAAGACATCAAGCTGTATATCATCCTCTGGTCACTGGGTGGGCACTGACCTCAGTCAGTCCCAGACTGAGCCTCAAAAAACCTTTAAACAAATGGCAATGTGCAAAGTCTCGGTGCTCTGTGACCTCATGATTGCACTGACAGGACGAGTCAGGAGACTGGATCACTCTGTTTTCTCCAAACACTTGGTTTTATGAGCAGTGTGTGTGGAGCTGCAGAGGCCTGACAGTGAGGTGGGGAGCTCCTCTGAGAGAAACTGTTGCACAAGAGCTCAGGAACTTGTTTACTGTCTTGCTGACTGAAATTATCAGCATGGAATAGTGGGTGTGGGGGAGTCGGTGGAAACATCATTGGAGGTGGGGGTGGGTTATGCTCTACTGTGGAAATGTCACACATTTCAGGTTTACGGATGTGGAGGTGGATAAAGTGTTGTGGTGGTGGCCTCACTGGTTCATGTGCAGTCAGGGAACCAGATAAAAAACAGCATTTGTTTCTCAGTCAGCTCAAGTGAGCTCACAGCAAATTGAACAGAGTTCATTTTTGGTGTCAGTGATTTTTTGAGGAGAGTAGAGTTAATTATACTCTGAGTAGAGTTAAATCCCACATATTCAACTCTCTGTTGACATAGAGTTGGTGCTAAAACCAAGTGTCATGACGGAGTGTCTCCAAATTGACACTTGAAGTGTCATTACAATGACTTCAACACTGCTTCGTCAACTCTGTAACTGTGAACCTGGCTGTGACAGACAGTCACCCCGTCCCGCTCCTCACATGCGCCAACAGAATCTCCACAGACTCCTGCTGTCCGCACTCCGTCTTCTCCGTCTTATGGTAAGTAAATAATATATGGTTTGGTTTGTTTAAGTAATTGTTTGATAGCGATATTTTCCTCTTGGTCTTTTTTTGGTTTCATGGTAAACTAACATAATTATGCCACCACACTCCTACAAGCCGCCGCAGCTTGTGCTAACTGCAGTAGCGCCATCGTAAAACTAAACGTTTTCTTTCATGGCAAGTATGCAACTATACGGGGATTTTTCATTTGAGGTGTTCAGTAAGATAAGTAGGTTAATGCTATTTTGTCGGTATTTTGGAGGAGGGTTTAGCTCGGATAAGGAAGTAGCTTGGCGTTAGCTAGCGTTATCGTTATCGTTAGGTAGCGTTAGCCTTAATGTTTGCTAGCATTAACACTAACCAGTGTGTACCAGTGGTAAAGAAACACAATCAGTGAGTGGTCGCTACTATATCGGTATAATATTACTTAGATTTCCTGTCCGAAGACCGTGTCTGTGTTTATTAGCACCTGGTAGAAACAATCAGCAGACACCTGTGAGCTGGAGGTCATTGCCTGCTCAGTGCATTGGACTTGTTCGGGCAGGCAGCATCCTGCGACGCCGTGGAAGCCTAAGGTCATAGGCTGTATAGGGAAACCGTTTGCAGACTTGTTAAAACTACGGTTACCACGCGTTCCCTGAAATATGAAATCGTTTCCGATTTGAAAGTTAAATCGATAAGGGACGGGATTAGTCCGTTATTTCCGAGTTGTCTTGGATGCAGCACCGTCCCACCCCCATCCCGTGAATAGCCTTCCGACTCGACCCGTGATCGGGAAAAACTCGCTGCCATACGTGGTTTGATCCCAGACAAGAGTGGGGAAACTTAAACTCGTGGTTTTACAGTATCAGTGCTAATGACTCATCAGACTAGTTGTAAACGATGTCCGCGTGTGTTTTGTGGTGGACGGTGGCTTGTCAGATGTACGGCAGCTTCAGGACGACAACACTCTGCATTCACAACGCAGCCTGTGATGTGATTTGTTTATGAAGGTTGAAGTGTGCAGTGGAATACATATATGCATTTATATTAATACGCTAATGAAAATACAGTGCTGATGTGGAAAAATGTGCTGAAAGGTTGAATTTTCACATGAATTTTATAAAATCCCACAGAAAATGCTGGCCAAGGTGGAATATAAAAATAAAATAAATATACGTAAAATACGTAAAAGTTCCACAAAGGGATGAAAACTTTGATTTCCTCCACTTTCTTCAAGCAGGTTTGTATCCATCTATATTTAAAACTCAAAACAGTAATGACTTACAAAGGTCAAATCCAAATGATATATATGGTAGCTCAGTGTAATTTCTCTTTGTTTTATCCTAGTAACAGACAAATTCAGTCTACAGGCTCAACCTCAGAATGAAGATGTCCTCAGCTTGACGGATACATCAGGTACCGAGGTCGACGCAGACATATTTGATGAGCTGATAAAGTCAGGGATCCAGACCTTCAAAATTGGATACCGTCAGTACCCAGTATTAGGTAAGGTTATTAAATCAATATTTGTAAGACTTGATCTTGGTCTTTTGTGTACGTGTTGATATATCTCCCAGCAGTTTATGATTACTAATGAGAGTTTAGTTTAGAAATAGTTTTTAAAAGGTATTACACAAGTTTCATACATTTTCCAAATGTTTGTAATTGAAGCTTTGTTTATTTCTCACAGAGGATAGTCAACTCTGAAATTCTTTCAAGTATTTTGAAATATGATTTCACTTTTTCATTTTGTCAAGGATATTTTAACACTTCTCACTAATCATTATATGGAAATACTTCTTCTATTCCCTGTGTTTTAGATCTCGACAAAAGTCTTGTGGCTGACGAATCGCAGTCCTCAGTATTTCCAGGCCCATCAGCGTCATCAGTGTCCTTGCCAGCATCACCTGTGTCAACGCCAGACCCATCAGCATCAGCAGCTTCTCCTGTTTCATCAGCGTCTACTATCATTCTGTCATATACTAAGAACAGGAAGAGGGGCCTGGGTGACCTGGACCGTGATGAAGCAAGACAGGTGAAACAACCAAACAGTCAAATTTGTAAATATAAATTAGATTTGAAGATTATTAAGCCTACATTACTAGCATTTGAACTGCCACCATGCATCTCATACCAGGTCATTGTTATACTTAAATCAAAAATTAGTTTACTGTTGGTATAATTCATTTGCTTAAACTGATATTTAAAAAATGTTTTTGCAGAAGGTTGAAGCTGTCCTGAGGTCCAATCCAAAGGGACAGTGACAGAGCATACATTGTTCCTCATTGTTATATGTTTTAAAATAAATGTGTTTTAACCAAACATGGCCTCATTATTTTAGCAAACTTTATTTTGAAAATAACCCAGAGAGTGAGAGTTAACATTTAACACTACTCCCTAGTGTTGAGAAAAGATAACACTGGTTGGTGTTAAGAAGTGTTAATTTTACTACTCCAGAGAGAGTCAGTAGGTAACACTAAATTAGTGTTAAGGTACCAACTCTCCAAAAAGAGTTGAATTAACACTTTGTGGTGTGGACCCATATAGACACTTCAAAAGCGTTGAAATCAGCTCTGACAGTGTTAATTTGCGTATGCTGATTTTGCTGTGCTGGAATACTGCGGGGACAAGGCTGCACCACTGTTCTCACAGCAACACACACTCAGATGCAATATGACAAACCCAGAGCTGTGTGGTGAATGCTTTTACACTTGAGTCAGTTTTTGCCTTTTACTTGGGAACACTTGAAAACAGGTCCTCGAAGTTCTCTGACCTTGGGGAAGCTTTAGTCATTGTGTTATTGAGTTGTCCTGTATTTTGAGAATGTGATAAACCACACACACAGTTCATTGCAGGATAAGAACCAATCACATCCAACTCTGCCACTGCCAGTCATGTAGAGCTGCTGCATTTTTGAACAGGTCAGAGTGAACTTGGCGGCAGCAGATCTACCACTATGGAACATAAAGAAAGATTCCTTTAGTTTTTTAATGTTTGCTGTGTTTACTCCGACTTGACTCTGACTCAAGTTACGGGGCTGTGGACTCTTTTCTCCTCTGATTTGCAGACCTAATACACAAAGCAAGGAAAAGCTATCACACACATAAAACAGAATCACACACACATGAACAGTTCAGGGCTGTTTAATGCTGATGGAGTTAAAATAAAGTAGGCGTTCAGTTATGATAAAAAATGGTTTTAATATCAACCACTTGACACATGTTTGCACAAAGCAGATGTAGTTTAGTTTTCGGAGGTGAGTATTCATTTTCCCTACAACCCCTGTTGTTATTAGCACGTATGGTCTGTGTTGGTCTGGAGGCTGAAATCTGACAAATACACTAAAGATTCAGAGGTGAGAAAATATTTTGGTGTAATTTGGTGGAGCTGAAAAAGTCAGAAAAAACCCCAACAACATCACACACAGCAGATGGTTCCTGACAACCTGGCATATGCTCACACCACAGTGTGCAGGAGCCTCTGTCCTCCTGCTCACCTGCATCCATCCAACCACACACACACACGCGCGCATACGCACACACACACACACACACACACACACGTGCGCATACGCACACACACACGCACACACGCGCACACACACACACACACACACACACACACACACACACACACACACACGTGGCTGCATATCTGAGGCAGCACAGAAACCAACATGTAAACCATCTGACCCCCTCAGGTCGGATATTCCCACACTCTGCAGCAGCCACTCTCCTGCACCCAGCTGCAAAAAGTGAAATGAAAATGTTTGATTTTTTCACATGAGTAAACGGAGGGGTGAGTGTTCCTCTTTCGCTGGGGTTGGCACGGGGCCATCCTGGAGGTGACAGTGAGCTGTGTGGCCTTTCACAGCCAGAAATAGACACAAGCCCACTGAGTGCTGCACCAGTGCAAGTGTGAGCCACACTCAGACAGCAGCAACAACACAAATAAAAGATGTGGAAAAAAAAATAATGTGTGTATACATATACATATATATATATATATATATATACACACACACACACACACACATATATATATATATACACACACACACACACACACACACACACACACACACAGTGAACAGTGTGATCAGTTTTGCTGCCGAATACACAACAGACTGCGATGCCTGACACCTTTCTATCAGCAGTTAGTTTGAGCATCAGTAGCTGGATGTTGGATGGGACCACATGTGTATCAATGAGCCTGTGGCTGGTTCACCACTGTTTCCTTCCTTGGACACTTTTGATAGATCCTGACCACTGCAGACCAGGAACAGCCCACAAGAGCTGCAGCTTTTCACATGCTCTGACCCAGTCGTCCTGGTCAAACTGGATCACATCCTGACACTGCACATTGTTCCTGCTTCTAACACATCAACTCTGAGGACAACATGTTCACTTGCTGCATAATATATCCCACCCACTGACAGGTGCCATGACGAAGTGATATTCACTTCACCTGTCAGGGCTCAGAATGTTAGGTCTGATTGGTGTACACACACACACACACACACACACACACACACACACACACACACACACATTATTTTTGTACACATTTATTCTCTCATAGACTCAAATGCAGCTGTTGTGAAGCAGCAATCACCACCACCCACTCTGAGCAACAAACAGAGCACCGCCACCAGCAGAGAAGTCTGACAACAGTATAAGGAAGGTGTTTTCACACCTTACAACATGATGAGGTTGATCACATCTTTATTCAGAGCTGCTCTGTCTAGTTGTGTCCTGCCTCAGTCTCACGCTCTCATGCTGTTAGACTTTGATGCAGCAATCACTTTGACATCAGTACTTCTCTATCTTGTGGCTTTCTTCCTCTGACTCTAAAATGTAAACACCTGCTTCTTATAGATGAGTGAAAAATGCTCTGGCTCCACGAATTTCAGAATGTTTCACATTTGCTGTGTGTGGAAAAAAGGTTTCTGAGTAGTGTGTGCCAGTCTTCATGTTTTAGGATAGAAAATGATCTTCACGTGCAGTCTTCTCCCCCATCATTCATTTCTCCATTCAGCCGCAGATACCCTCGGCCTTTGAGCAGGTTTTCCTGCTCCTTCCTGATGAACTTTCCGTCAAGTCTGTGGCTCCTTCAGTTTATTTGAGACAAGGCTTCTCTTCCTCTTCACCCCTCCATCCCTCCCACTCACTGTGGTTTGCCCCTGTGCCCTTGACGCAGACTCCATCTATATTGAGCCTCTGTAATTATGTCAATGTAATGTTTGTATTTATAGGCAGCTGCCACAGCGCTCTGGCAGCCACTCCGTCCCAGCTGGGAAGCATCAGTCCGGGTGCCGCAGGCCGGGCACTCAAGGCTCGTGCAGGTCTGGATGTATCCGGCTTCTCAGAATGACTCACCTGTTGCCTAACCTCCAAACCAACATGTCTACAGATCTTGTGCATCATTTTATACACACAACTCCAAAATTGAGTCTGACATTTTGATATCTTTGGAATGTAGAGTAAAACTCCCTAAACCTCAGGTTAGGAAAGAGGAGAAAACACACATTTTTGTTGGAAGAATCAGACTCTGTTCTAATCTCAATCTTTTCCCCCTGTGTTACTTCATCATTTTACCTCTCAGGTACGCAGGATTTATTTATTCCGATGAAACAACCTGAAAGGAAAACAGAGATCTGAAATCTACAGGGTGAGGCCCGCTGGTCCCCTCAGGGTCAGGACTTGTGACTAAGTGTATAAGCGCTATTAGAGCTCCAACACTCAGGACATCTCCCCAAACTCAAATAACTCTGTAACTCTTTATCTTTCTTTTCCCTTTCCTGATAACATATGTCTTTGTCTTAGCCTGGTTTAATGTTTGATGTTGTTTTAGCCTTAATCACCATCTTTAAACATTTTACTGCCTCTTCCCTTTTATTGCCTCTATTTGCATAATGTTGTTGTAAAGTATTTAATAAGTTATTTTCTCTCTCTAAACTTGGATGTGTGCGAGTGTGTGTGTGTGTGTGTGTGTGTGTGTGTATTGTGTATTTTTCAGTCCAGGCCTTTTGTGTCAACCCTCCATCCAGATGTTTGAAAATCACACTCAGGACACAGAAATCATGTTGTTCATTTACTTTAATATGTACATTAAAATAAACTATTTACATTATATAAAAAATCTATTTACAATGCAGTACATTTGTTCAACATACAAAAAAAAGTCTTATTTCCAGAGACTGAAAAAGCCCTTAGTCAATCAGGGGGCGTTGCTGTATTCTGAGACTTCCTACTGTAATAGACCCTGACTTCAAATAGACATCAGACAGACATGACATTCAATTCAAGCCTTCGGAGGAGGAGGAGGAGGAGGACAGAATGAAAGGCAGTTTTCGAACAAAACGTTGTCTAAAAGCTTATTTCACGTGCAGTTTACACTTACAATATAACACACAGAATAAAAAACTTTGATTGTCGATTGGCCAGTGAGGAATACGGTGCTGGTAAGATGTGTAATAATGTGTTATAGAGGGCACTGATGGTGAACATACAACAAAATATTTGCTCTGCAGAGAATGTCTGCTTCCAGTTGCTTTAGCTGCATGTGCCTGACATGTTGAGTGGAATGTTCCTTTTCATTTGCTCTTTCGTAGATATAAACGGAGTTCCATAGAAAAAGTAGTACCAGCTACATCATTTCAAAAGGTTCAACAGAATTCATCTGTTTCTGTCATTTCTGTTGTGTTCGTGGATGTGTGCTGTATATATTGTTTCTCTCAAAATAACTTTTAAATATTTTCTTAAGGCATTTTGTCTTGATGCTCCTCTTGCTCCCACTGATTAAAAATCACTATAATATATACCTGTAGGCATTACAGTGTAGTCAATAGGCTAGTGGCCTCATCATACTGAATGGCTGTTCATCGTGCCATGGTACCACTATTGTTCATACTCCTATAGGAAGTTGCATATATATATTTGCATAGCATCGTTCTGTAGCTGATCATAGGGATGTTCCAGTCCTTTTTATGTGTTCGAGGCTTTAGAGTCCTCCCGTCCTCACATGTGTCTCTTCATGTGCAGGGCCAGATGGTCGGATCGGGAGAACGCCCGTTCACACAGGTGACACTGGAACGGCCGGTGTCCGGTGTGCTTCCGGAAGTGACGCGTGAGCTCGTCAGAACGCGCAAACTTCCAGCCGCAGCCCTCCCAGCTGCAGTGGTATGGTTTCTCTCCTAGGAACACAGAAACATAACGACCGTGAGTGATGACATCATGGAGAAGGGTGATACGTCATTGTGGGCTGCAGGTAGCAGAAGCGTCCGGCACATGCATGGGTAGGCCTGTCTTACCTGTATGCGTCCTGAGGTGCGCCTTCAGGTGGGAGCTCTTGGTGTAGGTCTTCCCACAGCCGGTAAAAGTGCACGTGTGTGTCGCAGTCCGTTTCCTCGGCCAGGACCTGCGACCCCTCTTTGGCTTGTTGTCCATCATTTCCAGCGGGGAGGACGGCGGGGTGAGAAGGACCCGCTGTCCCGCCGCCGGCTGCTGCTGCATACCCATGGCCGCGTCCTCCCCGAACATCGCGGGGAAATGGTGATGGTGGTGCGCCCCGTGAAAGGGAGCTGCACCCCAGTGTGTTGGTGAGGGAATCCCCCGGGTGCGCTGCTGCGGGGGTGGGAGTGGAAGCTCTGCGGGAACGTCAGCGAGGTGCCGTTGCACATCTGCGGCTGGGGCTGGTGGCACTCGGAGCTCATCAGGTCGTCCGGGCTGAGCGGCGGCGTCATGCTGCCCATCGCAGCCTGTGGGGAGTTTGCTAGCCGCGGCTGCTGCTCGTATGACATCATGCAGGACACGTTCCCCTCGTGCTTGACTTTGGTGCAGCTCTGGGGCACTAGACCCATGACGGGTCCGTATGTGTCCATGGAAGCGGGCTCAACTTTAATGTTCGGATGCTCGGGGAATAAATCCTGAGTGGTCTGGAAAGGCGTGGAGCTGATCATGAATCTGCCCTGAATGCTGGGACTGCTCCCGGTGAAGAAGCTCGTATCCACGTCGGAGCGCAGGAGCTCCGCCATCAGACTGTTGTAGGGCGGAGGAGGGCAGTCTATGTCTTGGACAGAGGTGTAATTGGCTTGTGTCTGAGGCATCCCGGTGTGTTGTTGTTGTTGCTGCTGCTGCTGCTGGTGATACGCAGACGACCCGGACTCCTGGAGCCGATAGGACTCTACCCCCGTCCCGGCGGCTGGCGCCTCATCAGAGCCAGATGTGTTTGCCAGAATAAACTCAAAATCCAAGAATTTATCCAGGTCCTCTTCATCTTTTCTGCCCAAGCAACTGCCATCCAACGCGGGCGCAACGCTGCTCATGTCGTCCTTCCACCGCTGGAGCCAGGATGAGAGAACAGGATTAGTTTCACAACTTATCTGAAAATCATTTACCAAATTCATTTACCATGGAAAAAAGTGACCAAATATCACCAAAAATGTTACAGCATTTAATCTAAAACATTCAAATGGCATTATAATTCATCCAGGGAGCAGTGGTCAGACTGCTGTGGTGTGTCAGACTGAGACTAGCAGAGCAAGTGCATCAAGTTGTGCGATTAAGTCAAAACACCACCAGGCTCACAACAAGTGTAAAATCTAAACGGCGCAACTTACATCTCCCCAGCATTTCTCCTTCTGGTTGGAAAAGGTCGAGATTGATGGTAAAATGGTCCCACTCAAGGCCATTTCCATAAGTTGTTATTGAAAAAAAAGTAGAAAAAATCCCTCAAGTGTTGAGAAAAGTCACTTTCTCAGTTTAAAGGAAATCACCAGAGTCCGGTGAGTCTTCAGAAAAAGCTACAGATCGCGTCGCTCCTCCTGTCGTTGTTTCTCCTCACTCATGCAGCCTGTGCGTCTGGAGGGAGCTGCTTTTCTTATAAACGCTGTTCCCTGCGCAAATCAGACCAATGCGAGGCTGGGGGAAGGAAGCGCGTCCAGGATGGGGACGCTGCGCACCGACCAGCCCCTAAATTTAGCCCCGGTATAAAAGTACAGCTTCCTAGCGAGTCAGATGCAGAGAGGCTGGAGAGAGGGTCAGAGCAGGACTGGTGCGGAATGCTCTCTCTGCTCCGCGGCCGGCAGCTACTTAACCTCACAGAGGAAACCCGCCCCTCTCAAACCTGTCCAACAACTGGCAGAGAGAGAGAGACCGCCCCGTGGACAGGCACCACTAAAAGACATAATAGGCACATTAGCACGCTGTTGAAAAAAAAAAAAAAAAAAACAGCAACGAAAACGATACTACGAGTCCATGCAAGCGTTTTACACTAAGAGGAAGAGAGATGCTGCAGGTGCCATGTGTGTTACGCATTTGGGCACGGTGCGCTTTTACGCACACAACTGACGCGATACAGATCTATTCAGAAACGATTCTTCTTTCATACCGTGCGGTGGGATAAACAAACTGTCTGCCTGCTGATCGACAGTGTGTTTGTGAAATGTGATATAAGTCTGTCACACAGACACAGTTGTCCTGTCTGCGATGATCTGGCGTGCTGGCGCGGATCAGAAATTTTCAAACTCCTCTGTCCCTGAGCAGCGCAGACTCTCTGCTTTTTGCTGCAGGCTTCAGCCACCAGGCGCCACCACGGCTTCTCTCCTACAGTCCCCGAAGTTTAACTCAGGCTCTACCACTGAGGGAGAGGGAGCGGTGTGTCTATACTCAAACACTAACCTGTGTCAGATTCAAACATGCAGCGTGACGCACGTGAACAGAAAACTGCTGCTTCCAGTATTAATATGAACCACGCACTCGACTTTCCCCGGAGCTGCTGCCCACCACAGCAGTGAAAGCTGCAGCAGCTGAACATATCACAGATATCAGTTGAAGCTGCTTCTCTGTAATTTGAAGGAGTTGAAGGAGAACTCATATCATGCACTTGCAGCCTGAATGCTGCAACACCAGCGCTGCTGTGTTTGTACATGCTGTGAGTTTGTGACTGGAGGGAAACAGGCACAGACAGAAAAAAAAAACAGGCCAAAAGTGAAAAAGGCCCAAAAGAGTCTTGGGTTTGCATGTGTATACTCTTTCATTGTTGATTGTTTATTGTTAATTTCTTGTGTTTGACTTTTTCATGTTTTCATGTTGTGCTGATAGAAGGCAAGTCCCCTCTCTGTTTCTGTTGTGCTGTGTATTTACTGTGTTCATAAGGTGTACCATACTGTCACTCTGTGTCAGCAGGTCATGGCCTACCCCGCTGCTGTAAATGTGTCAAAACCACCGCTGGCTCCGTTCTCACAGAACGCAGAGTGGCTGACTAAATGTGCATGTGTGACCTAATCTCATAAAGCCGCAGTGACTTGATCATCTGTTAATGTGAGCAGCAGGAATTCATGGCGTATCCTACAGGAATCCACGCTTTAAGTGAAATCGCCATGAGTCGTCATTATGATTGGATGATTATATTAATGTTTTCTCATAACTAGCAGCTGGGTTACCATTATTTGTATGAGGTTATTAATATATAGCATTGTTGCTAACCTGTGGAAACACCATCCCCATAAATGTTGGTGTTTAGGTTTATATCACTGAGCCTGGTGAGCTGGTACATTTAAACATGGGATATAGTCTGTAAATCATTTTTGGTGTGAAGGTATGTTTCAAAGATTTTTTTCTAGGCTCTATGCAACACTGGAATGTACATGTTGTAATGATGCAGAACCAGCTGTAAGGCTTTGTTATTTCAATTGCAAATAAGCTTTAGTGCTGCATATTCCCAAAGAAATCTGCAGTTCATCATATTACCACAAACTTTCTGATATAACATAGGTCTGGTGCCCAGTCAGTAAATCAGCCCTGCTTGTTGCACGAAGGAGGAACACTGTTGCCGTGCAGTCAGATTTGTATTACATAACTCATCAGCTAGTGTGTTACTGACTCAACAATCATCATCCCATCTCACATACCACAGAAACCCACAGGTAGAAGCTTCATCTGACCTGCACGTCTCTCATCATCACACAAAACAGACTTCGGACCTGTCATCCTGCAGGCTGCTTCAGTGTGTGAACAGCTTCGTGGAAATTTTTAATGACTCTCGAGGAAAAAAAATGTTCACAAGCAAGCCAGGCTACCTGTCGGCCCATGTCCTTGGTTAATAATAGCACATGTACAGCTGTTGGCAGCAGATCAGGGGTGTGTCTAGTAACATAATGTACCTTGATAGTCTTTTGCCCTCCGGTAAACACGGATTTGATATACTAATTAGAAGCTAAATGGCCTTTGATAGTCACCCACAGGTTTTTGGAGAGCTGGCAGCTGTTGGTGAATTGGTGGCATTCCACTGTAGTTTGTCAGAGCAGAGCTGTGTTAACAACAAGAATGTTCTTCCTTTGCAGTAATTCAAACCAGGAATATTACACATCATCATATCTAGAATTATGTTATGTGATTATGGGAGAAAAGTAACATCAGAATTGAGTCTTGACACAGCCTTCATGACGCAATGCACACGTTTCTGAGGAGCAGTTTAGAAGCTCAGAGTGAGCTGCTCCACTGCTGCTATCTTGGCAGTGTTTAACTCCACCCCCCACCCCCACATAATCAAAATATCCATGGGGCATGTGTGGAACTCAACAATTTGTAACTCAAAGAGACCCCATCCTCGGTAAGCCTTAATGATTTGTAAATGGGTGAGTTATATTAACATCTTGGCATCTTGGCAAACATCTGGAAAAACTGTTTGAATCATCATTGTTGTACTTAAAGCTGGGGTTGGTAATCCTGTTCAGAAACACGTTTTGTTATACTGGGTGAAATGGTCCTTCTACCTTCAGAGTAATCAATACATTATGTATCAGAAAAAGGAACGAAAATGATCAGTCCTCTGTGGCAGCTGCAGGACTGACAAAACTCCGACCAATCCAAGCTCTTTGCGCCGAAGAGCAAAAACCAATCAGATGCCTTCATGTCTAGTTCTGTATCCGCCCCCCTGGATCCCTGTCTCCGACGCGTGTGCACAATCTTCACGTGTTGCTGTTGCCGGAAGAAATCAGGGTACAGAGTTACAGCAGAACGGATTTCATGCTCATTTATGAGCAGTGGCTGAGAAAATGCAGCCCCAGTTACTACTTCCAGCGTTACTTGTAACGGCTCGCCCCGAGAAAAAGGCAAGGAAGAGAAAGGAGGCTGAAAAGGCTGCTAACAAAAAGACTCTGGATAAAGCCAGAGGTCAAACCAGAGTAAACATCGGTGTTGCTTTTGTGGAGACAACTGAGGGATTTGAAGTGATGCTGAGGTTGCTCTCTTTCTGTTGGACAGGTAATTATATGCTTTGCTTCAGGGAGGATTTGTTATTTTTATGAAATGTGTAACTTTTGCTAACGTAGCTACTTTTGTAGCTTGTATTAGCCTAATGCTAATATTAGCTTCTCTGTGGGTTTTAAAACGGGTCGGTGACGCTAGTATTGAATAGATTATAGTATATATATATATATATATATATATATATATATATATATATATATACATATATATATATATATATATATATATATATATGCCGCTTCTCATTGTCTCATCTTCTTCTCAGTTTGTGGGGGCGCGGCTTGGACGTACACACTGAGGGGGAGGAGGGGGGGGAACTCAGAGGAGGTGCAATTTTCAAATCTCGGTAGCTCTGTTGCTAGCTCTCCAGGATTACCAACCCCAGCTTTAAGTGTTGTTGTTCATGACGAGGCAGCAGGGTGCAGTTTACTGGCTCACTTGGCTGAAGTTAAGCACTGACCCCTAACATGGATGTCGTGAGAAAAACTTTGTTGTGGAGCACGAGTCTTTTCTTTAAGCTGTCATTTAGAAGATGAATCCAGACTGTTTCAGTTTTGATTCCGATGACCAGTGACTGAAGACTGAAGATATTGTGAATTTTCCCTGTGAGTCATGTGATTGACAGCTGAGGCCTCTGTACTGTCGGAGCAGCAATCCTGGTTGTTTTGTTGTGTTTATGTGTTGCAGGGGATGATTCAGACACATCCAGCCTTCCTTACTGGAACGAGCAGCTCTGTAGTCAGAGTTTCAGTAACATCTGACATCCCTGTGATGATCTGCTCTTATCACACTTGACTTCAGGGACCATTGTCATGTGTTCTCAGCTCCAACTCCAACGTGTCCATGGAAATCTATGTTCTGGCTGAATTTGAGTCATAGCTGTGTCTATGTGGATGTATAAAACCACTAGTCCATAATGATAATACATCATCATCATGATATGAATTACTATTGTAATTCATATCAAGGGCATGTAAATATACCAGTGGTGACAGAGCTTTCACACTCTGAATTTTTGGGACGAGCTGCCAGAGACAATAAGGTCAGCAACCTCTTAAATGATTTTTAAAACACATTTATTGGTTATTGTTTTTCGCGATTTACTTAATGATTGACTACTTTTGCTTTTAGTCATATATGTGGAGTAATTGAGGAGAAACAGGAGGGGGGGTCAAATTTCACAGAGTTATGAATAGTTTTTAGTGCAGATGACTGGATCATCCACCTTACTGCTGCAAGAGTCAGAGGGAGTGGATTGATGCAAGGCGGCTGCTTGTGAGTTACGTCTGCGCGTAGTTCGATCCAGCCCCTTGCTGGCAACGCTGGACAACGCTGAAGCCCGTAAACCTGCATGCGCGGTGCTGCAAGATCCTGCGTGTGAACAGATGCATATAGACTGGTACCTGCTGGATGACCACATGACTGGGACACAAGGTGCTGCAGGCTTGCTGTTTTATTGTTGGACCTGAAGTGAACTGACCACTAAGTTTTGGGTCTCTACTTTCACCAGCACCAGTACAGGCCTGCAATGTTTTGTTTTGTTAAAATTGTCAGCTTAGTAGACTGATTATTGTTGTGCACATCATCAGTTTTGAGTTAGTAACATAAATTGAAACCAGGTATAAGTAATTGGTTGGGATTTAAACGCGCCATATACTGAATGGTTTGAGAAGAGTCAGTGCAGAAACCCCTGCAGATCCAGGTGAGGAGCTGCAGTGCAACACTGGTAGTCTTAATGAATCTGAATGTTTTGATGGTGGATGCAAAAATCTTTTGTTATCATTTTGAATGAAATGTTCCATACAGGTAAAACAGACCTTAGTGTAGAATCCAGATCCCATGTCATATGTTATCATGAAGCTCTTCCTGTTGGCAGCATTGAAAAGTCCTCTCTTTTTTGCAAAGGTTGCTGTGTCCCTACACCATACAGTTGTAGCTCAGTTCACAGTGAGGGGGTAGCTCTGCCAGATAACAGCGCTTGCTGTTTTCAGTTGGACTTGAGAGAGTCTGATGTGATTTATGTAGAACTGGAGTTTATTCATGGAGCTTTAAGGAGATTCTGCTGCTTGCTCTTACTTAGTCTGTGGGACTGCTGGCGAGTCCACAGCTGTGATTTTCCTTGAGGTGGTCAGAGCGCCCACCCAGACTTGTGTCTGTGCTTGATGCTACTTATATATCACGCTGATGTGTCTGTGAGTGGAGAACAGGACTCTTCCTTTGATAATGTGACAATGATTGCTCAAACCCCTCTGTACTACTCCCTGCTGACTGGCTAAAAACAACATCACATACCTGTTCATTTGCATATAAGCAGAGAGGTGGCTGTGGAAACTCATGTGGAGACACATTTCAATACCAGGTGTCCAATCATAGAATGAAGACTCACACAAGCCAGTGCTCTGCCTCACCATCACTCATGGCCCAACATGTGCACCAGATGAAATCAACAGCTCACCACCCCGGCTTTCAGCTGGATTGTTGTTCTTCCTCTGTGTCTCATCTTGTCCCTGCTTGCTCATCCTCTTTCGTCCAAACTTACTGATCCATGGCTCAGTGTGAGTCACCTGTGTTTGGTCTGATGGTGAACACATAGTCTCCCCTAACAGCAGGACCACACTGTTTATCACGTCACTCCCGTTTCTTTTCCCCTCCGTGTTGAGTCTGATACTTTAATTGAGACATGAAGAACAAACCTGGACCTGTGTTGTTTGTGTTTCATTGAAGCTGCTCTCCAAGACATTTTACATGGACAATGTATTCATCCGTGTGTGTTTGTGAGACTGAGTGTGTGTGTGTTTTGGCCTTTCACACCACAATGGAGAGCTGCATGTGGAAATGGTTGTCTGGGTGTTTCTGTGAACGAGCCTGAGAGGTCCTCACATGCGCTCATCTGGCACTGTGTCAGCATTTAAACTCAGATTTACATCATGGCACAAACAGGCTGCAAACACATGACCTTCAGATGTGTCCAGGCCTCACTCAGTGTATACACTCACAATTCAAGATGAATTCTTTGACACTGACTCTGAAACAAAAACATTCAATTCAGAATGGGTCAATACACACAGAGAGACAGAGGCTGTAAGAGGGGGTGGCTGCGTGGAGGGTGTGGACTGAAGAAGCCCTGGTACCCCCTGTAACACCTCTTGGATAATTTCTGCAGTACATACTCTACAGGGGTTTCAAACATATGGACCGCGGGCCAAAACAGGCCCACCAGGGGGCCCAATCCGGCCTGTGGGATGAATTTGCCAAATGTGAAAATGACATAGAAGACAGAAGAGGCATATTTTGTTGAAATTATACATTTTTCTGAGGAAAATTCAGGTTTTTCATAATGTATTATATAAAAAGGAAGCTTGTACTTTGTACTAAAACAAAGGGAACATTTTAGAGTTCTCATTATTTATAGTAGCTAGAGATGTTCTGATGCAATTTTTCCCTCCCGATACTGAGACTGATACCTGTGCTGTGGGTATCGGCTGATTCCGATACCGGTGTTTACACACACATTTATACATGGATATACTACTTCCTTCTGGTTCTTTGAAAGGTGATGCTGTCATCCATGTAGAGAATCTTTAAAGCCTCTATAAACCCAAATCCATAAAAGTCTTCTTACTAATTTTGTAATGTAGGGTCTTATGTACATGATATTAAACATGTAAAATAATTAGAAATCACTTTCCATCCAAATTTGAAATATTTGTCTTTTAATTTTTTGTACATTTTTGAAACTGGGTTTGAATTGGGCGTGGTTATCTCTGAGATTTATTACACAATAAATCCAAACCAATCACAAATCATCCATGTCAGTTGTCTCATCCTGCCTCCCAGTGGCAGAGCAACAAAACCTTTCTGCTCCCGCTGGCCGCTGCCTCTTTGAATCTGAGCCAACTCATCTCTACATATAGCCTTTTACAAACTCCTAGTGTAAAGGTAGAGTCTGCTGGTGTGTTCGTTGCAGTTGGTAAACGTAACATTCAAACCGGGCAGCAGCAGTAGTTGTCAGGAATGCAAAGTACAGTCCGAGTGAATCACTGGCCGTCACCAACATGAGCCGCAAGGGTTATGCCGGAAGCGGCTCCTAGCGGCGGCTGTTAGCGCTAGCGGGTGCTAACGATGAGCTAGCGGTGGGTGCTGGTCGCCATCGCTAGCGGGTGCTTCTGATGAGCTTGTGGGTGCTAGCAAGTGGTGCTAGCGGTGGCGGCTAACGGGCTGGCGGGGCCTACTTGTTCTGCACACCCAACTTCACCTGCGGTCTGTCACTGGCTGGAGAGAAAACAGACTCAAGCCCAGAAACGTAAACTGCAACAACAGTCCCTGTGTTTTTCATGTTGTCCCCACAGTGCAGTTATTTTGTTTCCACTCACATAAACACGACTTTAGATTTGCCGTGTATTCTTATTTCATATTTTCCTTATTAGTAGCCGTTTCATAAAAGCAATACACCACTCCAGGCAGTGGTTGTGTGGTATAAAGAGCACATACCACGGCCTGGAGTGATGTATTGCTTAGCTAGCTAGCTTCCTATCAAGCTATCTATCTCGCTATCCATCTACCTTTCTATCTATCTAGCTATCCATCTATCAATCGATTGATCATGCCAGTTTTCGCTGTCCCCGGATGCGTATCCTCCGGTGTGTCCACAGACTGTGGGTATGTCTCTTTCTTTTTATTTTCCAACAGAGGCGGAGATGTCAATCAAAACGAGAGAGCTGTCAATCAGAGCGTCATCTGCCACGCCCACTCAGTCCTGACAAGTGGTCTAAACAGCAGAATGAGCTGTTTTTAAACCAGGCTCTTTAGTAGTTATGAATGGTTATTTTCATTCAGATTTTTTGTGGATGCTTAATGAGACACTCGACTTTGATATAATATAAGCATTTTTACTATTTAAAGCCATGTTTACAGAGGCTTTAAAGAATTATTCCAGCCATTGTAATTAAGCAAGTAAAACCCTGATTATGCTTCAAACATGGCAGGGTGGGATCATAGAACTACCTCTGTTCACTGTATACAACACTGTTGACACCTCTGAGCAGGGACTATCTGAAAGACAATGATATTACTATGTTATTCCAACAGTTCCAGTCATTCTCTGCTTCCAGCTTGTTGAAATTTGTGACTTTCATATCATGATGTGTTCAACATCTTTGGGTTTCACACTGGATCATCATCATGTGATAATGTGAAACCATGGGCCGTTGATGTTGTCCTTTGACAAAGGTTTGTCACACGTTCTGCAAATCAGAGCAAACAGTCAGCTTCAAACTGTTGTGTTTGAGGTGGTTGTAAACACCACAGAGTCTTTAAGTTCGGTTAAAAAACCTGAAAATGCAGTGCCAGTGATTTCAGCCTGGCTTACAGTCTGCAGAAGAGAGGGATCAGGTATCTGAGGCTTATCGGAGCGAGCCATGATCTCTTATTGGAAACAGACAGGACTCTCTGCTCTGTCCCTGTCAGAGTTCTCGCAGTGTGTTTGGGAATCAAGTGGCTCTCCTCAGCACACATACTTTATGTCTTTGTTAAACTTCTTGGAAACACCTGCACTGACTTCTCCACTTTCCTCTGCACGGCAGGAAAGCTGTGTTGTTCTGTGTGTGTGTGGGAGACAGAGAGAGCAGAGGCAAGACAGAGCAGTCCTGGAGCGCTGACTGAGAGTTTGAGACAGAGAGTGGGCTCCTGCCTCAGCTTATATAGGCGGGTATTTTTAAACCCACACCCCCTTCCTTATTCCTTATTACTGCACTTCCTCTCTCGCTTGCTCAGGAAGCCCACTTGGCCGAGTTTCCTGCCGGCACGCCATGCCGACTTGGAGGGAACTGAGGGAACGATAGCTCAGAGAGGGCCAGGCACTGGGGGCGAGAGCAGAGGGAGAGAGAGAGAGAGGGGGAAGCTGGCAGTTGTTCAGAGTCTGACATGCGAAGACCTGGGCCTCTTCCAGCCCTTGTTAAAATGTCCCTCCAGAATACCTCAAAGAGAGAGAGAGAGAGAGAGAGAGAGAGAGAGCAATAGACACAGAAACACAAAGACAGGTCTGAAAGCAGATGAGAGATGTGGAACAATGTGAACATACACAGATGAAACAATGACCCATTACTTTTGACGACATGCTGCTGTCATCAGCCTGTTTTAACCCTTTCCATTGTTTTTGAAGCTGAAACATCACAGTATGTCGAGGCAGAGTTAACTGTTAATAAACACCATATCTCATTCCTCTGTGTCACTGAGCCACAGTCTTTACAAAAACATACCACACAAAGTTAGCCATACTGCTGCACTGGATGACACACACACACACACAGCTTATTTGGTTTATCGTTGCATACACACATTGTCCTGCTGCCAGAAATACTTGGTGGACTGTACGTTCTTTCCCAAGTAATGCACTACTTCCTCCTGTTGGAGGAACAGTCAGTGTAAAACTAGAGTGAGGAGCTGTTTTGGGAAATGACTGAGACCTTCACACCATGAAAATGTCTTCTACAGTAGAAACCAATGAGTTTGGGGCTGAGAGCCACAGATAGAGTGGGGTGGGGAAGTCAGAATGTATTGACAGAGGGACT
Organism: Caranx ignobilis; assembly: GCA_021432705.1. Lineage (NCBI taxonomy): Eukaryota > Metazoa > Chordata > Actinopteri > Carangiformes > Carangidae > Caranx > Caranx ignobilis. The sequence goes on from MU270014.1 coordinate 9,022,405, forward strand.
GATGCCTTGCTTGAGAGCAGGATGACGACAGTTGCCTTTGGTCATTGACACTCCCCTGGTCTCACAGCTGCTGTAGCATCATCCTTCGACTTTTTCAGCTGGACTTTATGTTTAACTATTTCCTTTCTGGCACCAGCACAAGTACACACACAAGAGCAACACAGCCATGTTATTTACATACAGCACACAGGCGATTGCCTCCCATTGCATCACATTCATTGAGTCACATCAGCAGAATGGCTGAATAATACAGTTTGCTTTGAATCTGATACTGATGTGACGGCATTGCTGTCAGCAGCATTGATGTATTTTCATGTATTACACCATAGTACAGTCATGTTGATGACAATATGCTCATTACTGAGGACACTGACACCTTACATGAGCTAAATGTCAAGTGGTGTCTGAGAGCAAAGTGCACAGCAGAAAGTGGAGTGGAGGAAAAAACAGAAATCAGAGAAACTCTGGTAGGAAAAGGAGGGGAGGATTCCATGCATAGCTGTGGGCCAAGCTGGACTCAGCTGCACCTCTGTAACAGTGGAGAGCTGGAGCTTAGATGGACTCTGCAGACTACAGTGTAGGTAGAACCATGGAGAGGCAGCATCTTAACTAATGGTGTACACACACACACACACACACACACACACACACACACACACACACACACACACACATTAGCCCAGTTGCTGATATTTCTGTGTTGAAACAGACAACTAACAACAACAGGTGAGAGGAGGCTGGATTTGGAGGAGCCTCCAAATTGGGATAGGCCTTGTTGCGACACTGTGATGTAACCTTCAAAGGCGTTCTCCGTACTGTGTTGTTAATGCTGGCAATAGTACTTATTAATGGTGCCTTTAGACCTGCATGCTGTGTTTGAATCTCATCTCCTCTATTGTTCTGTGAAATCTCACAGTGATGGATCTTAAGTGCACTTAATTTGGTGATGTGGGCTCATGTGTTAAGGTGGGACAGTCGCTATATGAAGTTTGTGGTGACAGTTTCAGCAGCCAAGTCCATCATGGACAGCAGATACAGGTCACTGAGATGAGTAAGTCCTGCTCTTCTTCATGCTTTCATGCTATTGTAAAAAAAGCGACTATTTTAACAATCCTCCTGCGGTTTTGCAGGATGGGTAAAACATTTGACTCTCTCTGGCTGTTGTGGAATATCAGGAAATTTAACATACAGGCCAAGAGTGTTTTACAACTTGTTTCTCACATTCATGAGACACAAGTGGTGGAGTGGAAACCAGACTGAGTAGTTGCTTTGACTATATGGAAAAACATATATCGCCCAACTTGACACAGGTTTGTGACTCAAATACCTGATTTTAGGGCCGACACTGCCCCTGAGCAAGACTCCGAGCCTGACAGCACAGTGTTCTGGTCCTGAGGACATGTATGAATGTGAATGTTGTATGAGTCCCGTTTGTTGAGGTCAGTATTTTTCACGTGTGTGTGATTAGCTGTTTGATGGCAGTAAGCTTTCCATGAGTCAATTAAAATGGACTAATAAAAGCTGCAGTGGCTTTATTAGGTTTCAGATGTGTACGAGAGGGAAATGAAGCAGCGAGCAGTAGTTCCAAACACCACTTCACCTGCCCTCACAACTCTCCATTATCATTCGCTTCTTGCAGTCTGATGTCATTTCTGTAAGTAAATTACAGAATCATGTCTTGTAGCAGTTGGTGGCTATGTTAAAGAGGGGTTTTACACTATGATCCATTTTAAAGAGAGTTTTTATGAGGAAAGTAAACTTAAGTGCCCGGGGCAGTGAGAGCTGTGAGGTCATTGCCACCCGGCTAGTGGATGATTGGTGTGCATGTGTTTTGAGCTTGTCTTAATAACTATATTTTCTAGGGTCTGAGAATCAGGGGTCCACCATGCAGGTGGGGTCCAACAGTGTTGTGTTGTGACTGAGACAAAGAGCCAGAGAATGTATAATCTCAGGTCTCTATTAAAATAGTATAACAAAGATATGTAGGTGTGAGTGTGTGTATTTAATGGGCCCCAGATCCTCTGAGGTCCTGAAGTCTGAATGCAGAAGAAGTAGTTTGCCCTATCTTCAGTATGAGGAGCTCCCCTTAGGTTTGTCTCCTGAAATATCAGCAAGGACCACATCTGAAGATCACAATACTGTTTCAAGACTAGAGTACATTATACTTCTGTTACCATGGCTGGTCATCTGTTGGAGAAAAATATTATTTGGGATATGTACATTCTCAACATTACATGATGTTATTATATTTATTAAAACCACTACAAAGAACTTTCAGTTTGTGTTGATTTTGGCGATTCCTGTGGACAAAAGCAGTAGGTTTCTCTTTATGGATCCCACCCCATGAAAATATTGCATAGCAACAAGTCAATGCCTCCTCCTGTCTGAGTGCTGTACATCGTTTCGTCCACTGTCCACCTGTCCACTGCCTCCTGAAGGTAAAGGGTTACACTATTTAGAAATAGCTAATCTTCACACCGATGTCCTCATTTGCTGTTGTAGGTCACACAGAGACATCAGCAGAAACCAGAGACTTTTGCATATCCAGTTAAAATTCTTGTAGGGGCTGAACCATGGTGGTGAGCGATTGTATTTAAAAATCAGTGTGACTGAAGATGGCAGAGGGAGAGCAGCAGGGTTTGGTCGACCGGTCTGCAGTTTCAGGTAGAGGACTCCAACTATTTGGGACTAGTCAGCCCAACAGGTCAGCTTGTGGTGACGTCAACAGCGGCAGGAGATCGGGAAGCATGGTGGACGGGCTGAAATGGGAGAGCTGAACTGATGGTCATATTGAACCTCAGTTTAAAGCATGTGCATCTGATAAATAAAAAAAAAGAACAAACACAATCTCCAAAACAAATGGTTATGGAGGTAACCATGGTTCTATGAATATGAAATAGAACAGCTAACTTAACATGCTGCTCCATGTTTTCTGTCTGTTTTCTGGGTCAAGAGGGATTTCCCCTCCTACTTTGTCCAATCGGCGAGCACGCCTTTCAACTGTGTGATGTTGTTCACAATGTGAAAGCAGAACCCAAACAAATGAGAAACGCTACAATATTACATTGGTCAGGTGTGACAGCCACCAATGTGTCTCTTTCTACTATGTCACGGCACTTGAGCTTGAGTGTTCTTTGTGTCGGATTTACACAGCAACACAACTCAGTCGCACTTCTGCCAGTTCACCAGCAGTGAGACTGACATACTGCTGCTGAACACTGGAGAATCTCGGGGTTAGCAGGCAGAAAACACACATAGGATATACACACAGAGTTTTTGAGCCTGGTTTTAATTGTAGCAGGAAGACCTGGGGAGCTGGGGAGCAGCAGGGCAGAGTGTCCACAGGCTGTTAGAAGAGGAGATTACAAGGTTGAGTTGAAATTTTCTGGAGCCGAACCTTGGTTGGAAGCATGTGGATAAACTCTAACATCCTAGACAGTCTCTCTCCCTGTTCCTCTGTCTCTCTTCTCCTCTTTCACTCGTTCTTTCATTCTCGCTTTCTGAAGACGCCAAAGCCACAGGATTGCTGTTGGGACAGCCTGCCAGAAACCCGGTCTCCCTTTTTATTGAGGGATAGGAATTGCAGGGTGAATACTTACAATGTAGGGTTGATAGAAAAGAAAGAGGCAGAGAGCGGGAGACAGACAGAGAGAATGACGAGCTATCAGACAGACAGACAGATACAGATTACTAGGCCCACAGGATTTTCATGTGCAACGTTTAAACCACAAACTCAGTCGCTCTCTAACATGTCTCCTTAAACTGTGCCAGCTGTCCAAATAGTCGGTCCTGGCTGCAGAACAGGTTCTCCACTGTACTCCACTCCATACTCCCTGTTGTACCAACACTGCCCTCACTGCTCTCCAGCCCAGAATACCAAGGCTGACCACAAATTACTGCAGCATTCCTGCTCTGGATTCTTTGGCCTGAGACTTTTAGAAGGTCATTTATGCCATCACTTATGACATTGAAATTCAGTGTATTTTTCTCAAACAGTTTTTCTGCAGATGGATTTAGTGGAAATGAGGCAGCCTCACTGAATCAAAGGCGCAAGATAAATGGAGCCAGACAATGATTAATCATTTATTATAATGGGCTGACTAGACAGCTGACATGAAGGTTTGGGTTAGATTCATGTCTCTGACACTGATGTCGGAGACCATAAAGTCAGTGAGACCCAGTTTCCCCTAGGGGTGTGTATTGGCAAGTATCTAGTGATACAATATGTATCACGATACAATATGATACTATAAGCAAGATGATTGGACTGTGCTAAGTTAGCTAATGCTCGAGCATACAATGAGCCACAGACATGTACTCTCTTGAGATCTCATTGTTCCAAGGAGCCAATGCCTGAATGACCGCTGCCAACTAGCAGTCAGAGTTTTAAATGCAACACAAAAATGGTTTTTGCATGTAAATTGTTAATGAAAAATTGATACAGTGGTTTTGAATATTGCAAAAAGAAATATTGCGATATTTCAGTGTATGGATATTTTCTTACACCCCTAGTTTCCACCTGGTGTAAATATATTGTGTGTATCTATGAAGTGTCCTGTCTTGATTTAGATAAAGAAAGATGCATGATTCTGATGCAAGTGAACAGTGCACCATCTCACAGATCAGAAGTGTTTCATCAGGACTTCAAACAATAGTCATTGTCCCAAGCCACATCTCAAGCCTGTCCAATTCAACTTTACATTCATCAAGCCCACAAAACTTTTTCTGAGTAGTGCTGTGTGGCGTCAAGCTGTTCTCACATAAACTTCAGGCTGCAGTGCTGTTTTCATGTTTAGTTTTGGAGAGCAACAGTTTCCTCTGCAGTGTCTCGGACACCATGATGGAGCCTGGCATCCATAGCAGGATGTCATGTTCTGTGTGCAGTCCACTCATGAACAGAGTTGACTGACTGTGACTTTTTGATTTGAAGTCAACCAGTCTGGTTTCATTGACTGGACTCCTGGTCTGATGTCTCCTGACTCCAGTTAGGCTCTGTTGATGCCATTAACAGAGGTTTTTCCAGATACACTGGAAACATATGAATGAAGATTTCAGCACAGGCAAAAACAACTCTATGTGTGTGAAATCAGTTTAAATAGATTGTGTTTGTTCATTAATGTAAATTATATGAAGACCTGATCATATGAGAAGGGTTTTTAGTTGAAGTTTAAGTCTTGTCACTTTATGTGTGTGTGTGTGTGTGTGTGTGTGTGTGTGTGTGTGTGTGTGTGTGTTTGTGTGTTGAGAAGGGGGTAAAAGTTTCCTTAAAGGAAACCTTTATCTTACTGGGATCAGTGGTGTGTACTTTTTTCCTGTGTAAAACTGTTTTAAAGGCCACACACACACACACACACGGTTCAACACATGCTCATTGAGTCAAAGACTTTTTTTTAAAAAAACTTTCTCAGTGCTGAAGATATTTAGTTCATATGGTTACTTGCTCTGTGCCAGGAGGTTTGTTCCTCTGAGGCCTGTCAAAAGGCTTCAGAGGAACTGTGGGATTCATCATTCTTCTGGTTAGAGCTTCATCTGTCCTATGAATCATATACAGAGTTATTCTATGCCTCTTTTTCAAGAGAAAAATGCTCATTTGAACTGATATCGTAATTAATCTGAATGAATTAATGGTTTAAATGTGATACAGAAGGTAACTAAACAACCACAAACCTCTTATGACACATCGGAGCCAGTCATGTTCTAACTGAACTGAACTCTGATAACACTGTATGCTGATTTCCAGTGACAGGGCCTGATGCTCTGCAGTGTCAAATTTTTCTGTAACATTTTTGTGCAGAAACTTTCCTGGTACAGCAGTTTTCAAGGTGTTGATTGTGCTGATGATAAGAATTTCACAAGTGTGCACCTCCTCAAGTGGGAGGTTCATGAGTGACTCACCAAAAAGCTGGTGCAGTAAAGACGGTTTACAGAGTTTAGGGAAAGTAAGAGAGTTATATAATATGAAAAGGAAAATCTTCTTGCAGGTGTCCCTGCGTTTAGACTCATTGTTCTAAACAGCATTTGAGTCAATCCCCTTGGTGCCTTTAAGTGTGTTTATAATAAATCAAAGAAGTAGTATTAGTAGTAGCAACAAGTCAGTTGTGATTCATTGTGATCCGTTGAATTTCCAATTTCCATAACTCAGAGTGACAGATACTGTACATGGTTTTTGGTAGCAGGATTATGTTGTAAAACACTCAGACCCTGACAGATTGTCTGGCGCTCATTAACGTTTTTTTTTTTTTTTTTTAATAGATACTGTTATGCTTATGGCACACTACACACTGATGTGTCCAGATATGAAATAATAAATAAATGAAACGTAAAAGAAAATAAAAGCAGCTGAGAGTGGCAAAGAAAAGATGTCACTGTTTTATGATTGAGCCCAGCGACAAAGACCACTGAGAATCGACCCCGGATGTGCTGAGAAAAAGAAATGAATTGAATGAACTGAATTCCTTTTGCAGCACATGGTAAACGTATAGCAAAAACAAGTTTTCTTCAAATGACCAGAATTCGTTGTAAAGTGTGGTGTGACAGTTGCTGGTGATAATCTCAGATGAACATTTGAAAGCCTTTTGTTTCCGGAGCATGTTCAAAACCTGTGTTTTTCGCTTTGACTAGTGGTGAGCTTGTGGTCTAGTGCAAATCTCACTCAGGGCTCTAGCTCACTAGTATGTATTCTCACTTCAGTAAACGATTTTGATTAAGAGGAACAAAGGAAGGCTTTGTGTGTGTGTGTGTGTGTGTGTGTGTGTGTGTGTGTGTGTGCGCGTCTGTCTGTCAGCGCAAGCTTTCAGGTATTACAGTGCAGATTTCTGCGTGCTTTTTCAGAGTTTGTGTGTACTTACATGGTGTATGAGACCACGTGTAGGCTTGATTAGCATATGCTACAGGATGTGTGGTCTAGAAACCACAGAGGTTTTATCATTTTGCTTAGTTAATTCTGGTTGACACCTATGTTCTGCAGCACACACCACCCACAGATGTGAGAATATCCATTAGTAGTTACACCGACAAAAGTAGTTACAAAGACAAAAAAGTTTCAGGACAAACACTGAGGAGTGATCTATGAGCCCAGTAAAGAGACAATACAGTTCTCACCCCTCCAACCTTCACATTTAAAAGAGATGATCGAAAGACTAGAGTATTATATTTTTTTTTTTGTCAAATTACACTTTAAAAACATTAAAGGGGTTGCTATAGTGATGAACTAGCTTCCCCTAAGGGACCTCATACTGTGTTTTAGCTCATTTAGCCGGCACATCTTCACAGGTCTGGTCAACTCCTACAGTTTCATCTCATTCACTTTGGCTCAGTTGTCACATGATAAAAACATTATTCAAAACATTTACCTCAAACCTCTTAACAATTAGTTTTTTTTTTTTTTTTGTTCACAACTGATTAAAATTTCTCATGTATTTAAAGGAGAAGTGCCATTTTTTACAACCTGGACCTTATTTCTGACATAAAATACGATCCTTTACTCACCAATATAACTTTGGTGTCATGGTGTCTTTAGGAGTCCATCGCATGTTATTTAGATCCATTCGAGAGCCGTGTATATCCACACAGTGGGAGTGATCAGGGCACCGAGAATGCAGCCTCTAATAATGCATTATCTGCCACGAAACTCGTTCATCGCTCCAGTATTTTGTTATGATTCACTAGTGCTGTTCCCTTTGAGTCCAGAGTTGCCTGTTATCATCATCCCAGGTCTGTAGATTGACCTACTAACCTCTGAACTGGATGATGTCATCTCTGAGCGCCGTGCGTAGCCACGTCACTCTGCGACAGTCGGCTTGTTTACCTGGAATTTGCTGGTTGGTTTTTGCGTATTTCCACATTGTGCCTACAAAATGACCAGTTGGATGAAGTTCTGCTTCCACAGGCTTATTATTTAGAGGCTGCATTCTCAGTGCCCCGATCACTCCCACTGTATGGATAAACGTGGCTCTCGAATGGATCTAAATATCGTCTGAGTTATCAACATGGGTACCTCCGCAGTTAATGTTGATGAGGAAGACACGGAAGATGTTACCACACTGACAGCATCGCCTTCGGACGACAGTCACCCGTGGTCATACCTGGCAACAATGTTTGGCTACCTTGGGATGGGGGAAAATCCTAAAACATACAGAATGAAGTGCCTCTTGTGCTTACCAAACCGTTTAAGGACTCTCTATCCAACCTTAAGAACATATTGAGGTGAAGTGAAGTGAATTTAGTAACGTTAATCGTTGCCAATGTCATTTCATGTGCCAGGAGTATAAATATGTAATTACTGATGAAACATAGTTTTAGCCAACATTTTAGCCTACATATTTCGTTAGCCAACATTACATGCGAGTTAACGTTGCTAGTAATGTTAGTATCACATGTGGTGGCGTGGACAAGTATGGATAAACCTACACGACACACACACACACACACACACACACACACACACACACACACACGCACAGTATATGTATTTATTTATAGTTATGTTCTCAGGCAGTCACGAGACACTTGATTCACTCACTCTACATGTTTGCTCAGGTGTTTTTTGTTTTATCATACCACATCTATTTCATTTACCTGGAAGTGAAATAAAGAGAACAAGGGAAGAACCATTTTTCATTGTTTTGCTTCTTTTTATGCATACTATAAAAATACTTTGCACTTTACTTGTACTTTTGATACTTGAGTATATTTTTTCACAAGATACTTTTGATACTTAAGTACGTTTAATGTGAGCTACTTTAAGACTTTTTCTCAAGTGATTTTCTTATGGGTGACTTCAACTTTTACCAGAGTCATTTTCAGTTATGGTATTTGTAATTTTACTTAATTATTTTTTTCAAGTACTTTATACACCTCTGATGATTCTTGAATATTCGAATAGTCATTCAATAAAAAAAGAATAGTTTATGAGACTCTTGTGTGAAAAAATGTAAATGTTCCCTTTGCACCATTGCAGAAGGAGAAACATGGAGAGACTACAGCCACCAGAAAGTTCGGTGCAGAGCTCTTTCAGATAAAAAACAAGTGAAACTGAGGTGTTACACCAGGAGAGGAGACGTCATCCCCTCTGGAACTGATTCTCATCACAGTCGGTGATTTCATTTTTAAATGACAGATGGCTGTTTTTCAGTTGGTGATTTAAAACGATGGACTGGTGGTACCGGTCCTTTCGTGCTGCTTCTCATTTCAAGTGACGGAGGGGATGGGATGTGGGTGGGGGGTCGAATATTCGAAGAATGGTCAGATAGGTTCAGTTCTCGGTGATTATCGAATATTGCTTTTGCTTGAAATGCCCATCTTTAGCACTTTCTTTATGCAGCCATATGTTAGTCAAACATGACACCTATGTTTTTAGAGGCTGGTTTAAGATTTCCAGCTGATTTGATTTCATGGGATATCCACTTGGGGCCTCTGTTTTATTGTGGTTGGGTTGGAGGAAACTCAGACTCCAGATCTTGATAACCTAACAGGCAGACTTTTTTTAAAAGACATTTTTGGGCATTTTTGCCATTAATTGTTAGGATAGTGGAGAGAAACTGGGGAAATGACATGCAGTAGCCTACAGATCATCAGTTGGAAGGCGAACTGTCGATTACTGCATTGGGCATTGCTAACATGGGACATGCTCTTAACCGCTTGACCACCGAGCACCCCCCAGCAGGCAATCTTGAATGGTGGAAATCCGGCAGCGTTGGTTGGGCTTGAAAGAAAAAAATGTAACTCAGTATCATCTAGAGTGACTGATTATGTGACTCAGGGGGAGGATGTGGAGGGGAAAATTCATGAGGGCACAACATTTTCAATGGACAGATAGGATGCAAACCAGTCAAGGGCAGTTGCTGTTACACCTGCTCATTGCTGAAGCCTGCTGAGGAAGATAGAGTGGTCTACAGTGTTGAAAGCTGCAACAGAAGAGAACATTTCCAGTGTGCTGTAGAATATCATCTGAAACCAGGGCAGTTTCAGTGTTATGTCTAAAACAATAACCACACAGGATTTATCAAAGATTTTGTTGCTGTCCAGGACCTGTGGACGTGGCTTAATCACCACTTTTTCAAAACCTCAGAGATAAATAGAGGTTTGGTAATTGGCCTTTAGTTACTCTGAAGCAGGGGGACAGTGTTTGAGTCAGTGCAGAGTGGTTGGTTTGCATGTTTAAAATAGTTAGGCACACAGCAAAAGCTAAGAGATTTATTCATGATAGAAAATAAAAAGTATCCAAAAGAGCTTGAAAACATCTTCAAAAGAGAGACTGGAACAATGTCAAGGGGATGCAAGACAGAGAAAAAGGTAGTCAACTGTTCCAGTGAGACTGGACTAAAATCACATAAAGGGAGGGAAACATTGGCAGGAGTGTCAGAGAGAGCTATGTTTTAGACTCACTATTCAACAAAGACAGACAAAAACTGTTCATAAAAAAGACTGGGCAGGGGAACAGACCGCATTCACCAGTTTATCAATTGAGCTCAACAGGGTTCTGGGGTTGTTTATGTTGGAATCAATCAGATTGGAAAAAATAGGAGGCTCTTGTCTCTTTCACTGTTCAATTAAAAGCACAAAGCAGGTCCTTTGTGAAAATGAAATGATTTGTTCATCATAATGACAGGGCACCATCATAATCTAAAGAAGGCTTTGTGATAAACACATCATTTTATATAGGGTGGTCTTTCCCCCACAGTCCAAACACTGAGGACAGAACTACACAACTGGTTACAAACATACCAACTGCAGCTGGGTGGCTTCAAGGCTCAGACTAACACACACACACAGTAGAGAGGCAGTAGAGCATGCAAACACATTTGCACAAACTGAGATGCTTTACACACCACACTCACTCACACACTCACCTACTGATAGACTTACACAATACAGTAATTGCATGTTTTTGGTTCAGTGCTGTGGAACATTTAGGCTGGCTGAGGGGTATAATACTGGGTAGCAGGGCACCGATGCATGATAAGTCACCAGACGCTGGAAAATACCAGTTGGGTCCGTCTCTGTTTGTCTAAGTTGGGACAAAAAGGAAAGCATGGTCGGCTGTGATGCTTGTGTGTTTTGGAGGCACCACATGATTGTGTCCTTGTGGCGCAAGGTGGTTGTATGTCTGTGTTTGTTTAATCTCCAGAGAAATAAGAAATGGAGGATACGGGGATGTTGTGGTGTTTGGTGCCTCTGTGTCTTGGAGGCTCCATGTAACTGTCTCTCTGAATACACACTGCGTTTGTGTGTTTGTGGTCCCAGGTGGTTTTTATCATTGTCAGGCTCAAGGTGGCACCACATCTGGAAAACTACAGGGTGATTTGAGCAAACCTCAACAGAGACTGTGACACAGTGGCAGGCAGTGCTGGACCAGTTAGAACTGAAAATGGAGATTATTAAGGGATAGCCTATCTGTTCTTCCATCTAATGTGAGGATCACATGCCCGTTTGTACTCATTATGTAATTTACTGCCCACTTCTGGCAGCAGCGTCCTGATGTCTTTGAAAATCAGCCTGACCTCCAGCTGCTGGATCTCTGCTTTCTGTCATTTTCCTGGGATTGACTGTGTTTTGCTGACAAAGGCTGTGACTTATCAAGAGTGGGGCAGTAGGCTACTTTTTGGATTTTGGGATCTGTGACAGGTGATTTGCGATAGCCAAAATGTTTTCACAAATCTGTCCTTGACTTAGGGGGCTTTCACACATACCTTGTTTGGTCTGGACTATTTGACTTTTCCATTTGATACAAACTAAATGTATGACCATGGCCCCGACCAAAGACCAGAAATTTGGACCAGCTCAGATCAGACTAAACCAAGGTTTGGGCTTCTGCAGTGTGAAACCTTTTCTTTTTTGGATGGTTTGGACTTTTGTACCTTTAACAGGAAGTTGTGGTGGTTAGCCTACACACATTAGTGTCCACACACTGGTCTCTCCAGACACAGAGCTCGGGCTCACAGCAGAGCTCGCAGTCATCTTCTCCTTTCCTGCCGGTGACGATAAAGCCTCCACATGATGAGGACATTCATCTGAATCCCAACTAGGCTCCATATTGTTATGACGTTGATGCGGCTGGCAGCAACTCCGTAACAATATAATAATCGTTACCACAGTGTGAACTTGTTCAGTCATTTTCCTAGATCACTACTTTACTAACTAGCTATGACTGTGACTATGTCATAAATGCGTCTGTTTACAATCAACCTCAAGTGTAGGGAGATGCAGCACACGTAGGTAATGAGGACAGGACGTCAATATGTCATTAAACATTTCTTTGGCGCGCTCACATTGATGCAGCATGAAACCAGAACCAACTGGATCAGATGTAGACAGTGGAGAAGAAACACCAGCCTTGGTTCAGACTTTCAGGTGTGAAAACACCCTCAGACTCCACTGAAATCATCAGGATTATACCAGTGCACAGTATTTATTGTAGCTATAGCCACAGGCCCAGGCCATCACTGTGGAACATATGTTTTCATTCACTTAGGAAACATATTTAATCTTGATTTGAAGCCTGTCCAGTCTTAAGCAGTGGGTGTTCCTTACACAGTGGATGAGGCTCCCCCCTCTAATGTCATGTAGCCTGGAGATGACCAGTTTTATTGGTGGGGGACAATTACTGACAAACTCAGGCTCTTTGGTGTAGAGACACAGACCCACACACACACACACACACACACACACACACACATATAAAGACCGTAATATATGTACACACACAAATGTACGAGGTCTGCCTTGATAGTGCTTGTAATTAGGTGGTGTTCTTCTCCGGGGTGGGGGTTAAAACCACTCATCAGCAGCTCAGTTTGATGCTCATACACATCAAACAATGGTCAGTACACTCTTTTATTTGCCAAGCATCACTGTTATCATCATGATTATTGTTGCCTTCTTTTTTCTCCTGTCTGCGCTCACTGTCTGGATGCAAAGCTAACACGCTCGACTTTTTCCTGTAGGTGTGATGCCTGTTTCCGCACACAGAATAGACATATACATGTGATCACAGCGACTTCATCGTACTGCTGGAACACTGATGTGGTCCACAGCTACTGATGATGAAGATGGTCAGTGCTAAACTGTCATTGGACCACTCAGTGATTCCCAAACCTTTACGCAAAGGACCTCTGCACTCAAATATATCATGGCACAGAGTTATATGTAATAAGATGGTGCTTTTAGATATTTTAATTTTTTTTTACACCAAGTATGACCAGTCAGTCTTACAACATTCTGTCTTTACATTCTTACCTGAACCCTCAAAATGTGTAACTTCCAACTGAAAACCACTGCCTTTGAAAACAACATTCACTCATTCTCATTGTCTTCCTCTGCAGATGTTATCATCAGCTTAGCTATGACAACTGAGCAAACTCCCTAAGCTAAGAATAAGGTGGATCTTGAGTCATGATTAGTTCATAGAAGATAGAAAAACTTTATTGCCTGTCCCGAACGGTGACAGAAATTCTCCCTTGACAAGGCTCACACAGTTCACATTTAAAACACATTTAAGAGCACACGTTACTTTACATTATTCAGGGTGGTTATGACAGGGAATGAAAGATTTCTTGTAGCTGTCTGTAATGGTCTACTGACAGAAGATGCATGATGGGAACTGTTTGATTCTGAGTTTCGAGGGCTTCAAGCATGTCAGCATGTGTTTACCTCAGTTGTGGAAGAGCCTAAAGTTCTGGACTGACTAACACACACAAAACAACACTCTTGTAAGAGTGATCCAATCTTCCATGTTGTTTGTGTGTGTAAGGGATTGATGATTTGATGGATCTGAATTGCAGCTCATGTGTGACCTCACAATACAGGTCTTCGCAAGTTGTTGGACCTGGTCCTCAGCTGGAATTGTGTTGGACAGAGAAGAACACCAGCTGCAGGAAAGACCAACAATAATATGTTGAGTGAAAGTGTGTATTGTTAGAAATTTGCAGGTACACAGAGAGAAAAGCAGAAATGCACGATGTGCTGTGCAGTTGTAAAAAATGTTCATTGTTACCAGATGGTAATATGTAAACAAAACCTGTCCATCACGTCAGGCTTCTCCTCATCTCTGTAAACAGTAAAACTGCACAAAACTGCAGCCAGTGGTCGTTTTCCTAACCAGCTGATCAGCTGAAAAAAAGATTGATAGAGGGAAAATAATAAAATTTGACTCATTCCTGCTTATCACCATGTGATCAGTTGGTTGCCATGTAAACACAGCACATTCCTCTGCAGACACGTCAGTTAGACTCAGTCCTCATTCCAACACCTACGCTACAGTAAGACCTTGAAAGCACAGCCCATGGTGCATTAACAACGAAACACTGATTTATCTCGAGACAGCAACCTGATAGAGAGTTGATTCAAACAATGAAACGGCTGAAAGTGATTTGAAGTTGATATTTTGAGAAGAACATGACACTCCCTGTCAGTTTTGGGCATCTGTGATTTGTTTCATTCATCTGTGGATTTTCTACAACTGTGACTCTTTTTCTAACTGACAAGTCTGATGTAGGTTGCACAGTGATGAGAAGTGTGTTAGGGGAAAAACGTTTTTTTATTATTTCTTTGTATTTTGATTGTTTCATCAAAGATGGAGGGGGCTAAATTTAAGCTGCAAAACAACTAACCTAAGATGTGTATTTACTTGTAAGACATTTTAAGATTCCTTTCAACAGAAACCCCCTTGAATTAAAACCCAGACTAAGAGCACATCTCTACACCTTTTAAATGTTGGGTTATCATTATTGTAATTGATGTTGTTTTTCAAATCAGTGACTGCGCTTCACAGCTAACGTGGAGACAGCAGTGTAATCAAGTGTGCAACTGTTTTTGTTTAAACTCTACAAGGTGAATAACAAGTATCAGAGGTGTTTTCCTCCACACAGAGTGAGTAAAACCACATCCTTCTTGCTGCACTTTACTCACTTGTGCATGCATACGAGCTATGCCCACCAGCAAGAGTGTGCACCCTGGTGTGTGTGTGTGGGTGTGGGTGTACAAGCATGTGTGTGATCTGTTTATTTCCTGGATGTATTGTTGTATTGCTCAAGCCAAAAACCAGCATGCAAAACCCAGAAAACCTCAGGTCACATGTCACATATGGGCTTCTGGGACTCTGGTGTGCAAACCAAATGCCTGGCTGCGGCTGTGAGCATGTATAGCTCTTTCTAGGCCCCCCAAACTCATGGCACATGTCACCATTTCAGCTACGCTAGCTCTTATTTTCTGTGATGCAGGGCTCATCTGTAACCTCAGAAATTATTTCAGCTTTACATAACTACGAATACAAATACGAATACTAATTACTTTATCAATCCCCAAAGGGAATTCATTTGTCTGTCAGCTCATCAACCATTTACAGAAGAATGAAGAAGCCTGATGACTGAAGGTACAAAGGATCTTCTATATTTCTCCGTCCTGCAGTGAAGAGAGAGGAGCCGTCCACCACCGCTCTTTTCTTGGTCCATCAAGGTGTTATGAAGAGGATGATCTGAGTTGTTCAGAATGGCCTCCACCAGCGTGTATCTCTCCACCACATCCTCAGTGAGTCCATCAGGGAGACTGAGGTCATGTCATGTCATGTCAAATCATGTCACATCAGTCATGTCTCCCTGATGGACTTAGTGGCTTGATGGTTGATGAGCTGATAGACAAATGGATTTCCCTTTGGGGATTAATAAAGTAATTTGTATTCGTATTCGTATTCGTACGACTAAAGTCAAGTGTCTCAGGATGTTTAGTCTGTATCCTAGCAACGACTTCATGGAGACCTTCACATGGAACTTCAGCAGTAGCTGTTGGTGGGATGTACACAAGCATTGTTTTGATTTGAAAAAGTGTCTGCTTCCTGAGTCTTCATCTATATCTCCAGCTCCTCATCACTCCCAGTATGTGTGAAAGCACTCTTACAACAAGCCTTGTAATGCTGTTCACTGGTCCGGTGTTCACCATCTCGGCTCACAGAGGCTGGCTGTGCCTCATGGAGCCGTGGCTCGGCTAATGTTAACAAGGTTGACGTCTACTCTCGGTAAGCAGGTGCACAGCGTCACAACGACTTGAAATGTCCCGTTATGCTTGACAAAGTTGTGTATGTTGAAGTATGACTGATGTTGTGGTTTGTGGAACTTTAGTCCTTGCTTATGTTTTGGCAAAGTTCGTGGTCATGTCCATACTGACAACAAAGACACCATGCAAATACACGCACATAGCATATGTAACACCCAGACCCTCATACAACAGCAGAGCTCATTGTCAGCTCATTGTCAGCCTGATGGTGGCAGATCCTGGTATCACTGTATGCCAAAGTGTTGGCAGGGAACATACTACCTGTCACATGCTGTGAGTAGAGGCTGATGTGGCAGTGAACTGTTGGGCCATCATAAATGGATAAAACCAACCAGTCCCAAACAGAATGAACTTGAACTGAATATAATTAGTATGTTACCCACTGATTTGTTAAACTGGTGCTCTGAAAGGAGAAGTGTTGAGTTTGAGTTTTGGCTGTCACCATCTTGGTTGTCTGAAACAGGAAGAAATCATATCATAGCTGAGAGAGAGGAGTGAGGAATAGACCTGACCTGAGACCTGAGGACACCTTGGAATCACACCTCAGGTTGCTGGTGTGTG
Source organism: Caranx ignobilis (assembly GCA_021432705.1). Lineage (NCBI taxonomy): Eukaryota > Metazoa > Chordata > Actinopteri > Carangiformes > Carangidae > Caranx > Caranx ignobilis. Next base: position 9,039,013 of record MU270014.1, read on the forward strand.
TGTTTGTGTTTGTGTGTGTGTGTGTGTGTGTGTGTGTGTGTGTGTGTGTGTGTATGTGTGTGTTTGTGCTCCTGGATGCCTGGTGGCAGCTGACACAATTAGCAGTCAGAATTTGAGTTACACTTACTCTGTGGTGTAAGGACTTGTGTTCCAACCAAAGTACAAATGTTTTAAAATGAAATCTGTGGTTGTGTTACATGACTCATTTTTATTGATACCTGTGAATTTTAACCCACATTTGGCAGGTTGGTGGGTGTTAATTTAGAACCCTGGCTGTAATGAATATCTTTTAACTTTGAACTGAAATCCCAGCATTACATCATGTCTCACTGCAGAATTTACAACTGTTTTCTTATTTTACAGATCTTCAGTGGACGTCTTCAAAAGTCTAGAAAAAACAGAACGCACACATGCAGTCAAAGATACACACACTGTCTGTGATTATCACCATCTGTTAACAACAACTGCCGCAATGTGTGAGGCTGTTCTTACCTGACTCTCAGAGGTCACAAGGTTAATGTTAGTCAGATTCGGTTGAGTCAAAGAGGCTAGAAGCTGCTGAGAGACACTACAAGCCTCTCTACAGTGATGACACACTGTCCCTATGAACCTGTGACCTCACAATGAGAGGCAACCACTGTCAGACTGTTTAGTGGTTTGTTGTGTGAGAGTGTGTTTGTGTGTGTGCTGCATGTCCAAACATACTATGAGAACCACTTGACGGTATAGTCACAGGTGTTTCTTATCCATTAGACACACAAACTCTCTGTGTGCATCTGGTGTATATGAGACTGTTGTGTATATAAACACACAAGCTCAAAGCTTGTGGCCGCATGAGACACTGAAACATGTTTAGACTTTAGAGGGAAGCATCTGGGTAAGCTGAAGATGAAGATCTAAAACCAATAGAACAAAGTGCCAAGAGCGGAGAGGACAGAAGGTGCACGTGACAGAGCACATAAGGCATGGACGGGACAGTGAGCGCACATGGTATAATATCCAAAACAGAGTGCAGGACTGGAGTCAGTGTCTCAGTCAGATGCATGATCATTGATGTTGAATCAGCTGATACACCACCATCAACACAACACAAATAAAACACACCTCCAGTGCAGGTAGATAAAATCCTGATTCTGTTGTTATAAGAAAATCACTGGTTCAGTGCAATTCATGATGGAAACAGACATGAAAGTAGTCATGGTGATCAATGCTAGTCCCACTTTTGATGTGTCTTGTGTTGTATATAAACATCATATGATAACTTGTAACCTGGTTTTCACGACAACCAGCAGGGCATCATTAAGACTTCCTAATGAGTCCTGACTGCAGTGGCTTTTTGTAGCACAGAGCTCTTTCAGAATGGAAAGCACAGACAGAGAGTGACAATAAATACTAAGAGCTGATTGTGGGACTGGAAAGTGAGAGTGGCAAAGCCAGGGAGAGTTAGTAAGGTAGGCTGAGAATGAACAAATGTGTAGATTCACTGTGACACTTACCATGGACGTTTTTCCTGCGTGGACATATTAGTTTAAATGCAGACACCCAGTACAGTATAAATGGAGCCATGTGTGTCAACTGTCCGTTGTCTGCCCTGCTGCTCTCCTTTGGTGCCTGTCAACCACATGCTTCCTCTGGTACATGTGTTCATATTGAGGTTACTTAGATCCATACCCATTGTTTCCTCTCCCAACCTGTAAGAGTCTTTGGCGATCCCTCACTGGAGTCCCATTCACAACCTTGACTGGGAAGTGAGCCCACGAGTCAATGCAGTGATGGTGTGTCACGCCTGCACCACACATTTAACATGTAACATAGGTCATTACATGACAGTAATAAACATCACTCACTCAGAAATGAGTGACTGAAAAGTGAGGCGGAAAATGAGACAGAAATGTCAGAAATATTATAACCATCCATGTCCCCCCACCCCCACCCCCACCCCACATCTGTGCCTATAGTCAGTCCAGAAAAATGGAAGGACTGACTATAGATTTTTGTGATTTTTGCAGGTAGGTAGAAATCCTTGTTTATGCGGCAGGTTTGCTTAAAAAATGTGATAGAATAGGCAGGGTATCTAGGCAATTGTATGCAATGAAAATTTGGCTGGCAGAGAGATGATCTCTGCTGACAACAACAGTGATTCCTCCAGCACCAGGCTACTACCTTAATGTAAAAAAATTGTATGACATCCTATTCCAGAACATGCGCTTCAACTGGGAGCAGCAGGGTCTGAAAGTACAGTACTAATGTTTTCAAATGCTTGGTAGAACATGGAGAATTGACAGGCACAGTCCAACAACCTTTTCAGGCTTAGAGGCAGTTGCAAGTGATGGAGAGAGGTAAAAATGAGTGGTGGAAGAGATAGATGGTTCAGGGATTACTCCATCGCCTCAGTGAGAGTATAAGTGGCACCAGTGAGGTTGACATCTGCTTCGTGTTAAAGAATGCACTGGGCCTCTCACTTGATGAAACCCAGCCTGGCCTTCAACAGCACACTGAGATACTGCCATTGGTCTCTCCTCCTCCCCCACTAGCCAATAAGGAGCCAACAGACCCCGAGGAGACGTTACATTAGCCCTGCAATCCATCCTCCTCCAGCCCTCTATACTGTGGATCCTTTCCCCTGCCTTCATGTTGCGTTCACATTCACATGGGAACAGCCCATTGAACGTATTCATATAATAAGCTCATGAAAAGACATGTCATTTTGAACATTTGTCATGTTTAGTTCTTCCAGATGTATTGATTAGATCATAAATCACACTTGAGGCAGATTTACTTAGGAAATGATGTATTTACCAAACTGGGTGTAATACTCTACTTAGTATTGAGTCCATTAGTGGGATAATAGTTGTTTTTTTTTTTTTATCTGTCACCCACACCCCAAATCAAAGAATTGCAGAAGGTGTAAAACACACACATATAGATTTATTGCCTGACATCTACAGTTGAACAACACTTTCTAGTAGAAACTCTGAGACAGTATCTGTAATTTCCTCATAGGCCCTGAATGTAACATTAGCTGGCCAACAGCTGTGTGGGTTTCCCCCTCTATCGCCTTGACAACCAGAATCCCTCACAATAACAATAACTGCTTAACATTTCTTTCTTCCTTGTTTTCCTTCGGCTGGATCTTACCTCACTTTCTCTACTTTTCACATTTTTGCACCTCCCCCACCACCACATTTTACTGCCCCTCCACTCACTTGGAATCATTTCTCATTCTGAGCACTTCAATGCAGTTACAGGCATGAAAGCCACAAACTCTATAAAAAAATAGACTGTCATAGCTGAGTGACTGAGCCTTGACATGTTAATGCAACAGAAGGTCTTTTTCTGTTTTGCCTCCCCCACAAAACTGGTCACCAGTTGATTTGGTGCAGATAAAATTTGAGGAACTGATTCAGTAAGGGTTAAAACAGAGGCATCACAAGTTCACGATGTCACATGTCACAGCTTTTACAGCAAGCCTGTGTAACGATCTGGGCCATGGAGCTCGGCTATAGTAATTAAATCAGAGAAGAGGTTAAACAAAAACCTGAGTTGCATCATGGGAAGTGTGAAATTCCAGTGTTTTTGGAGCTTCATGTTTAGTATTAGCAAAAATCTTCAATGTAGCTTTGTCTTCTGCTGTATGTATTTCACTTCCCATCATAAAAATGTCAGAGAATCCCTTTAAGTTGCTGTTAATGTGTTGCCGATCAGATCATTACCAGTTGGCAACCAGGAGGCTCTTGGATGGTTGTGTGGGTGGTTACTTAGGGGGTTTCTGCAGTAGCTCAAGGCAGTTGTTTGGTATTTGCCAGCATGTTAGAGGCTTCTGTGTTCAAAGTTAGGGTTATTGTGAGTAGGGATGCATACCAATAACATATTGGTTGATACCTGATACCGATCCCATGCCACTGTTGAATTAATAAACTGTATACTTTGCCATGTTGAAGACAGTGAAGGCATCAGGCTTGACTTACTTTCAAGGTTACTTTCTTAACTTTGTAAAACATTGTTGCTCTGTGTTTGTTGTCTACCAGCATGATGCGCATGTTGCTGATGTGATGTAGAATGCCTCACAAACATAGAACTTAAGTGAATAGATCGGCATCAGGGATCATCCCTATTATCTGTTACCCAATCTGTAGGATTTTAAAAGGTGTTACTATGGTGTTCTTGGTAGTTGAGAGAATCTGAATGAATATGGGACCTGATACAGACTTCTTGGAAAATGGCAGTGACATAAAGAAAACGATAATGTTTTTAACTGTTAATGCCTCACCTGTTTGCAGGAGCCACCTTAGACTGCTTATTGATTCAGTCTTTCTTGATTCTTTGACTTTCCTACTTTCCCACACTTTGTGTTGTTTGACTCTGTCCATCTCTTACTCTCCTCATGTACTGTGTTACATCATTTCTGCTTTCATTCTGACGCTCTCACTGAGGTCAGTGCAATCACAATTTTATCATCACACACACACACACACAGCTGGGCCTGAGCTCATACTCTCTAGTGGACTACACTGGGTCACACCCTGTGTGTGTGCATTTGTGTGTGTGTACACTCCCTCTGTGGTCAGAGCAGTGTGATTTAGTGCAGTAATATATGTATTTCCCCTCAGTGACAGCTCCATAACAGTTCTGAGAAGGCAGCGACTGACCAGGCCTCGAGATCTCAGGCTGACAAGGTTGTGACAGAAAAAATAAAGCAGGCAAAACGCTGGATGTTATTTATCCATGTGTTTTTAATGAAACAAGCATGCTTGTAATTGCACCAGGGTGTGAAGCTTCCACAATTGGCAATTAAATGCAAAGTTGTCCTACTTTCTTTCACAACTATACTGTCGCTCCAAACACTACAAACAACTTACTTGAAGTGAATGGACAATCAGAAACAGCCAGGCAATTATATTTCAAAACCTCAAAGCGTTCACACATACACTATCGCTGTGTCTGAAATCACCCACTCATTCCCTACTCCCTACTATTCCAGAACATGTGTTCAGCTGGGAGCAGCAAAGTCTGGTAGCTCTGAGTTTTTACTCAACTTCTGCTTTATTTTGTTGTGTTTTTGTATGTGTTTGTCGTATTTTGTCAACTACTGATGGACACTTCTGTGGGGAGAGGAGGTTCTTCAGGAGAGGAGCTACTGTCATTGAAAATGGAGCAAGTCTGGAGGATGCCACCCTGTTCCAGCTGGATGAGGAGCTGCTTTCATGGTTGCTGTGCTGGTGGTGCAGAGGTTGAAGGCTTGGAAGTGGAGATGTACTGTAGGTCCTTTCTGCCGTCAGTCATCATGCAAAATATCAACTCTCTGCCCAACAAGAGTGATGAGGAGCTGGAGATATAGGTGAAGACTCAGGAAGTAGACATTTTTTCAAATCAAAACAATACTTGTGTACATCCCACCAACGGCTACTGCTGAAGTTCCATGTGAATTTCTCCATGAAGTCGTTGCTAGGATACAGACATCCTGAGGCACTTGACTTCAGTCATGTCTCCCTGATGGACTCACTGAGGATGTGGTGGAGAGATACACGCTGGTGGAGGCCATTCTGAACAACTCAGATCATCCTCTTCATAACACCTTGATGGACCAAGAAAAGAGCGGTGGTGGACGGCTCCTCTCTCTTCACTGCAGGACGGAGAAATATAGAAGATCCTTTGTACCTTCAGCCATCAGGCTTCTTCATTCTTCTGCAAATGGTTGATGAGCTGACAGACAAATGAATTTCCCTTTGGGATTAATAAAGTAATTTGTATTCGTATTCGTACTCACTATGTAGTGAATTCCATATAGAGAACTACATAGTGAGCTCAGCGGTAAAATGAAAAACACTTTTGGACACCACCTAGCCGTTAATTACATTATTACGTCGCAAATCGCAAACATTCCAGATCAATGCCAACCGCGATCATGACAATGATCTGCGACTGCAATGCATTACGGGATATATTGCCTGGTTCGTGACCAATGGTTGTCCACTACATTTTGCGGTGAATTGTGGGATACAATGAGTCCACTATATAGGAAATATCAATTCTCACTAAACATTCGGACACCACTACAAAATGGCGTAGTCACTATATAGTCAGCTATATAGTAAGTAGTGAGTGATTTTGGACACAGGCTATGTGTATGTTCCACAGTGTTGGGCAGTAACATGTCATTTAGGGTTAGCCACTCATAGCAACAGATAATGCTCAGAACAGCACCAAACTTTGTACCGTACAAATAGGGTCCCAGCACATAATGGGAGGCTCAAACATCTGTTAGCATTGCCTGTTTCTACTGAGAAGAGACTTAAAGAGAACTCACCCACTCTCCTCCAGCAGCTTAAAATAAGAACAGAACAGTAATGTGCCCACCACTGATGTTACATATGTATTTGTTACTTACAAGGTCATAAACAGGACTATCTGCAAAACAGTTTCACTTTGCTAGATTAAAAGATGTCAGTGTGCATGTGTTTATGTATTGTACATTCATATATGAGTGTTTGTCGAATACGCTCAAGCTTCAGCTGCATCTGACCACACTGGTAGGCCTCACCTACCACAGCGTTGTGACAAGCTCTGGTGCCCTTGTGTGGAAGTCACCCTGTGGTCTAGAAACGGGGACACGAACCTGTTCTCTGCTGTGATGGGTGGCAGATAGACGTACGGAAATGTGCACATAAAATATGCTGTGATGAACAAAAACATGGACATGAACATGTGAAGAAGTAAGAATTCACAGTACCACAAAAATAAGAGTTTTGCTAAAAGAAAAAAAAATCTGTGGTTTGTGTTCAGCCCCTGAATTACACAGTAACTCACACATTTATGTCATTCTGTAAAAGCAGGTGTGACTTTATGCAAATTGTGGTCAACCTAATTTTGTATATGTAGTGTTTGTTAAAATGCTTCACTGGTTCACATCTGAAAAATACTGTGACATCTCAATTCTTGAAGAGGGCATGGCAGGTTTAATCAGGGTAGAATGTTAATTAAGAAAAGAAATAATCACCCTTGATGGACCAAGAAAAGAGCGGTGGTGGACGGCTCCTCTCTCTTCACTACCGGACGGAGAAATATAGAAGATCCTTTGTACCTTCAGCCATCAGGCTTCTTCATTCTTCTGCAAATGGTTGATGAGCTGACAGACAAATGAATTTCCCTTTGGGGATCAATAAAGTCATTCATATTCGTATTCATATGATTTCATATAAATTCAGATAAAAGTCATTCAGTTGAGAATGAGCATCGAGGATGTGTCTGTTGAGTTGTTTTTCAAAAGAACAATAGAGGGATCTTAATCATGCCAATCATGCACCACAACACACACACACACACACACAGTGAGTGAGTGTATATGTGTGTGTGTGTGTGTGCATATGTGTGTGTGTGTGTGTGGTACAAACTTTGGTTAACCTAGTACACAGTTTCCTGCTGCAGCTATGAGCTGCATAACACCACTCTACTCTTAGAGTTCTGATATACTGTGTGGATGTGTTTTGTGGAATCTGAAATCTTACCAGTCACAAAAATGTGTGTAATTTACATGAACAATAATAAAAAAAAAAAAATAAAAAAAAAATACAGTTTTAGCTCCAATCAAATTGCTGAATCATCTTCCAGCTGTGACATGTTTAACGCCCTGCATCAGATAGTGATTAAGAACCTGGGGCTGGTTTCACAACTGCTCTGCATAAGGTAAATTTATTGAGGAGAGTTTGACAGTTGCATGAAAACAACAGAAGCTAAATTTAGACATGAGGGAAATATGAGCCTCTCACTTGTATCAGCATTATTTTTACTGGAGCAGCTACCAACTGTAGAAAATGTGCATATTTTTGTACATATACTGTTGGTCATAGGAGGCACTATACCCAGCTAGAAAGCTGCACATATTGGCAGACGATGGTTGACGATGGCAGATCCACACCTGACTGATATGACTGATGAGAAAAGCAGCAAAAGATAGAGTTGTCATTTGATTGGAAACATCTTCTGTTTGTTTTGCATGTGATTTCAACCAACATAGTATTTTTATTCTAGCCTGAAAAAGTCATCCTCAATAACCGCCTCTGTGATATACTGTACACGAACAATGAAAAGCATTATATTCCCTCCATGTCTTCTGTGAAGCTTCAAGGTCTCTAGGATTCAGGTTTTGCCAGCTGGGGCCAATGTACTTGACTTTTTCAATGAGAGGCATGTGGGTGTTGTAGGTGTTGTGTTGCCTCAAATAACCTTCAAAATCAATCAACAACACTGCCTCACTGCTTATGCTGGTTCATGATGCTGTATTAATAAATCATATTCATGCACCATGGACCATTCATATACCTGCCTATACTGACAGAACGTTAGCATTTACTCTCTTAAAACACTGCAGAGTCATGGTTATATTTTGAAAAAACTAAAGCCATTATTCATCCCACAGCAGCAGTGTTTGAATTCAGAGGTCACAACCTGTGGAAGATGCAGTCTGTGAGGGTGTGGCCCTTTGTGACTGTGGTACACCATAAAGGCTGAACCAGAGTGAGACGGGCCGCTCTGTGGGGGATTTTCACTACAGCTGTGCTGTGCACCTGATCAGCACAATCCCACTCCCACTCTGAACAACCCACAGAGGAAATCTCACAGTCACAGGTGGTCTGATGCCAGTCTTATCACACACATGACTGATGGTGGTGACTAGTGAAACCAGTGGTCTGCTGTCATTGTACTGTACTGACTGTGGCAGGGCCAGGAGGGAATTGTGCATATGTCATGGTTTTTCCATGTATATGTATCATTAAAAGATTTGTTAGGATCACCCACACTGACGAGTCCCACCAAGACCCTAAGAGCATTCTTGGCACTTGGACACTCTTTTTTCTTTCTAATTTCATTAGAAATGTATATTCTCTGTTACAATATGATAAATGTGCTCTGACTGTTGAAGCTTTGCTTTTGCAAATTAGGTTTATGAGATGAAGTAATAACATGTAAGGAGGGGTACTGTATTATGATTAATGGTAACAGTTAAGGTTAAGTCTTGGCTAAGTCTTTTAATTTCAAAACTTCATGTCGGCCTTGTGTAATTACTTGACTGTCGCTAAGTAACAGGCTCAGCATGAAAACATGTGCGAAGTAGCATGAGTGCTGGGGGTGAAGTAGTCATGGAAAAACTCTCATCTAATCCCAACACAGGCTCAAAAACAAATGTTGCATAAAATGGTTGTAAAGTGCTCATAGTGTGTTTACAGTGTGCAGAAGATGACTTGTAACGACAAATCAGCAACACATGAGGCGCTCACTCTGAGCTTTTTGTTTTGATCATGTGTTTCCACTGATCCAAAGGTGGAGGAATGTAACTGTAACCCAAAATACTCAAGCATGAAAATGGACACATGTGCTGCCCCTTCATAAACTCTGCCTGGGAGCTGTAACGCAGACAGAGCAGATGAACGCGATCAGGTGTTCGGCCCAGACCTCTGACCCCTGGTTTTATGTGACTGTTTTATATTACATCATTTCTTCTTCAGGTGATCCTCTCAGCAGCACAGTTAACCTACTTATCATATATCATCACATTGCTGACATTTGCACCACACCTGAAGAGCTAAGTGTATTGATGAGCCAGGAGGATGCTGGGTGGAGGAGAAAGGTGGGGCAGCAACTTGGAAAGACGTGCCACAACATGCATTTAAAAACCCATTATCCCCCTCGGGGTGGGTGGTGATGACTGTCTGAATGACTTCATTGGGACCACCATACTAACTTTAATCACAGTACACTCACTGGTGCAGTGTGTGAATTTCAACAGTGTGGTGTGTCAAAACTAATACTACTAATACTAATACTACATCCTAGAGGTTCCTTGGTGACAGACACTCATCACAGGGATTGTTAATCTCTTCCCTTGCTAATTGGCAACAGTTAGAGCCCCTACAAGGAACTTTTAACTGGATATGCAAAAGTTTCTGGTTTCTGCTGATGTCTCTGTGACCTACAACAGCAAATGAGGACATCGGTGTGACGACAAGCTATTTCTAAATAGTGTAACTCTTTACCTTCAGGAGGCAGTGGACAGGTCGGTCCACCGGATGACGAAACGGTGTACGGCACTCAGACAGGAGGAGACGACACATTTGACGAGGCTATAAATTAGCATTGACTTGTTGCTACGCTAGCGAATAAAAACCAAGCTCAATTTCATATGCTATATTTTCTTCATGGCTGATATTGGGACAGGATCCACAAAGAGAAACCTACTGCTTTTGTCCACAGGGGGCGCTAAAATCAACACAAAAATGAAAGCTCCTTGTAGGGGCTTTAACTTTAGAGGTCATAACCTGTCATTTTTAAAAGCAATGAGAGACAAAACTGATAAAAAAAAAGTTCATCATTAATAATTTGAATACCTCTGCATTTGCCAGAGGTAACACAATTTTCTTCAATACAGTGTCGAATTATGTCTGCTCTAGTTGCTGTGAAAAAACAAGCAAACAAATCCTACTTTTAGAAACTGTCCACTCAAACACAGATACTGATACAGATGATTTGTCATGTAAACGGACACAGCCTACTACCCCTCACACCTAATAATGTGAAACTAAGCCCACAGGACAGTCACACATGGACAGGCCTAATTAGTCAAATTAACATGAATGTTGACGTGTGTGTGTGTTTGTGTGTGTGTGTGTGTGAGAGAGAGAGTGAGCAGTGGTTTTAAATCTTGTGCATTGTGGTATGATGATGGTTTGGTTATGACACCTGGAGCTTTCCCCTCCTGGAACAGACCATGAGGCACTGAGGTAAACTGCAGAGGTAGCATGCAGATACAGAGCACAGCCATAATCAAACACCGACTGGACTGTGATTAGATGGTGCTTTTGCTTGTATGACTAACACTTTGTTTTTATACACAAATTTAATTTGTATGTTGGTTACTGTGCAAGATGTTCCACATGCAGCCCATGGGCGCCTTCCTCCATCCATCTCCTCCTTCTTCACTTTCCCCTCCTCCTACCTCTTCCAAGCAGGTGCCACATAAATCCTCCTGGAACATACCAAAGACTGTTACCTCCCATTACCTCTCCCCACAAACACACCCACACATAAGGCTCAAAACTCTTTCAACTGAATGTCATATCAGGTCTACAGATGCCCTGTGGCATGTTACCTGTGGTGGCAGGCCTCCATGGCTTTGTTCAGGCTGCAGCACAAATCCAGTTTTTTGGCTAATCTGACCAGGATCCGACCTCACTGACTGACAGGTCACATTTCATGTTGCAAGTGATCAGGTGCGATCTACACTGGTTTCTACGTTAACAAGCTACGCCCACAAACAAAAAATCAAACAAAATGGCTGTCAGGGAACTGTATGTGTTCATGTCCCAAGTTGTTATGTGGGGCCATGGTGTAAACTGCTAATTGTATGAAAGCAACAGAACAGAGGCAACTGCAGAGCTGTGCCGCCTTCCATGCTGCAATCACCACTGGAAAGACGGTTTGACACAAAAGATGCTTCTAAATCCTATTTGAAAAATCGGATCTCATGTGGTTTTTGGCTGTTCAGACTGTCAAAAATCAAACTAGATACAAGGCCCAGGCAGTGTGAACAAGGCCCATGTGACAGCAGTGCATAAACCACACACACACATAGCAGTGCATAAACCACACACACATAGCAGTGCACAAACCACACACACAAATATATATATATATGTATATATGTGTGTGTGTGTGTGTGTATATATATATATATATATATACATATACATATATATGCACACACACACACACATATGTGTGTGTGTGTGTGTGCATATATGTATATATATATTTATAACCTTAACCCTATGATCCAGGAAAAACCCAGTTTTTATAACACACTGCTGTCAATACCCACAGCACAAGTATCAGAATCGGTATGGGGAGGGATGGCATGCTGCAAAGGGCCACACGTCAGTTTTGAACCTGGGCTGCTGTGATTAAAACATTGCCTATATGGGCTGTGCTCTACAGGGTGAACCACTGGGGCACACCAAGGACTGCAGCAATGATCTGGGTCTGGACTCTGCCACGGCACAACAGGGTTGTGTATGAAAGCTGTCACTCTTTTGCTCCTCCCGCCCCACTAAACAAACTGTTTTGACCCTGCGCTGTGTGATGTTGGCTAGTGTCCTTTTTTCTCAAGTATTATTTGAGCTTTGATGCCTTTATTTTGACAGGGTAGCTGGACAGAGAGGTAGGAAAGTGGAGAGAGACAGACATGAGCAGCAAAGGGCCCGGGATCGCTGATGTGAAGACTACAGCCTCTGTTTACGGGCACCTGCTCTACTGAGGGAGCTATACGACACACCTGGTTATACACTTTCACTGATGCATTGTGGAATAAGTGCGCTGTACATAGTATAATATTTCTCACTATTCATTTGAGCAGGGTTGCAAAATGGTAAAATCACTACATGGAATAATGAGTGAGTCATTTCAGAGACGGTGTGGTAGTTGGAGGTGTTGGGACAGGATCTGCTCTCTGAAGACATGATGTGGGAAGCTCTTGCTCTTGTAGCATTTTGTAGCTTCTTCCACCAGTGGTTAACCACTGCAACATTTCAGCCAGTTGTCCAACTCCTCGCTGACTAAACACAGCCTGTTCTGATGGGTGAAAACTTGCAATATAAGGCAGCAGATCGTAGGGTCATCAACACCATGCACCCAACCTGTCTGGTGTTAACTTCTGCTGGTGGTGTGATGACACAGGGAAGGTTTTGTTGATAACATTCCGATAGCACCATTTAAAGAACGAGGACATCAGATAAGAAACTGTCTCTATGATGTGTCATAGCCCAGTTAGGTTGGAGATGCATTTAGGCATATTATGCATTTGTTATAATTTAACAAAAACATTTTTATGAATATAATTGGTGGATACAATGAAAACAGAATCATCTCCCAACAAAATGACACTTTGCCTAAGAATTTCTCACCAGACACACTCTCCCTCCCACACACAGGCAATGTGACTGCAGAGAGTCTTGTACATGTGTCACAACCACAAAAGAAGACAGGGAGGTCGGGAAGGATTAGTCAGTCACCCTGTTAAAATTCTTTCTGTGCAGGTGCAGCTCCATAAAGTGTCACACAGACACCTGTTAATCTGTGCTACTTTCCACTCAGCCTAGGCAACCCCCCCCATACACACACATACAAATAAGAACATCTCCCTGCGAGCCTGTATAGCTGAAGACATGAACCTTATACCAAACGAAAACAATGATTGAAATACCAGGAGTTGAAGTATTTATCTGTGTTATTCACTGGGCCTGAGTCTCACTGAGTGAGAGGAGGGTGTGTTTTTTGAGAGCCATGGTTCATACATGGGACCACTCTGATATAGGCATCGAATCAGAACAAAGCATGACAGGCTGCTAACAAGTGTCCATCCAGTGTCCATCACGTATATACAGTGAATAACATGGTAACTGTAACTGGTAAGAGAATCGCTTACCAGAAATACTGATAAACTTAGGGTGACCAACGTCCTTTTTTCCCCATCCTATCCAGGGCATCCAGGTTTTATTTTTTTATGAATTCATGAACATGCCCACTTTTTTTTTTCACAGGACCATTACAGGGGTTAGCGACAAGTTTAATTCTCCTGGCCAGTAGGTGTCGCACTCACACTTGCCGCTCTCTCTCCAACCTTCAATTGTACTGGTTGCCAGGTAGGGAGCAGCTAGTAGCTAAAGCCAAGCTAACGCTAACTGTATTTAATGAGCAGCAGCTCCTGTGTTGACAGCAGACTGAAAACACATCTGAATCATTTCACTAACTCACCTGCAGATGAACCCGACAAACCCACAGCATCATGCCTGCACTGGAAATGTTACAGTACCAGCTGACCGTTAGTTAGCATTAGCAACGTTAGAGTACCGGCTGACCGTTAGTTAGCATTAGCAACGTTAGAGTACCGGCTGACCGTTAGTTAGCATTAGCAACATTACAGTGCCGACTGACCGTTATTTAGCATTAGCAATGTTACAGTACCAGCTGACCGTTAGTTAGCATTAGCAACGTTACAATACCAGCTGACCGTTATTTAGCATTAGCAACGTTACAGTACCGGCTGATGGTTATTTAGCATTAGCAATGTTACAGTACTGGCTGGCCATTAGTTAGCATTAGCAAACATTTAGCTTACCTGTCCAGAAGGAAAACAGCAACTTCCGCATGGCTTTTGGACCCCTTTGCTTCCTTAAGTTGACACCAACGCTCAAAAGCTTGGCTGATGTTCACTCTAGTCCTGCTTGTTTTTGGTCTGCTTGAATTTGAGAAATATAACACTGGGACGATGCCATTTCTCCACAGAGCTTTCATGCTCTGGCAGCCCCTGAGCTCCGCCTCTCGTGACATCAACGTACTAATGCTGTTGGCGCAGAGATCATTTCATGTCGACGTTACCAACGTAACCAGATGTAAGTGTTTATATATTTTGGACCTGAAAAAATTTATAGAACAATTATTTCTATAGTATAATTTTTTCAGTAAAATTAATACTTTTATTCTGCACCCCTCTAGATGTTCTGTGGATGTAATATTTTTGAAAAATTCATCATTTTGATGAAAAAGTAGCAATGACCTTTAAGCATCTACTTAAATTGACTGGCGCTTTGCACAGGATGCTACGGCACTGTGTGTGAGCAAATGTCAGAAAAGCTTTGCCTCTCAACAAATGCTGAGGTGTGGGGTAGGCCCTGGTAGCTCACAGAGCATAGAGCACCAGCCCCTAAGGCTGAATCCTCACTACAGCGGCCCAGGTTCGACTCCGGCCTGGGTGTATGTGAGTGTATAGATGAATCACAGAATAAAGTCCTCACTTGCTGTCCCAGTTGGGATATGTTGGTTTTCTAATACAGACATGTTAAAGCAGCGCTATGTAGTTTCTTGACCTTAAAATAATGTTTCTAAACTCATTCAAGTAGTAGAAAAATGGTCAGTAGGATGAATTGTGCCCCCCCCCCCCATCTGCTGTGAAGGTGAAGCAGGCGATTAGAGTTTTGTTGGAGGTAGCAAACAATAAAGCAAGAAAGTGATTGAACATGAGACTCAACAGAGTTTTGTGTGTCACCAGAGCTCTGGTAAGGAGGCTGGCCAGCTGCACATCCCAGCATAGGGCACTGGTGAGTGGGTGAGAAGAGCAGGGACTGGGCTTGAGCTCAATGTTAAACAAAGTCTCCCAAAGACTCCCCCTGTAACTCTGACTAGGGGAGTGAGATTCTGGTGAGCTGGAAAATTCTACAACACCACTCCGATATTTAGGCTATCTGTGTTCAGAAACTACGTAGTATTGAGAGAGGCTATTTTAGGCATTATGAAGCATGTTGAAGAACCTCTGAGGTAACCTCTGTCTTTGGTTATAGGGAGATTATTGTATAACTGAATTTTCTATCCATACAGATGCCGCATACTTGAAATATATTAAAGTTATGAGGCAACTTTGTGTAAACTTCAAGTATCAGTTAGGTATCTTGAGGCAGAGCCAGGCTGTCCAGGCTGTATCATGCATGGATGATACCCTTAGTCAGGCTAATTTTACTCATGGTCTATTTTGATGAAGACAATATACTGTATATATAAAACATATTTTTAGACATAGGGGACATACATGGGGACCACACTGTCACCATTATTGTTGAAATTGATCGTCCCAACAACATAGAGTGACCTGGTCTGGTTTAACAAATAATTAAGTAATTATCTTGCTGTAGCTGATATTTCAGAGCATTTGCAGACACTATAAGAGCAGAAAAAGCAAGGCTGTAGAAGATAATGGTAGAGGGGCCTATAAGAGAGAGGGAACTCCCACCGAGTTTTCCATTTTCCAAACACCAGCTCTCTTTTAGACAGACAACAGCCTCAGTCCAGGCCCTAACAAACATGGAAAAATCCTGCAAAGCCCCGCCCATAAGCCATCAGTCATCTGTGAAAACAAAACCAAACCAAGAGGACAAAGCAAAACACTGGAGGCCTGAACGCACTCAATAAATCAAACATAGTCTAATTACACAAATTAGCCAAGCCAAGACTAAGCCCCTCTTCTTAAACACTGTTTATCGCTCTCACATTGGATAGTTTGATATTTGTTTTGGCTCACAGAGACTGCTGCTGAGACCCCCCCCCCCCCCCCCCCCACACACACCCTAATTATTCTTTTCCTTCCTCCCCTGTGTCCTATCCTCTTTATCACTCCTGTGCTTCCTCCTTATCTATCTCTTGAGGAAAGGCCTTAATCACTTTTCTGGGATGCACACAAGTTGTACACATATGAACATTAAAATGCAGACACACATGTTTATATGACTGTTGTCTTTACAGCACAGTTTGACTTTTACTCTTCTTAGCAGCTATTCTCTCTGCATTAGCCTGTATGCGAGTGTGTGTGTGTGTGTGTGTGTGTGTGTATTTCACACTTTCGTCATATGTGCGTCACAGCTCTGTGCTACTCTGGTCTGGATCCCTGGTAGTCCTGGCTGCATCCAGAGGTACTTTTTCTAACTTAGCTCTTGGATAGCAGACAGGGGAAGCAGGCTGGCACTAAAACTGTGTAATAAAATGACCTCACACACGCTCTCGCACGTATAGTGTATACACACATTCTGACACACATACCACTGGCACCAGAGTTTCTGGATTTCCCCCTTCTATAATTATGTTTGCCTGGGACCTGCAGTGATTTCTGAGCATCTGCCACTGGCAGCAGATGAGTAATCACAGTGGGGTTGGCTGATGAGAGATGTGCGTGGAGCAACGCTCCACTGTGACGCCTGCAGCTTTTAACACTCCTGAAACTGAGCCAGGAATGACTGTGTTTGTTAGATTACATTAGGCCGGCCAACATTCAGCGACCACACACACAAGCACGTGTGAGGACACACATACACATTCAAAAGTGAAGAGAAAGACACATGCTTATGCATTATAAGGAACAGGGATGTATGGACACATAAAACAAAAACATAAATCACATTCAGCTAATGTAAAGCATGCAGTGTGTGGTCACTAAGTACAAAGTCCAGCTCAGAGTCTGCTGTGGGCAGAAATGGATGAGCAGAGGAAGGAGAAGCATCGGAACTGTGTGTGTGTGTGTGTGTGTGGGGGGGGGGGGGGTTACATGTCAAACACTAAGATACAGACCTCTGCTCCACTCATTTGTTGTTAATCAGGTAGAACAGGTCATCTACACAGTGTCCTCACAAAAAGACAGATTACATTATGTAGAGAGGCCAAGTGTCATAAGCTGTAGCTATAGCTCTGCCTTTTCATTCACCAGAGCACTGTGCAAAAGTTTTAGGCACTTAAGATGTTTAGATTCTCATTCTCTGATTGCTCCCAAATTTATTCTGCAGCATGACAGTGACACAAAATTTACAGTGACCCAAAAATTACAGCCGGTGTCAAAAATAACTCTTCTAATTCACAAGAAGAAGACTGAGTCCTGCAACAGATGGTATAGCACCCCCCCACCCCCCCCCCCCAAGTGCTCAGTCTGGGATTACATGAAGAGACAGGAGACACTGAGACAGCCTCAGTGCACACAAGAACTATGGCAAGTTCTCCAAGAAAAGTAGGCCTAAATTAAAACAAACAAACAAACAAACAAACAAAAAAACAAAAAAACAGTTATTCTAGCTAGATGTAAGCTCCAATGTTGATGATATCTCAGTTTTATGCTGATTGGCCATACTGGGTTTGCTGTTTCACAATGATTAGGTTGATTCTCAGGTTTGATCTGCAACAGTTATTTTTACTCACAACTCCAAACAATGAGGAATGTTTAAGATGAGCTTTGGTCTGTTCCGGGGATTCTCAGTGTGGGTGAATGAGCCCACTGAGATCCTCTGAGCCTCTGTTTTGGTTCTAAACATTCATCCATTTTTCTTCATAGCTGAGTTTAGCTCACCAGACCCTCAGCTCTTTTTACCATGTAAGTTAATAGTTCCATAATTTTTTTTTTTTTTTTGAACACCTCTCCTTCATGCAGCAACAATGTTCACTGCTTGTTAAGTCTTGACGAGGCAACGTTTGAATACTGTTTCAGGGTCCAAATTGTGCTGGAAAACACAGCTGGCTCTTGACTTTCAAAGACGCTGCAGTGCTGTGTCCCTCGCTTTTAACAGATCTGAGTCCAGAAAGACCTTGCCATTGTCCTTCTACCACGAGAAGGAGAAGAGGAAGTGGCTGCAGTTAATAAACAAATGAAGAAAAAATAACATTAACCACTGTTACACGTAACGTTAGCCACTGTTAATAGCAATGTAACCACCCACTGGCCCGGCCCCACACATGTGCTTCTTCAAAAGCCAAACCTTTCTGTTGAAACTCTGTTGAAACCCCTGCCCTGGTAGAGATTCACTGGTTCGCCGTTGTTTACTGTGGACCCGTTTGGAAAAGACTGAAATGCACTTTCTCTTTCACTTTTATATCCACAGGCATACAGGGTATTTTCTAACAGAGTTGTCCATCATTTGTCCTGATGATTTTAGCAGGAGAATTTCAAGTCCTCTTCTCAGTCACCTGATGTAACTGACAATCAGACAAAAGTCATCCAGCTCAGACTGTGCTTCAGAGACATTTTACACACAGCAGACATTTGCAGTGATGGGATTTGAAATGTTTCCCTGATTTTATCACCATGAGTGCTATGTGATGTGACTCCCCACATGAAGTCAGATTTAGGACCAGTCAGAGTTGTTACACACACACACACACACACACACACACACACACTTTACAGGTTGTAGCTGCATGAGAGTAACTCATTTTCTCAGACAGGGATGTTTTCGGTCAGCATCATTGGTGACGACAAGAAGATAACACAGGACCACTGCAGTGAAATAGTATATGCTGTTTTATGAACCGGGATGAGGAATGTGGAGAGATTAGGACTGTAAGAGGTTGGTATGTGTGTGTGTCTGTGCAGAGTCAGCTGAATCCTCAGAACACACACGCATACTGTATATTGCAACGCTGTGGTTTCATGTGCTCACACTGAGATGTGTCATGCATGCTGATAGAGAGCAGTCCCATGAATATCCTCTGCACACACTCAGAGATTACATTCATTGCTGCATAGTTTCTGTATGACAGCAGGACAGATGGGGATTAGAGAAACTTTCTAGTAGGGTGAACCAATGTGCTGCTGCACTTTGAAGTCATTTTATCATATAGCACTCAGCACTAATGGGGACAGTGGGTGGGAAGTGAGCTGAGCATGTATGATGTGACACCTCACACAACGCCTTTGAAATAAAGGAGAAACGGTTTCACACTACAAACTGCCCACATGTAGGAGGCTTCAGCTTCCAGTCAGAGCACACTGTATCTGAATCTAGACCTGCAGACATCATTTGTCTGTACGGTGTTTGCTGTCTTTGTCCTCTGGAACTGATGAAGGAGTTGTAACTTCTGCTTGTCCTTTCATCATCAAAGCCTCAAAGTAATCCTTTCAGAGGAGTTCGTTGGGTCAAAAAGGGATCTGCGCTACAATAAAAGGTCTAACAATATTTGCGCGCCCCACAGTGGTAGGAGGCCACCTTTTACCCACCCCTCAGGACACCTCTTTCCACCTCTGTCTATCCAGTGAAAGTCATTGGAAAAAACTCTGTTTCTCAAACAGTCAGTCTAAAGTGAATTTGCTCATAAAGCAAATTATTCTCAAAACTATGGCATGACATTGACATAAAAAGGTCACGCCGTGCATATTTCTCCATACCTTGACTGCTGTCCAGCCACACACACCCTATCCCTAACACACACTCTTCTGCTGTGACTTAATGTAAACCTAAACCTAACCATAAACTAACCTAAACTTAACTTTTTTTTAAATATGACTTTTACCTGGGTTGAGTTGCCTGACTGTTTTGTGACTGTGGGAACACAAATGCATGCACATGTATGCACGCATGTATACACACACACACACACACACACAGGAAGAGAGAGCGAGAGAGAGCAGAAATGTTACTGTTGGTCTGACCATCAGCAGAGCAGGCTTTCTGCTTTTATACCTGCCCCTAAAATAAGAACACTCTGATTGGCTGAAACTTTGTTCTCACTGAATCACCCCCAACCAATTAGAGAGCAGCACTTCCTGTTCTGTGAAAGATGTTTCCTGTTGATAGTCAAGTAGCACTGTGTGTGCCTCCCCACAGTGCGTGTATACATGTGTGGGTCTGCGTAATGGTGTGTTGACAGTGTTCTGTGGACCAGTGTGTATGTGGGGAAGTGCTGACTGTGACAGTGGTTTCACTACACTTGTGTGTATGTGGAATCAGTGTTTTGATTGGAAAGTAAACAGAATAGTGAGGAGTGCAGCACATGTGCTGAGGCACATCTCACTGGCCTGTAGTAACCCTGGCACTGGCCTCTGTTTGACTGGAACAGATACTGGGACCTGTTGTATCAAACACTTGATTGTAGATCAATAAAAAGTAAACAGTTTGGATAAGAGTGAATAAAGGAGGTAGCACCAAATATACAGTACCAGGTCTATTACTTTCTATTGGGTCAGTCAGTTGTAACCTGTTGTCCTGGTTACAGTGAAACAAACCTTTCTCAAAGGCTTATCACACTTTAAAGTCACCACCAAACAGCAATGAGGTCATCCTCATCATGTGTAATATCCCAGTTAGGAGCAGTTAGGTTTTGATTTGATCTATCAGTGGGACTCCTCTGGTTTCAGGTTGATGTTTATTAGTTGTATACATAGAGTTCACTATTTACAGAGAAATGAGTGCATTCATTGAGCAGAGCTCATGCACTCCACTTTCTACCACTATCTTTCTCTGCACACCCATTTATACCTATTGTCTCTCTTTACGTTGTAGATTTTCTCTTTCTCTCTGCTTCTCTGTTCATTTTTGGTTGAAGGTCTCACACAGTATAGATGGATGGTGTGATCATACAGGTTTAGGTTCAATATTAAAACAGTTGTTAGAGCTCCAGAGAAGAGCTTCAAGCTTTGATGAATATTTTTCAAAACCAAGAACCAGTGCTGTACAAAAACACATGCATTACATGTCACACTGCTCAGAATGTAAACGATTTAACACCATACTGTCAGGCATGAATACACTGGGTTTTCATTAATTAAATAAATGTGTCTTTGTTGGGTTGTGACACTCACAAGTTTTCCACAATGGGTTTGTGTATGTGTATGTTTATCTGCACACGTTTGTTTAGATTCCTTGTCTGAAGTGTATCCAGGCAGGAATAGATAGTTTACATAACAGGGAGCGTGGTAACGGATTGTCCTGGACACACAACAGTCAGGATCAAAAGTAGAGCGGGGCAGAGAACACCCAGCTGAAGACCACGATGCACCACAGCTTTCAAATGATACCTCTTATTCATTCCTTACATAGGTTTGTTACAGCACTGAGAGATACTGT
Organism: Caranx ignobilis; assembly: GCA_021432705.1. NCBI lineage: Eukaryota > Metazoa > Chordata > Actinopteri > Carangiformes > Carangidae > Caranx > Caranx ignobilis. The sequence goes on from MU270014.1 coordinate 9,060,429, forward strand.
GTTCACATGCAAATTGACATGCATTTTTACAGATGTGAAGAACAGATGTGCATTTTGTTGTGTTAAAAAACAAATGACTGTTGTCTTCTTACGTCCATTTACTTGTAAATCTAACCAAGTAAATACGAATACGAATACGAATTACTTTATTGATCCCCATAGGGAAATTCATTAGTCTGTCAGCTCATCAACCATTTGCAGAAGAATGAAGAAGCCTGATGGCTGAAGGTACAAAGGATCTTCTATATTTCTCTGTCCTGCAGTGAAGAGAGAGGAGCTGTCCACCACCGCTCTTTTCTTGCTCCACCAAGGTGTTATGAAGAGGATGATCTGAGTTGTTCAGAATGGACTCCACCAGCGTGTATCTCTGATCTCTCTGAAGTCAAGTGCCTCAGGATGTTTAGTCTGTATCCTAGCAATGACTTCATGGAGAAATTCACATGGAACTTCAGCAGTAGCCATTGATGGGATGTACACAAGTATTGTTTTGATTTGAAAAATGTCTACTTCCTGAGTCTTCACCTATATCTCCAGCTCCTCATCACTCTTGTTGGGCAGAGAGTTGATATTTTGCATGATGACTGATGGCAGAAAGGACTCACAGTACATCTCCACTTCCGAGCCTTTAACCTCTGCACCACCAGCACAGCAACCATGAAAGCAGCTCCTCATCCAGCTGGAACAGGGTGGCATCCTCCAGACTTGTTCCATTTTCAATGACAGAAGCTCCTCTCCTGAAGAACCTCCTCTCCCACAGAAGTGTCCATCAGTAGTTGATAAAAACATACAAAAACACAACAAAATAAAGCAAAGGTTGAGTAAAAACTCAGAGCTACCAGACTTTGCTGCTCCCAGCTGAAGCGCATGTTTTGGAATAAACTGGAATAATATGGATAAAAAATAAAATGGATGTAATATAATTATGTGTCCTTATAGAACAATACTATTATGTTTTAAATGATTTTGAGTGGTTGTGGCTCAGAGATGGGAACAAAGAGATTGGATTTTCAATGCAGGATAACACCACTAATGTCAAAGCCAGATGATGAAGTAAATAATGAAATGTTTATGCAGTTGTTAAATTGGAGGTGTCATTAGACAAAGGAGGCAGAGCTGGAGAGGTGGCTATAAAGCATATTTACCAGGATTGAGTACAGTGCCTTAAAATATGGTGGCCCAGAGGGCATGCAATGAATATAATGCAATGAATCTTTAAAGAAACATTTTAAGGCTGCAGAGTTGTACAATACTGTCAGGGTGCTTTCTTTTCTATCATTATGAGTTCAATGTAATGCAATATGTGTTATTGGCACTAACTGTTCTGTAATGTGTTCTTGATGGCACTTTGTTTATGTCAATTTCATCTGTGTGGAAGGATGAGATGAACTGTATGTAGCACTACTAGTCCAAGACACATTTCTCCATGGGGATAATAGGCTGAGGTTTTTTCCAAGTGTGTCATGTTTCATGTGTCATATCATATCATATCGTATCGTATCGTAACCTAAACTCACCTCAAAAATGTATGTGACGTGCTTTTGTGCACTCTCTCCTGACTTGTCATGAAGTCAGACGAGTCATGAAGATGGCTATCCTTTAGTGGTGTTTGAAAAATAATGTGATTTTGCTCAGATATTATTGCAGTTCAATCAGACAACTCATGCTTTATTGCAGTACATTTACAGCTCACCATTCCCTGAATAGGAGGGAATACATGGGAGGACTCTGAGCCTGCAGGTGCATGCTGGGGTGGTGATGGGGCAGTAGGTGTCACTGGCAGTCAAAGAGGAAGATGGGTAGATTTTGCAACTTAAATAGCGCCAAATTGGGAAGGTGAGTGAGTAAAGCAGTGCAGCCTGAACTAGCTCACAGGCTTCGCTTCATTTGAGTCCCTGGAAATACTTATATTGTGTTGTGAGTTTTGCAGTGTCTTTGTGTATTTGCAGGCATTGTAAGTTTTTGCAGCACATGCACCACAAATTGATGAAATGTAGAACCTCTCAATTTTTGTATGCGTTTTTGCATGTGTTTTCTTGCAGCTCTAGGGGTAGTACAAAAATATGCAATGGGAGAAGCGCAATAAATATGACACGCTTACTGTCTCAAGGTCTAAAATTTAGAGCAGTTCAAATAAAAGCACCCTAATAGAGGCTACTGCAATAATTCAGCTAAGAGGTATTTGTGAAGGTGGGGTTTTCTGCACAGCAGTCATTTAACTCGTGGAACAGTCTCAGTACAGACCAGTGGTAGCTGTTGGCGGTGTGCTTTTAAAAATAGCAGGTTTGACTCTCATGTCGGACGTTGCACTTGCGACTCCTCAAATGATGACGATCCGACTCATCAGTGGAAGGCACTCGGTTGGCATTACATTTTAGTATTGCCTTGGCTCACTTGGAACCCCGGCTGGTCCACTCTGGCCTGGAGGAGTCAGGGGGACCAAACAGGACCACAGAAAACAGTTTTTTTTGCTACCCATTATTTCATTTCTCACAAAACAGATAGAGGAGAGAGGACAGGAGCAGATGGACACAGAGATGAACCTCCTCACAAAGTGATGGATGAATGAATACAGCAAAAGAAAGACAGTAACACACACACGGACTGACACACAAATACATAACAGTTCCTTTAAAAACTATACTGGTGGTATAGACTACATTGATACATTGTTTCATTTTTCAACTACTACACACTTTTTTTCTCCCACTCTGGTCCAGACACCGCACCACCCGCAGAGTGTTGTGTTTCCATGAAGACTGACCCGAAAAGACATGTAGTACGTCATGTTTACACGGGTCCCGATTGTAAAAATGAAAGGCTAAACAACAGAGACACACGTACACAGTACACAAGTACACAAGTACACAAGTACATGGGTTATTTGTGGTGCTGGTCATTTAATTTTATAAATGGACCGCTGCAGAATTCAACTGTAGCCACACTGATGCAGCCAACAGAGCAACAGATTGCTGTTTCTAACACACCTGGTATCAGATATTATATAAATTATAGCTGTAATGCGTACAGAGCTGGTCCCACCACCGTGTGGCAAGTGGGGGTGGTTCTGTATGAAATGCTCCACTGACGTGCATGTTTTGGGACCATCAGCTTCCTCATAAAAGAGCAGAGAATTGACACCAGACTGTGCAAGAGTAAGATAAACTCTATCAAACACAGCACACACACCTGCGTATTTACTCTCACATTCTGAGCCGTCACCTTCATCTTTCCTCTTCTCTCTCTTCTCCAGATTGCCAGGATTTCTTGAAGATGTGTTTGACCATAAATTCGGGGAAACGCCCGTTGCTGGAGGAGCTCCATCTTCATCCTTGGCTCAGGCAAGATGCATACACACACATGCTCACGCACACACACACAGACATTTGGATCACTACGAATGCTCAGTACAAATGTTTTTCTGTCTTTACAGGAGGGGCAATGTAAACACACCTTCCATGGACTCCAGGCTTTAGTTTTTATTAGCTTTTTTTTCATTGTTAGTTATAGTTAGTTAGTTAGTTAGTTACATGACAATGTAACTCAATTTAATAAAAATCTAATAAAATTATATATAAATATATGTGTCAGTCTTTTTGTTTTTTTAATCTACCTCCAGTTTCATGTTGACAAAAACACTGAGGAATGTACTGATTTTATTGGTCTTGAAAAATAGAAAATAAAAAGTTTGTGTTTGAGATCAGAAGTGAGTTGATTTAAAGTCATGTGTTCAAGTTTTTTTTTTTTTTTTGCTCTCATTCAAGGTTTGATTAAAATAAATCCCTGTATCAGTAAACTCATTTATAAAGCATACTGCAATGCGTTGTTTCCCCTCCACCCAGACTCGAGGTTGCCAGATAGCCATGTGCTAACTTCTGCCCTGTTCCAGCTTTGTGGCTCTGGTACCCTGAGAGTTACTCACACAGTCTCTACTCCGCTGGAACTGTGACAATGTAGTAATACAACAAAATAAACCGGATAAAGCTGTATACACGCACTGGGAGAATGGATCATTCTGCAAAAAGCTAGGAGTGTGTCAAGGAGAAGATTAACCACTCTGGGTTAGGGTTAGCTGTCTCCATCAATTCAAACACATCTCCTGTGCAGATTCTGGTTTTGTTTCTGCTTTTGTAAATATGGTTTTGAGAGTCATAGCGAGGTCTTTTAATGTTAGTAATGTCAGACATAATCCACAATGCTTGTAGCTGCAGCTCAGTTGTAACTGGCAACCTGGATGCCGAAATGCTACTGATGTTGTGATTGCGAGAGAGCGGTGGGTCGCGCAACAGGCCAAAACACAAAATCAAAACATAAACATGATTTGCGTGCAACAAATAAAATTAATTTAAATGTGAATATTCTGGCTGTACTATTGTTGTCAGTTAGATCAGGATTTCAATGATTCCTTAGTCTCTGGAGACATATTGGGTCATTTTATGATTACTTGCCATACATTTCAGAACATGCGCTTCAGCTGGGATCAGCAAAGTCTGGTAGCTCTGGGGTTTTGCTCAACTTTTGCTTTATTTTGTTGTGTTTTTGTATGTTTTTGTCGTATTGTGTCAACTACTGATGGATACTTCTGTGGGAGAGGAGATTCTTCAGGAGAGAAGCTTCTGTCATTGGAAATGGAGCAAGTCTGGAGGATGCCACCCTGTTCCAGCTGGATGAGGAGGTGCTTCCATGGTTGCTGTGCTGGTGGTGCAGAGGTTAAAGGCTTGGAAGTGGAGATGTACTGTAGGTCCTTTCTGCCGTCAGTCATCATGCAAAATATCAACTCTCTGCTCAACATGAGTGATGAGGAGCTGGAGATATAGATGAAGACTCAGGAAGTAGACATTTTTTCAAATCAAAACAATACTTGTGTACATCCCACCAACAGCTACTGCTGAAGTTCCATGTGAAGTTCTCCATGAAGTTGTTGCTAGGATACAGACTAAACATCCTGAGGCACTTGACTTTTGGTGGAGGCCATTCTGAACAACTCAAATCATCCTCTTCATAACACCTTGATGGACCAAGAAAAGAGTGGTGGTGGACAGCTCTTCTCTCTTCACTGCAGGACGGAAAAATATAGAAGATCCTTTGTACCTTCAGCCATCAGGCTTCTTCATTCTTCTGCAAATGGTTGAGCTGACAGACAAATGAATTCGTATTCGTATTTCTTACATATAGCTACTTTAAGAAGAACTATCAACATTTAACTGTGGGTAACTGGTAAAAAAAATCTGATTAACTGATGAATGCAGTGTTCAATTCATGGAAGAAAGAGAGGGGTTTGAATGCATGAACAGGAGAGAGAATTACACCACAGTGTGCTTAGGAATATTTCAGTTAGGGTGACACATGTGTCTCCCCATGTCAGCAAGTATAGGTGAGGAGATTAAACATTAGCTGTAGGTACATTTCTACATAGGTGATAATATAGAAAATATGGTAGACCTGTATTTGTATATATATATATATATATATATATATATATATATATATATATGTATGAACATGTGTACAGTGTCAACAGTCAGGAGATTTAGTAAGACTGACGGAGAGATGTGTGTGCATGTGGGAGATAAAGAGAGAGATAGCCTTCACTAACTTAGGTGGTAATAAAATGATGTGTAGAATCTCTTCAGCTAGCTATGATTGTGCTTTGAGTCACAGTAATGTATCACACACTTATCACACCAGCAGAATGTCATATAATGTACAAATGAGACAAGTTAATATGTCAACACAGATTTCACCTCTTTTTTTGTGTAATAATTAACTGTGTGTCTTCTGGGTGGATATGAATCAGTGTATGTAGTTAATCTTTTAAGAGTGAGGAGAATGATTAGTTATTCTTTAGTCAGTGAACTACATATCGTTATTGACCTGTGAGCACAGTCCTGACACACAAACACGCACGCACGCACGCACACACACACACACACACACACACACACAGGGGCATGGAAGGACAGACTGAATCACAGCACTATAGTGAAGTAACAACACCTACCAACAAGAGACATGAGAAGGCTTCAGGTGCCAACTTCATCACACACAGAGCTACCAAAAGGTTGAAGCTCAAGAGTGTGGAGATCACTTCAGTTCTCTGTAGAGTTAAAGTAATGGCCTCAACTTCAGACCAGAACATGTTTAAAATCAAAACTAGCCTGGCTCTACCCACCTATGTGCTTCTGCTCAGTTTTAATTTCCCTTCAGAACTCCGTCTGGGATTGAAATGCTTTTGCAGTGTTTGTCCCGCAGAGAATCTACCGACCAATCACAGGGAGTGGGTGAGAAGGTTATGCGCTAATTTGGAAGCTGTAGTTCAGTAATGGAAGCAGAAATGGAAGTTTGTGAAACCATTCATTCCGTTGTGGCAAGACTGATGGTTGAATTGATGAATTGATGGTCATTATTTATAGCGTGCAGCAGCTTCATTGTGTTCCAGCTGGTTCTGTTTTCATGACATATGTCATTACCAAACATTAGTGACTGGGTAAAGGCAGATCCAATAGTTTTAAACTTGTACTGTAACAGTGTATAAACAGAGTATCCACCTGTCAGGAAATAAACATTTCTTAATGAAGAGTGGCCAGCCTCTGCACCAATGAAATAAAGGACAATTGACTGGTTAGGACCAGGCTAAGTCAAAACACCCAGTGTGTAGATCATTTGCCTTGATTTTGATGTTTGTCGACCAGGAGCAACCATACCTTGAGGTATGCTTGTGTGTATTGATATGCTTGGTAATCTGTTAGTCCCCACCATGCAGTACAGTGATCTGACCTTGACATGATGCTTAAGTGTTAATAAAATCCACACTGTTGGTCCAAGTGGGTGTGATGTTTGACTCGCACATAACAATGGATGCATCTACATAGAGGTCCAGACAGAGCTCCTCAACTTGTTTGCAATGGTCTAAATGGACGAGTCAAAGAAAATTGAGTCCTTGGGTGAATGTCCCCTGGGAAAAAAGCTTCTTGGGGTTATCCAGATCATGGCAGCACATAGATCTGAAACAGAAAAATTCAAGTTGAGAACAGTAGTTGAGTACAGCAGTCCCTGATACTTTTTGTTGGAGCAGTCTGTGATCCAAATTTTAGAGGATGAAGGGAAAGAAAAGTCACAGAATGCAGAATCATTTCAAAATTGAAAGCATTGCCTTGTGAATGTTAAAGCAGATGCCTACAGTGATACTCCAAAGTGGGACACAAAATATCCCTGGACTAAAAACCCAACCTCTCTTCCTAACAACAGGAAATGGAGTGGAAGCCACATTTCTGAGGATAGAAGAAAAGCTCAGGTTTCTGACTAGACCTCAAATTAGCAGTAGAAAGGTGCACTGATGGTAAAGAACCTGAAAATTTCTCAATGTCCCAAAGGAATAGAGAAGACCATAAACCTCAGAGCTTGCGCTTTGTATAGTGAAGACAGCCCTGCATAACCTCAGAAGAGATGCAATTCTCACATGATGAGAATTTCAAAAAGTACTTTTCATGGCAACCAACCTGGCAAATGACAGACCCTTAGATGCCAAGACTCAGAACCGGCAAGACTGCAGACTAACAACAGCCAAAATTCTCTGCTTCCAGGCAGCACTGGACCTAACAGAGATCCAGGAACCTTTGAGTCTGAGGGATATTTTACCTAGAGGTATTCAGACAGAGGTGGACAAGTTCTGGAAGGTGTGGACTCAGTTTGGCTGGACTTGATCTGTTTGTGAGAAGTAGCACACAAGGGAATAATATGTGACATTTATGACTAGCAGACCGGACTGCTTTGAGGGCTCAGTACAAGCTTGCCAGATTGGTCACTGTCAGCAGCATTGAAAGGGTATTGTGAAAAAATTTAATGTGAAAACATTTTCACGGTACCCATAAAGCCTGTCAAAGAGGTGCCGCAAACAAGACTGGGAAAACAAAGGGAATTTACAGTCTGCAGTTCTCCACAGAGACATCACATGTGTAATCGTAGTGCCCCTCCAATCAGACCATGCAGTGTTACCATGTCGGGTTCAAGAACAACAAGAAATACTGCTGCAGGTGTTGAGTTTGATCAGACAGGTGGAACACTTGTGTAAATATGTGGAAAGAGAAAGAGACAAAGCAAAGAAACCAGAAATTAAGATGCCACTGATCTAAACTGAAAAAAATGAACTTTATTCTCATCATTAATCAAAAGCACATTTAGCTCACAAATACAAACACAATATATCACATTTTGATATTGCATAGTCTTCTAACCAATCTTTTGGTTCATAGCTCAACACATACTATCTAGATCTAATGTCTACTATCTAGATGCTTTTATAATTCTGAGTGGAGTATGGGTCTTGTCAGGCACCAGGAGTACAAGCTGTGTAACTGTTTACAATGCAGCTGGTGCATTCCAACAGCTGTCGAGGGTCCAACACACAGTACTGAGTCATAGTGTTTATTTCTTTATTTTTATTATTCCTCCTCACCATTTGTTTAATTTGGTTATTTTTTTCTCAAAATCTATAAAGTAAGTCTTGATGGGAAATTCAAAAACACAGATGTCTGCAACTTTCTGTGATGAGATTGTCTTTTGACAAGTCAGTGAGGTTTTTTTTTTGTTTCTCTTTGTCTCTTTGTATATGCTATATACTCCTATTACACAGTACAGAAATCTTTAGTGACAAGTGTAATTAGCTGAGGTTGAGCTGATTTGAAACTTTGAAATGTGAGCTGGGCCCAGTGAGGGTTCATTAATGTGCTATCTATCTTTGTGTGCATTTGTGGGTTAGCTAAAACTATTTCAGATGCTTGATAGTTAGAGAAATCAGGGTGTCCAGATCAGATCAGAGTATGATGAATGAGTTTGAAGCTTTTATTTATAGGGGTGGCCATGGCCACCCCTATAAATTTGCTGGCCACCCCACTCGCCACCTCACTCACCAGTCACACAATTTAATGTGATAGGTGTCAGATATGCTAGGGACGCTGGGGACATGCCCCCACTACTTTTTGTCATGAACAATTTTAACCCCACCACCAAATAAAATGAACATGAGCCTAATGAAGAAAAAACATTGGTACATGTAAACCTGTTATGACCGAATAGGCAGCTGAAACCACCGCAAGTGCGCACAACGCTTAGCTTCCATTACACAGGAGCCCACTCCCAACAATGTTATGTAGCCTTGTTTAAAGCAGATGTCAAACTCTTTCTGTCATCGCCTGCGTTGGACAAAGGTTTACATCCAACATGTCACCGTTCACAAAATCACCATATTAAAGTTTGTGACGTGTCTGTTTGGAGCACAGCTGCTGACAGATGTGCAGCTGACAGTGACAGTTTCCTCATCACTAAACCTGGGCCACCAAGTCTCTTGGACATATAAAGACACAGGCCTCTGTATATTCTGTGTTTGTCCTCTCTTCAACCGCCTCCTGACTGATTCCATTTCCATGTTTTCCATATTCCATGTTGTAAATTGTTTTCTTGTCTGTATACAACATCTACTGCACGTCTGCCCGTCTTGGGTGAGGGATCCCTCCTCTGTTGCTCACCCTGAGGTTTCTCCTGTTTTTTCTTGGGAGTTTTTCCTCAGTCGATGTGAGGGTCTAAGGGCAGAGGACGTTGTCATGATGCTGTGTAAAGCCCTTTGAGACACACTGTTTGTAAAAACGGGCTATACAAATCAAATTGCCTTGCTTTGCCTTGCTATTCAGTTTTTGCCGGTAGGTAACCGTGAAATCTGGTGCACACCTGGTGTTTCTCTCGCACTCGCTCACTCTTGATTGGCATATAAATGAATGTTTTATGAAAATAAAAACTAGTGAGGAAAAAAGATGCACGATATGAGCATCAGGACTTGTAAAGCTGTTGAGTTGAACTTGTAAAGGGGTCGAGTCACAGCACCATGGACAGCGCTGTTTTTTGTTTTTCTTTCCAGCCCAAGTTCAATTTTCCCTCCAATGAAGGGAAACGACATGAAGTGAGGAGAGAGAATCCCTCTGACCCAGTTGGAACAGAACAGAACCTTCCCGGTACTGGGACCTCCTCATGGACAGATTAATCACTGCCGATGTTTGTATCAAAATAGGCCTAGCTATATTGTTTTACAGAACAATCAATTCTATGTAACAGCAGTGAGCACCCCCATAGAGTCAGAATGGTACGATCTTTTTTTTTTTCATAACCAGATTTTGCGATGATCAGACTCCTCCCAACAGCTATTCGGGGTCATCTCTAGTAGTGTTAACAAAAGTCAAAATGAGCGGAACATAATTGTACCCAGCACCCCTCGAAACACACTCCAGCATGTGGTTACTGTCCCCAGCACTTTTCAGAATAAACTGAGTGTTTCTGTACTTGCTTCTGTTTGTATCTGCCAGTACCTGCTTTTTCTGTCCTGTAACTGTTTTGATTTACAATGAATGTACACCTTTAAATTAAGCCATAAATTAGTCTTTTTAAGGAAAAGGAGAAATCGCCTATTTTAGAAACAATGGATCACCTAACACATGTACATAGCACAATAAAACAGGATTGTTGTGGGACTCAAAATGTTAACTGTACTGTTATTCGTCTATGGACAATAGATCATTAGTAACATTAAATGTAACACGATAAACTCAAACCTAAGTAAACATTCCAGAACATGCGCTTCAGCTGGGAGCAGCAAAGTCTGGTAGCTCTGAGTTTTTCTTTCTTTATGTTGTGGTGTTTTTGTATGTTTTTGTCATATTTTGTCAACTACTGATGGACACTTCTGTGGGGAGAGGAGATTCTTCAGGAGAGGAGCTTCTGTCATTGAAAATGGAGCAAGTCTGGAGCATACCACCCTGTTCCAGATGAGATGAAGAGGTGCTTTTGTGGTTTGCCGAGCTGCTAGTGGTAAAGGCTTGGAAGTGGAGAGGTACTGAAGGTCCTTTCTGCTGCGAGGCATCGTGGGAAATATCAGCTCAGTATCAACTCTACAGCATACAGTCAGTCACAAACAGCTGGCCTTTTTCAAGAAATAACCAGACTCCTCTAAAACCTCAAAGTTTCGTTTTCTATCTTGCCACAGGTTTGATGTATAAGTCGCAAAATGTTAACATGTTGCAACTGTGCAGCTTCACCTTGGACAAAGCTAAGTAGACGATTCCCCTGTGTTTCCAGTCTTTGTACCAAACCAGGCAACACGTGTCACACCACACATGCCTCTGTGGAGAGGGATGATGGGACTGTTTACACATCACAAATAAATGGGTGCTCTGTTGGATCTTATTCTCTTCCTCACTTTCTCTGTCTCCCTCGCACACACACACACACACACACACACACACACAAACAAACACACACACACAACACAGGCATACAACTCATAGTGAACTCCTCCTGGCCTCTTGTGGTTTTCACTGCACTTCTACTCAACTCACAACTCTAAACCAAAACAAGTACATGAACCTTACACACATATGAGCACACACACAAACACGCACACACACATGCACACGCACACACACCCACACACAAACACAATGGTGGTGGTACGAACACTCACTCATGGTACTGTCCACATGGCTTCAGGGGACATTACATTTTCTTAAATTCAATTCCTGGGGAGTTGTAAACTTTTAAGTACCTAGAGCAGGGGTCATGAGTGTTTTTCAGGTCTAGGTTTAGGTAACCCTAGTGCCTTGTATAAACGTACCTTGTTATTATGCATTCAACAGTAAGCTTTTCAAGTAGGTTCATATATTCATGTTTTTAAGGTACAGTGAGCAGGGTGGCTGTGCCACTGCCACTTAGAAACAGACCTTGTTAACTGATGCCAAGGCCAATATCAACAATGTCTGTCAACTGCATGATAATCATGCAGACAAGCTATTCAGATTGATTGATTGTTTTTATTTGATACATAAATGAAAAATATAAAAAATTATCTAATCAACCAAAACATCATGTGACCCCCCTCCAGTACCTCTGCCGACCTGCTAGTGGTCACGGACCCCCTGTTGAAGACCTCTGACCAAGAGGGTCACTGTGTAAACAGATTGAAGTCCCCATGACATAAGTAACACCAGGACCACACACACACACAAACATACACACTGAAGGACACACACAAACACACACCTCAACACATACAAAACAACTTTGTGTTTGTGAGTTAGCAACAAACATAGTGATCAGTGCACAAACATAGAAATGTTGTGTACATCAGCAACAGTAACTGTCAGTCAGACCACACTGTAAACTTATCAAAGAGAACTCAAATGTTGCCTGAATGAAGAATGTTGTTAAATGCAGCTCATGCTGCTTCCCTGCTGAGACACTCAGTGTTGAACAGCTGCTACACATAAGTAAACACAAGATAAACATTAAATTGTGTCATCTAAAAAAATGCATAAATCCCTGTATTCTCATTTTTTCCACTGTATGTTTTATGATTATTTTTTAAATATTATTATTATTATTACTACCAGATAATGATATAGTGTTAAACTGTGACAGTTTACGACTGAGAGTCATGTCTCTGTCTTATTGATTTCATATACCTCTTATTCCTACCATGCAACCACATGCAATTGTTGTCAAGTTGTCAAACATGACAACTCTGGCGGTTGAACAGAAATCTGATTGCACAATACAAATCAATTGTGTCTGTCCAAAATGAAAGTTAGCATCTGGTTTCACTTGCTCTCCTGCCATTAATCTCCTCTGTATCCAGCCATGGCTGAGGCTGTACCCTGTAGCACGGCTGTGTTTCTGTTAGACACACAACACTACAGTAGACTGTTTGTTGCTGTGAGCAGTGAATAGATAAGGGTATAGGATGTCCTATGCAAATGAATTTCATCCCAGGTTGATTTTTGGTGCAATGATTCTGCACAGACTGATTCTGGGACAGTGTAGGAGAGTAAAAGAAGTATAGGCCCAATTTGTCCCAGACCATGTTCTGTAAAGTCAAGGAAGCATCACCATATCCCTTTTCACACACAGTACATATTCATGATTTAGATTCAATAGTCCCTGTGACCCTGCACAGATTAGTTTTTTTGCATCAGGGATGCTTGACATCAAAGAGAGAGGTAAATAATAGAATAATAAACAAACAAAAAACATCTGAGCCTTCATAAAGTAGATGACACAATAGAGGTGTTGTCACATGTTGTATGTGTCTCATAAAGTATTGTTGGACATGAGCTTTTAAAGGCGCACATTGGTTATGATGTCATTGTCTGTGGTTGTCCTGTGCATATCTGCTGAATTTCTACAGACAAAGAGTGAGTGTAAGGTAAAAGCTTGTAACCACTGAAAATAAAGCATGAATAATGGTGCACATGCTGTTGTCTCATGCTGGTGACCAGACTTTCTTTCTGCTATACCTTATTGTTCACACATGCACACACAAAACTGGGCCAACAATGCAAGGAACACACAGTTCATAGAAATATGAGCAAACCCACAGTTCTCACACTTGGGTTTACTGTGTCAGGGTGACGTGCTGTCATTGTTCTCATACAGGGAGGCAGTGAGCTCAGGCCGCAGTAATGCTATGGAGTTAAAAACAAACAGGTTACCCTGCTTCCTCCGTCAGCAGCGGGGGTTCCCAGGAATGAATGCATGCAGCTCCTTTCTCTTTTAATTTCCGTTCTAGAAATAGGTGATTGCTGCATTCACTAGGTATCCAGGATGTCACAGTCAGTAACACCGTGAAAGAGTGTGGAATTCTATCTTGACACCATTTATCCCTCTGGGGTCATGGGTATAATTGGTCGTTTTTGAATTTTACCTTTATATTTCACCTTAAAAATGGGTTACTTTGCCTTGTTTGGTGTCATTTTTTTAAGCACAACCTCACGTGTGACTTTACAATTATATTTTCATTTTGACACACTGTATTAACACAGTGGACCTAAAATCACACCAAAAACACAAAATCCGAGTAAAAGTTAGATTTCTTACTGTGAAAACCACAAATATGTTCAACGGATCATTTTTGTAACTTAGAATGCAAATATAAATTGTATATCTCAAAACTTATCTTAGCAAACAACAATGTTATTTACCACTATTTACATTAAAATTCAATCAATACTTCAGGCGTTTTTTGTACAACTATTACGACCTGCTCCACATTCATCAGTCGCCTCACTGTTTTGTCACACAACAAAAAAACGACTGCGCTACACTCTAAACACACGACACTACACACTACACTACACACTAACTATACACTCAAAATACGCTAAATGTCACAAATCTCAAAACTCGCTCTCTCTCTCTCTCTCTCTCTCTCTCTCTCTCTCTCTCTCTCTCTATCGCCGCCGTAACTCCCACAGCTTTCGTTTTTTCCCCAGCACCCAAATGCCGCGTATTGCCATTTCATTGTTTGATTGATTGATGTGGTGTATTTTTCCACCAATAGGAAAGGGCTGTCATGTTTTTCTTTTGCTCGGAAGCACTTTCTGCTCGCGAGCTCTTTCGTTAGGCGTAATAGCTCGTTTTTACCGGTTCTTCCTGCCCCAAACGTGCACGAACGTGACCAAAGTATTCAGGAAAAAGCATGGCGTAAATAATTTATCACAAGTCTGGTTTTACTTGGCCTATCAACACAATTTAAACACTGCTATATAGTTTGAGGTCCGCACTTTCGACACAAGTTGAAACTGAAACTCGGCGAGGCTGTGTCTTGCTGCTATGTCATCTTAAATTAGTCATGTGATTTAGATGCGTGGGCGCGCTGCTCGACTCCAGAGGGAAAAAAATCTAACCAACAGCTAATATAATTATCATTATGACTGGATCAAATAGACAAAACAATATGTAACTGTAATAGTTACATTACAGGGTTTTTTCTTTCATCTTCCATTTATTGAGTGTAATTAGATGATTGATTAGATCAGATTAGATAGATTAGATACTTTATTGACCCCAAAGGAAATTCAAGCATCCAGTAGAAGCAAAGACAGACAATTAGAAATAAGTAACATTAAAAAAAGCAATATAACACAGAGCTCAAATTTGAGCCTCCTATGAGTAGTGAGAGAAAGAAAAATATACACTATATCATCCAAATGCTATATAAATACTGAAAATACAATAAATTGGAAAAAAGTAGAAAAAATAACTGAAATTTTAAAAGTTAAAGCCAAATATAAATATGCATCAACACCACCTCTCCAGCACATTTGATGTATTTCTGCTGATGGTTTTGGTTCTGGAGTCTCTGTGCTCTCAGCAGCAGCAGCAGCAGCAGTCAGCTGTTTTCACTGAAAAAGCTCTGATGAATCGATTGTACATTACCTACCACACACCAGACTCTTAACTGTGTGCAGGACCGAAGTGGAACTCATTTTCAGCCCTGGAGTTTCATGCTTCAGACTGGTCCACTTCAGACACTTTGGGGTGTGCTCATGCAGACCCGACTGCAGAAACAAACGGGGGGTGGGGGCTGTTTCTCTGTCCTGGTGCTGTCAGTTACTCATAACACAGTAGTGTTGACCCAATACCACACTTTGGTATACTTTTCGATACTTTTCCTAATAAAGGGGGAACACACAAAAAAGACTTTATCACATGATCCCCACCCCACCCCTCCACACACACATTACCTACCACTGAGAATAACAAATGAATGAACTGCAACTTTATGTAACAAAGAAAGTATTGTATTATTATTTACATAATGTACATAGTGGAAACCCTGCTAACAGCTCTCTGATCCTCCCAGGACACACAAATGACAGACTGAAGATGGAACTGTGTTTCATGTGATCCTAACTTCATGTGATACAAACTGATTTAAAGTTGTGAATATTAGACCTGGACGACAGCAACAGAGAGAAACAGTTTGATTAGACGCTGGATAATTTAATATCTATGCACAAGATGCACAAGATGCTCATATCATATCCCTGGACCTACTAGTGACAGGCACACAGCCAATCATTTAAAGGCTGTGCAGTTTGGTACCATAGCCATGTGTGTTTATTGACAACAGAACAGCATGAAGGGAGAACATGAGCGCTGAAGGACAGGAGGTTGTTGGCAAACTTATAACGCAGTGACCTTAAAATAACCACAGAGAGACCTTACTACACTCAACATTGCTGTTAGCGCTGTTAGAGACGTGTTTACTGCTCATACATGACACATTCACATTCATCGTGACATTTAGGCCACCAGTCTACCGTTATGGTATGATGTTATGATATTGAAGGAGACAGAGCTCAGGTGGGTCCGGCCCAATGTCATGGCTGGTGCGTGGTGCAGGATCTCGCCACCAAGTTGCTACAAGACAAAGTTACATGGTGTTGCATCACAGGCTATTATTAAATCATATAACTTTATTTATAGTCTTTTATAGGTGGAGGTGGCCCAGGAACAGTGGTAGCAGCATATGTGATCAATGACTGAACACCAGCCCCCAAAACAAACAAACAAAAAAAAACTGTAAACAACGGCCCTGGTGGCCCAAACATCAGACCACCGGGAATTGTCCCGGCCCTCCCGATTAGCCACTCTGGGCCTGAGTGTGTGTCCCCTGCATGGTTGGCCTAGAACAGTGACCATACTGGCGAGAGTTGGTGGAAACCAAAGCATTACTGTTACTTTGTCATTTTAAAGGGAGGTTTAATGCTGATATTGGATTCAGAACTCCATCCTTGATCCAAAACAGTGAGGCATTAATAGCAACTTCTCCACTGACGGAAGGTAGAGCTACACCTAAATCCTCAGTTCTTATCTTTGTTGAAGTCAGCAGTCTTTGACAGTTTGAAGCCCCATATCCTGCTATCTGTGTTCTCTGGGCTAAATGACTGGGTGCTCCTTCATTGTCTCATGGGAAGTATGGACCTTCTTATCCCCTCTCCTCCCCAGAAGCATTGGTACGGTCTTTCCTGCCCAGTGACCCCACTGTGTCTCCACAGATCTCATCTTGTCTTTCTGACGTGTTGACATGGATAAAGGAAGACCATTTTCACCCAAACCTCTCTAAGGGCGTTTCACACCTGAAAGTCCAAACCAAGGTCCAAACTAAGGTCTGTGTTTTTGCTACTTTGTCTACATTGATCCGGTTGGTTCTGGTTTCACTCTGCATTAATGTGAGTGCGCCAAAGAACTTTTTATGACATCATTACCTACATATGCTGCATACACTTGACATTAATTGGTTTGTAAACAGGCGTGTGTGTGACATAGTTGCATCACCAAAACTGTCCTCAAATTGCTCAAATCTCCTGGCAGTACAGCTGCTGTACCCTGTTGTATAGTACTGTACCCCCCACATTCATATGACCCTCTGTATGAATATATGTATGTGACAAAAAAGGCTAGTTAGCAAAGTAGCAATCTCAGAAAATGAATGAACAAGTTGGCATCATAGCAACGATAATTACTGTATACTGTTATGCCGTTGCTACCGAACCATGGTTTAGTTTGGTCTGGACCGAGACCACCTCTTTTGGTCAGAACAATTTTCAGGTTATTGGTCCAGACCATGGTCTGGACCAATAACCTTATACTAATCTTAGACTACAGACTTCCTATCTATCAGCAGGCTACACTGTGACTGACATCTCTATGACAACCTCCACTGACATCAGGCCGTCTGACTCTGTTCAAGGATTTCAGTTAAACTTTAAACTCATCTTTATGCCTCATCTTACACTTAGTGTTTCCTCCAGCTTATCTGTTATCATTGATTTCAGCCTCTCAGTCTATAAAAAGTAACACTTATGGAATAGTATATGCTGTTTTCCTTAATCTTATTGCTCTGTCTCGCCCTCTGTCTTGTCTCTCCTGTCCTTCCATGTGTTCCCTTCTCCTTCTGAAGGATACACTTGGTTTGCCTCTTGTGTAATCTGTCCTCTTACCCTACGGTGTGCAGTGTCAGTTCATGGGCTCAGTTGATGGATTGGAAATTGTCTGATAAATGACTTTAATCAGAGAGGAGAAATAAAAATGACAGTGTAGAGAACATTCCATCATGATGGATAAGGAAATCCTGTGGGAAATCTTTTATCTTATTTTCATTTGTACGGAAATTCCTTCTTCGTGTTTTAACTAGCTCTAAGCCCATACCACACACTTCAAAGATCCTGTTCCAGCTCTTTTTCAGCTGTTACAGAGAATTCCCCAACCAGGAATGTGTGCACAACAATACAAGGATAATGGTGTGCGGCTTAAGTCCTCCATGTGTGCACAAGGCACTGCTGAAAGGCAGTTAACTGCCTATGAAAATCCCATCTACTACATATGTCAACATGAAATGTGTAAAGACTGGGTCAGAGAGCAGAGCATGTTGTCTGATCGTTGCGAATGAACTAGCTGAGTTTCCCAGGGCAAGAATGAACCCCTTGGGGATTTCCATATGAATTACAGTACAGTACAGAGATAAGAATTGACGGCTATTGAAATCTATGACTAATTGAGGACTGAAGTATTCATAATTCTAAGCAATTATAACCAAGAATCCATCATATTACAACCCTGATCTGCTGTAGGCGATGGTTGTAACAGGAGGAATGAACATCACCAAAATATAGACAGAAATATCAAAAATATCAATTGTCCACCAGCCTTCTGTAACTGTGTGCACCCAGATTTCTGCAGAACTGCAAATCATTAGATTATTTCAGTTTGACCTGTGAATACAGAGGTATGAATTGTTTGTGTCATGTCATAGATGGAAGGATGAATATGCGTTTAGCATATCTTACCATAAAGCCTGATTGTGTACAATGAAACAAAAATAACTTCTTTAGCTACATGTCCATTTTGCTTTTGACTAATTTTTGGACTGTAATCACACAAGGAAGCTGCAGTTTCAATGTTTAAACTGTAGTTTCTGCTGCCCCAGTCTACTCTAGTTGCAGCTGTAGAAGGAAGTGTGTGTGCGTGTGTTTGTGTGTGTGATGCTTTTGTCTGCTTTTCAGTATTGAGAAACTCAGCCTTTATTATGGGGGAATTACTGTACACTCAACACACACACTGACTCTGTCAATATTGACCCTGTCAGAGCACTTCAGTTCCAGCAGATAGAAGATAAGAACACAACTCACCGTGTTTAGAGAGTGGGAAAGAGAGAGAACGAGAGAGAGAGAGCTGCTGCTGATGGTTATTACATATTCTTTTCCCCTTCCTGATATTTTGGAGAATTGGGGGATTTTCTGTCAGAGGAATGTAAATGCTCATAAATACAGTGACCTCTGGGTGTCTTCAACTGTGAGGTTCTGAGGTCTTCAACTCATAGAAGAATTTTTTCACATGTCCTTGGAGAGGCTGGGGACATGGAGTCAGAGTGGACCATGTTCAGAGGAGGAGCTGTGGCCTCAGGGTTGTTGGTGTCTGTCGGGGCAGCACCCTGATGTCCACGTGCTGGTGGAGGCCTTTAAGGTTTGGTTGGACGAGGGGGCTTCAGAAGCAGCAGATGGGTACTGAGCAGCCAGGAGAACTGTGGCACAGTGGTGGTAGGAGCAAAGAAAGAGTACGGTAGGAGTGCAGAGAGCTAATGGAGGAAGACTTTTGTTTAGCCTAGAGGAAATTCTGGAAAAGCATTTGGCGGCTAAGAAAGTGTTCAGTCAGGAGGGAGAACTCCTGACCCAGACCAGAGATGTGGGAGTCTGTAGACTGAGACCAAGTCTCAGCTACCACCCCGGCAGAGGTCGCTGAGGTGGTCAAGAAGCTCCTTGGTTGCAAGTCGCCAGGTATGGATAAGATAACCCATGAGATGTGTGGGACTGACATGCCTCTTCAGTGTCACATGGAGGTCAGGTGCAGTGCCTGTGGCCTGTACTGCAGGAGTATGGGGTGTAAGGAATTCATGTATCTCAGGGTCTTCTCAGTCTGGAACCCTCTGATCCTACTACCACTGTGACCTGATATGGATGCATGGATGGATGGATGGATGGATGGATGGGTGGATGGGGTTAGTTACTGTAATGTATATGGAGGATTTAGTTAATCCACATTATTTGCAGCACCTAATGCTGCACCTCTGAGCAGCTGGTGATTCAGATTATCTTTGTTCATTAATATCCATAATTACAAAACTTCTACTACACTGAAATTTGATTAGCATGAATAGTAGCTTCAATGTCATTTTCCAGCGAGTGTAAAAAGTCTGCATGAAGCAGAACCCAGGAACAAACATGTCCTGAGGAATCCCTCATGTACATTAATGTAGATCCCTATTTATTTTCACATTACTGCTGTGCAGAGACATGTGTGTGCCTGTGTTTGAATAGGCATTTGTGTTTGAGCATGTGTGAGTATGCTTGTGAGCATGCGTGCATATGTGTGTGTTGGGTGAAGCAGTGGTATATTATGTGACATTCCATCTCCACTGAAGCCCATCATAATGCCCCAGGGACAATCACTTTATTTTGCCCCTAATCATACACTTTAGCATCTCATGTCAGTAATGAGGAATGCATACAGGGTACAAGGAAAAAAGAAAGTCTCTATACATTCTCTAGTCTCTAGACTGTTCACAGGAACAAGAAAACACACGCTAAAGCCGGGCATACACTGTACGATTTTTCAATGTTTGAAAATCTTGTTGTTAATACCAACACACACTGTACAAGTAAATCTTATACGATGTTTGACCAAAGGTCATGATTTATGTACTAACTGTATGGTCCAATCATCGACACACACGACCAGAGAGCTCACACTGTTCGGGTGAAAATGGCCCATCGGCCCCTGCTGATTGTCCTGCCTTTTGATAGCTGTCAATAAGATAGCTGAAGCTCCGATGCTGGTTTGTTTATTAGCAACCATGCCAACGAAGCAGAAGAAGCTTGCTTTTCTCTCATTCGTGGCAGTCGTGGTAGCTGTAGGAGGAAATGTTGAACAGGCATTGATGTTGTTGCCACAGCTCAACTTATCTTGCCTCCGTATTTCCAGTCCACTCACTTTCACAGGCACACTGAGGGAGAAATGCACAGGTTGGCGAATCGGCTCATGGCTCTTCTTCCACTGTGCGAAAGCTTTTGCCGGCCGACGTGTCAGATATTCATCTGACCGTCTGACAGTAGTCCAGGAGCAGATGATCAGCTCCCCCTGTGCACTGAATGGGAAAAGACGCCCATTGAAAGGGGAAGTAGGCCCAAGCGTCGCCAGGTTGTGTGTCTCCAAAATCGGGTCAAAAAGGGGCTAAAATTGTACAGTGTGTGTGCCTTAAACAAACACAAAAAGAGAAAAGAGAAAAAACTCTTCACTAAGTTGAGAGAGAAAACTTTTGGTTACTTGATTAGGTTTTTTGTTGGATTTGTGTTGGTGATCAGAGCAGCACTGGTTGAAATGTCAGCTCCTTAACCCTCTGATGCATGAATTATGAAAGCCTTGGTCAAGATTTTTTTCTGAAGTGTTTTTATTCTTCTCAGGACATGAAAAAAATGTTCAACTTTTTTTTTTCCAAAAATATGATTTTTTCATAAAGTAACAGACATGTCCAATCCAGTAGACTACATGTGCCTGAGCACTCAACATAAAACATTGTGAACTTACAGTAAAAATGAATTAACTTGTGTTCTATTGTAAATATACAAACCCTTGTTTCTTTTTATGCTTTGAAAAACATTTCAACAATTTTTGGGAAATTTCAACACTGTATAGGCCCAATGTTTAGGCCTGAATAAGAAAATCAATGACACTCATAGCCGTGAATCTTCCACCTAAATGTGTCAAGGGGGTTAGGGTTATCCCCAACAGGAGAAACATTATTGTGAGTCTCCACAGTTCTATAAGGATGCAGGACAGTATTACCAAGCCCTTATATTAGCATGTTGGAGGAAAACACGAACTGATATTTTAGTCTCTGCATCTCCGAACACTTCTATGTTCATCACACCTAGGCTGTATGAAAGTTCGCAAAGCATCCAGGGCACAGTGGCACACAGCATTGCATGCAGTGTTGGTCATCCGTGTCTGTGCAGCATTTTTGGCATCAGTTTGCATTTGGGGCCTCAGTGATATGGGGCCAGTGATATCCTGAACTCTGAACTCACGGGCTACTTTGCTCTCTCTCCGCTTCACGGGTTGTGGGGTCCCACTGGGTCTTCCTCTTTTGCTTTGCTGGAGGGTGCACGAGCCACAGAGGCTTTGAAGAGGAGGAGTCTCATCTTTTCCAAACCAGACATCAGGTAGAGGTGCCAGGCATTTACAATGGTCACATCCAAAAAATGAAAAAACACTCGGATGTACCACCTCTTGTTTCGACGTCTGTGGGGGTACATTGCCAGACATTGGTCAACAAGATCAACCCCACCCATGTGTTGATTGTAAAGGGCCACAGAGAAGGGTTTTTGGACCATCATCATCGTTTTTTCCTTCTTGACCCATCTGTTGGCAACATCTTCAGGGGACTGGCCAGCACAGGACGAGACCATGTGGATGACTGAACTGTCGAGCCAACGTGTGACAGTGATGTTTGCATTATTGCTGACAACACAGCAAGCTCCTCTGCCCATTTCTTTCAGTTGTTTTTCACTCTTGAGTTTCTGATTTGCTCCCTTCAGCCTGTTTGCTCTGCATGTACCTGTGCCATAGATGCCTTGGTCTTTCAAGGCCTCGATGAGTGGAATGCTGCAGAAGACGTTATCAAAAAACACCTTGTGATTTTTGTGTTTTATGTCATCACATGCATGCATCACCACATCTCCAGCCATTCCCAATCCACTGATGCGACCACTACTTGCAGAGCCTTGGTACACTTATATAGCCAGAGGTTCCTGCCCTCACCCACACTTTCACTCCCCAGGGTTTGGGCTTTTTTGGTGTGTATTGTTTGATGGACAGTAGGCCTTTGAAAGGAATGATCTGCTCATCAATGGACTGAAATTCTTCAGGGTCTGCTGCTGCCTTGAATGTCTCCTGAAGTGCACTCAGCAATGGTCTTATTTTGAAGAGCTTATCCGTATTCACTGGCTGGTAAGTCAAGTTATCCACAAAGTGCAGGTATCTCAGGATTTGCTCATATCTGTTTACAGACATGGCATTTGCAATTATATCAATACGAAGGCCATCCTCACTAGACCAGTACATTCGTGCCCTAGGATACCGAATGTACCCCATGATTAGATTGATCCCTAAAAAGATCTGCATTTCTTCTCCTGTCACTGCCAGATTTTCTTTCCCTTTCTGGAGAGCATACAAGTTGGTGTTTCCCTCCCTCCCTCCACATTCAGTTTCCACTCTCCTAGAAAAGGAGGCAAGTCTCCATCAAAGTCATTGTCTTGGATTTTCCAGATATTTTTTCGGGCTTGAGTATGGTCAGGTGCCATGTGCTCATCTTCCACAGCTCCCTGATCATGCTGAGCATCCTCTGCATCCTGCCCCTCATCATCCTCACTTTCTGCATCCTGACTGTCTGTATTTCCATCATCCTCACCTCCTATGTCTCTGTTCTTCTCTGGCAGCCACTCATCATCACTGTTGTCACTACACTCATCATCACTGGAGCTGGATGGAATTTCCTCGACTATTCTGTAGGCTACCTTATTCTTTGCTGCGTTTGAAGTCTACAAAATATGATAAAAAAAATTATTATAGTAACTCAAACTACAGCTAATCGGCACAAAAATGTATATTTTAAATGAATAGCTTATAAATATAACAATTATACACTGACTTATAACCAAAACAGTCACAAGAAACAGTGAAGCAATTATATGACTTGTGTTAAAAAATATACTGGGTGATGCATGATGTCCACTTCATTGGACACATGGTTAATTGTAATTTTCTACATATTGGACATAAAAATTTCATATTCCAAACAGATAATATCCTTCCCTAGATGCTACTGTATATCATCATATCTTTTTTTTTTACCAGTGGGGCTCTTCGAGTATAGAAGGATTGACACGATACACCAGCAGTGGTCGGCAGGGATTGCTGTTTATTGGCCATCTTGGATTCAGAGGAAATTTACTTGCAGTTACACCGACTGACCACTGAATTGACCTCAATGGACTATAGCAGCAGAGAGCACTCTAGAGGCTGATATGCAGTTCCACCATAGAAACCAATGCATTAAAGAGAAAGTCACTTTTTAGTAGCTGTCCACTGTAGTGACCGAGTGATTCAAGGCCCTACAAGGAACTTTCAACTGGATATATATATATATATATATATATATATATATTTCAAAATGAAAGTTCCTTGTAGGGGCTTTAAAGGCAATTTTGTGTTGTGATTGCTGAAAGTAACAGAGGGCTTTTTAAATGGAATTGGCTTTAAGGTTATCATGTCACATAATAATTTATATTAATTATTGTAATTCTAATGATGTATATTACTTCTATTAATGCAAATATGTTATCAAATCTACAGTATTTCAGTTGCTCTTTTTTCATTTGATGTGCATTTACTGTAATATCCACTGGTCGTTCCCTCAAAAGGGATCAGAAGCATTCATACACACTGAAGCAGGTGCACCATGGTATGTTAGCAACACACAGCACTTAGGTTAGATTAGTAAGGATGTTGTTGCACATGAATATTGGCGTTATAATTACACTTTCCTTAACCAGCAATTTTATCTCAACCCAGAAACATTCGGCCCAAAATCCATAAAATGACATAAAATAGAAAGATTCTGATTGTGCTTTTAGGAGCTAACCAACTACTGACTTGTCTTGTTGCAGCCTTCAGAAAACACTGGGGTATGACTCCCAGAGGGAAATCAAATAAGATGTTAAATGATATGAATCAGTTCCTCAGAATCCTTTTAAAAACAACACTTTATTCCACTTAAAGAAATGATAGCAAAGTGCTAAAAACTAAACTAAAATAAATAAATAAATCTAAAAAAAGCCATAAAAACTTATCAGTTAACTGTTGCTTTGTGTTGAAGATTTGGCCAAAATTTGAGGAAGTTCCACTAAAGCATCACAAACAACCCAAAAACAATGTGGCAACATAAAGAGCTGTTAGACTTACTCTGCTGAGACAGAATGTCTGTGTGGGCAGGGTAACATGCTGGAGAGCCCTGAGGGGAAAGGACCAAGATTCTCGACAAAACCAATGAAACATGTCTGCCTTATCTATCAATATTCTCATCTGCAACAGCTGGAAACAAATGGAAAAAACACCTGGACTTGTTCTTTTAGCAAAAAATATGTTTCTAATATGGACAGAAATATTTCATGCCCTGACATCTTGGTTGATTTTAGAGTTACTTATCTGTAAGTGTAACAAACTGTCAATTGATTTTTGCTCAAAAATGAAGGAAAGATGATATAAAACATGATGAGTTTGTAGTCGATCCAGAAATCTCGATCCCTCGGCTCTTTGAAATAAAACAGGTTAGTGTTTGTCAAATTCACTGACCCATGGCACTGTTCTTTGTATGACCTGTGTGTGGGTGCGTGTGTGTGTGTGTATTACCTGGATACCTGAGTACTGTTTTGTTCTCCGTGTCAGAGGTTAATTCATGCTGTAATAATAGAATTAGAACATTTATAAGGAAACTAAGCAGGGAGTCAGACCCAGATATTCCACTGGTGCTTCTCTGCAGATAAATATTTGTTTCAGTTTCCAGATTCCTGTGCATCATAATGCATCATCTCTCCTGCTGGGTTTTCTATCAGACTCTCCCCGTCCACGCTGCTACATTCCCCTCAACCCATCATCCACCTCTGTTTGCTCAGTGACTCAATCCATGGTGCTGGGTACATATTTACCCACAGTCATAGCTCTGCAGGTGACATGTAGGAGCAAGAACAGTAGCCAACAGGAGCCATTAGCACACACACACACACACACACACACACACACACATTTCCATTATCATGACTTATGTGTTTGGTCATATAATCAGATGAATCTCAGGTTTATCAGTGATCATCATAATGATATCTAATGCACTGCAAAAGTAAGTCATCTTGAAAGTGAAAAAGTGACCAGCTGCCTTGGTTGCTCATGCAGTGGAGCATATAGACCAGGGACGTCAATCTCATTTTAGTTCAGGGGCTACATATTTTTTGATCTCAAGTGGGCCAGACCAGTAGAATAATAATAATAATAACCAGTAGCATAATAACCTATAAATAACAAAAACTCCAAACTTTCTCCTTTGTTTTAGTGCATAGAGGTGCAAGAACATTATTAAGATGTTTACAATTAATGAACTATCTTATCTATATGTTCTCGGGCTCAAAGTTAAGGCATTAATGGACTGTCAGTGGAGTCAGTGGAGCCTGACTGTCTATACAGTCTATGGTCTGTATCTGTGTCTGTCTGTGTCACCACTGGGTTTGAAATACGGTAATGTCCTGTATTTGAGGATTAAATAGCGCATCTGGGGGTTTGTCCCATATTTCCGTTTTGGATGTAGCATCATCCCAACCACACTCTGTGAAAAGTCATCCCACGATGGCCATGGCTGGTTTGATCACAGATGAGAGTGGGAAAATTCAGACTCTTGGTTTGACAGTGTCCGACTAGTTTTTAACGATGTCTGTTTCCTGTGGAGGACGGTGGCCTGTCAGATGGAAGCTTCAGGAGGACAACACTCCATTCACATCAAAGCCTGTGATTAGCCTGTGACCCCTGATCGGGGTCACACTTCATTGTTGATGGAGCCGTTGCTGGCTCCAGTGCCAGTGTCTGTCCATTGCCGGTATCAGTGCCGTTGTCTGGAGGGGAGGCTGGTTGGCCTTAGGTGAAAGGTGCACAGGGAGACTGGACTCGAGCTTGGTCTCCCAAGCTTGGAGGAGCTGTGGTGTACCAGGACCATGGTGGCGCTGCGTTCTTACCCGAACAGGAAAGTTACAGTGCAGTGCAGTTGCAGCCGGTGTGACCCCTATTATCCTATTAACACTTTGTCTACCACTTGAATGAGTTTAGAAACATTATTTTAAGGTCAAAAACTACATAGTGTTGCTTTAAGTTCTAATGAACCAACTGTAGGAACATAAATTGTATCCTGCAATACTATATAAGAAAGAATAGAAGAAAATGCAAGTACGGTAATATTAGTATTTTAATCATGATGAATCACAGAGTACATTGCGATTAATCAAGTAAATTTTCATCATTTGACAGCCTTAACATTTACATATCTAACTATCTTATGACAAGCCTGAATTTCAACAGCATTATGCCTCTCCTGTCTTCTATGTAATTTTCACACTTGCCAAATTTATGGTAATTGGATGGTAAATGGTGGTAAATGGTATGGATGGTAAATAAATATAGCGCTTTTCTTGTCACTTGGACCACTCAAAGCGCTTTACACTGTTTTTGTTGCATTCACCCTTTCACACACACATTCATACAGCACTGTTCACATTCAGGCTTTTTGCTGGCTAATCATTCACACACATCCACACATCCGATGACACATCGGAGGGCAAGCATGGGTTCAGTGTCTTGCCCAAGGACACTTCGACATGTGGCCCGGAGGAGCCGGGGATCGAACCACCTTCCGGTTTGTGAACGACCCGCTCTACCTCCTGAGCTACAGCCGCCCATTTATCCGGATGCAGGCCGGATTGAACCCTCTGTTGGGCCGATATTGGCCTGTGAGCCGTATATTTGACACCCCTGGTGTAATTATAGTTTAGTATGACATTATTGTCACATTTTCAACTACAACAGTTTCTATGTTTCTTTGACTGGTGATGATATAGGTTGATGGAAGGCTGTGAGCATCTGCAGTTTGTGAAAGGGTGATTTCTCTAAAAGTAAAGGTGTAATGTAATGAAACAAAACTTCTTACCTTTATATGCAGCTGAATACTGGTAAGATCCTGCACATTGAACATCTGGAGCCTGACTTTTCATCACCTAGTATTATTTTCACAATGAAATGCTTTTAACCTAGGAAGACAAAACTAGTCAAATTGTCACCTCTTAAGGGGAATCTCACTTTTCTACATGTACATAGTTAATATGCGTGTGTGTGCCCACGTCCTCCTGCTGCCCTGCTGCACCACACAACACAGTCTGGACCAACTGGCTGCAGTGATCCAGTAAATCACCCACTCAAACCAACAGATATGAGCAATCCAAACCACTTTAAAATATCTACTGGTTGATTGCCCATTGTCTCAGCACTGCAAGGGACTGTCAGTCCAATTGCAACACATGCCATTCCTGTTTTTCATTACTCTGTAATACTTCTGCAAAACACAAACAGATGGGCAATGACAGCAAGAGGAGAAGAAAAAGTAGAATGAGAGAGATTGAGATGAGTAATACATTATTAGTGTCTGGTATCAGCGACTGTAGTGTAGGAAGAGCAGGAGAGAGGGGTGAGCAAGACGCAGAGACGGACAAGGGGTTTGGTGGAAAGACAGAGTTAGGAGTGGAAGAGAAAAGTTGGAGGGAGGTAGATAATGGTTGAAGAAAAAGAGATAAATCATGGGGACACATTCAGGAAAATAGAAATAAAGAGAGTGGGACAGAGGGAGAGGGAGAGATAGATCACAAACAGTCGTATATCAAAATTTCCCCTCAGTGATTTGATGGCAGCTGGTGGGTTATGACATCCTTACTCAATTATGTCTCCATGGATACAGTTTTTGGCATCAGGCATTGCTGCAAACTGCTGGAAAACACAACACACAGTGACGTTATGTAATGCGTGAGCATGGTGTTTCAGACAGCCAGACAGCCATGACACAGAAATGAGGAGCCAGAGAGACTCACAACACTGGCTCCATGATGAGTAACAGAAGAAGAGCTCTGCACAACAATAAGCAGCATGAGGAATGACTTGAACCCACACCTAGTTTTTTTTGTCAAATCATTTCACAGATGACAGCAGTGGATGTTATGACATGTGCACAATGAAAGGGACGACAGCTGATGGATGCTGTTTCAGCTACAAAGACAGAACTACACAACACCATGGGATGAAGCAAGAAGAAGAAATATTTAATCCAGAATAGGGTTAGATCTGATGATGTGCTCTGTTTTATGATATGTTTGGATCATGCAGTCAAGCTGTCCAGTGTCCAGAGTCCATGTTGGACAATTCTGCACCACATGTGTCTCTGTGTGTTTTCGCTCGGTGGCATCATTTACCCTCCTAAGCCTTATTTACAGTACCTTAATGACAGGACCACAGGCACGATGATGCGTCACTACTACACACACACACAGATGGGCTGAGGGTCAGTTTATGTATGGCGTGAGTGTGGTGTATTTAAGTATTTAAGCGTCATAAACAACAAAGCCCACAGTGGGGCCAATCTCTCAGATGAGAGGCACAATTGCCTTAATGAAGTGTAAAAGGCTGCAGATGCAAACAAGGAGTCTGCAGGTGAACGTCAGACACCGGCCTAAACACTGTTTTAGGGGCTGAAATTACAGTTTAGCTGCTGCTCTGTCTACCACCAACACACCACTGTCAGGAACCTGCAGTGTCACGAGCTAACAAGGGTTTGGTCCTTCATTCATTCTCTTGGTCACTCATCTGTCATTGTAATAGAGGATGGCACATTAAGAATGGGGGCCCTCAGCTGATCACAGGATGCACTCACCTCAGCAAAAACACAAACTAAATGTCAGGTTAAAGGAAAAGTGCAACATTTTGGGACAGATTATGCCTCCATCTGCCTCTTTCCATCCCTCCACTTGATCACTTACTGGAATGCAGTCTGCTCGCAGATGCTGAATAAGGACAAGTCAGGGAGCAGTGTTTGAAACAGACTGATGGGTAAAAAGAAAATGACACTAAACCAGAGTTAAACTGAGTATGACATGATTCAAACTGAGGTGACATAGGCAACAAAGGGGTCACATGGTTCTCCAAAATCACAGGAGATGATATCATTGTGAATATCGTCATTTCCAAAAATGTTGGAGCATCCCTCACTTCAAGCTTCTGGAGAACAGATTTCTCTCTGAGAGTGAGATGAAAATCTGAATGTCACAGACAGACCCACTTTACTGACTTAAAGGGACAGTTCAGTCTTTCTGAAGTGTGGTTGTATGAGGTACAAATGGCCCCTCAGTATAATATCTGCAGTAGACAGCTCTCTGCTCTCCTCCAGTTAGCTGTACCAGCTCATAGTGCTGGATAGACATACTGGAGATAAACAGCTGTGAATGGACCCAAACTAACAGCATATGTTCGCTGCAAGTGCTGTAATGGAGGTGAGGCTCAGTGTCAGATGTGCTCCTCTTCTTCTCTGCAGTACCTGACCTGGAAACAAAAAGCCAGTGTAGAGTAAGTTTAGTTTCTTGAGGAGGAGGAAACCCAGGCAGGCAATTCAAACCCAGCACCGTCTTACTCACCTCTGTGCCACTGAGAACTCCTTTATTTGTTTATGTCTTTCCATACACACAAGCACTGTCACTTTTGTGTGTGTGTCATTATCAAACCCAGTGCACCTGGCCCTTTGTGTGCCTTGATAGACTTTTATCAGAGGCTTAAGACAAAACCCTCCGTCAGTGCTAATCTGGATTCTCTTATCAACAACACCTCTTTAAAGCACACTCCCTCGATATGCTAACAGTGGATAACACCGCCATACTTCACTATGCTAATACACATTGGACTATTATTAGTGGTTAGCAAATAGTTGTGTGTACTCTGAGTTGGGTTTGAACATCGTATTTTTCATCTTTTACAAATAAACCCCAACACAAAATCTGACGAATAAGGATGAAAATGTCCCATAACAGGAAGGTATGGAGATAGACTGACAGTTATGATTGACTTTAAATAAATCACATTGATTCTGCAGTTGTGGTCCACTAATATGAAATCATATAAATGGATGAAACCATACTGAGCCTTTTTAAAATGTGTCAGATTGGATAATAGGACAACATCTCTTTGAGCCTCATCAAAGGTACTTTAATCAGTAGATAATATTACTAAGATGATTATTCATAATAAAGTGGGCTGTATTTTCTGTTCTGTTTAACTGCTGCATCCTCTGCCAAGAAAACACAAGTGTCACTCAGCCTTATTATTTTTTTCAAAAAACCTAAAAGCTCTTCCCTGTATGAGCTGTGCTCAGAGCATCAGTACACTCAGCCTGCGCTAGACTGCTTACTGTGCCCACTGGTCAGTCACAATATGTTTCTGACTCACCACAAATAGACTGATTCTATGTGAATCACTGCACCATCTTTCATCAGAAGTATTTGAATACAAATAACTTTATGAATCCCAAAGGGAAATTCATTTGTCTGTCAGCTCATCTACCATTTGCAGAAGAATTAAAATCTACCAATCAGGCATGTTCCCTGTTAAAAGGTTTTTCTTGGGAGTTTTTCCTCGGTCGATGTGAGGGTTTAAGGGCAGAGGATGTTGTCATAATGCTGTGTAAAGCCCTTTGAGACAAACTGTTTGTTAAAATGGGCTATACAAATAAAATTGCCTTGCCTGCCTAATACTACTACTACCACTACTTATTCAGCAGTTTGAGCATCAGTAGCTGGTCTGTTGGATGGGACCACATGTTTATCAATGAGCCTGTGGCTGGTTCACCACTGTTTCCTTCCTTGGACACTTTTGATAGATCCTGACCACTGCAGACCAGGAACAGCCCACAAGAGCTGCAGCTTTTCAGATGCTCTGACCCAGTCGTCCTGGTCAAACTGGATCACATCCTGACACTGCCCATTGTTCCTGCTTCTAACACATCAACTCTGAGGACAACATGTTCACTTGCTGCATAATATATCCCACCCACTGACAGGTGCCATGATGAAGTGATATTCAGTGTTATTCACTTTACCTGTCAGTGCTCAGAATGTTAGGCCTGATTGGTGTGAATCAGGCCCTTTATGCATATGGTCCACGACTGCTTTTTTTTTGTTTTTTGGGGTATTCTTTATTCTGATTGGTCAGTCTAGTGGCTTGCTGATAAACTCCACAACTTTGATTAATCAAAATCTGTTTTGTATCCACCAACAGATCAGAGATCTTGTTGAAAAAAGAGAATTTCAACATTAAATCATCATCTGTGTTCCTCCTCAGTGTCTCTGAATCTGCAGAGCACAGCATTTGGAGGAACATCAGCTCTCAGTTGCACAATGAAGGATTTTTGGCTTTGGCTCTGGTCATTTAGATAATTCATGTCTTTGAAATGGGTTTTGTCACGAAGCTTGTTTTACAGATTTATTCCTGTAGATGGACTTTCAGCCTCATCACAGACTGAGTTAAGCTGCAAAAACTGGTTCACTCCACACAGCCCTGTCCCTATCTAGCCTCAGTTCTACGATTAGGTTTTATGTTTATTTTCTTGACTAATACCCATCTCCTGTCTCGCTGACCCTGGGGTTTTA
Organism: Caranx ignobilis; assembly: GCA_021432705.1. Lineage (NCBI taxonomy): Eukaryota > Metazoa > Chordata > Actinopteri > Carangiformes > Carangidae > Caranx > Caranx ignobilis. The sequence goes on from MU270014.1 coordinate 9,092,636, forward strand.
TTCAAATATATTAGCAGCTTTTCAAGGTCTCATACAAGGTCTCATACAGTATAGGTAGATGTCAATGTATAATTGGATTAAAGCATTCACTGCCTTGAGCCATGCCCCAAGCACTGTCCACTTGGACTTACCTTTAAACTTTGCAGGATTTGGTTTCTGTGAGAGATTTACTTGAAATCTGCCACTCAGCCAATCAGAGGAAATGCCCAGAGCCTCTGCTATTCTAATTGGCTCACCAACCAATTGCGACAAGTGTCTGAAAGAAGCCCAAGAGAGATATGAAACTGCTCAGAGAGAGACTTTGGTTCCTAAAAGCACAAATATATTATATTTTAGAGTTCAGCACTTGAAATTGAACAGAAGGAGAGGAAAAATAGTTTAACATAGAATCTAACAATAAGCTGGAGACATATTTTCTCATGCAGATTCAGTCCACCTGGCCCTTGGTCTACACACTAAAGACTGGGTGTAAAATCATTTGGAGCCCTGACACACTGAGTGTTTGCTGTGTGCTAAGTGAATGTGATGGCTGCATTTAGCAGCAGCAGGGTGATTATGGTGATGTATTACCAGGAGCTGTTATGGTTAGAGCTGACAGCTGAGGCCAAACATTTTCACACAGACCTGTCTGAGGGAAGCAGACACACTGTCAGGGTTGTTTAAGCTGAAAGAGCTTTGTCGCACTCTTTCATAATCTCCTTTTCTTTATACCCCCTCTGCTCTCCTTCTCTGCCAGTGTCTGTTTTCCTCCTTTGAGGTCTTTGTCTCTCTCTATGCTGCCTCAACCTAGGTGGGCTGGGGAGATGCCTCTTCACCCCTGCTCCCCTCTTTTAGTTTTTTTTCTTTTGCCTTTCTTTCTCCTCTCATTTTTCTCATCTCAGGTGTAGACACATAATTACTGTATGGGCTCAAGTCAGTCTCCAGTTACCCCTAATGTACTGTCTTTTAACTGTGTCCAATCATGTGTTTGTTTGAACAGTGCATGTGGTGTGTGCGTGTGTGTTCACATACATACAGTCAGGGGTTATGTACATAGTCTGTGCATGTGTGTTGGAGGGTATGCCTAGGGGAGCGTTTTCTTTCTTTCTCTGAACATCAAAATGACAATGAAAATGAAAGAAAGGGAACACACACACACACTTCTGAGATAAAGACAGCAGATGCCTGAAAACAAAGAGCTATAATTACATTGATGCCTCTGATGTCTGGATACTATAGAAATTTTCCAGAGGCTTGTGTGATGGTCTGGTCTGACCTCACATTGTAGAGACTCTGCTCTGCACATGCAAATGGAACTGTATGATACAGACAAAGATTGTCCAGAAACCCTCAAAGGCCTCATAAAAAATGTGCTCAAATGATAAGATGACAGCTGTGAGTGGTAACTGCTAGCAGAGGAGTTTGAACTGCTGATTCATTCATTCATTCAGCTCATCAGAGTCAATTCTACAAACTGTACAGAGCCTCCTCGTCTGTGCAGCAGAAAGACTGAACACCTACACACAGATAACACTGACAGAATGGGAGGCTGTCGCTTTCTGCCATCGTCAGCTTGTTGTCCAGACAGCTCCACCACGGCTCAGACAGCAAACAGGATGGAAACAGTTCCACCATGGCTCAGCTGAGTTTTCCAGCTTTACCAACATGTCAACCTGACTTGGAGTATAGGCTCTTCTTCTGACACACTGTAAACCGAGCAAATGCTAAGAATGTGCAACGGGTTTTCTGTGATCCCAACATCTGCACCAGAAACTGATTCAGAGAAAAGGTCAGGCAGCCAAAGGTCAATATGACAGAATGTGCAGTAGTCATATATATATATATATATATATATATATATATATATATATATATATATATATATATAGACATATGTCCTGTCCTGGTAATGAAACCGTCAGCGCATACACAGTATTTTGTCAGACTGGTTTTCGGAACCTCTAAGTTGTGTAAAGTTTTAAACTTTAATTTGAAGCTCGGTTTTTGGTGTCAGAAGGTTTTATGTCTGAGCCTCAAACTTGACACACCCGCACGCTAACACGCGCGCACACACACACACACACACACACACACACACACACACCACACACACTTCACTCCCTCAGTATTTAACTCATCATTACTAAGCTTTGTAGCTTTGATGCATGCACAGTGATTCAGGGCCAGTTCACATTATGAAAATAAGTTTGCTGATGTTTGTGTGGTTCCTTCCAGAGACACAAACCATGCATCCACCAGTTTCATGTGGTCTTTCTGCATAGTGCTCCGCTGCCAAAAACCATCTGGTTATGTGATATGAAATGAAATTATCCTTTCATTGTGGAATAATGCACTTCTCATATTATACTCATGTCCTTCAGGCCAAGGCCACACACATATTGTGCCAATGCCAAATCTGATGTTCCACTTTATTTTTATTTTTTATAATTTTTCTCCAGTTGGTTGCAATGAATGATGAAATGTTTGAAAGTGTTTTAGTTTGATCTAATCTGAACTAATAGACCAATCTGGAGGCAATATGCACAATATGCTATCAATACCAACTGTTGTTCCACAGTGACAGTTCACTGTAGAGATGTCAGTGTCACTCCTTCAGTCCAGCTAATTTGGTCAAGACTGAAATATCTTTGCAGAAGAATAGAAGAGAAGATTTTTTTGTCATAACACAGGGCATCAACAAGACCAAATTTAAGGTGCCCCAGCAGGTCAGTCAGTAAAAACACTCATCTATTTACATGATACTTATCAATGAGACAGACATTGAAAACAACAGGGGGTAAAAAAAAATTGTTGAATGGACAGACAGATAGAGGAGGAGAGAACATGGTGAAAAGGAGCTAGAGAAACATTAATGCATAGTTTTTTGGTTTGATTTGATAATACTCACCATGGTTTCATGTTTAATGGTGGTGGCCACTGTTGAGCCAGGTGGTGACATTCCTGTCACAGAGCAGTTTGCCATCTGCATACAGTTGACTGTTATTACAGCACATTCCTGGATGAACCGCTTCTGTATGGGGAAAAGATTTTTCTGTCAATCTTGTATTTCCTTTGGGATCTGGTTGTTCAGTCGAAAGCGGGTGCCCTGAAGTTCTTTTCCCAAATTTTGAATAAGTTCTTTGTCCTTATAAAGTTCAAACATTCAAGGACTTTCATCTTCCCTACTGTCGGACTTCCCACAATCAACGCACTTTAACTTTAACAGTTTTTACAGAGGCGCATTTCTATGGAATAATTTACCTACATCACTAAAATCAATATCTACACTGTCTTTGTTCAAAAAACAACTGAAAAAATCATTCTTTAGCAAAGGTTTGTGGCACTTCTGGATCCACCAGTCTTTATCATTCATTTTGTATGTAAATTGCTTTTTTCTTCTTTTCTTGATCCTACAAAGGGGAAATATTCTCATAAGCCTCTTTTGGCTTCCACCTCTCCTGCACAATTTTTAATTTCATTGTTTTCAGTGTTTTTATGCAGTCTGTATAATGTGCAAATAAACTAAACTAAATTTAGCCACTGTGGGCCACGGTTTGGTGCTGTTGGGTAAAACACCCAGGTGCCCTGGGTGTTTTCTGATATTCCTGAAAAAATCAGGTTGTCGTCAATGCTACGTGATTGGAATTGTAGTATAGTGTCTTTCATGTTCTTATAGCAACACCTAATATGACATAAGACATTGCTAACATGGTCCTAAATGTTGCTGTCTCTTGTGATGATACTTTATCAAACATGCACATAGAAGTGGACAGTGATATGACAGCTGTCGTGATGCCCCCCACTGCTCTTCCACATGCAGCACTTCATTTCCGTGTCAGGTCTGCTCTGAACATGGGATTTGTTGCCAATAAGAAAATCAGAGAATATCACAGGACGACCCTTGGGTTTCTCATGGATCAAAAGGTTCAGGGAACATGTAAAAACACTTGTCTTGTATGAGTGTGGCTGCTGCAGCAGAGTGATGATGCAGAGTGCTGTGTAATGTCACAGAGACACAGCCATCCTTAGACAGCCTCTGACATTATGAGACAGACGCAGGAGGCAGTTAAGTAGAGGCTGCCTCTGCCTCTCAGGAGCACTGCTAATTTTTTCTCTCTAGACAGGAGGAGGAGGAGTGGGCAGAGAATGAGGGTTTCTTATCCTTTATCCCGCTCCTTCCCTCAACCTCTCTCTTGTCTCTCTTGTCTCTCTCTCTCTCTCTCTCTGTCTCTCTCTGTCCCTCTCTGTCTGTGTTTCACTCTGTCTTCCTCTTCCCCCTCTTTGTGTTTGTCTGGGTGAGATGGATTTGTAGGTATTTTCCCAGATTTGATGGCAGCTCTGGTCTGGATGATGTTTAGTTACAGTGCTGTGTCAACTGCTCTCTCTCTCTCTCTCTCTCTCTCTGTCTCTCTCTCTTTTTCTGCACCCCCCCAACCCCCCCACCCCACTCCTCTCTTCCTTGATGCTCTAGGGGGCTTCAGGGATTACTGATCCCAGACACTGGCGGTTTGAGATGAACCTCCTGAATATCCACGGAAGGGAGAGCAGAGTTAATGGGTAGTTTGCATGTTGTGTGTGTGTGGACCACTGCCACAGAAATATTGAAGATAATTAAAGGACGAGCCGCACTCAGCTGGTTCCATCAGGAAGAGCAGTGCAGGTGTATCTGATCATAACTGCTGTTTTTGTGATGGGAGCTGCAGATGTTTGACTTTTGTGCGGCTAATTTGCTGAGACCAGTTCAGATCTGATGTCTGAATGATTCTTGGAGTGAGCAAATGTCAGCTTGGTTCTGATATTCAGGTATGGTGTGTTTGTTTGTAGCCTGTGTTACTGTTGAATAAAGGGGAAATGGACAAAGTCAAACTAAACTATGAGGGCAGGAAATCCTTTTGACCCCTGGTCACAGTGATAGATTGGCTGTCAGGAGCTGCTGCTGAAAGTTCACTCAGGGAGACTGTTGTCTAAACTTCACCTGCTCATTTTCATCTACAGCCACTCACAGCCTGATATGGCCGTCAAGATTGACCCACCTCCTCAGGAATGACAAATGGATGTGTAATGTAACATAATTGAGGATCAGCGATTTTGAGCCATTGGTGGTGAGCTGGGAAACGGGTGCTAGTGGCAGATGCTAGCCGCTACCGCTACCATCCGGGACAGCTAGTGGGGCTAGAAGCACTCCTACTCCTACTTGGCTGGAGAGACAACTACAGGCCCCTTGAACCACCATTGTGGTTTCATTTTTAGGAAGCACCTTACTGTGATGGACCATTGCCACTGGTGATCTACTTCAGTGCCTAAGGTCATTTTCACACCTGACCAAGAGGGCTCAGTTTGACTGGGGAGATGTAAGTTGTAACATTGTTGCATTTGTCACTTGTTTGGGCTCTGCTTTCACACTGCCATCTCTGAAGCGCATATAACTTTCTGAACAAGGTCAGGTGGATGAAAGGGGTGCTTGATTGGACAAAATAGGAGGGGAAATCCCTCCTAACCCAGAAAAATAAACAGCAAACCTGGAGCTGCATGTTAAGTTAGCTGTTGGTTGTTCCTTTTTTTATTTATCAAATGCACATGGCTCAGCAAGTTGTTCAATATGACCATCAGGTTAGGCAGCGAGGCAGAGAGCATTTCACTCTTCCAAGGAAAAACAGCACCAGGGGAAAATACGATGGATGACATGTTTTGCACGGGGCAGTTTGTTGTCCTTCCTCAACAATGCACTGTGTACAGACCAGAGATGGGATTTGTGGCTTCAACAAGTCATCTCCTTGCCATGTATTCATTCTGTTCACTCACTGAACCAGGTGCATTTATTAATTAGCTCATCTTCCTGGCTGTAGAACTGTGATGATTGGAATCAGCAGGTTCAGTGACTGAGCAGAACGAATACATGGCATGGAGATGACTTGTTGAAGCCACAATTCCCATCTCTGGTACAGACACACTTTGTAAAGATGCACTGTGTATTGCAACACTTCGTACATGTGGTCCTGTGTTTGGTCCAATAAGCGCTCACACTACATACTGTATGAACCACACCAGGTTCACTTAAAAGCGAACTGAGACCCACATTTTCAGGCGGACCAGAGTTTGCTTGTTTAGTCTGCAACAAAGTTCAGATGAGCTTTCACACCAGCCCAAACAATGTGGACTGTCTGAGGAAATAAACTCTGGTCCATTTAAAGCAGACCAAACAGCTCCGGTGTGAAAGCGACCTAAGTCTATGTTCCTTCTGTACGTCTGGCTACTGCTTCCTGATATTGGCTCCTGAATTTTGGAATATATTTTTTAATAGGACCAAGTGTGAATTTCAGACTTTGCTTTATGGCCAGTGCAAATGGGAGGAAACAATGTTTTAATAATGTAGCTGTGATTTGACTTTGACTGATACATACTGGGCTATGAGGAAGGTCCTGTGGCAGGTCATGGGCCATGTTCAGACTACCAGCCAAAATCCGATTTTTAGCCAATCCAGATTGGAACTGAATGGCACTTTTGAAGTCTGACGTCACACAATACACACGCTGGATGACGCCTCCGCTCCGATGTCGTTGCTACAGCAACCTGTCAGATCAGTCAACAATGTAGCCCAGTCTGAACAGAGCCAAATCCAATTTGGACACTTGCTAAAAACAGTGTGGACAGTCAGCCCCAAACATCGGATTTGAGAAGGAATCCGATTTGAATCAGACTCGCCTGCAGTCTGAACGCCAGCCATATTGGCTCCCGAAGTGGTTTGAAAAGTACAGCATGATGCAGCGGCTGCTAAAACACTGTGCAAATGAAGACAATTTGCTCATCCATGTATAATGTTACATTGGTGCTACATTTCTGTCAGATCAGTCGTCACTTCATACTTTGCTCAAAAGAAGTCGCAGTATGTGATTAATTAAGTTAATGATCCATCGGAAGATCAGATAAACTCCCGACAGACACTTTGATCTAATGATGGCAGTTTGAAAACTCACACTCCATGCAGGCTGCCGTCAAAACATTCTTTGCAAATTGTAGTGATCTTAATTTTATACTCATGGAGGAATATCTGACTGTTTTTGTGACTGAGAAATAACACTCAGTGTCATGGCACATTGCCAACTGTCTCACTAATCAGGATGCAGGAATGTTGTTCAGTATTATTTCCACGTCATTTATTTTTGTGCACTCCCTGTTTTGTGATCTTTATCTTTATGCAATCTTTATTGTGCCAGTGTCGATACCTGTCATGCTGGTTGTCAGAGCCCATGTTTTGACATGTACAATTGTGTCACACTTAGAGTTGCAAAATTCTGGGAATTTTCAATGTTGGAAACTTCCCATGGGAATTGATGGGATTATATAGGAATAAACTGGAATAAATTGAAGTTTTACAAAACTGAAGGTTGGTCCTTTTTGGCGAAACTTCAGTATAGTTCATGAAAATATATTGTAGTAGAGTAATCAAGGCTAAAACAGCCAGATTTATGAAGCACATTTGAATATCTATACTGTTGATCACTCACATGCAAGCAGCACACTGCTCACTGCAGGGCAGCTGAGGCCATGCCCCCTACATGCACTGTGCAGTCCTTCATCACATACACTGATTGAAACACAAAACTACTGAAGCCACACATTTGAGCTGACCGCATAGAGCCAAGCAAGTTTTGATCTATGGTATTAAAGCTACAGTTGGTAAGTTGACAAAAGTAAAAGTAAAGTCTGCGACTTTGGTTGGAGATTTCAAATTCCATGGAGTTGAAGAATCTATGTGAATGACATCTGAAACTATTCTGGAAAGTGATGATGGATCCAAATACCACATGTTGCATGTGGTGTTTCGTCTCTATCCATATTTTCACATTATTAGCTCATAAAGTGAAGAAATTAATTGTAGGTGCCTGTAATTATGGTCAATCTTAGCAGGCAGCTGTGGATGTTTACAAATCACATTCATTCTAATCAGACTATTGGAGCTGGAAGTGTTTAACACATTAACACATTTAAATTGGACAAGATGAAAGTTTAATGATTCACATGAGGAAACTGATCTGTTGGAGCAGAGGTCTGGAAGAGAGCAAGAACAGAGCAGCTGGTTGTTCAAATTAAAAACAGTGAACAACAGTCATGCAAATGACTCACTCATCACTCACACAGTGAAGGCAGTGAAGGCCCACAGGTCACATGACCTGCACCTTCATCATTTGCTCTACCACAGTGACCCCTTTAGCACTTTTTTGTTTCCACTGGAAACATTTCAGTTCTGTATTGTAGTATTTGCAGCTCATGAGACGTCAAATTGATAAAGCGTCACTGGCTGCTTTGCATATACAGTCCCAAGAAACATAGCATGTGAACTGTTAGGCTAATGACTCCAAAGAAAAATTCTTAGAGTCAGGAGTTAGCAAACCTGGAGTCCAAACAATGACACCAGATTGGGGCAAAGTGTAGAGCTGCTTTGGCACTTAAAAAACACTAACATTTTGAGTTTTCTCACAAGAAGCATCTGCTTATGTGAGCCACGCCTCGCAGATAAGAGATTTCTGAAGACCTACGGTCAAGACCTGTTGAGCTGCATGAAACTGAAAGGGGTTACAGAGTCATTTAAAGACTTTAGGTATCCACCGGTCCACAGTTAGAGAAGCTGTCTACAAATGGGACACCAAGCCAAAGTGACACCAAGGGCACGACACATGATGCTCAGAGAGGTTACAAAAAAGAAAAAAGAAAAGAATCCTAGAGTAACAGCTAAAGACTTGAAGAAATCACTGGAACTGGTTAATATCTCTGTTCATGAGTCTACCATAGGCAAGACACTGAACAGACATGGTGTCCATGGGAGGACTCCATGGAGGAAGTCACTGCTTTCCCAAGAAAACATCACTGCACACCTGAAGTTGGCCAAAGAGCATCGTGATACTACACAACTCACCCGAGAAAATGATTTGTGAACTGATGAAACTAAGACTGAACCATTTGGTAAGGAAAAGTAAGTAATTCCAAAAGATTCACACACTTTTGACACTGCAATGGTCAGTGTAATTTATCATAAACTAGCTGAGTTAAGTTTGCAGGAGAGAATTGAAGAGGAACCCATTCTCCCTATTACAAGTTAAGTCTACCATAAAAATGATTGACATTGTTACATAATCTATGACCCATAAGTATTTAACATTCTGTCACTGAGTAAAGCACCTTTTAAGTAACACCTCTAATCTGTGAGTAAAAAAATATGCATATAACATATAACTGTACTGTATTTGTTGTGAGCTGATTTTATGAAACACTGTAAAGTTTAGTTAGTGAACTGGAAAGCTGAGGTTGCCACATTAGATATGACTTCTGTCACTTCTGTCATCAATGTGTGAGCGTATTTAGAATAATTCAGATGTTGTAGGTTACATTGTGATTAATGTTTTATGTGTAATTTAAAATACTGAGGGTTTTTATGCAGTAGCAGCAGCTTGGATATAACCTCAGTGGCTGTGCTGAATTTTACAGGCATACCATTACTTCAATGTGACCTAAAAGAAAACAACAAAAAAACATTGTGTGCGAAACCTCTGGCAGCTATTTACACCTGGGGGAGAATCCTCTGCTGGAAGAACAACGTGATCCTGTTAGGGTGCCATGTCAATTATTTTGTCCTGCGTGATAAAAATGCAACACACACAGGTAAGAGAGCTGCACCCAACTACAAAGACAGAGACGTGGGAGAGCTGCCAGCAAGCTGTCTGCTGGTGTCAGGAAAAATTACCTGTGTAATTTTACAAAAGTCAAAAAGCATGAAACCGCGAACATCACTTGTGGTGTGTGTGTGTGTGTGTGTGTGTGTGTGTGTGTGTGTGTGTGTGTGTGTGCGGGTGACAGATAGCAGGAGACAGAGCTACAGTGAGTGCTGATGTCCCAACATAACCTCTTCACCTATAACTCATGTAGCTCATTGTAGCTCCACATTAAAAATACCCTACCAAATCTTAAATGTGTAAAATGAATACAGCCGTGTTCTCACGCAGAGAAACCAGGTAACTTAGAAACATTAAGATGAATCTAAACCTCTGACGTGTGTTGGTGGTATACTTGAGTGGTTCGACATGTAGCTGCTTCAGTTCTAACCTGATCCAGCTGGAGAATTCAGGTCTTATCTAGTCCTGAACACAGACAACAGGTTTCTCCTTCATGATGACACACTGACAATGATGACAACAAATGACAGGTGCCAGCTGTTACTGGCACACACACCTGAACACTCAGGAGCAGTAGCTTCTGGTTCTTTTCTGGCACATGATCAACCACCTGTTGATTTATGGGAAGGCATGAGGTGATCAGCCAGTGTCTGTGCCTGCAAGAACACGTGGGTCTGTGTAGGACACAAGGACCTGCTCAACAAAATCAGGGTTTTATACAAGCACTGGTGGTCAAAACCTGAGAGGGACCTCTGACATGTTTAATGCAGCTTCTTTTTTTTCTCCATCATTGAGTTTTTTGTACTTTATGTAGAACTCTAGATAAACTCTGAAATTTTTAAATGAATAAAAATGCAATTTGTCCTCAAACATGGTTTGTTGCTGGGAACAGTTGGTGGTGGTTGTTGGCTCTTGTTGCATTTAGAAGAGAAGAGGTTAAACCTCTGAGCAGTGAGTGTGTTCAGGGCACAGTATGGGCCACAGTCACTCACTTGGACAAGTCACAATTTGGGCCATGGCTAGCTGGTCAGCATGCTAGCTTCAGAGGAAGAAGAGACATGATAGAGAATCTTACATGTCAGATGCTGAACTTGCAACATTTCCTTTAGATTGGTAAGTCATAAACAATTGTTAATAATGCTAATGTTAATGTTAGCCAGGTAGCAAAGCTACAAATAGCTCCTTGAAAACATTAGAAATAAGACAAAACAAAAATCAATCTGTGGAATTCCTAGCTTACTGCATGTAAACTGCTTTAATCTGACATCATTCATCACTAACAGCAGATGTAAAATTAATATGGTTCTGTCAGTTTAATGTTTGCCTATGTAGAGTGTTTCCAATACATGTTTTACAACATAATACTATGTGAGACCAGACCACACACGAGGGTGGTTGGTGACTCTGAACTGGCTGTAGGTGGGAATGTTTTTCCATTATTTGTCTCCATGTGTGATGTCCAGGAAAGAATCCTGCCCTCACTAGACATTTGATTTTCTGTCCACACCTGTGTCGGGCCGGGACCCCCCTCCCCCCTCAGGCCAGGGCCAGGTAGCCCCATTGTTAAACAGATTGTCTTGGCAAGATTTCTGTCATTCAAACAGCTCAGGATTGTAATTTAAAGCTATAATACTAACAGACAACTTGTACCAGAAAATGCCCTTCAAATCAGGCTCCAGCCAATAAGGAGAAGTTAATGGATCAGGCTGGACCTGCCTCAGACAGAATGTGCATGGGTTCAGCTCAGCTTGACTCTAAAACCAATCTAAGACCAGCTGGGAGTAGCTCCACCCCCACCTCCCTGTGACCCTGCTTGGATAAGCAGTATAGACTATGGATGGATGGGTGATGGATATTTCAGTGTGTCACTGAGCCCTGAGGTTGAAGCGACAAACTGTGGAAGAGTGCTCTCCACCCTGCACATTCATTTTGTGAGGCAGCAGTATCGCAAAGACTCCTGAGGGACATAAAATAGTCAAAATCAAAGCAGCAGAGGCCTAACTTTAAAATACCAAATGGAACATTTATTTCACTTTTTAAAGATTTAGTTACAGGCTGATTACCCTGAGCAATTTGCTAATGATAATGATTTTTAATTTGAAATCTGGGAAAAACAACAGACACAGAAGCCCACAGAGAAGCAGACAGACTCTAGAGTTCTGCTGCCCCTGTTGCTGTGCCTGGTTCCCACAGCCTGTCAGTGGAAACCCATGGAGGGGAAAATATTTGGCTTAGAGGCCTGGGAAGACAGAGCGGCAGAACCCAACCAACCTCAGACCTGGTCCAAGTCAGGATGGAAGAGAGAGGGAGCAGCCTCGGGGCAAATACCAGGCTGCCTGAGCAAGGAGGGGATGCTTCTTATACACAAACCTGACAAAGAGCTCAATGGGCCAGGATTAGTGGAAGCTGAATTTCACACATAATTGCTTGAGGTTGGGTTGGACTCAAACACCTTGTTGAAAAAATACTAATAATTTAGCAATCATGAATGAGCAGTTTAATGTTTCGATCAGGAATGGTGCCCAGTTCCAGCTCAAAGTGTTTTCACTCTTTTAATCCACTATGGGAAAAAAAGGCAGATATTTTTCACATCGGCGCTCGAAGTTAACACAGCATTTTATTACATCTTTGTCAGGTTTGTTTATTCAGTGAGACACCCGTGAAAAACTACACACAAAATTTTCCACCCATTTTCCAATAAAGAGAGAAACACGTAGAGAGAGAGAGAAACCATCGGTGACTTGGTGATTTGTGGGCAGATCTGTATGGAAGTCTCAGTGTCAGTCTGCGTCAAAATCAAACGCTGAGAGTGACACATTTGCCAAAACACACCAGGAAATATTAAGATGTGCTACCCAAGAGCCCACAGTCCAGTTTTCTCACTTTTCTGGACTCAGCAACCAACAACTCACCCTGCCTGTCAAATTAAAAGCCTCTAGTGAAAGCCAATATTTCAGGTCCAGCTCAGAACCAGAGGAAGATGAAAAATGGAGGTAATGTGTTCTAACATAGCTTCATCTAGTCCAACATGTACAGTCCACTTTCAGGTCATTTCAGTGACTCTTGACCATACCACACACAAATTGTAATCCAACCCCAAATAAGACTTAACACAATATTACTTAAACACAGGTCTAAGTGAATTACATGTTTAAACATGTAAACTAAAGTGAATCTGATATTTTGACCACACATGGCAATGCATCCCACACTCCCTGGTAAAATATGAATGGCCCCTACTTTAATAGTTTTCACAGTTTGAACAAACAGTAAAAATAGTCATTACAGCAGGGGTGTGTGTGGGACATTGGGTGTCCTACCTTGGATATATGTCACTCTGGTTGACCTTCTGACCTCACTGGACGGGTGGGTGTGAGAAAACCTCCTGAGGGTTCATCATCTTCACTGACAGGGTCTGGTTGTTGGCTGTCTCTCTGACTTTGAGTCATGGTTGCTGTTGTTTCATTGGGAAATGGATTTGTTTGAACTGCAGTTGGCAACCCAACTGACAACCCATGTATGTCAAATGTTCCTCCTTGTAAGTTTTCTTTCTCCTGGAGGAACTCTCTTTGAATATTGTCAACCTTCTCCTTTTTGGTACTGAACTAAAAGTTGGTTTATGTCCTTTATCGTCTCAGTGTAGGTTCAGGTCAGTGTGATGGGTCTTCAACTGCTGAGTCATTGCCATGCTATAAGCTGCAGTGAAGGACTGTAGTCTTGTCTGTCCCCTGCCTGCTGATACGCCAACACAAGTCTCTCTGGACAAACTGAACAAAGATAGTTATCAGTCAGATCTCACCTCTGAGGTAGTGGGTGGGTTTCTGGTTCAGGCAGCTTTGTGAAGTTGCAATAAGCCATCCTTTGCTCAGAGACTTTGACTTGATGAAGTTCTTGGATGGTCTCATTACAACTTAAAATAATGACAGCAGAGGAGCAGGTCTTACAGCAAGCTGTGGCGTCATCTGCAAGTTTGGGAAACAGCTAACAGCATTAGCATCTCTTACATAATCAGATGATCAGATGTTTCCTCAGTGTCCTGTTGCTCTTCATTAAAGACACTGGCCACACTGATGGTGAACAGTTTGATGCAGCTGAGAGTGGTGGTGCTATGATCCCTCTAGTGAATCTGTTTGATCGGATGAATGTAACCCATCAAGGATTTTTTTTTAAGGTAAGATATGATTTTCCTCTATTTTCTGAGGGAATATCTTGTGTATTTGTGCACAGGGTCCCTCAGGGTCAAACAACACTGATGAAAAAGATAGGTTGGTTATTTACCCCTGCCAGAAGGGATGCCTGTCTTTTTGACTCTCTCCTGTAAGAGCGTTGTGGCATTAGGGACACTATAGTACCACCACTGGCTCAAAGCCTGCAAGTTGTACAGAGGAAACAGCCAAATATATTTGATGTTTAGATTGACATGAAATTTGCTTAACTCCATACAGCCTTCCATTTCACTGAGGCTATTATATGCACATTATCTCTGTAATAACCTCTAAATAAATACATGTATAATAATGAAATAAATAATAATAATAATAAATAATAATAATAATAATAATAATAATAATAAATAATAATAATTCAAAATGTATTTACGCACTCAGTGCCCTCACACCTGAATATGGCGCAGACTCGTCCAGACCACTGGCTGCATTTACAATGTGAAAAAGAGGGAAACAGAGTGAGGGTGGAGAGAAGACAAGTGAGGGAAACAGGGAAAGATGAACAGAATGATCTGTTGAAAGGCTCCCAGCAGACGGTTTCTCCTCCAGCATGGATTCCTGAGAACCCAACCATTGTGGAAAACCTCTAACCAGCCTTCCAACTGAATTCCTCGTCTCAGGGCTGACCACTGAAACTTGGCCTTCACATAAAACACACACATGATTAGACAGAACAGAAAAAATGTGACTGAGGAGAAACCTCTATGCAGTTGAAGCATCTCTATATATGTTTATTTGTTTTTTGTCTATTTATGGATAACTTACACTACTGATTTAAATTGACAATACATCAGTTTCCACCCTATTGATGGAAAAATATGCCTCAGAAAATGGGTAAAATTGTCAAACCCATTAAAATACTGTGATTAATCTGGCAAATTACTAAACCTGATACTGAACCAACTCATACAGTTTGTATCTGGGTGGCCAGAGGTTCTAATTAATGGACAGTGTGTCAAATACCGTAAACATGGAACTTAATGAGGAACTGCTGAGATCTAACAAACAGATCATCATAGTCAAATATATCCATGGCTTATCGGGCTGTTAACTATCTTTGCCAGTTTACCTCCTACTGCTTTTTGTTTTTTGCTGTTTTTTGTCCTCATCCCTGAGCAAAATGTTCTTCAACCTGTAAAGGATGGACAGACGGTAGCGTCATCCTAGTTCAGTTTATGATACGGACATGATGGGTTCAGCAAGATCATCTTCACTAATCATCCACTTTATGAGGTTTGAAACCTAAATACAATCAGGACAAGTAAAAAAAAACAAAAAAACAAAAAAACCAAAACATCATGTAAGGCTATGAATAAAACACTACAGTCATTTCATGTCTTAAGTATCACAACCACTAAACTTCAGCTTGGAGTTTGATTGATTGACCTCTGACCTCTTCTACAAAAACACTCCACCTACAAAGGAAGTAACAGTTTGTATGGCGGGAGTATAAAGAGAATGAGGCTGTACAGGTGGACAGCTGAATAGATTGGTTTGCTGGGATAATGTCAAAGATCCTCTGTTGTTTGTGCCCTGCTTTTTGATACATGTGTAAAAGCTTAAAGAAATCTGGATTGAGGACAAACTTCAACTCTACAGTTTTTCTTTATAGCTGATAATAACATTTCATGAGGCCCTAGTTGAGTGTTTAAGGTGTGTGGACTTGTTCTATGTCTTGTCCAGGTTCAGTCTGTCAGCGTGGAGACCTCAGTAACTAACACATCCTGGTGATGTCTGGTCCTCTCACATTATTTAACAGCAGCACCCGGAAAATGCTGTCTGACTAGTGCACAGCTGTGGTTTGGTGTGCCTCCACCTTACTCCAGACCCTTGACCTTGACCTTGACCTGTCACCCCTCCTGCCTCACTTGCTTTCCTGTGTGACAGTGGATGATCATCTGTTTCCTGCAGACTTAGAAGGCCAGTGACCACCCATCCTGTAGGCCTGATGGTGACTGCATGGACACACACATGCTTGGTAAACTTGGTCCTTGTCCATGCATGGGCAGCCATTGACTGTCAACACAGGGCATGTGTGCAATGGGATGGCAGGGACAGTGAAAGTGAAACAGGAACAGTTGCTGTTGTCAGGGTCAAGGTGGAGGTCTGGCTCTAAAATAATGAGGACATTTGGTGTTTGAACAAGTTTACTCCCAAAACTGTGACAAACTCCACCCAGTTGTTCATGACCCATTTTTTCTTCAGTTATCATGTGGAGCTTTAGACATGTGATCACAGACTGAGGTATGGAAGAGAAGCTTGAAGTACAGGATAGCAAAACAAAACAAAAAACAAACTGATAGTCATGTTATAGAGGGCCACACCTTTCACACATCACATTTGTTTCTGAAGATTGTTTTGCTATTCTGGGAAAATAACCCTAGTGATAAGAAGTGACAATGTTTATTGATTGTAACTGAGGTTTGACTGACCATGGGTAGTTATGTAAAATGTATACCTATTACGTAATAAAATTACTTAACTTACTTAAAGTTGCAGACCTGAAGTTTTTCAATTCAGCAGTAGAAAATCATTCTGTGACAGTTGCCAGGGACATAATATGTCAAGCAATATTTTTCCAAAGCATTTTTAGAGATGCACAGAATATTGTTTACATTTTAAGGTGGAGGAGAAGAAGAGAGCCCTTATTAAGGCCTGGGTGATTGGTTCAGCACTATCATAAAAAATGCACTATTGTCGCATTATTGATGATGTACGACTCACATTGCCAGGAAATATCTGATCTGTCTGTTTAGATCACAGATATCCGGTTCATATCTGATTTACTTATATGAAGGAGGCCTGAATCTGATTTCATGTGTTTTTTTCCCGTTTACACATTCATGATCTCTGCCACAATATGAATTGGATCATTTTGAACCATGTAGTGTAAAGACAACCTTAATCCTGTCTATGAATGAATAACCAATAAATGAATAACTCACTGCTGCACATTGGTTCAAAACAAAAGCTCGTTAGGAAGACAGTCAAATGAATGCCTATTAATGAACTCTGACCTTCTGTTCCTTTGATTATACAACTATATTTTCCCAGCCTGAGATCAATACAGCACATCTTAATCTTAATCTTATTAATCAACAGGTGTACTTTTCACTTGACCTGCAAACAAAGTGGCTTTGATCTCGATTGATCACCCAAGTTAACTTATAATGATGTCATAGATAATGATAATTATGGACAAGACAACAAAATATGATTCAGATTCACCTTTATAATGATGTTTCCCTCTAAAACCTGAAGAACAACAGGACGTCACTCTGGTACTGTGCATGTGTGTCATAGTTTCTGCTGCCTCCGAATCCTTCGTCACAACCATGAGCCTCTGGCCCGCACTAAGGATTTTGTCAGCTTTAATGATTCAAATGAAAAAAAAAAAGCCCTTCCACCCATTTAAGACGTGATGTGATGGGGGAAGACTTGAGGGGAAGTGTGTTGGTGGACTTACACAGTACAGTAAAGATGCCCTTTGGACCACACAGCCAGGCAGAGAGCTTTATGGCTCTAGTCTGCTGCTCATCACTCCAACTGAGGCGCTAAGTGATTTCACTGGCCCTGCCCTGTTAAACTGTCGTCATTTAATCATCTTCATCGCCGTCATTCCTGTCATCGTTCCTGCGGGAGAATCATCAAATCATGTCCACATGAGCTCATTGCAGTCCCTGCACGTGAAGCTGTAGAGCATGGGCTGCCACATTGTAAATTGACTGCATGTATCCACTCACACACAGTTCTCCTGCTCAGCATGTGAAGAAGACATACTGAAAGGACTTTCAAAGTAAAAAAAAAAAAAAAGTATGCATGTTTTCACTGTTGCCAGGGGGAACAAGGCCCAAACACAGAAAGAGGAGTTTGACACGTACTTAATTTCTCTCCCAAGCTCACATCCTCTCTCAGGAACCACACAGACATTCATAACATGCATAAACTCAGCCACACATTCTACACATAAACCAGCACGTAACATGAGCCAGGCTGGGCGCCCTCTTGGCTTGTCCAATCCCTGGAGAGTCGCAGGCGTATCCAAGGAGGCTTTTCCAGCAGAACTCAGGGTATTTTCCAGTGCTGGCCCCTTCTCCATTAGCCTGGCTGGCCTACAAAGAGACTCTGGCAGTAAATCCACTGCTCAGCTTGTTATGGCGCAACAGCTCTGACAAGGAAGAAATGTCACAGGGCCGTGCTGCCAGACCACAGCTAACGGCTGGCTAAAGATGTGAATGAGAGCCAAGAGGGGATTCCTGAAACACACACGTCACCGCCATGGAGGTGGGGCGAATAGAGGGGCTCAGGTTTGAATATGTCATAGTGGGTCATTATGGATGCAAGCCAGAACCGAGCGTTTTCCCATAAGCATCCCTGTATGATTGCGCGCCTACATTTAGAGCTAAGCCAAAAATTTGGTAGAAGTGTGGGTGAATGAAGGGTGTGAACTATTAAATGTGTGATAATGTAGATCCTCATTCTGAAGATGTAAACCCTCAGAGAGTGTCAGTCCTGTAAAATTACCGTCACTGACTGAGTGATGAAGTTACAGCACTGATCAGCTTTGTGACTGAGTGATGACACTGTCTGAGTACGCTGGACGCTGCTTTTACACTATGGATTTACATGAAAAGTTTCTGGTGTGTCACCCAGTCAGCCAGCTGTCCTATCTGTGTTCAAGAAGCTCTTACCGTAACCTCATCTTTGTGAGACTGGGGTGGGTGGAGACTCACCTGTTTTCGTTTTGCTGTCACAGCAGTAGCTTGCTTCAAATGATTTACTGTTTCTTTGGCAACAGCCCAAAGCACTTATTTTAAAAAATGATCTGTAGATTGAAAAAATGATGCAAGTTAAAAACAAAACAAAACAAAACAACAATTGAAACATGTTGAAATGAAAACAAATGTGATACAGGAAGCCAGAAATACGTGACCAGCAACCACACACACATACAAATGATGCAACAGCAAAAACACAAGGACTTCCAAAACAAATCCAACAGACATAAACACTAAATACAGATAACGCAACAGTGCTGCTGCAGGCTTCTAAGGGGAATATATAAAAACTCCTGCACAGCACAACACTTTTCTACTTCTATCGACCCGTCAAAGTGCTCTACATTACAGGCCACACTCACACACATTCATGCAGTGCTTTCTACACACAGTCATACACTAATGGAACAGCATCAGAGGCAATTTGATGTTTAGCTTCTTGCCCAAAGACACTTGAGTATGCAGACTCGGAGTTCAGATCGTCTGATCAAGAGGTGACTGGCTCTGCCCCCAGACCCCACAGCTGTTTTGTAGCAATCAAAATCTAACTTCAGTAGATTCATTCAAAAGATTATAGGTTTGCCCTGCTGCCTGTACACTCAAATCACATTTACATGGCACATCCACTTGAAGTTAAAACAAACAGGAGAATGGTGTTAAACTGAAAAGCAATGTTATTTTTTCTGCCTGTTTGCATCATCACCACAATCCATCATCAACACAAGCAACATCATCCCCAAAAGACAAAGAGGAAACACTTGATCATATCAATCAAAATATTGTTTTCTTACAAAAGTAGATGTTTTTTTTTTTTTTATCATTAACATTTTTTATTGAATTAACAAAAAAAAAAAAAAAAAACGATATCATGAGCAATGATACAGGCATTAGTTTTGGTTCTGGCATCCAATAACATGCAAAACACAAATAGATCACATGTGGGAATAGGAGGTAAGCAGGGCCAAAGACATCACAACAGAACAGAGGAAGTTGTGCTGACTCAGTCTCTGAACAGAGTTTTCATCAGTCATTGTATAGGTACTGTGGAGTGTCTCTGTATGCCCGACAGGTTCAGCCAGGTAACCAGCGAGGAGTGAGCTGAGAGGAGAGGCTGCGGGAACTCCAGCGCCCGGGACAGTGACAGAGAGCCCTGGGCCAGCTCATTCAAGACAGGTATGTACCACTCAGTCAGCTGCGTTTACATGCAGTGTTTTCCTCAATCTGATTGAAAACAATCGGGTTAAATGAATCTTATTCAATCTGTATACATGAACTCTAAATAAAGCGATCCACATACAATCCGCGTATACATGGTCCCAGCTGCAGTCGATTATATATCTGTGAATGTTCTCATTCATCCAGGTCATTGTTCTCTCTCTCTCAAATTGAACCGAAGGCAACTGGACTTGTATTTGTCTGGGAAGACATTTCGCCTCTTATCCAAGCGGCTTCATCAGTTCCTATGCATCGGTATTAATGTCAAAAAAACGTTATTATTTCAGTCAGTGTTTAAATAAATCTGATTGGACATGAGATGTTTATTTACAGTGGGGAAAATAAGAATTCCAACAAATTCCAGAAAACACACATTATATAAAGGTTATAAATTCATCTGCATTTGATCAAGTGCAACAAGTATTTGATCCCCAAGCAAAACATGACTTTGTGCTTTCCAACAAGGGTTTCTCTACCAAGAACTCAGGTCAGACATTTCTTGTAGTTGTTCACCAGGTTTGTTCACCTCTCAGGAGTGATTTTGGTCCACTCTTTATTACAGATCCTCTCCAAATCCAGAAGGTTACGAGGCTGTTGCTTGGCAATTGGAAGTTTCAGCTCCCTCCACAGATTTTCTACAGGAGTAAGATCTGGAGACTGGCTCGGCCACCCCATGACCTTAATGTGCTACTTCTTCATCCACTCCTTTGTTACTTTGGCCGTACGGTGTGGGTCATGGGTCATTCTGGAAGACCCATCCACAACCCATCTGCAGTGTTCTGACTAAGGGAAGCAGGTCCTCGTCCAAGATTTTACAGTACACGGCCCCGTCCATCGGCTCGGCCCCTCAATGCGGTCTCAGAAGTCTTCCTGTACCCTTAGCAGTGAAACAGCCCCAAACCATACTGTTTCCCTCTCATGCTTGACAGTGGGGATAGTGTTCTTGGGGTCATAGTCAGCATCTCTCTTCGTTCAAACATGGTGAGTCAAGCTGATGCCAAAGAGCTCAATTTAAGTGTCATCTGACCACATCACGTTCTCCAAGGCATCAGAGTCATTCAGATGTTCAGTGGCAAACTTCAGACGAGCCTGTACATTTGCCTTCTTGAGCAGGGGGACCTTGCAAGCGCTGCAGGATCTCAATCAATTATGGTGAAGCATGTTACCAATTGTTTTCTTGTTGACTGTGGTCCCATCAGCCCTAAGATCAGGGTTCTAAATTAACACCCGCCATCCCGCCAAATGCGGGTTAAAATTCATTTTGGTGGGTGTTAATAAAAACTTACTAGCCAATTTGGCCGGTGATGCATGAGGCAATCATGTCAGTCAGGTCTACTGTTCTACTACTGTTCGCGGTCAGTAAGTCAGAATCCTGCCTAGAAGTAACGATACCGTAGCACCATGGATCTTCAGTTGGCCCTGGATAGCCAGCTTCGGTCAGTGAGTAGAGCCGTTTGTGACAAGGTTGGGGTGTGGCCAGATGGTGGTCCCCCCTCTCCTATCTTGCATCGCATGTTTGTGGAGGACGTGGTGCTAAATCACTTGCAGATGACCTGATTCTGGGTCAGGGTTTCGTATGTAGCAGAGCAGCTCCCTTGCTGCGATCTATTGAAAGTCAGCCCTTGTTCCAAGTTTTTGTTGGCCTGAGGGCGCGGACCGCCCCGGTTGGCAGTCCCCCTCCACCCTCTCCGCTATACCAGGGGCACGAATGAATAAGCATTCGTTGTTTGCATTTTTCACGCAAACAATGTTAATAAAATGATCAAATGCATTCAGTGGCACTCATAATCACTCTTATTTTCACCAGAAAATATTTGGCTAGTGGGAATTCTGATTGGCGGGTGATCAAAAAAGTTAATTTAGAACCCTGATCAAAAAAGTTAATTTAGAACCCTGCCTAAGATCATTAACAAGCCCCTCCCATGTAGTTCTGGACTGCTCACTGACCTTTCCCATGATTATCTTTACCCCACGAAGTAAGATCTTACATGGAGCTCCACAGTGAGGGCGATTTCTATTTCTTCCACTTTAGATTAATCTCACCAATAGTGGTCTCTGTCTCACCAACCTTTTTGCTGATTCTTGCTGATGGTCTTGTAGCCCATTCCAGCCTTGTGCAGGTCTACAATCCTTTTCCTAACATCCTTTGATACCTTCTTCTTTTATTGATAGGATAGTTGAGAGACACAGGAAATGGGGAGACAGATGGAGCTGCAAAGGGATTCGAACCGCAGCAAGGACTGTAGCCTCTGCATCGGTGTACCTTATAAAGTGACAGGACAAATTTGCGGCACATAACCTGTGTGTGGGGGCCAGAATTCTTGACAGTTGGTAGGGGATCAAATACTTATTTCACTTGAACAGATGCAGATGAATTTATAACCTTTAAATAATGTGTGTTTTCTGGAATTTGTTGCTATTCTGTCTCACTGTTCAATTAACATGTAATGTAACGTAAATGTAATAAAGCCAATAATGTCATAAGTTATTTCATTATTGGCTGGTTATTATGTTATTGAGCTAGTATTAAAAAAAAATTGTTTTGGTTGGAATATTTGTATACATTGTAATAACTGGTGCTGATAATGTAATAATACAGACACGGAGAGCGTTGTTGGATTGAACACATTTTTGTTTGGACAGCGGTGTTCAGTGAAGACAGAATTCATACAGAATTGCTCGTTAGTTAGTTTTTAACTGAATGCATTTCCCATCAAGGAAATTGGCATGCAACAGATACAGTAAGTAATCATTTACTTACTGTGTTAGTTAAACTATACTAAGTATTGGTTGGAGACAACCAGCATCAGTCATGGAGCAAATGGACATAACTGTTGAATCTATGGAGGACACACCAAAGACAGTTATTCAGGAGCATGAAGAGGACTCAACCCAAACAACAACCGAATTTTGCTCTGCCTTCAGCCTCTGAATAAGCTCTGAGGCGCAAACCTGCTGTGAAGACCAGCTGTAATTTTTCGTCAGCACACTGACAGTGAAGATACTGACTGAGTGTTGTGCTTTTGAGGGCCAGAGCCTGGAGGAGCAGCTCACCCACACCAAGAGACTTGTGAACCAGGTGATGGAGGGTCTCACCGGTGCAGAGGGTGTCTCTTCTGGAATCAAACACATCAAGACCTACAAGGCTGTAATGAATGAACTAAGGAAGACGTTCTGTGGAAAGTGGGTGCTGGAGATCATTACTGTACTACAGGATACAGCCATTGATGCAGCCATTGTGCAGACCTTGCAGATTCACATCAAAGACCTCCTGACTCGACTTGCAAAGAACTCACAGATTCCAGAACATGCGCTTCAACTGGGAGCTGCAAAGTCTGGTAGCTCTGAGTTTTTACTCTACCTTTGCTTTATTTTGTTGTGTTTTTGTATGTTTTTCTCGTATTTTGTCAACTACTGATGGACACTTCTGTGGGGAGAGGAGATTCTTCAGGAGAGGAGCTTCTGTCATTGAAAATGGAGCAAGTCTGGAGGATGCCACCCTGTTCCAGCTGAATGAGGAGCTGCTTTCGTGGTTGCTGTGCTGGTGGTGCAGAGGTTAAAGGCTTGGAAGTGGAGATGTACTGTAGGTCCTTTCTGCCGTCAGTCATCATGCAAAATATCAACTCTCTGCTCAACAAGAGTGATGAGGAGCTGGAGATATAGATGAAGACTCAGGAAGTAGACATTTTTTTCAAATCAAAAAACTACTTGTGTACATCCCACCAACAGCTACTGCTGAAGTTCCATGTGAAGGTCTCCATGAAGTCGTTGCTAGGATACAGACTAAACATCCTGAGGCACTTGACTTCAGTCATGTCTCCCTGATGGACTCACTGAGGATGTGGTGGAGAGACACACACTGGTGGAGGCCATTCTGAACAACTCAGATCATCCTCTTCATAACACCTTGATGGACCAAGAAAAGAGCGGTGGTGGACGGCTCCTCTCTCTTCACTGCAGGATGGAGAAATATAGAAGATCCTCTGTACCTTCAGCCATCAGGCTTCTTCATTCTTCTGCAAATGGTTGATGAGCTGACAGACAAATGAATTTCCCTTTGGGGATCAATAAAGTAATTCGTATTCGTATTCGTATTCGTATCTATGGAAGGATGTGGGGAAAGTTGTGGGCTTCATGGCTATCATCCTTGTCTTTGATGGCTCTGATCCCATGAAGCTAGAGATAGAGCCTTGAACAACCTCTTTAACATCTCTCTTCTCTTCTCTTCTCTTCTCTTCTCTTCTCTTTCTTTCCTTTTTCAGTGCCTGCCTGCCCGCCCGCCTTTGTTCTTTCTTTCTTTCTTTCTTTCTTTTTTAATTCTGTATTCATTGCAAAAAAATTTTAAAAAATGACAACAACAACAGAATCTCGATCATGTAGTATCATTCATTTGCCCAAAATCCCAGTTTAAGTATTAGAAAATACTCAGACCCATATTTGACTGGCTGAGTCATCTCATCAGTGAACAGCAAACACTACAGCAGCACAAGCTGACACAGAGTGATGAATATTAATTTCATTACCAGTTCTTGTTTCTTTCATTCACTGCAGCTGTACGTTGGGATTTCAGGTGCCTGTTTCTCCAGATTTACAATATGCAAATTATGATTTGCAACTGATTGTTTCTTACCATGTTAATTCTGACACAAATCAAAACGATCACCAGTCTTGCATAAACACAGCAGAGCAAACAACACTCATTTGTAAAAAATTTTCAAACATGGTTTCTTGTCAGTGGCGGTGATTGTTCCCTGACAAAAGCTTTGCATTTAAAGAGAATTCAATTTAATTACTTTATTTGTCCCCAGAGTGTTATAAGAACATCCTCTGTGCAGCACCATAATCTTCAGGGAAGATTGGACTCCACAATGAGTCACTTATACTGTATTTACAGATTATGGCTAGCTGGTTAAGCATGCAGAGAAAAAGACTAAACTGAGACATACAGTATCTCTGTGACACAACCTCTCCTAACTTTCTCCCTGAGTTATACTTTAACATAAAATTGATTTGGAGATTTGATCAAACAATATCACACATATAAAATAAGGATTTGAACATTGCTGAGCCACAAATGGATTTTGACCTATTATGTCACAATGAGGACAACAAACTTTAAGTTTAAGAGACTATTTATTGTAACTGTAACTGTAACTGTAAATAAATAATAAGCAAGCTGAAGTTAAAGGTTACACTCAGCACTCAAGAGATGACCTTTTAACCATCCTGCCGTCCAGGGTGTGTTGTCATCCAGCCCCAGAGCTGGATGCGTGCACTAGATAGCAGTGCTCACTGAAAAAATTCCCCACTTCCTTTTCCATTTGTATTGCGGCACTGGAATTTGGGTGGAAAAAATTAAAGTTGAGGCAGATCCAGAGCTATTTGAAGGGCCTATCATCCGTATGTTACAGTGCAGCGAACATTATATATCATGCGCATAAACTATGGCTCCCTTAATACTGTTTAGTGCTGCTGATGTGTATGAGAGACAGGGCCCTGAGAATCTCATTACATCCATCCACTGTCATTTCCCTCAGGTGTCGTGAGTGTCATAAGTGACGTCACTCGTGCTAAAAGACTTCCTGGATTTCTCGACACGCTCCGCAGTCTCGACACAGTACTACCCATCTCCACTCCACTGTTCTCCCCCTGTTCTGGATTTGTCGGCCTGTGAGCTTACCTGTCGTCTCTGTGTTTCGTAGGCAAAGTAAGGAGAACACAGCTAGAGAAGAAGGAATTGCCCTGCCCTGGGAGGAGCTTTTGTTTGTTTTCTCTATGAACTAACCAAGCAAGCTGAAGCACAGCATAGGTAGCCTATTCTTGAGCATGGCTGCAGCAGGTTTGGCATCAGGCTCTGTCTCAGTTATTCATTCCCTGAATAATGATCTGTTTTGACAGATATAACAGGGAATGAAAGCAGCCCCCTGCAGGGGATCATAGAGACAGAGCCCACAGGTGGATGCTGGGGAGGTGGTGGGTTTGCAAAACCTCATGGGCAGCAGGGGCGGCAGCAGCAGCAGCAGCAGCAGTAGCAGCAACATGATGAAAGCGGTAGCAGCAGCAAGGGTACCAGCAGCAACAGCAGCAGCATCGGCAGCAAGCCAGGGGAGAGCAGGTAAGCTGGGGGTTTAAATAACCCGCCCTATTTGGTTGAGGGGAGCATGTGATCAGCTGATCAGGACGGGCGCAACTTGAGTTGTCTGCCTGAACTAGCTTTGCAGGCTTCGCATCATTTTTGATGTATTCAGCAACTGAGATCTATCCCTGAGTTTTACATGCATTTAAAAGTCATATAGACTCTATAGAATAAAACAAATGCATGTAAATGCATTAATATCTGATATTGCAGCTTTAAAATACACTGCTGTATCCTTGTATGTTAGCATCTGTAATGCCATGCATCTCATGACAGTGCTTTCCATGGGTCAGATTCAAACCCAGGCCACTGCAGTTAGGACTGAGCTTTAATGGTTCTGGGTGCTTTAAAGACGCTTGTCAGTCCATCAGTTTTATTACACCTCTTCACCTAAAGCTGAGCTGATCATATTCTGGAGTCAGAGGGGGACAGAAAGAATGTATTAAAGGGGGAAGTTTCACAACACAGATGCTAGTTATTCACTTTTTGGAACTGGACCATGATGACTGTTTTAGCAGTTGCTGCACTCCGGCACGGCATTCTCTCTCTTCCTCTCTCACTCACACACACACACACACACACACACACACACACACAGTGCATTTACTTTCATATTACTCCCAGTGTTGGCTGAGTGTCCAGAAGAGATTCAACAACCATGATATTTATTATTGCTCTGTGTGTCTGTGTGCTCCCTGGGCTCTGCTCCAGCCCCGTTGTGTTGAAGAATCTCATTTGACTCTGGCTGAGATAAATTGTTCCTGGGGCCCGGGCCCTCGAGACCTGTACAGAGAGGTACAAACAGACTGCTCATGAGCAGTGAGTCCAGATGCTGAGGAACATTTCTCAGACTCACTGTAGTTATTAGGTGGTGGCTCAATGAGACCTCTTTGGTCTGGACATAAACTGAAAAGATTGTAAATACCAGAACAAGGATCAGCAGTAGTGGACCACAGATTACAGTCCCTATGGAAGCACCTCCCAGACTTGGTGCATACTTGAACATCAACCTGTCAGACTTAACTTCTGCAATCACCTCCTCCAAATCAGCTACATGTATGCTTGACCCAGTCCCAAAAAGACTGCTCAAGGATGTCTTCCCCTTAGTTAACGCTGCCATACTGAACCAGATCAACCTTTCCTTAGTCACAGGCTACGTGCCACAGGCCTTTAAGGTGGCTGTCATTAATCCTCTGCTTAAAAAACCCTCTCTTGATTAGCCAACTATAGGCCTATATCCAACCTTCCCTACGTCTCTAAGATCCTTGAGAAGGTTGTCCTAGTGCAGCTACATGAACATCTGCACAGTAACGATTTTTTTTTTTTTTGAGCTTTTTGATACCAAGGATCACAGCATTTTGCTGCAGAGACTAGAACATGAAATTGGGATTAAAGGATCTAAAATGGTCATGGTCACTCATACCTATCTGACAGGTTTCAATTCGTTAATAATAATGTCCATTCGGAGTGTGTGGTGTGCCACAGGGTTCAGTTTTAGGGCCAGTTCTCTTCACTCTTTACATGCTTCCATTAGGGGATATAATCCGGACGCACTCCATCAATTTCCATTGTTACGCTGATGATACTCAGCTCTACTTATCGATAGAGCCAGATGATAGAAGCCGCCTCATCAATCTGCAAGATTGCTTGAAAGACATCAAATCCTGGATGTCTTCTAACTTCCTACTACTGAACTCTGACAACACAGAGGTTATTGTATTTGGACCTAAGCATCTCAGGGACACATTCTCCAATGAGATTGCTACTCTGGATGGCATCACCCTGAACTCAAGTACAACCGCGAAGAGCCTTGGAGTCATTTTTGACCAGGATCTTTCCTTCAGCTCTCACATAAAGCATGTGACTAAGACTGCCTTCTTTCACCTGCGCAGTATAGCTAAGATCAGAAATATCCTCTCTCAGAGTGATGCTGAGGAACTGGTCCACGCATTTATTACTTCTAGGCTAGACTACTATAACTCTCTCATGTCAGGATGTCCAAAAACCTCTCTGAAGAGTCTCCAGCTGGTCCAGAATGCTGCAGCGAGGGTATTGACAAGAGTTAGTAAGAGAGAGCACATCTCTCCCATTCTAGCTTCTCTCCATTGGCTTCCTGTAGGATATAGAGTTAGGGCTGGCTCAGGTAGTCCTGATCCATTTTATAGCTATGCTGCTATAGGCTTAAACTGCTGGGGGCCCATCAGGTTACACGGAGCCCTACCCCCCCCTCTCGCACATTTGGAACTGTCATTATTTGTTGCACTTTGTAGTCTGGCCTTGGTGTCTCACACTCTCTCTGTATTTCCACAGATCTCTTCAGAGCTCCATCCCCCTGCACCAACCAACCAACCGCCGCCTCCATCACCTCCTTTCTCCTGCTGTTAAACCGGCCTGCACTCCCTGCTCACGACCCTGTCTGCCATCCAGTAGTCCCATTAAGCTGGCCTTCCCTCCTTGCCCACCAGGAGCTTCCTTCATCATTTTTCATTAACTGACTGATTCCATTTCCATGTTTTCCATATTCCATGTTGTAAATTGTTTTCTTGTCTGTATACAACATCTATTGCACGTCTGCCCGTCCTGGGTGAGGGATCCCTCCTCTGTTGCTCACCCTGAGGTTTCTCCATTTTTTCCCTGTTAAAGGGTTTTCTTGGGAGTTTTTCCTCAGTCGATGTGAGGGTCTAAGGGCAGAGGATGTTGTCATAATGCTGTGTAAAGCTCTTTGAGACAAACTGTTTGTAAAAACAGGCTATACAAATAAAACTGCCTTGCCTTGCCTTCAAGTTGCACAACGTGTTTTAGATGTTTTCATGTGTTATCTATATTTTTCTTTAATAAATTGATAATTTATTCATTGCTTCTGCTGTTCATGCTTTTATTTTGCCTTGATTGATAGTGGCAGTTCAGATCAACAGCAAATGGAGAAATGACACTGGCAGTAAATGATCCTAGTAGCTAAAGAAAAAAAGG
This sequence comes from Caranx ignobilis, assembly GCA_021432705.1. Classification (NCBI taxonomy): domain Eukaryota; kingdom Metazoa; phylum Chordata; class Actinopteri; order Carangiformes; family Carangidae; genus Caranx; species Caranx ignobilis. Next base: position 9,121,608 of record MU270014.1, read on the forward strand.
TTACGAAATGAACTGAAAGGTTTTTTTTTTTTTTTTTTTTTGGAAACTAACATTGTCACCAACTTGAAGCTATGGTTGCTAGTTCTGGTTTGGAGTTAGATCAACTGTTTCCAAGAACCCACTTGCTTCTGTATGGACTAGAGAGATACTAAAGAGCCATGTCATTACTTCACTATCCTCATCAGGGAATGTGCAGTCATGTGTGTGCATACAGTGTTTAGGGTTAGAGTGAGTTTCCAGAGCTTGTTAGCTGTCTTTGACAGTGTCAGGTTGGTAACAAAATGTAAAGCTTGTAGAAATAAATGGTGTGTTTAAATGGTCGGGGCTTGATGTCCACTGTGTGTCAGTTCAATCAGTGGCTCCATTTCAGAATCATTTGATTTATCTTGGACTGCAGTGACCACATCCCTCAGTTTACAGATACTGGTGACACTCTAAAATGGAAAAAGTAAAAAGATGCATACGCAAGATATATAAGGCTTTTTTTTTTGTTGGGGTAACTCAGAGGGGAGATCCAAATCTTGTTATGCCCTCTATTATCATTTCTGAAAGGAATACATGCATCCACCCTCAGCATGGTCATCAACAAGGAGATGAGCTCAGTGGACAGTTTGGGACCTACTGAGTAAACATGGTCCTCAGAGAAAAACATTTAGAGGCGTTCTGTAGCGGCCCTTGGTATCAATGAATAGGCTGGAGCTCGACTGGTGTAAAAAATCGTTATTTCTCTTCGAGCACCGTGAAACTAAAACACACAAAATATTTTGTTTAAGTTTGCACATCACAAAAAGATACACATTCTCATAGCTTATTAATATTATCTACTGACACAGTAGTAGCATCCTTGTAAAACATATGTATATACATGAATGTTGCAGCCACCAGCACCACACAAAACCTCTTTGTAAACACAACACACATACCTCGCTTCACCTGCCAAGGGGATCAAATTCTTGTCTTCCTTTACACAACTGCAACAAAACACTTAAATGAATGTCATGCTTAACTTAAACAATAACGTCATGACACATACCATTTTTCATTTGTCTCGACTCGGTGAGTGTAGCAGCCCTGGCACATGTCTGGCGTATGTGCCAAAAGTAGTGTGTGAAAACAGAGATGCCTTTTAGGCTGTTTTCGGGGCATGTGAGGGTACCCCAGAACATGAATACACATAACAACAACAAAAAAAAACACTCTGGTGGTCACTTACACCTTCTTCAGAATAGCTAACTGGTCTTACAGCTCAGTGTTTGTGCAAAAAGTGTCAAACTAATGATCTTTGTTGATTTCACCCACGTTCTGATGGACACTGCTCTCTAATCAGTTTCCTGGACGAGATTAGGTACCAGCTCCCAATAGGAAACATAAAAGGGTTTCAGAATGTTCTCACACAAATCCACAGTCCTATTGAAAAGGTCTATCCACCAGACACTAACCTGTGTTATTCTTGAGAGTACAAGCAGCTCACTAATTAGTTTTGACTTTATCTAATGACAGAATTTGTTCAGGAACAGTAATATAATGTTAAACCGAGGCATCATCTGCCATGATAAAGACCCCAGGGATGTTCTGGCAGCTGCTTACAAGGCTCATTAAAGCTACTTATGTGAACTGCAGAGCAAATTAATATGTATAATGTTAAATAGAAATAGAACTAGAAATAGAATAGAAATAGAAAATACTTTATTGATCCCAAAGGGAAATTCATTTGTCTAATAGCTCATCTTCCATTTGCATAATAATTAAAGAGTCTGATGGCTGTGGGTATAAAAGATCTTCGGTATCTTTCTGTCCTGCACCGAAGAGATAGGAGCTGTCCACCACTGCTACTTCTTTGATCCATCAAGGTGTTATGAAGAGGATGATCCGTGTTGTTCAGGATGGCCTCCACCATCCTTATTGTGTATCTCTCCACCACCTCCTCCAGAGAGTCCATCTTTACTCCAATGACAGAACCAGCCTTCTTTACAAGCTTATCCAGCCTCTTTGCCTGCTTTTTTCCTAAACTTCCTCCCCAGCAGACTGCAGCATAAAATAAAGCACTTACCACCACAGACTGATAAAACATCTGCAGCATCTTATTACAGATGTTTAGAGATCTGAGCTTTCTTAGGAAAAAGAGGCGGCTCTGCCCTTTTTTGTAGAGTGCATCTGTGTTAACAGACCAGTCCAACTTGTTATCAAGGTGAACACCTAGATATTTATAGGTTGTCACCACCTTGATGTCCGCTCCACAAGTGTTCACTGGCTGAAGAGAGGGCTTGGACCTACGGAAATCCATGATCATTTCCTTTGTCTTTGAGGTGTTCAGCATGAGGCAGTTTTTGTGACTCCAGTCACTGAAGGCTTTTATCAAATCCCTATATTCAGATTCCTGTCCACTTCTGATACATGCCACAATAGCAGTGTCATCTGAGTATTTCTGGATGTGGCAGGACTCGGAGTTGTATTTAAAGTCTGCTGTATACAATGTGAACAGGAATGGAGCCAGGACAGTCCCTGTGGAGCCCCCGTGCTGCTCATTAATGTCCCAGAAAAACAGTTCCCCAACCTGACAAACTGTGGCCTTTCTGTCAGGTAATCTGTGATCCAGGAGACAAAGGAAGAATCCACTCCCATCTCTATGAGCTTGTTTTTGAGTACGTTGGGTTGGATGGTATTAAATGCGCTTGAAAAATCAAAAAACATGATTCTTACATAAGTACCAGATTCCTCCAGATGAGAGAGGGCATGGTGGAGCATGTAGAGGACTGCATCATTCACTCCAATGTGTTCTTTGTATGCAAACTGCAGCAGATCTAGTTTGTCTTTGACCTCAAGCCTCAGTAGACGTAGAATCAGCCGCTCCAAGGTCTTCATGATGTGTGAAGTCAGGGCCACTGGTCTGTAGTCATTTATTTCAGCCAGACATTTTCTTTTTGGTACCGGCACTATGCAGGATGTTTTCCACAGAGCCGGCACCCGCCCCAGCTGTAGACTCAGGTTGAAGATCTTGTGGAGAGGTTGACACAGTTGGGCAGCACAGTCTTTAAGCAGCCTTGGATACACACCATCTGGGCCAGCTGCCTTCCCAGAGCAAAGTCTCTCGAGTTCCAGCCTCAGCCCTGTCTCTGTGACAGACAAGGGTGGAGGAACAGGTGTGAGAACAGGTGTGAGAAGGGGAGTAGCTGCAGCAGTGGAGATGTACCCAGGTGAAGGAGGAGGCGGAGGAGGAGGAGGAGGAGGAGGAGGAGACATGGTGGAGAAGCAGACTTGCGGAGGAGAGGAAGGAGCCGTCATGGAGATGTCCACATGTTGAGGAGGGGGAGAAAGAGGAGGAGAAGGAGGTGGTTAAGGAGTGGAATGGGATGTGACCTCAGTGTTGAATCTGTTAGAACTGATAGAGTTCATCAGCTCTTTCCACATCACACACTATTGGCTGTCTTTTCTTTTTGTTGTAGCCAGAGATGGTGTTGATTCCTCTCCACACCTCACGGATGTTGTTGTGTTGTAAATTCTTCTCTATCTTCTTTTGTATTCCAGGCATGTCCAAACTATTCCTCAAAGGGCCGTGTGGCTGCTGGTTTTTGTTCCAACCAATCAAGAGCACAGAGTTTGACCAATCAACTGTCTGAAGACTGACATCAGTTGATTAAATGAGTCAGGTCTGGTGTGCTGCTGCTTGGTTGCAACAAAAACCTGCAGCCACACCGGCCCTTTGTGGAACAGTTTGGACATGCCTGTTGTATTCCAACTTTGCCATCTTCAATCTCTTCCTCAACTCATGTTGCACCTGTTTGAGCCGTTGTTTGTCACCTTCTCTAAAAGCTTCCTTTTTTTGGCTGAGGATTGCCTTTATGTCACTTGTGATCCAGGAATTGTTATTGGGGAAACAGCATATAGTCTTTGCAGGTATGACTGTGTCTCTACAGAAGTTGATGTACTCTGTAAAACAGTCAACCTGTCTGTCAATGTCCATACTGTTCTTATCTGTTTCCAGCAGCACATCCCAATCTGTGCATTCAAAGCAGTCCCTTAGAGCCTCTCTAGCCTCAGGTGTCCATTTCCTTACTGTGAGTGTAGTTGAAGGTTCCCTCTGCACACAGGGTTTGTAACAGGTCTGCAGAAAAACTAAGTTGTGATCTGACCTGCCCAGTGGTGGTAAGGCAGTAGCGCTATAAGCTTCTTTGACATTGGCAAACAGCAGATCAAGGGTTTTGTTTTCTCTGGTAGCACAGTTTACAAACTGTGTAAATCCAGTCAGGTGGGAGGAGAGGGAAACATGGTTGAAGTCTCCTGATATTATTGTAAGTGCTTCAGGATGTTTAGTCTGTATCCTAGCAACCATATCATGTAGTATCTCACATGGAACTTCAGCAGTTGCTTTGGAGGGATGTACACAAGTATTGTTATGATATGACTAAATTCTCTTGGTACATAGTATGGTCGCATCCCAACAGCCTTCACCAATATCTCCAGCTCATCACTTTTGTTGGGCAGAGAGTTAACGTTTCCCATGATGACAGATGGTAGAACAGGCTTGTATGTCCATTTCCTGGCCTTCAACTTTGCACCAGCACGACAGCCAGGAAAACACCTCCTTATCTCAGCTGGAATAGGGTGATACACTCCAGATTTGGTATCACATGTGGTGACAAGCCCACAGACAATAATTACTAAACCTGCTGTTCCCCACAGCTACTCCAGGCTGTTGCAGCCTCTCTTAAACAAATGATTGAGCTCAAACTAAATCCTGTCTCAAATTTACACCTAATAATAAATGTGTAATACGTTTAACTGTTTCTCTACATAGTTTCTTTCCTAATAGCAAATTATCAGACAGAGAGAGGGAGGGAGCTACACACAACCTCCTCAATATGCCTCTGTTAAAGTTGTTAAACACACACACACACACACACACACACACACACACACACACCTCGGAAAGAGGAACACACAGCACTGAGGGCCATTATGTTTCATCAGGAGAGAATTAAGGGTGTGGACCCACTGCTGTAGTGCCATGATGAAACTCACCATAGACTCTGTGTAATATCTGTTGTTGTTGCAGGCACCAGTTCAAGTGACTTGAAAAGCTTATGATGCATTATGATGCATCAACTGCATCATGTGGAAAATGAAATGATCTGCTATTAAATAATTTCTGGGAGATTCCAGTGTGTGGTGCAGCATTGATGAGTGCCTCAGTTTCTTAACTGGTTGTGTTCCTCAACATTGTTTCGGACAAACCTCATGAAAGCATGAGATATGATGGCGCGTTAGCCGCTGATGTTCCCACACAGGTTACAGCACCATTTTACACTGGAACCATTTCATCTCAATGAAGATCAGCAGATTGATGTGCATTAAAGGCCTGATAAACAGTCCCTATAGAAAATCATCATACCCCTTAGAAATAGCAAAATTATTTGTCATCCAGCCTGAAATGACCCTTTCAACATCCAAGTAATGAAAAAGACAATGACAGTTCTGAAAATTAATAAACAATAACAGAGTTGCAAGTGTCCCCTGATTAATACTTCATAGATCCACCTATTGCTTTAATTACAGCAATCAATCTCTTTGGGTCTCCATAGCTTTGCACACCTGGATTGGGGAATATTGGCCTATTCTTCCCTGCTGAATTGTTCGAGTTGAGTCAAATTCTGTGGTGAGTGGTGATAGACCTCTCTCTTTTTTTCTGTTGTATGTAAGTCAGGATTCTGATGTGGCCACTCAAAGACATTCACCATATCCTTAAGCCACTGCGCTGTTCTTTTTGTGATTTGTTTAGGATCATTGCCATGTTGGAAGGTGAATGACCTGTCCATCTTCAGCTGTCTAGCAGGGGGATACAGGATTTCCTCAAGATTTTGGGAGTAGCCTACTTCACAACATCCATTTTCCCCTCAATCCTGACCAACTGTCCAGTCCCTGCGAAGGAGAAACATCCCTACAACATAATGCTGCCACCACCATGTCTCGCAGTAGGTATGATGTGTTGTGTTTGGGTTTCGCCAAACATGGTGCTTGGAGTTCGGTTGTCACATGCACAGGTGATGTCAGGTGGGGATCAATTAGGCTGGTGTTTGATGTGAAGATTTAACCAAACCAGGTATATCAGTGATTTTTTTTTTTTTTTTTTTTTTTTTTTTTTTTTTAATTGTCATAATGTTTTAAAATGTTATTTTCATGATGATGAGGGTTATATTGTGTACACACAGGTCAAAAACTATTAGACTGTACAATTAGACTGTATGCTTTCTAATTTCTAAGGTATAATGTGACGTTAAAGAGGAACTATGGATGTCCGGTTGCTTTTCTGCTGTTTTGTTAACCCTCCTCTGGGTCATGTGCATTTGTTTTTAACAAAGCTGGCCAGAAAGCAATCCATGGAGCGCTGGATAATGTTGTATAACATATACAATGTTAAGACGTGTATATTTGTGTAGTCTGAACTGTCATAAATGAAAGATTACAGGTTATGGAGGGCATTTGTGTCGCGGTGTGCAGAGACGAGAGCTGGGACACTGGGGCGGGGCACTGCAAGTCATGTAGCTATGTAACCATCACAATTACTCCAAAGCTGTTTAATTAAGGTAAAAATGTAGCATAGCCACAGTAAAAATCCTGCATAGTTCCTCTTTCAGATTTGGCAGTGTATGATGACTTTCTATAGGGACTGTATTCATATCACTTAACGTTTCCTGTTTCATTTGAAGTGTTGATTGACAAGAGGATATTTGATATTTTAATAACCACTCATCCATGAAAATGGAGGCTCTGAGGCTGATGTGTTTTCTCAGTCATCAAATAAGAAATAAATCAGATTTCAAATAAACACTCTGCAAACCAAATCCTGCACATCTACCTTTGTACTTTATGAGACCTTTAAAGTGACTCCAGTCAAATGATTGACAGCAAACTGACTGGAAAATGTGGATCTGTGTGTGTGGATAGCTACAGAGTCCAGAGAGGAGGAAGCTGATATTGTCAGAGGAGACTATGTGTGAAGATAACTAGCCCAGTGTGGTTTGCTGAAACCTACCATTCCTGTTTTAGGGATTATGATCTAATGATGCTAAAAACACAACCCCAACATTTAAAAAAAATGCTGGAAGACAGCCAACAGGTGCCTGTTTTCCAAAATGTTAAACTGTGCTTTTATATTCTGGTGAGGATCTAGTACAACAGACACAGACCCTGCAAAGCTTCAACTCTCAGCAGGTATTTTCTTCTGTATAGTGAAGCTTTTCCCTCTGGCCCCTATCTGCTGATGGAATTCTTTTACATCTTTGTTGTTTCGCCAGATCTGCAGCAAATGATGTGGAGTTCAGGAACATGAGCTTTGACTCCCACAGCTGACTGTGTTTTGCTCACTGTCCAGCCAACGAGCTGTGTGATTTAACCCTATATCGCTGACAGGCTGGTGAAAATATGCTGATTTTCAGTTTTTTCTGCCATAGTTAACATCCCCCACCACCACCTTGGACAAGCCGCCATTCTATCACAGAATTTAGAGAACCCATCAACTGGGAAAAGAGATTGTTTTTTTCACCCAGTCATTTTCTTTCATCTGTCTGGTGGTTTTATCAGATGCTGTTGGGGTTATAGAGCCAAGTTTGACTGTAGGTGGGAACGTTTTTGGAGTTTAGCTCAAATTCAATGCAACTTGTGACATCTCATTACATTTGCATGTATGAACACATTAGGGTGGGCAACCTTTTCGGCCAGGGGCCACAATGATCAGTATCAGATGGATGGAGAGTGTCTGTGTGAACTAATATAAATGACATGTAAAAGCCATTAGCTAAAAGTAATAGAAAATTTACATCCAAATGACGTTCAGTTTCACTGGAGCAGTGTTGGTGGTCACCATTGTTGTCAGTGCATCTATAAGTACACAAGTACAATCACTACAATCCCTGACCATTCATCGTCCATGACCCTGCACTAGTTCATAGGTGTTGGCGAGGCGTAACAAGAAACTGACAATCATGGCTACCGTAACACTATGTGTGATGCTAGCGGACACAAAAAAGACACAAAACAGAAAAGGAAGAAAAAATGAGTGTTCCTGGGTCTTCTGAAGAGGACAGTAAGACTGTCTGTCAGAGAACTTGGGGTATGTTAACAAATGTGTTCATCTCAAAACCATTAACTGCACACATGAAGCGAGCTAACGTACCTTCACTGTGTGTAAACAATGTGTCAGAGTGAGAGAGAGAGAGATCAAGGTTCACGTCATAGACTTATGAAGCATCCTGGACACAAATCACTGTTTTTCAGTTATGTTACACTACATGTCCATTTGTCATTCTCGATGTTCATAGTAGGGCCCAACGCTGGAAATTTGTTGGCCATGACAAATCATGCAAAAGCCGTCCTGGATTCGTGTAGTCTGATCCTGGCATTAGACAGTTTGTTCTGATTTTAGTTAGTGGGGGTTTGTGGCAACTTAAGTTAGTTTTTTTCCCCAACTGGATAATTGTGCAACTGTGTTTTGTAAGTTTAGACTTGAGGTTGCTGTGTTTTTGCATTTTTCTTGAATGAAACATGGCCTCTCTAGTGGAGGATGTTGGAGTCTCCCTCCGAGGAGCTCTTGGAGCAGTATACACGAGAGCAGCTCTTGAGAATTGCTGAGCACTTTAGAATCGAACTTCCAGATAAAAACTGAAGGAAATAATCAAAAAGGCAGTGAAAAATAAATTGCTGGATGAAGGTGTATTGGGAGCTGAGGAAGTGAGTCAAAAGCCTTTGGTCTCACAGGGTTCCCTGACCTTTAACCTGTTCAGAACTATCCTCTATTTTGGAATTCTGCTTGAAAATGACATGCCAATAATGAATAGAGTATATCTCTGCAACCACAGGGTTTATTTGAATGATCCTGTTATCATAATAAAGGGAACACTTGTAAGATTTGTTCAGATGTGTAATTCTCAGTATATATGTTACTGGGCCAGAGTAAATGAGGTTGGCACACAGCATAAATCACAGATTTCATTTCCGCCTAAAAAAAAAATACAGTTTTAGAATGACTATCCCCTTGGAATGATGCAGTTGCAGCTCAAAATCTGTAGCAAACCCTAGTATAACATGTGAACATTACCTGTTCCAAAATGTATGCTAATAAAATGAAGCAGAGCGAGGGTAAAATGGCTTGTATAAGCTTGTAGCCAAGTTTCTTCTGTTTAATTTGATGTGCAGCATCATGTTTCTACATGATTAGTGTGCTGTTGGACGCTGTTTATTTCACGACTCGTTGGTGGAGCCCAGTTGGGCTCCACTCGTGCTCTAGAGGTTAAAGAACAAGAACGTCTGCTGTTACAATTGGAGCATGGAAAAATTAAACAAGACAAAAACTGTGGCTGGAGATGAGGTGGAAAACTGAAATGCTTAAACGTGCAGTGCAGCAATATAGGCTTGATTTGATAAAGGAAGGAAAACTGCCGAGGGAAGGGAACTGTCCAGAGAAAATGTGAATGTAACTTGTATGTTGGAACTAATCTCTATTTGGTCCCAAAATTCACAGAAAAGGATCCAGGTCTTGGTAAGATGAGATTTAGCCACTGTGATAACTTGACCCACTTTGGTTTGTGTTGTGCTACCTCCTGTGGAAATGGGGGATTGTCACTTATGTGGCCATTAGGTTCTTTGATTTAGTTTCAAGTTTGTGGCGTCTACCTACTTGTCACAGTTCACTGGGAAATATCACACATGAGTAAAGTGTTTGTTTTCTTTTGGGGGGCAGAGCAATATTCTGATCACTTGGTTTATGTTGCTCCATGGTGACTTTTGGTTTCAGGTGTCCATTTTTGTTATTGAAGTTCTCTCCCACTAAGTTTGGTGCAGGCTCACAGTGGGATCTGCAGAGGTTAAAGCTTCGATTCTCTGCCCCAACCCAAACCCAACCCTTTTTTAAAGTAATGTTTGAGCTGTTGCCATCAATCCAATAACTAATGAAAAAAATGTGAACTGTGTGGTTTATACATTTCTAAATATAATTTGCTGTTTTCTCTCATTAATTCTGTCACTCACACAATCAGTCCAACTCTGCGGCCGCTCAGCTGTGCTCTCTGTGTGCACATCAGTCAGTTGGTGAAAAGTGGCAAAGAAGTTGGAAACTGTGAAGATCCAGATGACGAGGACGCACATGCATAGGCAGATGAGGGGCCACCACCCAGGGGCGATGCTAGTGATTTTGGGCCCCAATGAAAAGAAGCTTTACAGGGCCACAAACACAGCGGCAAAACTTTTGATGCTATTTTACATAAAACTATGCATTTTGACAGTATTTTTGCCTATCATTCCCATACTTGTGAAAAAGGAACATGATTGTTGACATGTAGGGAAAGCACTGAGCACTCTGAATACAATGGAATTCATTTCGATTCATTTATTTGCTGCAACACTGATACTGATACTTAAATATAAAATAAACTCTTCTATGAAAATAAATAGCAATTAAAGCCGCAAGCGGCGTTGACGGGCCCTCGCGGTACCGACGCTTGATCGCGCCCACACCCCGCCTACCCACTGCCCATTGCGTAACAGCCCCTGTAGCCCCAGAGTCACCTGCAGGTGCGTTCAGGGGCCAACCCCGTCACACGTGAAGTTTCAGCCAAATCTGCCAATGCACGATGGAGTAACGACAAGGTGAATAATCATCCACCAGGTGGCGCTAAGAGCACAACCAAATGTGTGCAGTTACATTCAGGGGTCGTCCGTGATCACACACGTCAAGTTTGGGCTGAATCGGGCAATGCACGTTAAAGTTATGACAAGGTGAAGGCTCATCCACAAGGTGGCGCTAGAAGCGCAACCAGACATGGGCATTTGTGTTCAGGGCTAACCCTCATCACACATGTGAAGTTTCAAGGAAATCAGACAATGCATGATGGATTTATGAGGAGTTGATGCTCTGTGGCGAGGGATCCAAAGCTGTCACTGCTTCCATGGGCAGCCTGTCACATGACACAAGGCTTGTGTCACTGTGGTGATTCATCAACCTGATTGTCACATGGCCACAAAATACAGAAGAGCAGGTCAGGAGGTTGGAGTTGGTGTTTGTCACTTTAAAATATGGCATTTCCATCTAGATGGCGGACTTCCTGTTTGGTTTTGACCATGGGTGTAAGAGACTTTTTTGTGCGTCTGGACAAGTTACACATGTGTACCAATTTTCATTTTCCCAGTCCAAAAAAAACCCTATGGAGAGGGGTTTTTGAAAATTTCAAGGTGGCGCTGTTGAGCTGTTTGGACTCGCCCTTGGGCAAAGGCCTTATCAGATGTGAGAGCTCACCATTCTTGACCTGTGTATCAATTGTCAAGACGGTTCGAGCTTGTTAAAGCCATTTAAAGGCCAAACGTAATTGGTGGCGAGGGATCGCTATTCGTTGGAACGCCATTAGTCGTAGCTTCACAACGTCCATGACGTAGCTTCACCAACTTGTTCTGCATGTACTAGGAGTGGAACGAAGTTGTTGGGGTCAATTGTGTAGGATCTATACGTGTTCAATGAAGCTGGACGCTTCCTGTTAGCTCCGGGTGGCGCTATGAGTAAGGTGGGAAGTTAATATATTGAGCCATTCAGGGCGGAGCCGTCATCATGTCCAGTAAGTTTGAAGCTGCTAGGATTAAGTATGTGGGTGTGAGAACCGTTCGAACTTTGTGGCATCTCAAGGACACATCATCGCACTTTGCGCGATGCCACGGGGACGCCATTACAGGAAACTTCACAGCGGTCGTCCTGCAGCTCCACCAACTTGTTGAGCATCTATTAAAGCAGAAATGAAGTGAATAGGGCCATCTCTGTCACATTGGCTGCAGGCAAAGTAACAAGTGGTCATTTCCTGTTACCAGCGGGGGGCGCTATGAGTAAGGTGGGAAGTTAATATATCAGGGCGTTCAGGGCGCAGCCATCATCATGTCCAGCAAGTTTGAAGCTGCTCGGATAAAGTATTTGGGCATGAGAGCCGTTCAAAAAACAGGATAATTCGCCAACATCTGGCACGCCTTACAGCCACGCCCTTTGACCTACAGACTTGCTTTTGATAACTTTTCATCAGCATGGTCTCCAGATGACCTGAGCCGAAATTGAAGCCGGTCGGGCGAAATCCCTAGGAGGAGTTCGTTCAAATACCAATGGTGGAAATCGACAAAACGTGACCAATGAAATCAAAATGGCGGACTTCCTGTTTGGTTCTGACCATTGGTGCAAGAGACTTTTTTGTGCGTCTGGACACGTTACAGACGTGTACCAATTTTCATGTTGCTACTCCAAAAAAACCCCTATGGGGAGGGGTTTTTGAAAATTTCAAGGTGGCGCTATTGAGGCATTTGGCCCCGCCCATGGGCAACCCACCTATCAGATGAAAGAGCATGCCAATCTCGACATGTGTATCAAATGTCATGTGGGTACAAGTTTGTTAAAGCCATCAAAATGCCAAACGTAATTTCACGACGAAGGGTCGATGGTCGTCGCACCGTCACACGGACGCCATTGGTCGTAGCTTCGCGCCATTCATAATGTAGCTTCACCAACTTGTTTTGCATGTACTGGAAGTGGAATGGAGTTGATGGGGTTAACTATGTAGTATTTATACATGTTGGAGTAAAAGCTGGTCATTTCCTTTCGTGGACAGGGGGCGCTATGAGTAAGATAGGAAGTTAATATATCAGGACGTTCGGGGCGAAGCCCTCATCATGTCCAGCAAGTTTGAAGCTGCTAGGATCAAGTATGTGCGCGTGAGAGCCGTTTGAAGTTTTACAGCGAGAAATCGAAATTTGCCAAATTTTGTCGCCCACTAGCAGCCATGCCCTTTGACCTATCGACATTCTTTTAATACTTCTTCATTAGGATGGAGAGTAGATGATCTGTAGCAAATTTGAAGTCAATCAAGCGAAATCTCTAGGAGTAGGACTTCAAATACGAAAAAAATTCAATTCAAAATGGCGGACTTCCTGTTGACATTTCACTATGACATAGGCTGACATTTTTGTGCGTCTCACTCACGTACACATGTGTACCAAGTTTGAAGCTGCTAGGATCAAGTATGTGCGTGTGAGAGCAAAAGGAAATTTTAAAGCTAGCATAAAAACTTTGTCGCCCCCTAGCAGCCACGTTCTTTCACCTACCGAAATCCTTTCGATGCGCTTTTGATTGTCATCGTCTCTACATGATCTGTGCCAAATTTGAAGTCGATTGGGTGATATCCCTAGGAGGAGCGCGTTCGCAGCGTAAAACTTTCAAATCAAAATGGCGGACTTCCTGTTGGGTTTAGGGGGGGTGGTTCTATGGACTTTTTTGCTCATTTGAGTATAATAAACTTGTGTACCGATTTTAGTCCGCTTTTGCGATCTCACCTATGGACTTTTTCAAAATTTCAAGGGGGCGCTATTTCACCATTTTGTCCTGTCCATGTGCAACGACCATAAAATATCAAATTTTTCGTGTGAGCGCAATGTTTTACAGAATTCCATGAGTTTTTGAGCATGGGAAAGGCTCCAAAAATGCGATTCTTTACGGAAAAAAATAATAATAATAAACATTACGATTACAATAGGTCCCTCGGGACGACTTCGTCGTACCGCTCGGGCCCTAATTATAATCTGTGGAGGAAAGAAATAAATGTCAGCAAAAAAAAAAAAAAAAACCACCATCAAAAAACTAAATGGCCATGTATGATTTCTCATCATTTAAGTAGAACTTAATATTTTAAAGAATGGCAAAGATATAACGTTGCTGAGTCAAGCTTCCTCTTGCAACCCCATTTTCAATCACTGGCCCTTGCTCAACTTTTCTAACCAAAAGCCCAATGCCGAGCCTTCTCACTAGCAAAATCACTTATCAGGTCTTTGAAGTCCAGCTTTCTAGCCAACTGACTGCATGGCAAGACTGCAAAGCCTTTCCTGAGACACTGTGGACCTCAAGTAGTTTTTTTTTTTATCAGTTTTAGTTTACTGAATGCACTCTCACCACCAGTGACAGTAACTGGCGGTGTGCAAAAAGATCCGCAAAGCGATGCACACTTCTCCAAAGATGCTTTGCGGCTGCAGCTTACAAATTGCATTCAGGAGTCCAAGAGGGGACAGGTTAGGGGGAAAGTTAGGGTTAGCCCATTTTGGTTAACCCAAAATCAGGAATAAGATCACTAGAATACTTTGTGATCAGTGGTTAGCACACAGAAGAGATTTTGTCTTCACTAATCTGCCCAACTTTCAGAACAGCAGAAAACTCGTTTACAAGCTTGCTAAACGTTTGACTGCGTTGATTATTTAACTAAAACAACAGTGACATGTAAAAATCCAGAGTTTTCTGGAGCTTACAAGTGAGAGCTTTTAGATTTTTGAGGCACATTGCCTTCTCCGCCTCATTACCCGCTGTGGCGCTGTCGGTGACAAACCGCTGCACTGCAGCTGATCCAGTCGGACTGAACCATTTTACTTAAATAGAGAGGGGGGAGGTTGGGGCCCGTGGGCGTTAATGTTTCCAAAACAAATAAAGTTATTGTTACCAGGACATTGTAAATAAAATATTTGTGATTATACGTTAGTTAATAACTAAGTGTCATTATTTTTTTCAGTATTTTAATTATAATAGGGGCCTCCCTGGGCCCCTCTCAATCATTGGCCCCAAGAATCCTTCTCCTTTTTCCCCCCTTTGCGGCGCCCCAGGCACCACCAACCAAATGAGCAGATTTTGGATTTGCTGACTGGGAGAACAGAGATGTTGGTCCTGGCAAAGAGGAGGATGAAGTAACTCTGTATACATGAGAGGCATGATGTGACAGATGACAGCGATCTGTGTTGGCTGGTGGAAACCCAATGTGAACTGGGCCAATGTCCACGCTGGTGAAGTTGGCTAGATCTGTACAGTGCATCCCAGACAGCAGGAACTGGTGGGAGGTGTAGTTTAGGTATGTCAGTAAGGACCTAAGTCTTTGTATGGCATGTCTTTGCAGCAAAAAACTACTACCACTATGAAACCTGTAGATCTGTTAACATGTCATTGAGTTTACCTGACTGATAAAAGGACAGAGGAGTTAAGCCAACTGAGCAGTGTATGGTCTGCCTGATGGTCACAGTTCATCCAAACAGGAGTGTACGATGGGTCACACCTCACCTGTTCACATTGCATTGGTCAATGGAGACTGGAGTTAAGTGTCATCTTTTTGATCAATGATTTTCAGTGTAGTTTGAGCCACATGTTCTAATGTTGATTTAGCGGACACAGTAAGGGCCCAAGGATCATGTAGTCTCTCCAGAACTGATCACACACTCTAATATAGTCTGTTTAAAATGGGAAAGGCAAACATCCATTCTTCAACTCCATACAGACTCGATACACACTTTACATTAAAGTGAGAATGTAGTCATGACAAGATTATTGCACACTGAATGAGAAGTCTTTAACGTACCAGGTAGTGATGTAGAACTGTAGGACAAACGTTCCCGTCCCTTCTTACAGACCATCTCAGAGACTGCATGAAATTTCACTTGCACATGCACTCCACTTTTGTAATGACATTTGTGGAGAGAACAGATGGGCAAACAGAGCCCTGTGGAACTCCAGCACTGATGGTGGTGGAACCAATTGATCACTGAAGAGCTGACAACCACCTCTTGAGTTCCTGCATTGGAAGGTGTGGCAAGTGTTCAGTGTATTTTAAAACCAAGTGCACAATGTTAGTGACAGCATCTTCTCTGCCCTTGTCTGTATGCAAATTGCAGTGGATCTTATGTCTGCTTTTTCAGAGCATTTTATGACAACTGATGTAAGACCAGCTGGTTTATAGTCATTATTTTCCAGTTGCATTTGCTTGCACAGGGACATGAATGATTGAGCTTTTCCAAAAATCAGGAACCTTATCAATATCTGGGGACTGTTGGCCGTGGGCACCCTGCTGGTGTTGGCAACACTGCACATTTTTTTCTAAATAAGAAGTGTGATCATACACATGATTGGAAAAACATCTGGACATTGGACAGCAGAACAGGAGAGAACTGTCAGCTTTGGTTATTATGAATTAGAGATATGTCACTGACAACAGCTGGACAGATCCTGCAGCACGTGAGCTGCTGTCTGTCTAAATTTATTACTACCCCATTCCCACACAGTGACAGGACACAGTAACCACTGTTGTTACAGCTCTAGTTCATATTGCATCTTTCAGTCTGTTCTCTGCCCCATAAACTCCTCTGTAAGAGACAGAGCACGGCACCAGCAGGCCCCACATTTTACTGCTTGGCACACACTCACAACAATCAGTCTACATGACGCTCTGGCTGTAGTTCAAAGGCTCGGCAAGGAAAGGCTCATATACTGCAGAGGGAATACTTGTGTGTGTGGTTGCATGCATGCGCTAGTTTTTGTGTTGCGTGCATTCTAAACAGTGAGTATCTTTAATGGCAGAAGGCGCCTCCGTCCACGCCATCAGACAGGCTGTCAGGTCAGACAGGAGAGGCACGCATACTGGAACAGACAATGAAATAAATAAGCAACAAATGTCTAACTCATTGTTCTTACATTACAAACAGTATTATTAAACACATGCTACTCTAAATAGAGATCAAGCTTAATAATTGTAATATCTGTGTGGTATGTTAGGTAATCCCACATCTAATGTTAATTTCCTCACTGGCTTTCATCTAGGTGAAGTCAGACGTTTCACTTCAGAGCATATGAAAAGTTTTTAATCAGGTTTATCTCAAAAATCTGATAGACAGGTCATCTCAGCTTTTAACATCTGAGTTCAGCCTAAAACAAAATGAAGAAAGAGTTGAGTGTCTGATCTGTTTGTCACAAGCTGTGAAATGTGGAAATGATCCATAGTAACTTGAGAGACATCTGATAACATCTTCACAGTGAGTTGGTTTGAGCTTAAAATCATGTTTGGTATTGCAAAAATCTTAGTGTATTAGGAATGAGGTTTGGGAAGAATTCTTGTTTTAGGTCTGTAGAGGTGGAAAATATAATTCCACTGAGCCAAATGTTGGTGTTTGGTCTAAAGATGTTTGGAGGACACTTGTATTACCTCCCTCTGCTCTGAGAGTCAACAGCCCCTGTCAATTTGTACATGTCAGATGAATTACACTTTCTAAATAAATGCAGGCTTTCAGTTTTATCACACTTGTTTACTGCAACAGACCACACCACACCTGTGCACAGGCCTGTGTCCTCTGTGGAGGTCATGTGAAAAAAAGGCAAACAGGTGGAGCCTGGAGTGAGTGTGCATCAGGTCCAAAACATTTACATTATAATGACTTTATAAGAACGTTATTACACCCTGTGATGATGTTAGTAAGAGTGACAGATCAGGACATTCAACTGTCTTCAGCTGACAGTCATCAGCTCCTATCAGTCAACCCAGCTGTGAAACTGTAAATCCAGGCCATATGCAAATGTGCACATTTGTAAATGTCATGCTGCTGTTACTGATGCAAGCAAAACATGTTTTCATTTCCTTGTCCATAAAACTACAAACCACAGCTATGGTGGCAGTCACACAGGTCTAGAACCAGATCTACAGCCTGCATCTGTTGGTCCTGCCATTAACTCTAAATGATTGACATGTGTGTCCATGTTTTTGTCAACACTGACTGACAATAAACTCAGTATGTACAACCACCACCACATGTTCATCAGCACCCAGCACCTGCTTTGCTGTTCTTCAGTCACACCAGATCTAGGTTGGTGTTTTTCCCTCACCTTCCATAGCTTGGTTTCTGCACCTTGGGTCCTCCTCTCCAAGGTCTCCAAGGTGCAGTAACAGACTGTTTGGGGGGGGGGGGGGGGGGGGCACAACTCAAAATTTCAAAACAGTCAAAATCAGCACCCTCTACCCCACCCTCCAGACACCCTCCCCATCACCTTCACTGCCGTCCGCAACAGACGCTGTAGCTTGGATTTGATTGCACAGAGAGATTGCTGAACCACGTCACCACCCCGTGCCTTATGATGCTCTCCAGAACTGCCTGATAGAAGTAAACATGATGTGGTGGTAGACACAAAACACTCTCAGCCTCCATAAAAAATATAATGTCTGCTGAACACAAGAGCACACAAAGTCAACATAGATATTAAAGGGTCATCAAAAAGGTCATTAAGTGGATGCCTAGATACCTGTAAGATGTGGCCTTACTTGTGTGTGCATCCCAGGGGCCCTCCAGACCTCCTGACCTCCAGCCACCATGGACAACCAGGAGCCAGGAGGAAAAGAGACATTACTGTAGAGTTTAGCTGGCCCTTGACAGGACACAGTTCAGCCATGACAGGACACACAGAGGGCTGGTGGTGGATTTGTCTTTACCCACTATGTTGGATTGTGTTCATGTGCAATTAAATGATGATATCAAGTCATTTGACTCTGAGCTGAGCAAACCGACTAAGATGTCTCAAATTGAATGAGACTTTTTGCTTTTATTACTTTGAGATGTGACTCAGATAAAATCATAGAACAGACTCAGATACTCAGTCCAGGACTGAAGGAAAGTGACAGACATGACTAAGTCATTATAGAAGTAATAAATGGACGTGCTTGGTATTCATTTTGTGAAGTTAACTGTTTTTCTTTTGGTTTATCCAGACGCTCACAGCTTTTAGAAGAATCCTGGTTCTAATAAATAATGATGAACCCAATCATCTGACAAGTGATTACTTTCAGGAATGTCTCTCATTTTCCTGTATTGTGCTAAAATAATGTGGCTTTTCATCACAGATAGGATCATGTCTCTCTACTTCTTCATCAAGTCCAGGTTAGAGAGTCTCATGAATCAGATAAGGAGTCTCCCTCTGTCTCTGAACTATTGCACAGTGACAGCCAAACAATTTCCCCCTCAGATCCATCTTTCTCAACCTCATCATGCTCTTGTCACTTTCAGCTTGTTTGGGGATGTTGCCTTTAATTTATTCATCACACAAGATTCATGGCATGTTTTCTTTTCTCTAAATGACCCTCCTGATCTTTATCTTCACATACTGAAGAGCTCTGGTGGAGCGAGCAGAGGACAGGGAGGAGAGTGTGGAGTGGAGCTGAAGCTTGATTCATGTGAGTCCCTGATGTGTTTCCACAGTGACTGGTCAGAACATATTCACAGCTACATGAAGCTTCATCATTCTGCTCTGCAGTGAGAACCAGATGTGTGATCACAGAGCCAGCAGCTGCTTGGCTGTTCTCAGAGGCAGAGAGTCACCAACGAAACTTCGCTGATGTAACAGTAACAAAGTAACCTCTCATCCAAAATAAAAAGATACACACATACACACACACACACACAATGGCTTTGGACATAAGTCACATTAACATTAACATTAACACACACAGAACACACACGGCATAAAGAGTGAAATTCTTATGTCTCCCTGGTGACGACTTCACACACTCACTCACCTGCCGGTCCGCGAAGTGAGAATAATGTTAGATATGCAACAAACAGATGCCCTTCTACTGTTAGTCCAGTCTGTAACCCGTGCTCTTAAAGTTCACTTTGTCACACCAGCAACGCACTGCCTGCATCGCATGAGCAACTGACGTCACTGACCAGCTGGAGAGAATCACAGCTGTGTCTCTGCTGTGATGCTGGTGCTGCGATTTCTCTTTATTTTTAATTAATTTCTGTTTTGTTTTTTCATGTGCAGCTGATAAAATGATTCAAAGATATGTTTATATTTCAAATAAGTTTCATTTAGACTAAACATAGAAACTTTGTAGTGCAAGTGGTGTCAGCTTTAAGTTCAATATGTGGTAAATGGTAAATGGACTTGCACTTATATAGAACTTTTCTAGTCTCTCAGACCACACAAAACGCTTTTTTACTGTTTTTGTCACATTCACCCTTTCACACAAACAATAATACAGATCTGTTCATAGACAGGCAGTTTGGAAGCTAACCGTTCACACCATTTATGCAAGTTAAATGTCTCGCCCAAGGCCACTTTGGCATGTGGACCAGAGCAGCCGGGAATCAAACCACCAACCCTCTGGTTGGTGAACGAGTTTCTCCTCTATCTCCTTAACCACAACTGTGGTTGAATATGCAATCAATGGGTCTTTCAAACATGAAAAATGATGAAGAATCTGTGGCTTATGTGATGTGCAACCAGGCAGTGTGTCCCCTGTAGCCCTCTTTCAACATAAGTCTAGGCTTAAGACCTTCCTCTATGACAGAGCTTTAGTTAGGCTGGCTCAGGTAGATCTGATCCATTTTATAGCTACGCTGCTATAGGCTTAAACTGCTGGGGGACACATCAGGTTACATGGAGCCCTATCCGAACCCCCCCAACACTCTCTCTGTGTTTCCACAGATCTCTCCAGATCTCTCTGGTTGGTGCAGGGGGATGGCCCCTGCACCAACCACTGCCTCTATCGCCTCCATCACCCCCTTTCTCCTGCTGTTAAACCGTCCTGCACTCCCTGCTCACGACCCACTCTGCCATCCAGTAGTCCCATTAAGATGGCCTTCCCTCCCTGCCCACCAGGAGCCTCCTTCATCATTTTTCATTAACTGACTGATTCCATTTCCATGTTTTCCATATTCTGTGTTGTAAATTGTCTTCTTGTCTGTATACAACATCTATTGCACGTCTGCCCGTCCTGGGTGAGGGATCCCTCCTCTGTTGCTCACCCTGAGGTTTCTCCATTTTTTCCCTGTTAAAGGGTTTTCTTGGGAGTTTTTCCTCAGTCGATGTGAGGGTCTAAGGGCAGAGGATGTTGTCATGATGCTGTGTAAAGCCCTTTGAAACAAACTGGTTGTAAAAACAGGCTATACAAATAAAATTGCCATGCCTTGCCTCTGCAGCACACTGTGTAGCTGCCTGTGTGTTGGCCACTCAGACAGATATCTCTATTGTCAATATTCTCTAGCTTGCAGCACATACCATCTCCCACTAGTTATTAGCACCTACTGTACATTTCTGAGCATTTTTCGCAGTACACAGAAATTAGTTTATAGGTCACAGGAAATGAATGCATGAAATCTCTAGCTGCGTTTGAAGTGTGGACATTTTAAAAAAATGAGCTTTTATTCGTCCTTGAGTGTCTGTGATGGAGTGAGAAAAAAACATGTGTATTTGGACATATTTTGGTGAAGTGATGACTTCACCACACTGAAAACATGGACAGTGGAGAGGAGAGTAATAATGCAGGAGTGGATTGCAAGGTGAAAACCATCATCATCCATCAAAATCCACTGTAACGTGGATGTGGATTCAAGCTGAGCACAGCTGCTGTTCCCTGATGGAGGAAACCACAGCTTTCAGCAGACATTTGTCATGACACACTAAATAATGAGTAGCTTTGCAGATTTGAATTGTTATGTTTGGTTTGTATCTAGGTCATTTTTAGTTCTCTCAGCAACAACTCAAGTTAGTTAGCAGATACTCAGTCAAACAAAGTAGAAGTGGATTTGTATGAGAGACTGTTTAGGAAATAATTCATAATTGCTCTCACACACACTACTATACTCTCATACACACACTGTTATACTCTCTATACACACACACACACACTACTATACTCTCACATAGTGGTGTGTGTATGACTATAATTGTGTGTAAGAGAGTATAGTAGTGTGTGTATGCGTATAATAGTGTGCATATGAGAGTATAGTAGTGCGTGTGTATGAGTATAACAGTGTGTGTAAGAGAATATAGTAGAGTGTAAGTGTAAGCAAGTATGAATTATTTCCTAAATGGCCTCTCATAGATTTGAAAGAGAAGAAAGACAAACATGCACCAGCTGAGTGTAAAAGAGTTCTAAATTAAGGTTTGGTGCATCATATCTGATCTGACCACTGTCGGTCTAATGTGCAACCATGTGAAATAAGCTGAACAAAGCTGTCCAGTCTGAGGCGACTGTGTCTGATGAGTGCTAGACGTGAAGGAGGAGCTCCTTGATTAACTCAACTTTTAAGGGGTTCATTTTGCCAGTCAAAGACAGAGCAGGTCAGAGCAGTCAGAGGTTCACAGGCTCTCTTCTGATTGGCTCACCATACACAATGTTGTCATCACACCTGAGGCAAAGTCTCTGGGATGTGCATCATGCATAGTGTATTAGTTGAACCAGTAATCTTGTTTGTTAGTAACCCTTTTGCCCACGTGTACATACTGTTGCGTAATTGTGTGTGTATTCAGGTGTGTGTATGTGTGTGTGTGTTTGTTTGCGAGATGCTGTTATGAATGTGTCTTGCAGGAATGCAGTAGCTGCAGTCTAGACAGCTGATCCCCATCTGTCCTCTCCCAGGATCCAAAAAGCCGAAACTGTCGCAACCCATGACATTTTCTCTGAGTGTCTGACTGAGCTGGTGTTCTGAGTGAAAGAGGAGTCATCCACTCAAAGTGTAGCCCAGTTACTGCATAAATGGACATAAAAGAAACCATGCACCGTTTTCATTTTATTTACATCTGCTTATATGAGTCTGAATTTTTAAAGACCATTTATGTGGTACACAGCATCACCGAACCTCATCACCAACTGTAGCTGTTACACACAGAGCAGGATTCAGATTCAGCAACCAAACCTGAAAATAATTCTACCAGTATATGTTACTGTATTTATGAGCAATAAAGGAAAAAAAACTCTTTATGATTGGGCTTGAACCTGTGTCATCATGTTTGTTCTTCTTCTTTGTTGAGGATGTGACACAAAGTCTGTAAAGGAGCTGGTGGATCGATAGACTGTGAATGAAGATGGCGGTAGCATCAGTGAAGCTCAGAGCGAGCCTGGTCAAAGAGGTGATCCATGTGTGCATGCTATTTACGTTTCACTCATGTTTTCTGTGCTATAATTAAAGAAACTGCAACAGCATTTTCATCTGAACTGGAATCAGCCTCCCTGTTACTAAATATTCCTCAGCTGACACTTTAAATGTGACTGTCACATTAACTGCACCTGCAGCCCATTTACATGTCACTTTCAACATAAACCCTCTTATACTTAAGTACTTTTCCATTTTTTTCATATACTTAAGTACTTTTCCATATTTTTCACCCCATGTGCGTCTCAACGTGGTGTGGCTGCAAAGCACACATGGAAAATATAATATTCTGAGATGGAAGTAAGTTGTTGGTGTGGAACATTATAAAATATGGGCTATGCAGAACTGGTGCTAATGACCACATGATGATTTTACAGATTTATATGATTTTCATTGTTGCCTAACTTGACTGATGGCTCACTGTTAGATATCTAAAGCATCCTCCACAGCTCACCACCTGCTCTCACTCTCAAATAACACTGCTCATGGTTGTTTACAGAGTGCAGCAGTGTCACAGGAGCAAGCACAATAGACTGGTGACATTCATGAAGTGTAATGTTCTTAGTGACAGACACACTGTAAGAGCATTACAGGCTAAGCCACAGGTACGCTTGCTATGCAGACAGCAGTTGATTTGTAATGCTACAGGCTTTGTCCTGTGGGCAGGAGCTGCTGAGGTCTAGAGCACAAAGCTGTGACAGCAATATGCTGCAGCTCGTGGGAACCTACCACTGACGGAATGAGGAAGGAGTCAGGAATCCCAGAAATGCAGCTCACCTGAGCAGCAAGGCCCAAACCGAAGTGACTGCAGCAGAAGCCCCTGTTATTCCACAGGCTCATATAAGATGGAAATACTACAGCCATGTTTAGATTCCCACTGACTCTGGGGACCCAGCCAGAGGCCCTCAGCTGATGGAACAGGCAGGGGATCTGTTTCCCCTGAGTACTGTACAGGCAACACAGAGAATATTGACTTAATGGACTCATTAGCAAACATTAGAGGAATAATATTGCCTCAGCAGACTTCAAAGACTCTAAAAAGAGTCTGGTTTCAGCAGCCTCACCAGAGGTGATGTTGTGCTACCTGGGGAGGCAGAGTGAGGGAGGTCATTTGGGTACTACAAGAATGTAAAAGGGAGAGAGGAAGACAAGAGACAGAGTTCAGTGAAATGATAGAAAATAGTCCACAACTAGAAGAAAGAACTAGAAGAAAGAACGGAGGACAGTGAGCAAAACAACTCTTCACAGTCAGAGGTGCTTGTGTCTGTCATGTGTCTAAGGGGCTGTTATTGGAGGTGTAGGTGCAGAGGTCTGGACCAGCTGCAGTCCGAACAAGAGGAGATTTCATGAAGCAGTTTTGTAATGTAATGTTATATCATAGTGAACACAGAGAGGTGTATAGAGCAGACAGTTAACAAAGGTAATGAGGGAAGCAACTGACAAGACCGATCCAACAGAAGAAA
Source organism: Caranx ignobilis (assembly GCA_021432705.1). NCBI lineage: Eukaryota > Metazoa > Chordata > Actinopteri > Carangiformes > Carangidae > Caranx > Caranx ignobilis. The sequence continues at coordinate 9,145,808 of MU270014.1, forward strand.
GACAACACGGATGATTGTATACATTGGCTGTGCATGGCTACTGCTCAGTTATGTATAAATGTGTATATGTGTGCGTGTGTGTGTGTGTGTGTGTGTGTGTGTGTGTGTTATTGTTATTGTTAGGTTAGGTTTATTTCGGTCTTGACATGTCAAAAAAAGGAAAAAGAAAAAAAAAGTGTTTGTGTGTTGACATGTAGATGGATCAGACCAGTCAGGATCTCAGCTTCACAGCAGCAGCGAGTGTTTGTTTGCTGTAACCTCTCTCTCCTCACTCCACCTGCTGTCTGGGAATGTTCACCAGCTGTGGGAACACACACACACACACACACACACACACACACACACACACACAGTTCTTGTCATGCATGTCAGACTTGTCATAATAAATCACCAGAGGCTATACGTTTATAATCATATGACAGATGGAGATTTGAAAACTATGAGAGTTCCTACAATGATACAACATAATATTGTATATGATGAGCCACAGACACTACTAATCACAGTGTCTCAGTGGACAGGCTCAGGAGGAGGGAGGGATAGTAAAAGGGCATCTGAATTGAAATCTTACCTGACCAACTCAATGTTCTGGTCATCCTGTATTTGATCATGTTTACACAGCACTAACTAAGACAACAAAAGGCAGTTGTCTAGCAAGCAAACCAATTACACGTAAAAGTGAAGTTATTGTGTCTTAATGTCTTAATGCACAAACTGACACAATATATGTAAATATTTTTAAATTGACATATAATTTAAATTTCATATACTGCCATATATGTCAAACACATGCCAATGTATATGCTTATGTTTTCATGTATTATAGAAATTTGTCACATAAATACATATCTGTCCAAAAGCCTGTCAATATATGTTTATATTATAAACAGGCTCCAAAATTGAGTTGAAAAAAACATCCAAAACAGATGAGATAATATTTGCAGGCTTGAGTATCAAAGCGGTGGTCACAGGTAGCAGGCTGCAGTCTTCCCCACACTGCTTGTATGTTCAGTGGGTAGTTGCCTGAAGAGCAGTGAAAATAAACACATTCCTGTGCAGTTGTAACAGGTGTGTGCAGCTACTGGTGGCTTGGTAGGAAGGCCAGAGCCTCCTCAGCGTTGCTCTACCTTAAAAACACTGGTGTGTGTTTTCCATCAGGAGGCCCTGACTAAACGGGAGAGAACTTCTCTTTGATCCCAGCACCAGCTCTCCAGCTCTCCAGGTCACTGTGAGCAGAGCCACCTCAGATCCTGGACCTTCAGAGCAGCTCCATGTGAGTCAGGTGGCTGCTCAATAACAACATACTGAAGTACATTTTTCCATCTTTTTTTTTTTTTTTACTTTGTACTGTACTTTAACTTACATCTCTATGAAGTACTTGTTTCTATGAAAAGCTTTCAGTGAAAACAGGATAGACCACACACTGACTCCATGATGGGCAAAAGCCTGTTTGAACCTGTCAGTCTCCTGACGATGCTCCGTTAGATACAGATGAGAAGATTCTTCAGTGGTCTGATCTGAAATCAGTATGAAATATTTGAGGGTCATTGCCATTGTCAGTGTTTAAATGTTTTCTGTGTTTACCACAACCAACTTCATCGCTGCCTAAAAACATTTGCCATCCAGCGTGAGAAAGCAGTTCAATACAACATTTAAATTTGTACATGAACATTTACAATTTAAAGTACTACTTTGACTTGTATCAGAGTCATAAAGTATCTGACCGAGGATCTGCACTCTGAGTTGTGTATTTGGATGGATAAGTGAACAGGTGGAGGGTCTGGGGTAGCTGCATGTTCCTCTTGTGAAGTAATATCCTGTGATCCTGCTCCGTGCATAAAATGACCACTCACCACTGGTGCTTTCAGTCTTCACCTCTCTAGTTCAGTTCTTGTTCAGATTCAGGTCATTCAGGCTGGTATGATGTTGTCACTTGATCAAATTCAAACTTGAGTGGCTGCAAAGCTGGGTCTCAGTTTCACTTCACTGTTTGTGGTGAGAAAGCAAAATTACATTTTAGCAGGAATATTAAAGAGGAACTATGAGGAATTTTTACCCTATCAATGCTACATTTTTACTATAATTAAACAGCTTCGCAGTAATTGTGATGGTTCAATAAATGACTTGTAACTTGTTACAGGGAAAATGGAGGCTCTCTGCCTTCCACCTAGCATCTCTTGGCCAAAAACCAACCTTGCAAGATCAGAGCCTGAAACCCGGTGTCCGGCACCATGACACAAGCCGTAATCGCTTGTTTATGAAAGATACAGTAAGACTACACAAATAAACACATCATAATGTGGATATGATGAATAACATTATCCATCGCTCCATGGATTGCTCGCTCGCCAACTTTGTTGAAAACAAATGCACATGGCCAGGAGGAGGGTTAGCATAACAGCAGAAATGTGACCAGCCTTCTTCTTTAAAAGCAAACTTATCAGTTTCTCTGTCAGCTAGTTCTTCAAGCAGTGCATAATGTGTAGTGTATACCGTATACCTACATTTAGGTAACATAATTTTGCACACTAGCATGAATACAAGGACTATCCCTGATCTTTAAGTGTCATGTGCTTTTGTCTTACTTCACCTGCAAAGCTGCTAATTAAAGACCTAATGTCACATGGTAAATGGTCAGTATTCATAACATGAGGTCAGAATACTGACTCATAATGCTTACGCTCATTTGTGACAATCAGTCTCTCAAAGGCAACAGGATTGGTCTATTGTGTTTTTATGGAAAAGAACATACATATACCATAGAATCATTATAGTGTCCTTTTTAAGACCATACATACAGTTGTAATTGAGTCTTTAGTCTGACTGAATTATTCCTGGTGGTCCAGTGGTTAGCACTGAGGAAGCTACAAGGTCTGAGGCCTCTCTGTGTGGAGTTTGCATGAGCTCCCTGTGTCTGCGTCGGTTCTCCTCATGTACTCTGGTTTCCTCCTACAACACCAAGACATGCACATTAGCTGTACAGGAGACTAAATTTCTCATAGGTGTGAATCTGAGGGTGTGAGTTTGTCTCTATGTGTCATCCCTGTGTTAGACTGGTGACCTGCCTGGGATGCACCCTGCCTGAACTCTATGTCACCTGGGATTGGTTCCAGCCCTCCTGTGTGGGTTCTTCTCCAGGTTCCTTGGCTTCGTTCCACAGTTCAAAGGTAAGGCTGATTGCATGGGAACTAAATTGCCCGTGGACATGAAAACTTGTTTCTGGTAACTGGTAACACACTTCCACATCTCCACAGCAAGTCATTCAAATGTTTTACAAATGTTTTGGCAACCCACCAAGGGACTGCCCATGTAAATTAGCTTTAACTTTGGTACAATGCAGCGAGTTGTTGCATTAGGTTTATAATTGTACAAGGTCCCTTTACAAATAAAGTCACCATGTAGGCTACCTGTGTGACATGACAGCTAATGTGTTGATCTAAACAACTATCCTCATCAGTCTTTACAGTCTTTACCTGAAAGTTATCACTTTATTACCTTTTCACTTTGCATTCATGTCAGTGTCTGTGTATTTCTACTTCTTCCTTTGGGTCATCTTCATTTTGAAATTGAATTCGGTGCTGTGGAAACACACTGTGGGAAGAAATACATGATAATATTTCAGTGATCATATCTTTCTCTCCCGCAGTGCAGTACAGTGCAAGTCTAACCCAGACGTGTGCTACAGTGTCATTGTTGAGGAATGTACTCAGGTGCCACAGGTCTAAACATTGCCCACTCTCTGTGGTGTGGAGAAGCTTATACTCCCATTACAGGATATTTGTGTGTCTGGCTCGGAGTTCCTTCTTTGTCTATGTCTGCGAATGGCATTATTGCCAGCTACCAACCCACTCTTGCTGTCTGGTGTGAGCTATGACTCATAACACACATATGCATGCACACAAATACCACTTTTAGAGCCCTGCAATTGATGCCCATCAAATGAATTGTGTCACTGCAAATGTGGTGGCAAAGAAACTTAAAGATGCACTGTGTATGATCTGGACAGCTTCACAGTGATGATTGTGCTTTAGATAAAAGTTAGCATGCTAACCATCTAGCCCTGGGTGGGGTGAAGCAACATACTAGCAGGAGAGAGGAGGACAGGATTTAAAAGTGTGGGGGGTGGGGTGTTAGGGGAGAAAGAATGGTATTTAATGTATTTAAAATACAGTACATACGTTTGTGATTATCATTATGTCTGCCTGAAGGCTGTAAGACATGCACCTGTTAACACACGAGGAAGATTGAATTTAACCAAAGGAGAGGAAGTCAAAGTCAGCCTAGAAAAAAATGTACCTGTGATCTAATGACAGTCAGATGAGAAATGTAAGTAACTTAAAATATCAGAGCACAGATAACACTTTAACATAAAGGTCTGTGACAGAGATGAGCCCCAGGCAAACACAACCACACATTACTGGCAAAGTATGTATGGAGGCTGACATCCAGAGAGGCTCACAAAATACAAAGAGGAGGGTGTATGAGTGTTTGCATTTTTTTTCCAACACAGCATAATTCTTTAGTGTGAGAATACAGCTGTGTATGTTTTATTGTCTTTTACAGCTTATAATATTAGTGTGGTATATGATCCCGGGTGGGTTTATATAGATTTATTAATGTGCGGGGCTGTATAGTATTTTGGCTTGTTTTACATTGGGACTATTCAGTGGGGACTATGGAAGCAAAACATGAGAACCACAAGGGTCAAGTTAAAAGGGAATTTGGTTTGGCTGCCTGTAGATGGCATCTGGTCGAGAGATGAGAGCCTGTGTTACTCTGTGCTCAGACGTACAGTGAGCCTGAGAAATGACTGTGGCAGCACAGCCTGTGTGACAGGACTGTATGTGGTTAAGTGCAGCTGGGGGGGTACCAACATCGGCCTGGTGACATGGCACTGCAAGATGAAAACTGAAAACTACAGACTTCTGTTACTTTTGAAGACACTTTTGAAACTTTACCAAGGCATCCACCAGAAGACTGAGATCTGTTACCGTTCCCTGTCCCTTTCCAGGAAATGGTGACACAACAACCAATGACGACCAAGCCAAAATGTGAGGAACTAAAAACTACAAACTTTTATTCACATTAGAATAACAAACAAATGAACAGACAGAGGTTTCTCAACTGTGGGGGTGGGGGGGGACTGTGGGAGTTAAAAGAAAGAAATAGTACAAAACAGGGCCTGACCTACGAAACATACAAATAAAAGAAGGTCTGACTAACTTCATTAAAAAGAACTTCAGAAAAGCAAAGGTTGTTCAAAGGAGGATCTTGATCCAGATTGGCTGGCCTGGATGGATCGGTGACCAAGGACCAGTGATCGGTGTGGGGGATGTCACAGGGTGGTAAGTCAGTAGCCCACCAGTGGCACCCAGTCCACTACTTATCACCTGGAGACACAGAAAGAGACACACACACAGGGCAGTCAGACACTTCTCCCTCTGACCTCTTTACCCAGATTGGAACATATCATGATGGACCAATAAAGAGGACAACATCATTGTTCAGACAGGCTGAGGCACTTTTTTCATGTGACGTTAATTCATGATTAATACAAAATAGTCTCAAGTAAAACCTTGACTGGTTTCACGTAAACAGTAAAAGAGTATGTCCTGTCACCAGTGGCCATAATTCCACTCACCACCTCTCCTGTGTCCTGTATGAGACCACACGCACAGAGGGTATTTCCACTGAAATGTAGAAATGTGGTAACCTACCCTGTTATGAGTAACTGGACACTGGCTGGTTTGAAGGTCTCCTCTGGCTGGGACTAGTCATGGTCAGGAGTGGATGTTATTCCTCCCACTCTGGTCCGCCACAGCAATACGAATACGAATACAAATACAAATTACTTTATTAATCCCCTCAGGGAAATTCATTTGTCTTTCAGCTCATCAACCATTTGCAGAAGAATGAAGAAGCCTGATGGCTGAAGGTACAAAATTTCTCCATCCTGCAGTGGAGAGAGAGGAGCCGTCCACCACCGCTCTTTTCTTGGTCCATCAAGGTGTTATGAAGAGGATGATCTGAGGTGTTCAGAATGGCCTCCACCAGCATGTATCACTGCACCACATCCTCAGTGAGTCCATCAGGGAGACCTGACTGAAGTCATGTGCCTCAGGATGTTTAGTCTGTATCCTAGCAACAACTTCATGGAGACCTTCACATAGAACTTCAGCAGTAGCCGTTGGTGGGATGTACACAAGTAGTTTTTTGATTTGAAAAAATGTCTACTTCCTGAGTCTTCATCTATATCTCCAGCTCCTCATCACTCTTGTTGGGCAGAGAGTTGATATTTTGCATAATGACTGATGGCAGAAAGGACCTACAGTACATCTCCACTTCCAAGCCTTCAACCTCTGCACCACCAGCACAGCAACCATGAAAGCACCTCCTCATCCAGCTGGAACAGGGTGGCATCCTCCAGACTTGCTCCATTTTCAGTGACAGAGGCTCCTCTCCTGAAGAATCTCCTCTCCTCTCTGACAACAACATACAAAAACACAACAAAATAAAGCAAAGGTTGAGTAAAAACTCAGAGCTACCAGACTTTGCTGCTCCCAGTTGAAGCGCATGTTCTGGAAGGTGATGTATGTTTTTACCTGTAATGTACCCAGGGCAATGTACTGTACACAAGTCTGACATGTACAAATTAAATTCAGCAAAAGCACTTCACAGTTCACACCCTCCATCTGTTGACTAATCTCTCTCCTCTGATGATGATGACCTCATGATCAGAGCTGTTGCACACTCAGTTAAGTTGCATCTTCATCACGTTCTTGCAGTGCTTCAGGCAGCCAGCTCTGCAGCTGTTGTTGCACTAAATGTAATCGTGGCCAGATGTTTTCTTTCAACATGTGGACACTGTGTGTTGTTAATTAGGTAAGTCACAAGAAAACTGATGTTAAATGTATCAGTAAATTGTTCACAGATACATTTTTTGCAGTCCACCATATATCACATTTTTCAGCCACTGACCTATAGGGAGTCCACATACAGGAAAAGTTTTAGGCAGGTGTGAAAAAAAGCTGCAAAGTCAGAATACTTATCCATCATGCAATATCATCAGAGAGGTGTCTGATTGGCCGCAAATTTATTCTCAACAACCCCAAACATACAGACAGTGTCAGTAAGAACTATGTTCAGTGTGAAGTCCTGGAAGTGATGGTTTGGCCTTCACAGAGCCCTGAGTTTTTTCACACCTGCCGAAAACTTTTGCACAGTACTGTATATGATTCTGATCATCCATCCATTGTCTATACCGCTTATCTGTACTGTGGGTGACTGTGGATCAGGAAGTAGAGCGGGTCGTTCACTCACGGAAGGTTGGCAGTTTGATTCAACATGTGGCTCCTTAACCCACACTTGCCCCCCCGATGTGTGTATTGGGTGTGTGACTGTGAGTGAATGGTTAGATTTCGTGTGCTGTGCCTAGCACTGTATTAATGTGTGTGAAAGGGTGAATGTGACAAACAGTGCAAAGTGCTTTGAGTGGTCCGAGTGACTAAAAAAGCAGCCAAAGTGCAAGTCCATTTACTTTGTCTGTGCAGGGTCTCGGGAGGCTGGAGCCAATCACACCTGATATACAGTGAGGGTGGGATACACCTGGACAGGACAAGAGTCTTCTATTCCTCTCGGGAGAATCTGTAAAATTCTGCTGGAGGCAGAGGAGAACACATGTTTACAGTATTTGATCTACGATATGCAGCACCCACACCTCTCAGCCACACCACTCTCTTTGCTGAGAGACAAGGGTGCTAACAACCAACCCACTGCGCTGCCCCCAAATTCAGTGATCAGCGATATTCGAGGAAACAGGGTTTTCACCAGAAATATTTTGTGTTTTGCAAATACACTGAATACACATGTAGAGATGCTTTGTGGGAGAACCTGATTATTGGCCTGATTGTGTTTCCTGAGAAGTTTATTTTGGCAGCAGGACAACTGTCCCTCAACCTCCCTCCTCTCTCTTTCAATGCTGATTACATCTGAAATGCACCACTGAGTCAACTATCAGTAACTTCATTTGTATAGTCCACATTCAGAGGTGAATTTCACATTTCATAGACAAAAAGCCTGTATTCACTGACTGGACCTGCAGAGAGTTTAACACATAAGCCATCATTTCTTTAAAGGTCTAAATAAAGAAAACCCATATATTAATATTGACCATTTAACCACTGGTACATCCTCCAGTTAGTCTCATAGAAGTGTGTTTTTCAGACATCAACTCACACTCTTTCATTATTCTCCATCCTAAAACTGCTGCTATCAAGTAAAGATGAGTGTGCTTGCATGGATGCAGTCTACTTGTCATCCTCTGTGATTTCTGACATTAAACATGTTCCAGCAGGGCTTTTGTGGCGGGTTTGCTATTTCAAGTTTCAAAACACACGCACACACACACACACACACACACACATGCACACACACACGCACACACACACGCACACATACACATGCACACACACACGCACACACAAATGACAAAAAAAAAAAAAAAAATCTTTGTGTGTGCCACATGTGGGGTCCTCCTCCCACCCACCCACCCTCTTTCTAGCATGTGTATGAGTCTATTTTTGTGTTTTGTGGATGTCATTATGTGGTGTGGTCGTTCTATTTTTACTTTCTCCTTTCCACCAAACTCTTTTTTCCTGCCCTCTCTCCAGGCACGTATCCAGCACCAGGCCTGTACCCTCTTATTTGAAAAAAGGGGAAATTTACAGCATGCATCTGTAAATTGCATGCTGGCTTGTGCCTAATCATAACAAGTCAATGTAAATAAAATGACTGCATCCCCCTCATGAGTGGTAGATAACTCCCCACCCCCCCTCCATCCTGCTATCCTGAAACCCAGCTACACATGCTTCTAATTCTCCCCTGATGAGTGAAAGAGAGAGGAGATAAACAGACATACAAAGAGATCGAAAGAGAAATAAATAATAAAGCTCTTATATTCTGCACTGTATGGCATTGATCAGTAACTGTTTCTTATGCTTTTCTGTTTCTTTATTCTTATGTTGCAGTTCATGCCATTGAAGATTTGAATTGAACAGAAAAAAATCAAGGGTGAAGGAGATAAACTGTCTAAAACTGTGTCTGAAAATACCATTTTAACAACCCTAATCAGCCCCATAATGGGCTATTGGTTCACATCCAAGCTCCAAATGAGCTAGCATGTTAGCTTGACCCTTTTTTAAGTAAATGCTATGTACTTTATTTTTATGTATGTTTTGTGTATATTTATAGCAAATGATTTTTTAATGGCAATGGCAACTTATGGTATCGTACAACGTACTTCCTCCCATTCTTTGTCTGTCTTTTAATTTTCTTAATTGTCATATGGACTATGTGTCTGAAATAAAGAATTATTTCTATAAAGAGGAGAGAGAGAGTAATGTAGTGTATTGATGTGTTGATGAAAAAAATGATCACCAATGACACGTCTTCCCTCACCGATAAAAAGATTACGGGAAAGGACAATTTCAAAAACTCTGGATGAATCTGAGAGGGTCTCTGGTGCCAATTGTAGGATTTCCTCCTGTTCAGCTCCAACACTCTCCTTATATATGTTTCTTCTTGCCAGAATCCCACCTTCTCCAGGTGGAGAGAGTCTCTATCCAAATAGTACATAACCGTTGACCTGACAGTTAACCCTTAGGTCGAACATTAGGTCAAAGCTTATATATTCTACAAACAGGACATGAGCCTAAAGGTGAACAGGTGTCATAAAACAGGATAGGAGAAAGTAAACACATGTCACAAGGCAGGTCAGGAGGTCTGCTAAAAGACACATTCCATAAAGAGAAGAGGATCATATACTACAGTAACAAAAAGGGGGGGGGGGGGGGGGGGGGGGGGGGGGTCCTGCAAACAGATGAGCTGTGACATATAACACACTGCCATTCATTCTCTGTACAGGATGCCTGTGCTGGCTATTTACATGGATTATTTTTTCATTTCTATTATTTTTCATTTCTGTTCAACCAGGAGTGAATGTACCAACACTGGCCCATCAGTCACTTATTTATGACAGATACATTTCTGCAGCGGCCTTCTTGGTTTTCAATCCCCTCTGATTTACGCCTATATGTTCCACATTATAATATAGTGTGATGTAAGACAACCGAATGCTATCCAGACAGCTGATGTGATGTGCTGTTTTTGTCAACATCACAACTTGTTTTGCACTGAAAATCAAGTTACTGTAAGACTCAACTGACAATATTTACATAGCACCAACTACACATTGCTGTGCTTAAAAAGCAGCATTATCTCTGGTGGACATCATCATAGTTCTGAAGGAAGGGAATGAGGCTGAGAGAAATTGTTTCAGTCTGCAGAATTACGTACAGAAACACAAATACAATCCTTATTCTCAATTAATCAAATGCATATACATATATGATGAGAACAACTCATCAGCAGTTAAGGAAACATGGATCTTTGAAAACAAGGTCAGACAGGTTGGTTCTAACATCTTAGAGCACTGCAACATCACTGCAACAAACACAAATGTGGAGGAAACTATGAGCAGCCAGCAGATCAGGACAAACCATTTAGTAAGCAACAGTTAGGTTAAAAATATTTCTGCTGCTTATAATATTTATGAGTGTAAATAACCTGCACAATGTGTATGTTGAATCTTATGTAGTTGTCAAAGCTGACTACCAAATTTGCTAGAGTAGAGAAAAACCCATGCAGGTGTGTGTGTGTGTGTGTGTGTGTGTACTCATGTGTCAGCACAAACAGGCTGATTATAGTTTGGGTAAATGACAGTGTTTAAAGCTTTCCCTGCTCTGGCCACATTACATCAGGCTACTGCCTGTAGGCATTAGCCTACTGTACATGACTGCGGCACTAGGGAGTGTTAGGGAGAAATTCTGTGGTGATGCAGGAAGAAGAAGCACTGGAGTCTTAGATTTCTTATACTAAAGAAGTTTAATAGACTTGATCAAGGAGAACAGAAGAGTCACCGACACAACATGAGTGCGTGATGCCACCTCAATTCTGAGGGCCAAGCTGCAAAGTTCAGATTCATATACTAGGAAGGTTGATCAAGCCCACAAAGGGAGATGTGCTGACATTCCATTGGCTATTGGGCATAAACATTAAGATAAAGACTCACACCATCTAGGTGATGCGAGAACAACAACGGTCTCTCTCTCACTCAGAGTGTTATCTGGCGAAGGCGCCAGGGGAATGAACATGGCCTTGGCATGTCCTAGGAGAGAGTACAGGTCAGATAAACTGTCTCTAGCTATGTATCTAAAAGAAAACATCTAATTCTCAACGTTCACCTATAAACAAAGAGGGATTGACCTTTAACTACACAAACTATACGGAGAAGTGAAATTCTTCCCTAACAGGGAGCACTGCATGGCCTCACAATACAGACAGCCATACAGCAGTCACTTAACACCCAGGTAAGAACACTTTAGGATTTAAAGCAAAGAAAGATTAAATCATTTAAGGTGGAGCTATGCAGGATTTTCCCATGGCTGTGCTACATTTTTACCTTAATTAAACATCTTCAGTAATTGTGATGGTCACATACATGACTTGTAACATGTTACAGGGAGAATGGAGGTTCTCTGTCCTCCACCTGGTGTCTCTGGGCTGAAAACCAACCTTGTAACATCAGTGCAGCACTTGGCCTCCGCCCCGCACCCAGCTCTCGTCTCTGCGCACCGTGACACAAACACGCTGCGTAACCCATAATATTTCTTTATGACAGATAAGACTACACGGATATACACATCATAGGTTTTTTACCGTTATCCACCGTGCCATGGATTGCTTTTTTGCCGGCTTCGTCAGAAAAACAAAAGAAATGCACATGGCCTGGAGGAGGGTTAGCAAAACAGAGGAAAAGCAACCAGACTTGTGTAGTTCCTCTTTTAAAAAGCATGTCTACTTAGGTTGATATGGGAATAAAAATCCAGGTGGTATCATTCAGTCAATATGTGATTTAATGGTATGAGTGATGAAGGTAACAGCTAGAGACAGAGACACAATGGATCATTTAATATGTAACCAGAGCTGTTCAACATAGAGTTTGATATTCTCAGTTATAAATGCTCTAGTTTTCCAACTCTTCTCTGTGCTGTGACATTTATCAGAGCACAAACACTGTGAACACACCTCAGTAGATGTTAAAAACACACACTCACCAACAAAGACTCTGTCACCTGCAGAAGCACCAGCTCCAAGGATGAGACGCACCAGGCTGCACAGAATCAGCTTGTCTGTCTGCTTCCTGACTATTTATATTTCTTTAGTATGTAAGGTTGACTGATCGAAAAAAACAAAATAGTTTCTTGGAAGAGTATAAGTTGTGAGTTTCTCCTCTGCTCTCTGACTGACCAACTGCCTGCCTGCCTGACTGACTGACTGGCTGACTGACTGAGGTCCTCATCTGCTTCTCAAACCCCTGGAAATAAAAGGGTAAATCTCATGACATATGCCTGTATATGGGTTTGAGCAGCATGTAACATATAGAATGCTGCTGCAGAGCAGGGGCGTCACTTCAGTTCAAGTACAGTCTCTCCCTGTGACCCCGAAGCAGCTGCGTCTGGAATCTGATTTACATATAAGACGGAGCTTGAGCATTGGGGTCACCTGAGGCGAGGACACCTGACGACAGGCATCCAGGAATCACACTGTGTACAGTACCTTTGATGCTCTAATGACATGTTTGTGGGAGTGTTGTGTTTCTTGGCATGCAACTTGGGATGAGAAGCTCCAATGTAATGAGTCATTGACACACACACATAGCACACGTGTCTGTGTTCCTAAAACAGAGGCAGAGCAAGGTGTCACTGAAGGAGCATGTACACCACTTCAGCATCAACCACAGTCAAGTGTGTGAGCACGTGTGTGTGTGTGTGTGTGTGTGTGTGTTTGTGTGGACATGTCTGCCTTTTCAGAAATATGAATGCCTGCCTACACGTGTTGTGTGTGTGTGTCAATGTGTGTGTGTAGGAGGAGGACAGCTTTTGTAAATGTTGAGTCATGCTGCTACTATTCACTGTCACTGCTGGTGTGTGTGTGTGTGTGTGTGTGTGTGTGTGTGTGTGTTTGCGTGTGTGATATTCATATGTCATTCTGCAAGTCTATCTTATTTTGCCTGCCTAGCAATTTGTTTTGAATTAATAATCAAGTGAGACTCATCCAATTAGGAGCAATTCCCACCATCAGTGTACAGTTCAGTATCTATAACAACATTTCCACTGGAAATCAACATTCTATTAACACAATTAATTAGACAACAAACTCAGAGCCTTTAATTGCAACAGTTCTCTCCAGGATACAGTAAAGTGTTTGGATTTAATCACAGAGTTAGACTTGTTGTTCTACACAAGGATCTACCCAAGCAGGTTTATTCTCGACCTATGCTGTGTGACAACCTGCACATCAAATTCACTGATGAACAGGTCTGTCCTGTGAACTCACATTTCCCACAGCCTCTGAAGGTAACATGATTAATAGAGTATTGAGCAGTCATATGCATTTTAGCTGATCCTCAGCTGTCACAGCTAGATGATATATCTGTATCAGCAAACAACAGACGCTATAGGTAGCAGGACACAGACTGGTCTGTGCGGGTGTGAACTTGCGTATGTCACAGTTGAGTGGATTATTTTACAGAACCACTTTAACATAAGGGAGTTTTTTGCCACTGTATATCTACAACAAAAATTCAGTTTGGCACTCTCAAGAAGCAGCAAGTGACACAAGACAAGATAAAATGACAGTTCAACAGTAAATACATCAATAAGTAATCTGTTAACCACCCAGGACAGGTCCCTCCTGTGTTCTGCTGTGCAGCCTGCACACTACACTGTGAAGCACTGGGCTGGAAAAATACCATTGGTTCCAATCACAAACAGAGTGCTCTACAGGCATAACAGTGAGGTCTGTCTTTGTGCAGCACATTAGGTTAAGTAAGTAATGGTGTATTTTACTGTTTTCAACATTCAACATTCTTGCACTTTAAGTCCGTGAATGCTTTGTCAAACTGTGACCAAAGTACTAATGTAATATAATCAATATGCATGGACTTGAAACAGTCTGTGCAAGTTGTGTATGTGTGTCAGCGGGGAGAGGGCCCACAGAACAAACCTTGATTTATCTGATATCATCATCTGGGGTTGCGTGCAAATCTGCATTTCCTCATTACTCATTAATACCAATAGAGGAGAATACTGACTCATTCAAGCACTCTGTCATTCTAGACTAGTTACTAAATAATAGAACACATGCACAGACTGTACACACAAATGTTAGAGGAGGAGACAAGGTAGGAAGTGAAGTCTGAGGAGGTGATGTCACCACCACAGACTGCAGATAAAGATGGATGTAGCCTCTGTGATGTCACCTACAGGTTTCTGAAGAGCTGTTTTAAAGCTCAGAGTGAGCTGCACATTGTTGCCACCTTGGCAGGACCTGACTCCACCAAACTGCTGGCTAATCCAAAAATGGGCAAAGAGGAGGGGCATTAATGGAACCAAGACTTTTGTACCACCCTCCCAGTACCCCTGGCTAACCCACCTGTCACTCTAAGTGGTCACATGCTTAATAATGCAGAACATTAAGAATTCATACATTTTGGTTGTCGTGACTGAGGAACTGCTATTCTGTTGATTTCTCAGCCTGGAAATCTGTTAAATAATATTGATGAACACACCAATTTCCTTGGTCTGTTCTCTATGGGAGACAGTCTATAACCGACTGCATGGGGACATCATGGAGACAGCACACAACGTGCCACACTGACAGACACAGAGACAGGTACACAGGCAGATCAGCATGCTTTGTCACTCTAATGTCACATGGACAGTAACATGAGGAGGTGTGTTGACTGAACATGTTCAACATGTCAACACACCAGTGTAGTCTGAGGAAAACCTTTCAAGATGATGTTATTTTGAAACGTAAAGGTGAGTTGATCTTCTGTGATTTGAAGTGTTGAAGATATTTGTGATCCAAAACATCATCTCGGGGAAGTTGAACTCTCAGGAAAACAAACACCTGCTGCTGCTTATCAGAGCTGACAGAGACTAATGAGCTCTAACTTGTTTGCATTCAGTCAGCAGTAATGGCCACACATGGCTGAGTAAACAGGGACACCACAGATAACATCAGAAACAGTCAACACAGTGATGTATTTCAGTAGAATGAGCCTGACATTTAATAAAGGCAGTTGTAAAACAAAGTCATTTCCTCATGCTCTACACACCATCACATCACAATGGGGTCGAATCACTGAAGTCACACCTCTCATTTTTCCTCTTTTGTTGTATATATGAAAATAAAATTGACTCTGAATGAAGTCTCTCTTGATTTCAGTTCATTTCTCGACTCTGTATTTCATTTATTTCTCATTTGTCGAGTAAGAATCTCGGTTTCATTATGACTATACTGTAGCTGTCTTTGGCCTCTGGAAAACTTGGACTACACAATTACTGATTTTAAAATTAAAGATTGAACTACTTTAAGATTGAGTGTGAAAGTTTCATCCTTGATCTAAAAAAAAAAAATCTTTGAACTGAGTTCGGTGTAAGATTTAGATTAGATTAGATTCTAAAATGCTCTAATGAAAATTGTTAAATTTGTGGTGTTAGGGTCGGTTTTGACCCGGTCATAAGGATAAGAACCATAATCAGAGTTAAAACTGAAACCATAAGTGCAATACCACCTTTTCATTGATAAGGAAGCCTAACAACATAACACTGGATGAGAAACAAATGGGATGATAAATAATTGTTTTTAGTGTGTTTTACAATTGATTTAAGACTCGGGTCAAAACCGACCCTAATACAAGACATGGTAGCAGAAAACTAACAAGAGGAAGATTAAATTTAAGTCAAGCGGTGTACTGACAAAAAAGGTCCAGGGCCCACACCAAAAATATTAAAACCAACATTTTCATGGATAAGGAAGTCTAACAATGTAACAAGAGATGAAAAACAAATTGGATGAAAAACTTTTTTGTGTATTTTACAGCTGATTTAGGACACGGGTCAAAACAGACCCTAACATAAGAGATAGTAGCAGAAAGTTAACACAAGACAAAGGCTAAAAACCCCCATTACACATCACCTCAGGAAAGTAGAGCAACAGAATAGAAACAGTTTGTTGGCCTGTAAATGTATTTCATGTGCTGTGATGCCTGGGGAGGGCGAGTTTTATGTTGTATGTCATCTATAAACAATATATATATATATTACATGTGGTGATGCAATAACAATGCTGCATTGAGTTTATATCAAACACAACACAGGGGCAGGTGGAATCATTGTTACAGCACTAAAAGAGCATCCCATGGGACTGCCATTGTATCTGAAAGACATTGTGTCTCAGTGTTCTGTGCACAGCACTATTCAATGTGGGAAACAGTGTCACGCTTAATTACAGAGCTGTGCTTGAAGAGCACTTCAACACAATGATAACACAATACTGTCTACTTTTAGATCTGATTTTTTCCAGTAAGTACTTCCTGTGTGACATTTCCAATCAGGCTGTACAATGCTGTCTGGTGGTGGCCAGGACCTGACCTCTCTCTCTCTCTCTCTCTCTCTCTGTCTCTCACACACACACACACACAAACGCACAAATTAATCACTTTCATATTGATTTTACCATATTCTCTAAAGCAGGGGTGCCCAATACATTGATCATGATCAACCGATAGATCACAAAGGTAGTCAGTAGATCATGTGACATTATTATTATTTTTCTCATCTTTTCTATTGTATATTATCCCTAATCAGGACTAATTGGTTTAGAAAATGAACGAATCAATCCTCTCTATGGCATTTGGCCGTGATTGATGTACAGGGCGGCCAGTCTGAGATCTCTTCACCACCACCCTGATGATCATTTGGACACCTGTTTGAGATTACCTACCAGCAGCTATTGTCCCAACCATGCAACTCTGGCTGACTCCATTCAGTTCAAGTCATGAGAGTAAGGAAGTGACCATAAATATATTGAATGTTCCAGTCACGTGTGTGCAATAGTGACGGTTTATATCACTGTTGTCACCTATGTGCATTACTGTTGCCAATTTTTTATGTGCAATACCAAGGTACTTTTCAATATCAGTGATACACTGTGGTATAATGTAGTATTTAATAATAATATAGTCTTTTCATCTGTGTGTTTAAATATACGTTTTATATTTTTAATGTAGATAGATAGCTCACAAGCCAAAAAAAGTGTGGGCACCTCTGATCTAAAGACACTCGTTAGTCTCTAAACCTCGATTAGATTAAAGATCATGTGACACATTTAGCTAGCTGGTAATAGCAGAGGTGCAGTCATACTATGATTCAATTAAACAACTACAATCCCTTTTTTAGTCAATAAAACTAATTTATTGATGTTTGGATTTTCAGATAATCATCATTCAAGATACAAACGTGTGTTCAGCTGAACATGAGCACATGACATTTCAACCACAGATAGACATAATGTCACTGATGTGATCTTTTCTAACAAAGATATGAAATTAGCTACCACATCAACTTAAAACTGTTCACAAACTAGAGCTGAGCAGTTCACTGTCTTGTGCAAAGTGCCAATACTCGGAGCAAGGAAGGTGGATTAGCTCCTGAAAATGAAGTCTTGCATGTTTCCTTTATTGTGGAAGAACAAATATTCCCCTCAGACAGTACAGATATTTGGCATTGTGTGCACACCTCATAAATGAAGTGGTCTTTCCAACAATGTGTGGGCTACACTTGTCCAGAAATGGTTTGACCACACCTGCTGGATTTAGGACACAGGTCTTTAGGGACTTGTAGCTTATGGCAGCTAGTCTTAGTTATTGCTGTAAATGGCATTACAGTGTTTACTGTCTTACTCTATGACTTCTACATGAAGTGTGTTATTATATTATGGATGACACTACTTTATGAGCTGCCAGTGGCACACTCAGTCAGCAGTTAGATTGGTTGAAGCAGTGAACATGTCACATCAAGTGTGCAATAAAGAAACATACCCATTTAGCAGCTCTCAGCAGAAACAAGACATTCTAAGTTAAATATCTATACTATTCAAAATAGATGACATCTGCATGATACATTCAGGTTGCTCCCTGGAAACAAATATTGATTGGTCAGACAGGAGGCTGGTGTTTGTAAAAGTAAATAAATATATAAATAAAGATAAAGAGGCACAAATGAAATATGGGACAAAAAGGTCCCTCCTTCTCAGCAGCAGCAGGTGCTGCACATCTTCAAAACCTCAACTAATTTTGAACTGAGCTCAGCATCTTTAGGCAAGTGACAAGTGAAGTTTCCCAGCAGAGGGTTGGGGGGGGGGTACACTCTGGACAGGTTGCCAGTCTATCACTATGGCAGAAAGGGGAAAATTTATTTTCACTATAACCCCATCCAGGCGTAACACAATGACAGAATGTGTGACTGTTTTCAAACACATTCTCTAATAAAACATCTGAAAGCAGAAGCAGTCTTGACTGTAGCTACTGTATGTTTCCATCCACTTGTCAATTGAATTATCTGAAGATTATTAGAAGTACTAGTGGCAATAAAGCCGGTGAAAGTGTGTTTCCATCTAAGAGGTTCAAATTAAATCAAAATCTGTGCATAATGACTTAAATTGGTGTATCAAATATATTTCTTGCATTTTAAGGTGTTTCCATTCATTTTTCCACTGAATCTCAAAACTGAATGCTCACAAGCCAAGTGTGACAAGCCGCTGGAGTCATTATCATAACACAGTGGAGTGAAAACAGTGTTTTGATGAAGATGCAGATGCACCTAGCACCTAGCACCTAGCTAAATGCCACACATCATGGTTGAAAGACACTTTACAGAAAGCCTGTCTGTCCGTCTGTCCATTTGCATATATGTAGCAGGATTGACGTAAAATGTGATCGCAATTCACATTTATCTGGCAAAGAACTGTTTCATCAGCATTTACCACATAGGCCTTTCATTGATCCAGAGAAAATCAGATGATATCGACAGTACAAACTTTTTGTCAATATTATGACATTTGATCAAATTTGACTGTTTCCATAAGGCATTTTTAATTCGATATATCTCAATGAGCGTAAAAATGTGTGGATGGAAACATAGCTTGTGTCAATCTTTGGCAGCTGCTCTGCTGTCAGTCACTGCTCTATACTATACTGACAGATATAATAGAGCAGAGGTCTCAAACTCATTCCACAAAGGGCTGTGTGGCTGCAGGTTTTTGTTGCAACCAATCAAGAACACACAGTTTGAAGAATCAGCTTTCTGAAGACTGAGATCAGTTGATTAACTGAGTCAGGTCTGGTGTGCTGCTGCTTGCTTGGAACAAAAACCTGCAGCCACTCAGCCCTTTGTGGAATGAGTTTGAGACCCCTGTAGTAGAGGGTGTATGACTCACACTGTGAGTGACAGGGTGTAGACTGGGTCTGGATGCAGATCCCATTTGGACTCAACCACTCCAACTCATCTCTCCAGACTTGATTTAACCGATCCTGAATGTGCCTCAGATGAAATCACTGCTGATGTCAGGAGATAGAAAAGAACTTAAGTCAGGATAGATTTCTGTCTCACTACCATCAGATGGAGCATATCCTCCAAGCTGTTGTTGCAGAAACTGTGTAAAATGAAAAGACAAAAAGACCAGTGAACACATGCCGACACACTACAACAGCAGCTCACATAAATGAGGTAAATTGGCTGCCCGTCTGTTGATATACGTAGAATGAACTCAGCACTTCTGTGGGGCAGATAAAAGGTTGGTAATGACTGCTGAGATTTAAATTAGTGGAGCCTCAGGGTTTCATAAAGCTCTGCTGAGAAACTTAAACCTCCAGACATCCATGTACTGTGTTTCCAAGGAAGTTGGTTTGGTTTCATGTTATCTGACCTTCTTTAACTTGATAAGAACAGTGCTTTGGTTTGAAACAGCAGCTCTGAATTGGATTACTAAAAGTAGACTGGTGGTGAAGAATAAAACCTGTGACTTTGGGTTCAACTGTTGTTTTGCTGAAAATTGGTCAAATTTACATTCAAGCTCTTCTCCAGGGACAGATGGCGCTGTTTCATTCATCAACATTTATGGTGTGTGATGGTGTCCATGTGTCCAGCAGCGTTACTGTGTCTCAGCTGGTAGTCTGAAACAAAAAACAAAGCACAGTGATGGTCATAGATCTAAAGGGTGCTGATGGACGAGGCCCACAGACAGAATGTGTGTTTAGACAGTGTTGGCAGAATGTAGTGTTGAGTTCAAATCACCAGGTTTTAATCCATGTATATGGAATTTTATTATGGTGTGATTATGTGTTTTCACCTGTCTCTTGAGTGTTTTTTGGACACCAGGATGAAACAGTTCATCTCTGGGGGCAGAGCTGTACTGACCTACTCTGTACTGGTGCTGTACATCAGTGGTGTGGACTCAACTTGAGTCAGAAATATGCCAACTTCAGACTTGACTTGTGAAAATCAAGAAAGACCCAGACTGAATTTGACTTGAGCACCAATGAGTTGTGATTTCACGGGACTTGGATCCTTTTGACTTGGAAAGACGGGAAAAATTTTATTAAATAATGCACTTTATTATTTTGTGGAAGAACCAATGTGACTTAATTGACCTGAAATAATCAGACAGCTGAGAGTAAATAAAACAAAGGTGAGAGGGAAAATGATTCCTGAAGTCATAGCTTCATCTTGTGTATATTACACATCCACACATGCATATGAGGTAGCATTAGCTGATATATGTGTGCATGTGTGTGTGGTGTATAGTGAGAATGGGATACTAATAATGATATGTCTCCAGCATGTGGCCAGATTAGTGTTGTAGTCAAGACCACCTAACCTGAGACTGAGTCAAAACCAAGACCAAACCAATGACAGACCATTTTCAAGACCATTACTGTATACAGTAGCAATGCTCATAATAATCACGTGGCTTGATATTTACATTATACCTCAGCTAAAAAGAAAAGATTATTTTACATAGACAAACAACAAAGTTTAACAAACTTTTACAAACTGGTGCAACAAGTATTTCAAATGGAAAGTTATTGATTGTTATTGTTACATCACTTAAAGCAAAGAGGGCGAGTGACAGAGAGACATTTGTGTTTAAAAAAAAAAAAGATGTCACTACATATGTGGTCTGACTGATCTTGAAAAAAAATCCTGAGTCCAGCTCAACCGAGACCTAGACAAGACCAAGTAAAAATGTAGTCGATTCTGAGACAAGACCAAGACCTAGAAAATGAGGTATCAAGACCAGCCTGAGTATTACAACATCTGGCCAGAGAGATAGAACAGATCAGGCAGTTGAGGACATCTATACGCCCTGCACCTGAGTGTAGGTGTGTAGAGGATGTGACCTATAATTAAGTGAACAGACCTGTCAGGGTGGTGGAGCAAGTCTGTCCCAAGCTTCACCTCATCAAAGGTCACATACCAGACACACCTACACTCAGATACAGGACAGTATGTGCTCACTCACCCGAGTAATGACCATCAGTTAAGATATATATAACTTCAATAACTTGCTCTGTTAAAATGGCACTATGTTTGGTAAAGAGTGTGATAGATATATGACCTGTTTAGAGCTTGAAAATGAAAGCTTAGGACCTCTGACTTGACTTGACTTGCCTGTCTTGATATGAACACTGTTTTCCTGCCCGACTCAGCGCTAGTCTGAAGATATTTTTTCTCAGTTCTCTCTCAGTTTTTTGTATTTTGAGAAAAATAAGTGTTGAAATTGAATTGAATTTGTGTGAAAAAAATGAATATTTTTTTTAGATGTTTACAACCAGTGTTCTTCTGCCTTACAGTTTGGTCCCTGACAGTAGTAGATGGGTTCTACTGGAAGTGTCTACGTTTATAGGCTAAGTTAGGATCCATAATCCTCAACTACAACCTTTACAGTACACTGGCACCATGACCTATATCAAATGCTTTGGTATAGTGTGAATATGTGTATAGTGTATATAGTGTGAAGTGCACTGTCCACCTGCACTGTACAACTGCTTTTTAATTAAACCTCAGCCAATGCCAATGCCAATTCCTCAGTCACTGTTCAGACTAAACATCACAAAGAGGAAGAATGTGATTTAAGTGACTTTGACCGTGGAATGATTGTTGGTGCCAAACAGGTGGTTTGAGTCTCTCACAACTGCTGACTTCCTGGTATTTTCATAAGCAGCCGCCTCTTGAAGACACGTACTCAACAGACCAACTCTGCTCTGGATCTGGACCAAAACACAGTTTCTCTGCTGCCTGACCTGGACTGATTTTGAGAGACACATCCCCGTGACGTCATCTCGTCTCACCTGTCATCATTCACTCACCCACAGTTAGTGAGGTTTTTGATGTAGGAGCTCCAGTTTAAAAAAATAAAAATTGCATGTACAAACCCTGCCAGTACAAGAAGAAGAGAAAATGCAATGTTTAAAGATGAGTCAATGTGGGCTCATGGAAAATGCTACTACAGCAACACACATGTTCATTGTGAACCATTGTGTGCGAACAACACTAATTACTACACAAATGATGAGCTGCAGAGGTTATTATATCAAACTGCTGTTTCATTGTACAATCACTGACTCCGCAACAAGCAGGCACACAACACCAGC
Source organism: Caranx ignobilis (assembly GCA_021432705.1). Classification (NCBI taxonomy): domain Eukaryota; kingdom Metazoa; phylum Chordata; class Actinopteri; order Carangiformes; family Carangidae; genus Caranx; species Caranx ignobilis. The sequence goes on from MU270014.1 coordinate 9,168,429, forward strand.
CATTCAAATCAAGCTGTGGAAGTGTTTGAGTAATGTGATGGAGGTCTTGATGAAATGAGGGTAGTATTCAGTATTCAGATACCAACATGGTGAACAGGAAGTCATACTGAATATTTGTTGAGGAGCTGAATGGCGCCATTATGCAAATGCTGTCTGACAAAGGAATAGTTTGTTTATCCACTGATACTGATAGAGCTCCATCTCTAGCAGAGAGACAGGAGGACACCATCTCACCACTGTGGTCTACCTGGTGATTTGCTTTATGTAAAGCTTGATGGTAAGTCCATATGGGTGGGACAAGAGGCATGGCTGGGAGCGGTGAAGGCTTAGCTATGACAACACAAAGTTACAGGCTGATTTTAAGGCTCTGTGGACTGGGGCTTTAATACTTTCACTGTATTACAGGTTTTTCAGTCATTATGATGCAATTATCACATCAGAAACATCAATTCAATCCACTGGGGTGTCTACACCCCCTTCTCTCTGCATCAGGGGAACAGCTGTGGAGGTGATCTCCGTTGGTGCATATTTTCAATGACTTGCGAATTTCATTCACTTCATGTGAGAGCATGGTTTGGAATGACAGTAAATGAACCTTGACTTTGACCTCGAACCTTGACCTTAAACCTTAATCTAGGTGAGGGCCAGAGACTCCAAAAGTCAGTCTCACAACTGTTGATGCAGTTCACAGAGTAGTCCATCTGACACAGTGGATACTAATCCAGTGGATACTAATGCAATGTGGAAATGGAATATGGTTATTTTTTCAACATGTTACTGTTTTAACTACAGATTTGTGTCTGAATATTTTCTGTAGCTCTCTTTTTCCATAGTCGAGTTTTTATGAAAACATTAAAACTAAAACTGTTTTAGAGTTTTTTCACAGGTGATTTAGTGTTAGGAGAAATGCATTAACTGTTCTGAGAACTGCTTCAGGAGTTGTGAGAATGTGGTTCCTGATGTCAGATCTGCATCACAGCCACTGGGAATATAGCACACAAACTGCTCTACCAACAAATCACACATGAACATGATCTACCTTTATACCATAAGGACCTTTAAAGCTGACATAAGTTTTTTCATCACATCAGCATGCACATTTTAATGAGAATGAGAACATAGTATTTAACAGTTAACTATGATCTGTCTCTGTCACAACCCACAAAATTCTACAAATTCCTGAATGTTCCACTTCAGTTCCCTTAATTGTGTTCATATTTCACTTACTTGCACCTCAGTTTATCTCACTGTGGGAACAATGGAGAGGCGCAAGGAAAAGATTTCATGTTGCTCATGTAAGATGGGGTGTATTTACTTACATGTATGTATGTTGTATGTATCTACAAGGTAAAAGTGCATAAATGAAAGCTGGTTTGTAGTTACTTCTAACAACAGCAAATTTCTGCATATTCCTCATATTTCAAGGGAAATTTTCAAATGTGGATACAAGTTTAAAACTTTTTTATTAAAACACATTTGCAAATCAGTGTACTTAGATTTTTAAGTTTAGACCTGTGGGAAAATGTGTGTATCCTAAGTGGAAATGGTGGCCATACTTGTCAAACTGCCACATGCTTGCATCTATAACCTCATATTTCCTACAAAGTCCAGCTCATCTAATAAATAACTATATCCAACTATATCCAACAACAAAACGATGTGATCTGATGGCGGTGACACAAAGGAGGCACTGGGAATATTGCTTGACTTTCCTTTAAAAAAAAAGCCACTGGCTGCCAGTGCAATAAAAACCATGGACTGGGATCTGAATCTATTGAAGTGAAGTGGCTTCACACAGTGTATTCTGTACTTTGTAGTGCTCCAGGCAGACAGACAGCAGCCTGTGGGTTTTCTCTGTCTGCAGCTCAGTTAGCCTGATGCTATGCTTGGCGAATGGAACTGGCAAATATAAATATTTAAAATGGACAATAAGAGCAAAACAGGAACACACGCATTCACAGGCATGTATGTGCACACAGAGACACACGCACATGCATGTGTGCATGGTATGTACAGTGTACCAACACAGAGCAGGGTTGAGTTTAGTGCTTCTTACCCTGAACAACATCTGACAGCCTGCTTATCTTTGGAGGAATCTCTGAATTTAGAGTAAGGCTTGGCTCTACATCCACACTTCCTTGCTTTCTTGTGCATGCTCACACACACGCACACATACACACACACACACACACACACACACACACACACACAGGTGTACATACAGGCTGGAGATCAGTTTGCCGTGTTCATGGAAACAGTTCCAAAGCTGCACTCAGCCGCCTAAAGAACACAAACTATGATTTCTGTAATGATAACAATAACACACGCAGTCACACTAACACACATGGTTTTGTTATGGAAACCCAGCTCTGTGTGCTTAAGGTTAGGCAGGGGAGTGGTGAAACTTGCTGCTCTGTGAGGCCAGCGTATCTGGATTTCATTTGCCTTAAATCAGATCTGCTTTAAGAGCAATTAGAGCCAGAGCCCGTGGCAGCTCCATGTTTCTCAGCGTTGCTAGTGGTAACCAGGGGCACTCTGGAAACAATAGAACAGCTTTATAGTAAAATGTGCTGGCATATCTCTAATTCAGCTAACATGCAAAAGTGAGTTTACAGAAATTACCTGCCAAATTCTGTTAAATGTGGCCTGGTTCATGCCAGATGCCATATGTTGTTGCACACACACACACACAACACACTGCTTCTATACTAATGGGGCCCTCCACTGACTACAGAACACTCAGTCACGTGCACTAACTTCTATATTTACTTACTTTACTTAATCCTGCTTCTTGAGCTTGATCCTGACCTGCTGCCTCCCCTACCATGTTGTCTCCCTCTCTGGTTTTAATTAGGTACTGTTAACATTAGTAATCAAAGTTAAACTCTGTTTCATAAGGCATGCTGTATTCATCATTGATATCTCCCTGTTCTGTTTGTTACTTTTGTCCAGATGGAGCATTCCTCCAGTAACAGCTGACAATTTACACTGTAACACTGCACATACAAGGGTTTTCAGAGAGAAGGAATTCTCTCCTCAATCACTAGTAGTGCACACCATATAGGCTCAGCTCCTGCAATGACCTGGGCCCTTCACACCACATCATCCCTTCTCTCCCTCCTCAACTTTACTGTCCATCATTTCCCTTCTTCTACTGAAGTTGTCTTGCAGAAGACTTGAAGCTCTTGGCAAAACTAGTGAGTCAACAGCTGCTAATGTTAGCTATGTCGCAATCAATTTCACATCCGTATTTTAAGCTCCAACTCTTATCTCAATGAGTCAGATACAGATTTAAATTTCACTTAATCTCATCAGGTTGGCAACATAGACTGATGCTGGAAACTAAAAACTAAAAAATGTATTTACCCTCAGTAGTTTTGAACATCTGCTTAAACAGGTTGTGGCAAATCTGGATTATTACTAAAAAGATCCAGTTTAGGTCTGAATGTCATAAGGAAAAGTTGGTCAGCCAGTCAACTCTTTGGTACGTGTCTTTACAAGAGGCCCAGAGTGGAAAATGGCGTGACATATACAAACCACTGCTTTAAGATGCTTGATGTACCTGCTGTGTGTGTATATGTGTGCGCGTGTGTGTGTGCTGAGCCAAACTGGTCTAGCAGCAGCCTAGAGTCTGTTAGTGTATTTCTAATTGTAGTGTAGTGGTGAGCCAAGCCAGACAATAAATGGAGAGCAGCTCGCCCCCTCCCCCTGAGTGTGGCTTTAAGTGCCTGTCCTGTAACCATCAAACACTGCCACTGGTTTCCTACAAGGCTTTGGAGCGAGAGAACATGAAAGGGAGGAGAGGACGACAGCTGAGGTCCCCACTTCTCCTCTGGATGTGGTAATAGATGGGTAGGGCTGGAGGCTGCTGGTAATTGGTAGCTTGGTGTTTAAAGAGGGGTCCTTCAACTGAAAAACCTCACGGGAGGTCTTTAATTTGAGCAACTAAATACGCCCCTCTCCCCTCGCTGCAAGTAAGGAGGTTTTGTATTTTTTTTGTGTGTGTGCGTTCTGCACACACACAACCCACACACACACACACATACACACATGCAGTGCACGTGCATGTGTAGTTCCTCATTCTTCATATTTTTTGTTGACTTTGTATTCTGGGTTGACTATCTGGGTTGACTATTGTCTCAAAGCCACACATACACCGAGACACTTTCTCCTGTACACAGACACAGACACACAACTGTGCTGTGCTGTGTGAGGTGCAGAAAGCACTGACAGTTCAGGGGTGAAGCTGTGGGTGTATTAGGCTGGCGTCATCATGGCGTCACACACACACACACACACACACACACGTACCAGCAGCAGCAGCATGGCCAATCACGCAGACTGACCACACTAGAATCTGAGGCGTCTACATGAATGTGACAGTGCTGCTCCAGCAGCCAGAGGACCTCTGCATGGTATAAGCAGCCAAGTCTGATTCCCAACATCATGTAGTTTAAACAGTGCAGTTGTGTCCCTCAGTACTTTTGTGCCCCTCAGTAATTTTGTGCAAACACTACAGAATTAACATCACCTCTGAAGAGCAGAGTATGCAAAGGAATAATTCCTCTTGAGCACCTTTATCTAAAATCTAGAGCAGCTGCACTGTTCTCTCACTTCATGCTCATAATTATATTCAATCATTGTCTTATTCCTTCTTTGTTGTCTGTGCAATGTGCTCTGTGGCAGTAGTGTTCTACTGAAGATCAAGAGGAACTGGCAGGACAGGAATCATTATGACAATAGGTCACTATGTGGTTTCAATATGAATGAATGGCATCTCCGCATTGTCATTACTTTGACCTTTGGGCTGGAGGTTGTCCTGGGTTGCCCGCAGGAGAAAGCTGATGTTTGCATGCTAAAAAAAACAGATATCTATGGTAGAAACTGTGGATGGCGAATCACCAAGTGATCTCTCCCATTCAAACAAAAAAAGAGAATTGAACTGTGTTCAGTTAAAAAGTCCTCTGACAGCATATTGCTGTATTCAGACTGTCTATAGGTACAGTTTCAGGTGGGTGGTGAATTAGAAGGCAGGGAAACAGCACTCTACAGTTTCTATTTTAACATGTGCTGTATTTCCTTTTCTCAAATACTGCAGTAACATACTTCTGATCTGATAACTCATATTCAAAACTTGATTATTCAGCAGAACGTCTGAGAGGCTTTGTCTGTTCAGATTTTCGTGTCATCGCTGAAAACAAAACTCCTCGCTCTGTGCTTGATAATATTAGCAGGTCGAGTTTGATGTTCCTCTTTCTTTTCTTTTTTTTCCCATCTCTGTTGCTTCAACATCTCTGTCTGTCTCATCCCTACAGACCCTGGGACCTTTTCTCCTTCCTGTGTTATACTTTTCTGCAAAAGGTTTTTCTCCTGCACTCTTCCTAAAGATTGTATGAGTATCTGGACATGTAGCATCATTCATTAACTGCTTCAGCATGTGGAGGACTCAGGATCTGACCCAACAAGCTGAGCTCTTCTGGGATGTAAAACATGGATCGAAGCTGTCACTTCCAATGATGGCTGCATTCTTCACTTAAACCTAGACATATCATATCATATCACATCTCTGTTTTTCTGGGGCTCATTAAACTGAATAACTCGGCCCTGGATATATGACCTTGTGTGGTTTGGCCTGCTCCTGTTCCCTCTGTTTTCATGTATTTCCTGATTGCATGACTGACTCCACCTGAGTGGAGGCCATTTAAGCAGGGAGGTTCCAAGATGGCCGCTCTCTCTCTCTGAACCCTCCTGGAAGACAGATATTCAACTTGATTGTGTTTAGTTATACTATGTACTTAGTCATTACATAGTTAGTACATAGTTTCAGTTCTTGTTCATGTTTTAGTTGACAAGTTAGTTTATTTTCCTGCACCCAGCATCTGCACTACACTACTAACTGAGGGATTAGTTTTAGATTAAATGGGTTCACTGTTAATGAAGTTTGGTTTGGCAGTGGTTCCTGTTACCCCTTTTCCACTGAGCTGTTTCCAGCACTAGTTCAGAGCCAGTGCCTGACTTAGCACCAGTTTTTTGCTTTCCCACCGCCTAAGCAAGCACCGCTCCTGGCTCTCAAAACTGGCTCCAAGTGAGCACCAACACCTTGCTGGTCAAGAGCTAAGAACTGGCTCCTCCAGGGCTGCCGACAGGGTTACCTGACCAACAGGACCAGCGAAAAGATATATAGAGACGTTATCGATACTGTATTAAGTTTGTTTATCTGCTATGTAATCGATGTAAACACAGTTGAAGCTAAGTAGCTGAGTTACAGGCAGTGGCCAACAACAGCTAACGTTCAAATCAAAACATATCACTGTCAAAATATAGTTGCTGGTCGCAGCAATTCCAACAAATATGGCTTCGTTTTTTCTTTTTTTTTCGGCTGGCTGTTCGGGCTGAGAATTACCGCTAGTTAAATGGACCACGCTGGGTCCGGGCTTCAACACCCGTGGGTTGGTCCAGGTTTTAATTTTCAGGTCCGTTTATAACTGTAGTAGGCAGCAAAGACAGGAGCAGCTCCTGCATGGAGAGCATGGCTCCTGACCAATGGAAGCTCCTGACCAATGGAAAAGCAAATTGGTTCTTTGGAGGCATGAGAGTTGAACCAGTTAAAGCTGGGGTGGTAATCCTGTTCAGAAACATGTTTTGTTATACTGGGTGAAATGGTCCTTCTACCTTCTGAGTAATCAATACATTATGTATCAGAAAAAGGAAGGAAAATCATCAGTCCTCTGTGGAAGCTGCAGGACTGACACAACTCCGACCAATCCAAGCTCCTCGGTGCGAGGAGCAAAAACCAATCAGATGCCTTCATGTCTAGTTCTGTATCCGCCCCCCTCGATCCCTGTCTCCGACGCGTGTGCACAATCTTCACGTGTCGCTGTTGCCAGAAGAAATCAGCGTACAGAGTTACAGCAGAACGGATTTCATGCTCATTTATGAGCAGTGGCTGAGAAAATGCAGCCCCAGTTACTACTTCCAGCGTTACTTGTAACGGCTCGCCCCGAGAAAAAGGCAAGGAAGAGAAAGGAGGCTGAAAAGGCTGCTAACAAAAAGGCTCTGGATAAAGCCAGAGGTCAAACCAGAGTAAACATCGGTGTTGCTTTTGTGGAGACAACTGAGGGATTTGAAGTGATGCTGAGGTTGCTCTCTTTCTGTTGGACAGGTAATTATATGCTTTGCTTCAGGGAGGATTTGTTATTTTTATGAAATGTGTAACTTTTGCTAACGTAGCTACTTTTGTAGCTTGTATTAGCCTAATGCTAATATTAGCTTCTCTGTGGGTTTAAAACGGGTCGGTGACGCTAGTATTGAATAGATTATAGTATATATATATATATATATATATATATATATATATATATATATATATATATATATATATATATATATAGTACTCCTCCTGCCGCTCATTTTCGTGCGGTGCGCGTTCCAGTTTGTGGGGGCGTGGCTTGGACGAACACACATAGTATATATATATATATATATATATATATATATATATATAGTACTCCTCCTGCCGCTCATTTTCGTGCGGTGCGCGTTCCAGTTTGTGGGGGCGTGGCTTGGACGAACACACTGACGGGAGGGGGAGGAGGGGGGTGGAACTCAGAAGAGGTGCTATTTTCAAATCTTGCTAGCTCTCTTGCTAGCTCTCCAGGATTACCAACCCCAGCTTTAAGCACCGGCACTAGCACCAGCACGGAAATAGCACCAGGCTCCTTTTGGCGGAAAAGGGGTATGTCGTGTGTTTTACAAACATTATGAACAACCTGAAATTAAATATGTACAATTATGTATAATATTATGCCTCTTCTGTCTTCTATGTAATTTTCACACTTTGCCAGGCTGGACTGGATCCTCTGGTGGGCTGGTTTTGACCCATAGGCTGCATGCTTGGCAGCCCTGGGTTAGACTGTGGAACTGAATTGCCCTTTTTTGGATTAAGAAAGTTTTCTGAAACTGAAACTGGAACCATCACTTCAGAGCTTGATTGGGAAACCTGCACAGCTGGATCTTTGTAACATCAAGTCCAGATCACTAAACAACAACAAATGATTTCTTCTACATAATATATAATTCAGTGAAGACAGAATTTCTTACTTTGATGTTTGCTTTTGTTACAATCACAGTGAGAGAATCTTTTGTCTTCCTGCTCAGTGTCCACCTGTCTATTTCAAACCATATCCTATAATTACCCAATGGTTCAGTGCTTTGATGAGTTGAATTATAATGGCCAAAAGCACAGAAAATATCCTGCAGATTGCCCATTTAATCTGTCCCAAAGTGCTGACACTGGTTAAGTCCAACACATTTCATTTGTGGTACTGGAGAAAATACCTGTAGACTATCAATGTTCGGGTTTGCATGTGTGTGTTTGTATCCTTACCTCCATTCTGAGTAATGTATCTCACCCAGGGCAGGGCTTGGTAGCCGCTCTTCTCAATGATCTTCAGGTAGCGTACCTGTACAGAGGCACACATACGCACAGAGCAGAGCAGGATCAGGCCTCATGTTTCTGCTCTGAGCCTCAGAGACACATGAAGCTCTGGAGGCTCAGCTGAAGTTGTCAGTGGTCCATCTTAGCACGTTGTAATTGCTTAAAGATGGCTGAAGAATGCTGTGTTTTATGAAGTGATTACGTGTTTTGATATAAAAGTTACACCACACTGTGCAGGTGCTGGACAGATGTGGTGGGTTGGAGACAGTGCATTTCCAGCTACCTTCACAGTGTAATCAAATACAGTGTTACAGTGACAGTACTCGGTTACTTATTTTTCCTGATGAACAAACATGTCGGCTGAGAAGGAAACATGGAAATCTGAGCTGTGTTTTCTTGCTGATAATTAATTAAAATTCATAAGGTAAGAGACAGGAGAGCCTGTTTAAAGAGGAACTATGCAACTTTTTCTTTTACCTTGATTAAACAGCTTCAGAGTAACTGTGATGGTTAAATAAATGACTTGTAACTTGTTACAGTGAAAATGGAGGCTCTCTGCCCTCCACCTAGCACCTCTTAGCCGAAAACCATCTTTGCAAGATCAGAGCCTCCGATGCGCCCAGATCTCGTCTCACAAGAAACATGTACTGCTTTACGGCACTACGCCACAAACATGCCGAGCAATCCATAATCTCTTGTTAATGTTACCTACCTTGGCAGACATTGCTCCATGGATTGCCTTCTTGCCACCTTCTTAGGAAGTGAATACACATGGTTGGGGGGGCATTAGCTGCGAGTTTTTATGATGGTAAAACTATGCACTCCTGAACTGCAGGGGGAGCTCCGTAGAGAAAACAGTGACCAAAACAGCAAAAAAGTGACCAACTTGCATAGTTCCCCTTAACTTGTCTGTTGTATCCATGAGCATTTGACAAACTTAACCATGTTGCTTCTATTGAAACTGTGACAGTAAATATTGTCTGGTGTTGGGGAGGTACTTATTTTAACATAAACCATGATGTTTCCTAACCCTAACAGTTCATTGCTTAAACCTTACCAAGCCACAGTCTCATGTTTATTATAGTTACGATGACAACTGAGCTCACGTGGTTTTGTGAATTAGAGCTAACACTTTTAATTCAAACATCAAAGAAGAAATTTTAGGCTGCAATTTTTTTTACTTTTTGACACTATATATATTGTGTCTGTTGTTTTTGTCATCACAAAAGCAACATACAGAAATCTATGTCAAGTCAAAAAAAAGTCAAAAAAGTCAAAAAACTGTCAGTGGATACATGAATTCATGAATACTGATCATATCCACCAAAATATAAGACGGAAAAATCGGCTCATATTCCAACACTCTATCTGACCATCTCTTTACAGTGAAAGGACCATGTCACTCGATCTCACCTGACTTGGTTTTTGCTTACTTTTGAACATGAAATGAAAAGTTGTAATAAATCCTAATTACACCTGTTTCACATGTGCATCATGCAACCAATGCCAACAGAAACTGCTATGCTTTCCCACAAAGGAGTAATTATTGAAGAAGCCCATGAAATGAATAGAGCTGCAGCAGGAAGAGGCATATCTTCAGGGGGCACAACATCGCCTGACTGCACAATGAAGCAGAACTGATTTTATACACCAAACTGTACCAAACCACAAACAGGGGAAGTAAACAGCCCTGAGCTTGTCTGTGATTATTCAAAGCTCAGGATGATTCCAGTCCTCTGTGCCAGATGCAAATGTCATGAAAACACCAACAAGGACATGAATAAAGTGGTGACAGAGAGGGAATGAAAGACAATGGAGTGGCAACACAGAGCCAAATACAGAGACTACAGTTAGGATTTACACACAATAGAAACATCACAACTGACACCAAAGACATAGATACAAGCACATGTTCACAGAGGAGACTAACACTGGGGAAGAAAAGGAAGAGGAAGTGCCTCTTAAATCTTTGCCAGAGATTAAAAGCTGGAATGAGTTGGTCAGGAAGTCAGAGCGGTACAGAGATGTGACACTGAATAAATGTCCTCCCACAGCACAACTCCAATCACACAAAGTCACTTAGCTGATATTTTTATTTATCCCAAACGGAGGCGGATGATTTTTGGCTCTGGGAAATAAGGTTCTGCACAGTCCAAGTAGCAGAGAACATCTCTCTGCTGCTCACCCTGAGGTTTCTCCATTTTTCCCTGTTAAAGGGTTTTCTTGGGAGTTTTTCCTCAGTCGATGTGAGGGTCTAAGGGCAGAGGATGTTGTTATAATGCTGTGTAAAGCCCTTTGAGACAAACTGTTTGTAAAAATGGGCTATACAAATAAAATTGCCTTGCCTTGCCTTGCCTTGCTGTGAGACACACTCAGATAGAGCTCACTTTTACCATGTGTGATATTCAAATATCACATGGGACATGTGCATATTTTTCATATTAAGGCCTCCAGCATTCACAGTGGCAAATTTCAGTGGCACTGCCCTCATCAGCTGAGCCACCTGTGAGGCCTCAGTGAGGATGTATCACATCAGTCTCATTATCTGTTGGAGAACATTGCTGCATATCATAGCCTTCTCTGTCTTTCAATGTCTACTCCTTGTATTAAAAACCCTCTCTAGCTAATAAAGGCATAACATACACAAACACTAATGGTCGATGTTTTCTTCAGGGTCGATTTTGATAATCAATACTTGAAACTAATTGTCATGGTTTGCGTCTTTTATCCCCTGTTTAGTTCCTCTTTTATTTTGAAGTTTGTCGGTTCTTCTCTGTTTGTACTCTGTGTTGATGTCCTGCATTTGTGCCCTGTGTTCCTCCTCTGTGTTGGTGCTTGATGTAGCCTTAGTGTTCCTGTGTGCTCTTCGTGTCTTGTGCTTTTTGTTTTTCCTGTAAATAATACATTTTCTGTCATTCCACTACACCTGTCTTCCATGTCCTTGTCTGCATTTGGGTCCAGTTTGTAATAAACTGTATCAGAGTGTGGTGGTGCAATCAGACACAGAAAGACAGGACACTTCAAAATAAAACAGGAACTAAACAAGGGACGAAAGACACAAACCATGCCACTGATACATCACTAAAGTAGAATCAGCTCCTTGTGGTTGTCTGCCTCCTCCACTCAGTCTAGATTCAGCTCACATCCCTGTTAATAGATCCAAAAAAATATCTAGCCATTCAAAATATGAAGTAAACTACGACCGAACAGCTAAAAAATGATGTGTGATGTCACGCTGACCGTGACCTTTGACCAGCAATCTATGATCACTTCATCCTTTAGTCCAACAATGTTTGTAACACACTTCCATGGAGTTGTTACTTCCAAGTTCCACGGAGGTGTTACTTAGATTTCCACTGGGATGTTGGGATGCTGTACTGTCTGAGGTGACAGAGTTGAGGTTCTGTCTGAACACAGAACATTAACATTGAAAAATGTGAACTGTCAGGTTGTACAGAGACCAGCTTAGTTAAACTGGTTGACTTTATTTCTCAAGTAAAAAGAGTCACTGCAACTGAGAAATAGCAACAGTCACATCTGCTGAGTACCAGGGAAGACAGGAACAGGAGAGACAGACCCACAGCTGAGAGGTTCTGTTAAAATGGTAAGTGTAAAGTGTTAGAGTGTAAGTGTAAGTGTGTGTGTGTGTGTGTGTGTGTGTGTGTGTGTGTGCGCGCCCCAATTTGTGTGATTTTACTGCCTTTAACATGTACTGATGTTCACCACTACATAATTAAGGCAGCAACCCCCCCATCACCACACACACACACACACACAGTTCAGCACCCCTGCTTACACACTTGTGCTCCCTTTAATAACAGAATGCAGGAGTGCTCCCCTCCCCTCTTCTGTTGTATGTGTGTGTGTTGTGAGTGTGTGGTACCAGCAGGGACCTTGGGGGTCTTGCCCCAGGCCACATAATAGCTCCTCATCACCAGTGATCTCTCAGTAATAGCAGGCCTTCCAGCAGCAAATGGCAGCATCCTTCTAATGATGTCTCCACTGATCCAAGTCCACACAGTTATTTTTAGAGAGCTGTGGCTTCTCCAGCTCCCACCTCTGCTCTTGTCTCTATCTTTACAAGGTGCCACTAGTTGAGGTCGAGCCTGTGAGGTGAGTGTGGCTGGGTTAGAAGTGGATCTGGGTTCATGTTGATGAAAATGCCCAAGTTAATTGAAGGCAGCGTCTCTAGCTTGGGGTCCACACTGAGGCCGGGTAAAGGTCTGTGGTTCAGTTTTCAACAACTGACTGTGGAGTTTATTATTACACTTGTACTAAACCAACAGTAAAGACAATGGCTGCCTTGTTATCCAGTCTCCTGAACCAAACCCAGCAGGGCAGTGCATAAACAGCCCGACCACAGAACTTCAATTTAGTGATGAGTTCCGGTTTGTTACAGCTGGGTTCTTCTTTCAGTTTGGTCAAATATTTCTGTGAGTCATGTCAGCATTGTTCTCACAGCACTAACTGGTGAGCTCTACAAACACTGCGATGGATAGAAGGACTGGCAGCAGACAGTGGTGTCACTCTTCAGCCATCTTGTCTCCTTTACATAATTTATATGAATGGCCCTATTTCAAGAACTACTCAGAGCATGTTCTCCAGCGACATAAGGCCTGAGTGAAGATGAAATTTAATGATAATTTATTTTTTGTTACAACAGCAGTGCCAGCCCTCACTGACTGATGGCATTTCCACCACTGGTCAGCAGAGTGGTGGAAATATGTAATGGTGAATTCTCCTTCAGATAACTCAGCCCTCCTCCACTAACATCTGAAGATCAATCCTCCTAAAAAGTGTGCATCATACAAACTACTAAATCTGAAGTGAGTGGACAGTAACTTACTACCCAGATGCTGGCTCTCAGACTAGAGCAGCTCCTAATCTCTGTGGTTGGAGTTTTAATTTATTCTTAATTACCGTAGATGTTCTCATATAAATACATGATGGCTGCTTAAAGCTGATTAATACTCTCTGAGCACCTGAAGTCAAATTCTTTCCAAATCTTGCCAGATGCAGAAAATGCCCTCTGAGGATGACTTGTAGTGTTAACAATGCAAAACAACATTGAGTCTTGCCACATCCATAAAGACTTGTATTATACAGCTGTTGACTGGCTTAGTCCATTTGTGAAGCCACACACCAGGTCTCACCTCTAGCCAGTGAGCTCCATGAGTTAGAGGATGGTTTTTAGTATTTACAGCTCATGTGATTAGGATATTGCACTCTATCATAATGTGATTTGATTTATATTTTAATTAACTGTGCAGCTCTTCTTTATTCTGAAAATACCAGTGTTCATACAAAGAAGCACCACGACACAACTTCACACTTTGGGGGATTTAAAAGTCTGGACTTTGTAGTGTCAACTGATATGACAACAGTAAGCATTTCCACTTATCTAAATTATCACATGACTGGACAGCAGATATAATATAAAACACACGCTGAGAGACTACACACAGCTAGAAATGACCCATGCTACATATGGGAACAAATACATGCTCCAGAACATGTGCTTCGACTGGGAGCGGCAAAGTCTGGTAGCTCTGAGTTTTTATTCAACCTTTGCTTTATTTTGTTGTGTTTTTGTATGTTTTTGTCGTATTGTGTCAACTACTGATGGACACTTCTGTGGGAGAGGAGATTCTTCAGGAGAGGAGCTTCTGTCATTGAAAATGGAGCAAGTCTGGTGGATGCCACCCTGTTCCAGCTGGATGAGGAGGTGCTTTCATGGTTGCTGTGCTGGTGGTGCAGAGGTTAAAGGCTTGGAAGTGGAGATGTACTGTAGGTCCTTTCTGCCGTCAGTCATCATGCAAAATATCAACTCTCTGCCCAACAAGAGTGATGAGGAGCTGGAGATATAGATGAAGACTCAGGAAGTAGACATTTTTTCAAATCAAAACAACACTTGTGTACATCCCACCAACGGCTACTGCTGAAGTTCCGTGTGAAGTTCTCCATGAAGTCGTTGCTAGGATACAGACTAAACATCCTGAGGCACTTGACTTCAGTCATGTCTCCCTGATGGACTCACTGAGGATGTGGTGGAGAGATACACGCTGGTGGAGGCCATTCTGAACAACTCAGATCATCCTCTTCATAACACCTTGATGGACCAAGAAAAGAGTGGTGGTGGACGGCTCCTCTCTCTTCACTGCAGGACGGAGAAATGTAGAAGATCCTTTGTACCTTCAGCCATCAGGCTTCTTCATTCTTCTGCAAATGGTTGATGAGCTGACAGACAAATGAATTTCCCTTTGGGGATTAATAAAGTAATTCGTATTCGTATTCGTATATGGAGCACAAGTGTGACTCAGAGGACATGAGTTATAGCTGCTAGAGCTATAAAATGCTAAACCTGGGGTGCTCAGTTGTTGAGTGGTTAACGCACATCCCATGTTGGCACAGCCTGAAGCAGTGATCACTGGTTCGACTTCCAACCGTGACAATCTTTACTGCATGTCATTCCCCCAGTGTCTCTCCCTGCCTTCTTGTCTCTCTACACTGTCCTAAGAAGCAAAGTCATAATATACCCCCCCAAAAAAGAAACATCGATGATGATGATGATGATGACTGATGCTATGTCCACAGTTGCAGTGACTCTTTTTAGTTGGAAACCCATCATTGCCATCAATTTCTCGTCCACTATGTTTGAGAACTAATGTTTAAAAGTTGACATGGTTGTGTTCTGTCATGTTTTCCAGGACACTTCTTCATCATGACTGGTTTCTGTGGCGGTTTGTCACAGCTCATTACAATAAAGTTGTTTTGACTGTATCGGACGCCCACACGACCCAAGATACACTGCCAAGGGTCATGTTGCTGTTCTCTGCCAAAGAGACGCTGGCTCTCATGGAAAATGACCGACTTCTGGTCACTGACATTCTCTCCTCCCACAGTCTAAAGATACTGTCGCTGTTCTAGGTCTGTGTTGGACAGTAGCCTACTCAATATTTTTGTGCACAGGATGTATTTTGACAGTTGGAATAAATGCACCTTCAATAATACAGCAGCTCAGCAGATTGAAACCTGGGTTTCTCCCACTCTGCACATTTCTTTGATTTGACTCTGAGTTAAACATGTCTAACAGTGTGTGCCCCTGCCTGTGTTCAGTCACTGGTGAAGCAGTAGTGTAGAGTATGAAGACAGAGTCAGGCTCAGTCTCTAGTGCCTCCTCTGTCGATCTCTATTCCTTTGACAACAGCGCCCTTCTGTGGTTGCATCCATCACTGCACACCTGCAGCAACACAGAGCAGCCACTGGGCCTCTGAACATCTGGATTCCGTCTCTACGGTCTGAAGATTCCTTCAGTGAACCTGTGTCTTACCTGGATGCCAGAGGTGGTGAAGTAGGGGATCTCAAACTTAACGCTGATGGGTGGCTTGCCTTCTTTATCCTCTGCCTCCACACTGGGCAGGCCAAAATGGGCCCTCATCAGATATTCTTTACCACCCTGAAATTCACCAGGACACAGTGGAGCAGATTAAACAGAGCATTCACTGGCTTAAGTACAAAGAGCAAAAATAAACTCATGACAAGTCGTCTTCCAGCAGGTGAATTCAGGATAACTCTAGATCTGATTGTTTGATATCACATATATAACACCAGTGTGTATTTTAAATTCATTGTGTTGTTTGTCGGTGAAACATGAAATGTGGCTGACGTACTGGAAAGGATTTGATGGACCAGACTATCTCACTGTTCTCTGGAATCCACTTGACGCTGCCCACAGTTGTCTTAAATTTAGGTGAGTCAGCATCAGTAGGGACCGGGATGTGAATCTCTACATTGTTGGCTGTGGAGCGCCTCTTGAACTGACTCTTGGCCTGTAGGAGGAGGAGAGGCCAGAGAGGACAGATGGAAAGATGGAGATATGAATGAAGATTTGTTGTATTACTCTACATGTTATTCGACCCTGTGAGGAGACAACTGACTTTACCTTGATCATGTACTCGATCCTGCTGTGTGAGTGTTTCTCAATGACTGACTCAATCCAGATCAGTGGTTTGACCTGAGGACATAAAACACAGTCTTCATATAAATTACAGTGTTTCCAGAGGCGTTACTGAACTCATTCCACAAAGAAAGACGAAGGCATACACACAGTTACCAAACCCTTTGTTATTTTGTTTGTCACTACTCACAGTCTCCATCTGGGATCCACTGTGTTTTAGCTTTTATTTACCTCAAACCAAGAATGTAACAGACTTTTATCAGAGTCACAACCCACATGCTCATTGTGTCATGTTTCTGAAGCAGATAATTGCAGTTCAAAATTATATATTCTTTATTCAGTATGCTTGGCCTTTTTTTGTATTGCAGCTTACAGTACATTAAAATCAGTCAAATTTCTAAATATTAGAATATTTCCTATCAATCAAAAGCATATTTACAATATCTGTTGTAGATATATCTATACCAAAATAACAGAATCACAATGGCAATGAATAAATAAAGAGAACAGCCTCTGTTTCAATCCAGTGGACTCAAAGACACATTATTTAACAGACTTTTATTTTCTTAATGGATGTAAAGAGCTGGAATCTACTGTTTCTTAGATTAACTGTTAAAATACTATATATCTACACATCATCACCTTGTAGTTAATGTAGTGTAACTGGTATCTTGCCAATATTCAAAACACAGATTTTTAGTCAAGTGTTTAAATGCTGACATGTACATTCTGCTACATTCCAGCTCAGACTCTTTCATGTGTGGCCGATAATGTCACACAGTGGATTTAAATGAAGGATTTCTCTTTATTTACCTCTTACCATGGGGAACTGTTGACTCAGAGAGCCATCGATGGTGGCTTTTTATTTTCCACATGCTCATGGTTAATTCATTCGAGTCAGTTTAAATCTCAGGATTCGTCATGTCAGAGTTCAGGTTTAGTTAAACCTGGTGCTTTGTGGTTTTCCGTGCAGCACAATCCTGTTTCTACTGCACAGTGGTCCATGACGCTGTAATCCTAACTACAGCCCAGGTTCAAGTCCAACATGTGGCACCTTGTTCCAAATCATGCTCTCTCTCTTACTGTACGTTCAGCTGTTAATCAACTGAATGAGAAGAACCCTAACCCTACCCTGACAGTACTTCATGAATGCTCTGTCAACTAGTAGCATTACTGCATAAAATCACTTTTACGATCTGATGACACCATCAGGCAAAAAGAACAAGAATCTTGTTTAATGAGCAGCTGTGCTCTGAAATCAGCTCTACTGATATTTAATGAGGTTTTAAATGAAAGACGACAGAGAAGGTTTAAAACAACGATTCAAAGAACTCTCCACTGACAGGAATGACACTCAGGGGTAAAAAAAAAAGCCGCATTTGTCCTGGTAGTATTTAATTTTAATCAAATCAAAATCAGTTCTGTTCAAACACAGTGAATCCAAAGATGCTGGGAGCAGCATATGTGTATGGTTTTTAACCTGAAGTAAGCCGAGCTTCTGGAAATCATTGTGAGACCCTGTCTGAACCCTCCATCTGACTAGGGACGAACACTGAATCATTACAAATACATTGTTTATTGCTAGTCTGATAGTGTGGGGGGTTTTTAATTGGACTCATTTATCCTCCCAACCAGTTGCTTCACTATATAGATTTCTTCAGTAACCTCTGTGTGATGATGTAAAAAACTAACATGGTCATTTTACAGATGTCTCAGTGAACAACTGAAAAAATCCTGCAACTAACAACAATGACTACATCAGTTCTGGTGTCTGCCAGGAAAACCACACAGAGAATTGGCTGTTTTCATTTTGGCTTACAAGTGTTGTTGTGTGGGTGAAGATCTGTGTGTGTGTGTGTGTGTGTGTGTGTGTGTGTGTGTGTGTGTGTGTGTGTGTGTGTGTGTGTGTGTGCTGCTGCTGCTGCTGACTCACATGTGTGTTGAGCCGGTAGGACATAAGCTCAAACTCTCCGTCAGGGGGGATGAAGGAGATGGTGCGGTCATTTTCAAATCGGGACAGACGGACACACTGATGGAACTTCACATCCTCCAGCTCAACTGACTTACTCTTTCCTCCTGGAGACACAGGCGGACAGAGGACAGACAGAGAGAGGATGAAGGGTAAACACAGGATTTGATGAACAACTAACACAAGTTGATTGAAGGTGTATGTGTGTACTAGGTCATTTGTGGCTGTGTTCCTCACTTCCAGTGTTCTCAAACAGGACTTTGTCATTGAGCCCCAGTCTGAGCTCTGGCATCCCAGACAGGAACACCCTCATCTTGATGGAGCCCACGATCTCACTGCGCAGCACGTTTCCATTGGCGCTGACCTGGAGCAGAACAATAGAGCAGGTCTACAGCACTGTCCAAAACACACAGTCCAACTCAGGCCACCTTCCACTGGAGATGCATTTGAAAAATACTTCTTCAATGTTGTTGAGGTTATGAGCTCCTACTAATCAGGGAGGGCCTGGAAAGGTGAAGAGCTGCACTGATGACAGCTTCCTCATGTGTAGTTAGGACAAAGTCCACAGCAAAGTCCATACACAGAAGACAGATCCTCAGCAAGAGGAGTCTCTGCTGTATTCAGTCATGGTGATTAAAATAACACAAATGTGTTTTGGTTTTTTTTCCTAAATGTTTCCTCAGATCAGACAGATCAGAGCATGGTCTCTGGTGGTTGTCTGTCACCTTTAACTACATCTGACAGGTTCAAACATCATTGCTTCAAAATAAGAGTACTTCATAGAGATGCAGTAGAGTTAAAATACAATATTTACTTGTTTTAGTCTTAAGTGTTCTGAAGTTTTCAAAAAAAGTAAAGTAAGCTTGATTTTTGAAATTGTTTAATTTTATCAACAAAGTGAACAGTAAACAGAGCAGTGGAAGCAGCAAATGTTCATAGAGTGTGCAAATGAGCCTGCATTTATCAGGACATCAGGGAATCACGGACACATGGAGAACATGTTGAGTGTTGATGTGATCATGTGATGATTTAACAACCCCAGAGGAAAGAGCAAGAAGTGACGGCCATTAGGGGTGGACGAAAAAATCGATGTAAGAATCGCGATTCTTATCCTCTACGATTTTCAATCTCTTCATAAAATTCAAAAATCGATTTTTTTTTTTTTTTTTTAATGAACGTTTCCTCCGTCTCTCCGCGCGCCCTCACAGGCTTCCGTACATAGCGTCGCAGCATGCTGTGTTGCTAAGCTAGTTAAGTTGCTGCAAACAACTCTCGCTGTCGGCGCTATGGAAGAACAAGACATTCAGCCAGTCCCGTCTTTTTTCCCCCGTTAAAAAACACGCACGCTGCTACAGCCGTGCAGCCACATCCACTGTGCTCTGGCTCAGCTGATCGCCGCTCAGATGGAGGTCGGATCTTCATATTATGAACTCTTTTTATACAAAGTGCAGCCACACACCAGGCTAAAGAGAGAGGGACAACACAGCTCGTCTGTGGAGCTACAGGTGAACTGGCGGGAGAGCAAGCGCCACCCCCTTTTTTTTAAAGCAGCACCGCTGATGCACATCTATGTCCGTGTATATTGTCATCTGACCTTCTTTCACGGGGCCTGCGCTGCATAACTAGCACATACTGTAGGCCTAATAAGTCCTCCTGTGTAATGATATAACTTAAAGCTGTGAAATATGACTGAAGGCACGTGGAAGTTTGCACGTGTCGACACGCCCCCAGGTGAACTAGGGCTGACACTGAAATATGGAAAAAAGTTTTTTTTTGTATTTGAGCAAGTTTAGCATGAAAATGTTACCTTATATCTTAAGTTTACCTTTGTGTGTTTACATCATTGGAACCAGTTGATATAACATTTTCAAATTTAAAAATCACATTATCTTTACAAACTGTATCTGTTTTAATCCTCTCATGCATGAATTAAGTGTTTTTATACATCCTTAGGGATGTAAGACAAGTTTGAAAAAAAAAAATCTATCTTTATTCTATAAAGAAATATTTATCTGTCCACTCAAGTGTACTTAATGCATTTTGTACTGTAAAAATACATCAATGTAATATATAGGTAAATTATATAGGTATAGTTGTAATTTAGTTATACAGTTGTAATATGGTATTCTGTTGGAATGGTGGTTCCTCCACTGCTCTGTAGGCCTCTCTATTTGAGCTCTATTGATAAACGTAAAAGTTAACATAAACATAAAACTTTTTTTCACTAGGCGTTTTTATTTATCTTTAGGGATGTAAAACAAGGTTACAAAATAAAGATATATTCTCTCTGAACTGAGGAGAATAGTGTGACACAAGTAACAGTCTCTGAACTGTAGATCCCCATAGAATCTTGACTGTAACTGGTGTTTATCATACTGTATTCTTGTCAAGTCTCTGAACTGTTAAGTCTCTGAACTGAGCATATTCTTTCATACTGTCTTATGGCATGTATCATATTTCCTGTCAAATCATGCTTGTTGCTCATTTCTGAGACTATTTTCTATGATAGTTGCCAAAGCATCCGGGCACAAAGCTACAAGACACTGCATGCAGATGTACTTGGTTCTTCATGTGCACGCAGCATCTTGGCATCTGCTGGCGTTTTTTGCTTCCTTGAGCTGGGGCCAGTGGTTTCGGGCCATACTGGATCTTAGGGGGGGCTTAGACACTGCTCTCCGTTTTGCCGGTGGTGGAGTGGCACTGGGTCTGCCTCTGGTGTGTATCTTCACGGATCCTGCATTGATGAGAGCATGAGCTATTGACGCCTTGAAGTGCAGCAGATCCTTCGCTTCATTTCCAGACATTCTATAAAGGAGCCAGGCATTCACAGTTGTGACATCAAGGAAGTGAAAGAACACTCTGAACACACCGTTTGTTTCTGCGTCGGTGGGGATACATGGCAACACATTGATCCATGAGATCTACTCCACCCATATGCTGATTGTACAGCTTCATGGAAAATGGCCTTTGGATGTTGAGCATTTGCTTCTCTTTCTTGCTCCATCTCTGTGCCACATCTGTTGGGGACAGGCCGGTGCAGGAAGAGGCCATGTGAATCACTGAACTATCCAACCAGCATGTGACAGTGATGTTTCGCGCACTGGTCACGACAGAGACAGATCCTATTCCTTCTTGCTTGATTTGCTTTTCTCTTTTCAGCTTTTCTTGTGCTCCATGGAGCCTGTTGCTTGTACATGTGCCAGTGCCATAGATCCCTTGGTGTTCCAGTGCCTGAAGGAGGGGAATGGTGCAAAAGAAATTGTCAAAAAACACCTTGTGATTCTTGTCCTGAATATCTTCACAAAGGCGCATGACTACATCTCCAGCCATTCCCAGCTGAATGATCTCACCTTGTCCCCCAGCTGGACCTTGATAGGGTTCAAAGTTGTACATGTACCCAGAGGATCCTGCTCGCACCCACACTTTAATTCCCCAGGGCTTGGGTTTTTTGGGGACATATTGTTTGATAGACAGGCGTCCCTTGTAGGGAATCATCATCTCACCGACCGACTGAAATTCTTCTGGATCAAGTGCTGAGCGGAAGGTTTCCTTGAGTGCATCCAAGACTGGTCTGATTTTGACAAATCTGTCAGCATTTTTGGGGTCCAGTGAGTAGTTGTCAACAAAATGCATGTAACTAAGAATTTGCTCGAATCTGTTCACTGGCATTGCATCAGCTATCAGTTCAAGACGAAGTCCTGTCTCTGATGACCAGTATATTCTGGATCTAGGATATCTGACATATGACATTACCATATTAATTCCAAGAAATGTTTTGACCTCCTCTGAGGTCAATGCCAGCTTGTCTTTTCCTTTCTGGACAGCGTACAGGTTTGTATCGTATACAATGTCATCGATCATATCCTGGGTGAAAAGATGCATGAAGAAATCTATTGGATCTGCTCCCTCAACATTCATCTTGCTCTCTCCTAAGAAAGGAGGCAGATCTCCCTCAAACTGGTTATCCTTAGCTTTCCAGACATTTCTGACACTCTTTTCTTTTGCTTTTTTCCCCTGAGCTCTGGGAGGTGGTGGTCCCTCAGGTTCAACAGCCTCATCTCCTTCATCACCTTCATCTCCTTCCTCAACCTCAACTCCCTCAGCAACATTTCCAGACTCCTCACCTTCACTGTCACTGCTTGATACTTCTTCTCTGCTTGCACCTGTCTGTACTGGCAGCCATTCCTCATCACTGCTACCAGAAGCACAGTCTTCCTCACTTGAGTCTGGAAACTCCTCTATTACCCTGTATGCCTGTCTTTTTGAGCTCTACAGAATATAAGGATACATAGAAAAAAACTCAAATTACATTATAAAAACATAAAAAAGTTGATTTACAGCCAAAACATTATAGGATATGAATTATTTTCAAGAACAACGTTGGCAGTAATTGACATTGCATTGAAGTTGAAACATAGCTAGTGATGCATGATGTACAATTGAGTGGACAGATGTATTTCCTCCAAATATAAAATCAAAACTTGGAAAATCTTTACATAATATGTCACCTTAGATGTTACTTGATGTAATTATACTTTTTTCACCTGCAGTGGTATCTTTTTATAGAAGGTAGAAACCGAAATAGCTGAGGTGTTTGGTCTTTCTCCCTGTCTGTCGGCCATCTTGGTTTCACTGACTACTTTTTTCCATTGCAATGGCCAGCCAATGGGATTTCTTTGCATGGGATGATGCAATAGCTTCCACTAGAGTGGACTATATGCAGCAGTGCCCAAAATTGCAGGCATATATAGAGAAAAAACACTTTTAAAACAGCTGTATACTGTAGTGACCTCTATGCATGAAAGGGTTAATGCCATAATTTGCCTCATTATTAACACACTATGCACTTTATCAATTTTTGATAAAGAAGAATCTTTTTGAATCGAAAACCGATTTTGAATCGAATCGTGACCCTAAGAATCGGAATCGGATCGAATCGTGAGACACCCAAAGATTCCCACCCCTAACGGCCATGTCACTGTAGTGACAAACAACCATGTATAGCACTGTAATGAGTTCTTACCAGCAGGTTGACTGACTCTATCACATCTAAGAAGACCTCGTTCTTCCTGTATTTGATGCCCTCTGACCTCCAGGACACAGCATTAGTGACAGTGGCGGGGGGGCGAGGGGCCCCAGTGTCCAACTTGTGGCCCTCCTGTGTGATGTATCTGCAGGACAGAGAGCAGGTTAAGATGATCACTGAGAGGCTCATAGATTAATCAAAGACAAGGAAACAAAATGACAAGCAGACGCCATGACAGCAGTGACGTGAGGATCATAACTGTCATGTCTGGTAAAGGAGCAGATGTGGAGTTCATTCTCAGGCTTCTTACTCCTGCAGGATCTTGCTGTCTGTGGTCTGAGGGTAACCAAAGTCCATCAGCTCGTCCAGCAGCTCGTAGATGATGACAAAGTTGTCCCTGATGCTCTCCTCCTCCAGCTCTTTGAAGTACTCAGAGAAGACCTGAGGAGCCAGGATCACACACAGTGTTAGCATGTGTCCACCAGCTGTGTGCACCATGGGACCAAAACCACAGCGCAGCGAAGGCACAGTCAGAATGACTACAGCTGCTGGATGTGTTCTGAGAGCAGCACACCTCTGAGTTTACACATGAAGGTCAATTACAACTGATCCATGATCTGTCTATGAATATCCACATCAGGGAACAGGAGTAAACAGCTCAAAAAATCATCATCATGGTCATCTAATAAGATTACTGGCTGTGTCTATATGCAGATGTTTTTAAAAGCAGGCTCAAGACTCACATTTTTAATTTGGCTTTTACTTGATTTCTTTTTAACCTTTTTCATAAATCCCTTTTAACTAGTTATTTATGGTGTTTAAGTTAGATCTTATAGCCTTAAGGTTATTTTTAGGAACCTTTAGGATAATATTTTAGGAATAATATATAATGCCTTGTAAAATTTCTTTTAGTGTTGCTTCTAACTACTTTAAACTACTTTTAGTGTTGATTTTATCCTGCCTTCTTTTTACCTTCTAGCTCCAGCATTTTGCTCATGGGGGACCCTCCACACTGGGAGTTGAGCCTGGACTGCTTAGAGGTGTTGTCCTGGAGGCTCAACTATACCAACTATATATACACAGAGTTTCTGAACTGGCAACGCAACACACCGACATATAGAGAGTGTCATTAAGATTTAAACTGCACTTTTTTTTCAGTGCTGCTTATTGATCTGGTACTTCAGTGGCACTCTTATCAGTACTCTTTGTTTGTTAGAAAAAAACATTAAGTACAGAGTAAACACAGTTTTATTTTCTCATATATAATTGTATTGCATTTTTAAACAGTACTTAATGAATCACTACTGAAGATGAAATGTAATTCTCTGAAAGTACTTTGCTTTATCACACTTTGAAATGTTTAGTTAGTGCCAGCGCTCAGCGGCTCCACTCCAAGGCTCTGACCTCTACAGCTATGAAAGAGCGTGGCCAGGTCCCTTCCTTCTGCCCATTGACTCCAATACAAAGATTTTTGGAGATAAGCAGAAGGGGACCTCTGTTTTAACGCACTTGGGTTTCCAAAATATTGACTCTAGAAACACCAAATCATATGAAGGCATTCAGGAAGTCCTCTGGATGTCACGGTCTGCTTCTTTTTCTGATAGGAGCTACTGTTTTGTCAGAATACAACCAAACGTGAGATCAGCCCTGAGGCAGAAAATCGCCAACTTGCTCAACGTTTCTGTATGCTTCAGCCTATCGTCGTGGCAACCCCCTCACAGGGCCATGGCACCCTCTGAGCCTCAGGCCAGACCCACAGCTGAGACCAATTCTTTACTCAGGGACTCCTCTGACATCTCTGTAGTTAATCTGCCTCTGAGCACTATCTCCCATACATATATCAAGTCTCCGTCAAACACAACCACACACACCAACACACACAAATACAGAGACAGGTTGACAGCTCCTCAATGTCAATATGATCATGTGTCTGTCTGATTAGATTTTTCTCAACCTGAGGTCATGGGCACTCTCAAATTTCTTCAAGAGCTGACTGAGAAGCATGAGCTCAGAGAGTTTAATACATTAACATCCTCATACAAGTTTTGTTACTTTGTAATTGATTATCAGCTGGTATTAGCAAATCCACTGGCATCATTTTAACAAATACAAGAAAAAGTGTTATATGATAAACTCAATGCATAGATGTATTTCCATTCATTCCAAGTCTATGCACCCTCCTGTTCTGCCTGCCCCCACCCCTTCCTTAATAAGTCAAGATATGATTGCAGATCACATTATTGATTATTGATTGTCCTGTTCATGTGTGTGTCCTGAAATCTCATAAGAGAAGCAAACTCTTACCTGGATGATTTTATAGAGAAAAGAGAAAACCAGGGAGACGCAGGCGTTCTTCTTAGTTGTTGCTACGACTGGTGACCCACAGGTTAAGACGACAAGTGAACAGGTTTGAAAGTGATGTAAAAGTATATGAAGCCTCAGGTTAAATGCAGGGGTGTCAAACTCATTCCACAAAGGGCCGTGTGGCTGCAGGTTTTTGTTCCAACCAATCAAGAGCACACACTTTGACCAATCAGCTGTCTGAAGACTGAGATCAGTTGATTAACTGAGTCAGGTCTGGTGTGCTCTTGATTGGTTGAAACAGAAACCTGCAGCTACACCGGCCCTTTGTGGAATGAGTTTGACACCCCTGGGTTTAAAGGGTTGTGTGTGTGTATATGTGTATAGTCATTTTCAAAGATGCAAAACAAAACAAAACAGACAAAACTTAACTAAAGACAAAAAAATAATATGGAAGCACTAGATTCATTCACTAAAAATCCTTTTGACAGATCATGTTTCTCACTGTGACTCAGAGTGGATTTTCTAAACAGGATGATCCAGGACCCTGAGGATGTGTCAAAGATACGGTACAGGTTGTTGTGTTTGATCCACATGAAGCGCACTCCTCCATGGGCCAGGATGGGAGACAGGTTCCCCTCCTCCTCCTTGTCCATCAGGATGGGCATGAAGTGCTCGATCTCTGACATGTCAACATCTCCGCGGTAGTTCCTGCAGATCAGCACCTAAAAGACATCACACAGTTCTCTTCATGTCCTGTTCCGTACATGATCTCCCTGAAGGCTGAAAAATCAATAGAAACATCTGACTGGAGCTCTGATGATAAAACACTGATGATGTGAAGGAGCCTGTCAATAGATTCATATTATCAAGTGAACTGTGTTTAATTAAAACATAATTAAATAGCTTAAATCAGTAGAGCACAATGATCCACATAACAAACTAAATGCTTTCATCATGACTCTGCTAATCTTCAGGGCTGTAAATAAGAGTTACTTTCAAACTCTGTTAATCTAATTGATCAGCAACTACTACTAATAATTTCTAATTAAATAATTTCATAAGATATCTGAAAATATCAGTCACTGTTTCCCAGGCTCTGAGCTGTCATCTTTTGTCTGCCAGCAGCTCAAAACTAAATCAGGTTAGAAAGATGTGAAAGTGAGAATCAGCCAATCAAGAGACACGAGGAGCTAGAAGCAGCAGCATCACTGTGATCTTTGCTTTTCTGTGTGTGTGTGTGTGTGTGCGCGTGTGTATGTGTGTGTGTTTGTGCTGCTGTGGACCAGTTCATCTTCTCTGTACTCCTGATAGCAGCGACTCTGACTGCAGAACATACACAGTTAGATAGATAGATAGATAGATAGATAGATC
This sequence comes from Caranx ignobilis, assembly GCA_021432705.1. Taxonomy (NCBI): domain Eukaryota; kingdom Metazoa; phylum Chordata; class Actinopteri; order Carangiformes; family Carangidae; genus Caranx; species Caranx ignobilis. Next base: position 9,195,493 of record MU270014.1, read on the forward strand.
TCCATCACTCTGACAACAAATCTGCAGCATTTAGAACCAGAATTCTGTGCAGAACACAGAAACAGCAGCAGGACACCTGTCCCTAGGACGTCTGCTCCTCTGTTGTTTTGTTCTGTCATTATGTTTTCTGCTTTTTCTTGTGTTGTGTGTTTGCGTGTTATTCTATGTTCTATATTTGCTGTGTGTTTTTCTCTTTGCATCATTTTTTTTAACCCTGTGTATCTCCTGTCAATCTGCTGTTGTCTGGATGTTGGCTTCTTTTTACTTCAAACTTGATGGGTCATTTAAGTAACTTTCATTTGAAATATAATATAAATATATACTGTCATCAAACTATAAATATCAATAGGGCTGAGTGTAGAAGTCAAATTGCAGGAGCTGCATGTTTGTTTTTGTTTTTTTTTTTGTTGTTGTTGTTGTTTTGTCATAAAGGTAAACTGTGTCAACCTAACCCAGATGATTAAGAACAACATCATCATTTCTGTATGAAAATAAAACACAAAAACAATCATTCCCACTGCAGTCACACTCATACGACTCACTTTTTTTAAATTATTTATTTATTTTTTGCACATTTTGCATAAATTTTGATTTTTATTCCACTGTTCCCCAATTACCTATTAATCACTTGAGAATAATTTCTTCTTCTTTCATTTGACTATGAGCAGAGCTATTGTGACAGTATGCAGCTAACAGGTCCACAGCAGGGTGTCGTCAGGTCACACTGACAGACATCATGTGACTGTGCTGCTCAGCCACTGCACAAGTGTTTTCAAAACTGGGACAGAGTGCGTCACACGACAGCATCCTACTGAGTCTGACTGGCCCCACAGCACCTGCACTGTAGTCCTCAGCATCGGCAGGCCCTGACATGACCAGTCAGTCATCTCTGTCACCATACCCCCCTGCTGTGTAAACCTGTCAGTGCCGGCTGCAGCCGGTGGCCCGGTCAAGTGTCGGATCGAGTCCTACCTTCCCCTTCAGGTCCAGCACGTACACTGCGCTGGCCGACATGTCGCCTCAGCTCTCTGTCCTGTGCTGACACACCACGAAGCGGGAATAACGACAGGCAGCACCGGCAGCATTCACCGGACAGTCAGACCCGCAACGGCAATGAAACCATTAACCGGAAGCAAGCTCGTTCTATGATCCGCTGGCAACGGTGGCACTTCCTGTTTTCAGAATAAAAGCAGGGAGCTAGGTGTAGGAGTAAGGTAAGTACTGAAGATTTCATCAGCACTGTTGTCAAAACTTTGAAACGGAAGAAGAAAATATCAAATCTTAGGGATGAAATTGAATTCACAAAGAGTTTAGACCCAAGGGGAGAAACTGATAGTAGGACAAAACAGGTCACAGGTATCTCTAGATTGTTCCACATCTGGGCTGATTCTTGGTCCAGATGTGGAAGTAGCATCTGACAGGGGTACTGTAATATAGTACAGGCAAGACAGGAGCCATGGAACCAGATTATCACACTCCACAGATCTATCCACTATATGTTCACATGTATAAACAAAGACGCATTCAGGACTCAGAGTTGTGTTTATTTAGGTTTTGTGTACTTGTAGAGAAAAATACAACCGCTTTCATATGTACGACTTTGTGTTTTGTGGGACTTTTTAATACTACAACTAAATCACAGACTTACATATCTCTATAGAAGAAGTAATCACATGAAAAAGTATCACAATAACCAGCAGTGAAAAACCAACAGCAGGAGTCAGCATACCCTCCCACCCCAAAAACATCTGGCTGTTACAAATGGCAAATGAAAAGGTCGACATCTTCAGTTTTATTTGCAGAAGTTATAAGATGTCAACAAATAAAATCTCTGATATCAAATCAAAATCCCCTGTAAATAAAACTGAAAACATTTTGTTGGAGACACCATGAGGGGTGTATGAGATTTTTCTATGTGGTGAAATAATTGTTAAAGCAACTTGAGAAGAATTAAAACAGTAAATAATTTAACACACATCCCCATTCAACTGACCTTGGATTAAAAAGAGTTTATTCACTTTTTCTGTTTTTAACGTTTTCCTCGGAATCTGTTCCATTTCTTTTCCACAGATATCTTAAAGGGTTAGTTGAGGTGGGGTGCGTCAGTCTGTGTGTAACCTGCAGGTAACACACCGACTATGAATGTCTACCTAAACATAACCCCACGTCAATCAACCCCAACTGCCCCCTAAGTCAAAGCTTACTTCTGTCTTCTTCTGGCCCGTAGACTGAAGGAGGTATGAAACTCAAAACATTGGGAGTGAAATATAATTGATTGCTCTTTTAACTGTTGTTCACAGTGTTCCTGCAAACACTGCTGCCTTAATAGTGATCTCATCCCAAGAGCAAAAAGGCAGTGCACCTTTTCAAAAGCTTCACAGGTGAGGTGGTACTTGGCATTGTCACTGGTTTCTGTGGAGGGGAGGAAAGTTCTGAGACTGCTGACTGGAATCCGCAATCGACATCTGACAGATTGGAAAAACTGATCTGAAACTCAGATCCATGATTAAGGTGGTGATGAGGAGGGTGATGACATCAGTCAGTGGGTGGAGCCTCCTGAGGTTCTCTATTCACTGAAGCAAGAAAAGAGAAAAGCTAGATTTTAAGAAGTGTAGTAATATATGTAGCACAAGTCAAGAGAGTGTGTTTTATAAGAATTAAAGCTGGGGTTGGTAATCTTGGAGAGCTAGCAAGATTTGAAAATTGCACCTCCTCTGAGTTCCACCCCCCTCCTCCCCCTCCCGTCAGTGTGTACATCCAAGCCATGCCCCCACAACCTGGAACGCGCACCGCACAAAATGAGAAGCAGCAGTACTAGGAGTACTATATATATATATATATATATATATATATATATATATATATATATATATACTACTTTTTTACTAGATTATAGTATATATATATATATATATATATATATATATATATATATATACTATAATCTAGTAAAAAAGTAGTAGTAAAAGTAGCTCCGTTAGCAATAGTTACACATTTCATAAAAATAACAAATCCTCCCCGAAGCAAAGCATATAATTACCTGTCCAACAGAAAGAGAGCAACCTCAGCATCACTTCAAATCCCTCAGTTGTCTCCACAAAAGCAACACCGATGTTTACTCTGGTTTGACCTCTGGCTTTATCCAGAGCCTTTTTGTTAGCAGCCTTTTCAGCCTCCAGCTTTCTCTTCCTTGCCTTTTTCTCGGGGCGAGCCGTTACAAGTAACGCTGGAAGTAGTAACTGGGGCTGCATTTTCTCAGCCACTGCTCATAAATGAGCATGAAATCCGTTCTGCTGTAGCTCTGTACGCTGATTTCTTCCGACAACAGCGACATGTGAAGATTGTGCACACGCGTCGGAGACAGGGATCGAGGGGGGCAGATACAGAACTAGACATGAAGGCATCTGACTGGTTTTTGCTCCTCGCACCGAGGAGCTTGGATTGGTCGGAGTTGTGTCAGTCCTGCAGCTCCCACAGAGGACTGATTATTTTCCTTCCTTTTTCTGATACATAATGTATTGATTACTCAGAAGGTAGAAGGACCATTTCACCCAGTATAACAAAACATGTTTCTGAACAGGATTACCAACCCCAGCTTTAACTGGTTCAACTCTCATGCCTCCAAAGAACCAGTTTGCTTTTCCATTGGTCAGGAGCTTCCATTGGTCAGGAGCCATGCTCTCCATGCAGGAGCTGCTCCTGTCTTTGCTGCCTACTACAGTTATAAACGGACCTGAAAATTAAAACCTGGACCAACCCGCGGGTGTTGAAGCCCGGACCCAGCGTGGTCCATTTAACTAGCGATAATTCTCAGCCCGAACAGCCAGCCAAAAAAAAAAGAAAAAACGAAGCCATATTTGTTGGAATTGCTGCGACCAGCAACTATATTTTGACAGTGATATGTTTTGATTTGAACGTTAGCTGTTGTTGGCCACTGCCTGTAACTCAGCTACTTAGCTTCAACTGTGTTTACATCGATTACATAGCAGATAAACAAACTTAATACAGTATCGATAACGTCTCTATATATCTTTGCGACAGCGCTGATTTCTTCCGACAACAGCGACACGTGAAGATTGTGCACACGCGTCGGAGGCAGGGATCGAGGGGGGCGGATACAGAACTAGACATGAAGGCATCTGATTGGTTTTTGCTCCTCGCACCGAGGAGCTTGGATTGGTCGTAGTTTTTTTCAGTCCTGCAGCTGCCACAGAGGACTGATCATTTTCCTTCCTTTTTCTGATACATAATGTATTGATTACTCAGAAGGTAGAAGGACCATTTCACCCAGTATAACAAAACATGTTTCTGAACAGGATTACCAACCCCAACATTTGGTGTGGTCAGTGTGTAAAGGTGTGTGTACGTACCTTCCTCTCGTGCTTTCATGCGGGCAACAAAGTTGTAGCTCTTGTTCCTGCGGTAGTTCTCATAAGGGTCATCCAACGACACACCCACACCTTTGTACTGGTCCCATTTATCCCTGACATCTCCTCCTTTGATGGGGTCCTGGATGCCTTGTTCTTTGGCCCCCAAACCCCCTGACCCACTCCAGCCTGCAGCAGACGGGACAGCATGAGGAGGAGAGGACTTACTCTGAAGTTCACAACTCAGGATGGAAAAACACTGTCCTTATATTGTTACTGTAATGCTGAATTTGCAGTTTGAATGAGGAAATAAAGAGAAAACAGGGCTCATACCCATCTTCATCAGCAGCTGATGGCCCTTGTTCTCCTCCCCTAGCCGTGTATCTGCAGACAGTTTGGAGGGAGGACCACCCAGCACTGGTATGGAGCTGTAGAGAGTGGCAACAGGATTCATCTACCAGAACTAACAACAGTCTTTCATGAAGGCACATGAGAGCAGTGAGGACGACTTACGGAGGAGAGGAGCTGCGAGATTTGGCACCACGGCGTCTCTTGGTGGGCGAGCGTGAACGGGATCTGGATCTGGAGCGAGAGCGACTCCGAGATGACCTGGATCTGCTCCTGGACCTAATGAGAGGAGGGTTAAAGCACATCAGGCTGAAAAGTGTTCCTCTGGAAACCACTCAACCTGACACACAGTTGAGCATTTCGATGGAAACACGTGCTTGAATGACAAACATGGGTCTGTGTAGACCTCCTTTCTGAAATTTACCTTTTAAAAGTGACTTGCATGTAATATGATACGCAAGAGTTTTATATGACAAATCTGAAGAAACTCAGATCGTTCTTAATACGGCCTGTTTTTTCCTTGTTGTTAAAAGATCATTTAGCTCAAATCCTGGTGTTTTAAATTTTCCAATTCTCTCATGACAACATACGTTTACTGATGTGGATTGTTTGTGCGTGACCATATTTCAGAGGCCTTCTAGCTTTAGCTATGAGCCACTCACGATCTCACAAGAATATTAAAGTTGATGGTCCACTGATTTTAACAAGATAGAAACCTCATAGGAATACATTTCAGCTCTATCTTTGATGCTGCTTACCTCACTTTCCATCACACAATAAAACCAGTTGATCACATCCTGTATACAAGAGTTCATTAAGAAACTGACAAGAACTAATATGTTTCTGAAAACAAAATAAATCCTCAAAAGATTTAGGGATACTGAAGCTGCACTGTATGTAAGTGAGCTGATAAATAAAGCGATTCATGATGTTATTTTGAAAGCATTCTCACTTTACTTTTTTTTTAAGTGTTGTGTGTGTCTGCACACCTGGAACGTGAGTAGGAGCGGGAGCGGCTGCGGGAGCGGGAACGAGAAGAGCGAGACCGTGACCTGGACGACTTAGAGGAGCGAGAGCTGGAGCGAGACGATGACCTCCCTCTGCTGCGAGAGTGGCTCCTGGAACGACTTCCTCCACGACCACTGGAAAGACATCACAGGGAGGGGTGATGTTGACAGGTGGCTGACATGGGTCAGGTGTCTCCATTCTTTAATACAAAACAGCAACATCCTTCAGGGTAAATAAGTCCTCTGGAGAAGAGGAGGCTCACCTGTTTCGTTTCTCCTGTCCTTTTTTCCTCCTGGCTCTCATCTTGGCCCTGAAGAACTCATAGAGGCCGTTCTGCTCCCAGCCTTCACTGGGGGAGGGGAAAGCACAGACAAATCAACCAACTTCTTTGTCATGAAGGACTTATGGTGCGTTCCGGTTGTACTCGGAACGCACCCTGAAGTCGGATCTCCAGCTCAGAAAGTCGGACAAGTCCCACCAGCCCAGCCTTGAGTGTTGTTATCAAAATAGTATTGCTAACAGGAGAAAGTCTCATTTTGACTGAGTACAGCCAACTGGAGACTATTTTTGGATTATCCACATGATGTATTAGTGTTTACATTTCTTCCATTCCTTCCTCTCATCCTAAAGTAACTACAGATTCTGTCTTATTCTGTGTGATCTTAGACTGAATGCAGGTGTGTACCTGTTCCTGGGCCGATCATGGGATGGAGGACTGTAGAAAGCTTCCACTGCAGCAAGCAGCCGATCACTAGGTGGCATGGGAGGGGGCAGTCGGATGTCTTTAGGGTCCAGAGGTTTGTAATCACAATCTTCGAGCTGAGGAAGAGACAGCACAAGAAAGAATGTGAGATGTGCAATCTTTAACCCTTGTATGTAAATACATTTTAATAAGAGCCCATTTTAAACTAAACAGTGAATCTTTCCTCTTCTCTTTGTGGAAGCCTACAGGACTGAGGCAGGTTTAGATGTCATCTAGTTTGAAATATTTGCTGTGTTTACCACAACCAAACCACATCACTAAAACATTAGTTCCTTTAGTTGTTTCAATTGTGATTTTATGACCACACAGATTTTGTATCATCAATCCATCAATCAATCAAAGTTTATTTATATAGCACTTAACAGCATCTGGAGTGATGATCAAAGTGCTTTACAAAAGATACAAAAGACAAATTAAAAAACAATGATGATAACAACAAATGACAAAGCAATAATCACATCTGCAGAAATGTAAAAACAAAAGGTGTCACAGAATCACTAGATATTAAAAGCCTTTTTGAATAAATGAGTCTTAAGATTAGACTTAAAAAGTGCCAGGTCATTAATAGATTGTAAATCAGGTGGTAGGGGCAACTATGGAGAAGGCACGGTCACCCCACTGTTTAAAATTGGAAAAGGGGACTTCCAACAGGGGCTGTTCTGATGACCAGAGAGCTCTGGAGTGGCATCTAGGCTTTAAGCATTCTGACATGTATGGTTGAGCAAAACCGTGGACAGCTTTAAAAGAGAACATTAAAAGTTTAAAAATCATCCTAAACCTAACCGGTGACCAAAGCAGGGAGAAGAGGACAGGAGTAATGTGGCTGTGATGTGGAGTGTTGCTTAGAAGACGTGCAGCAGCATTTTGTACCAGTTGGAGGCAGGAAAGAGAAGACTGCTTGACTCCCATGTAGGGTGCATCGCAATAATCTAACCTGGAACTAATAAAAAAAAATCATCATATCTTTATTCTACATATTCTACAGTCAGTTTAGTCTGTCTGTTGTTTCAGACTCATCAGATTCTCTAAGGGCGCACTCACACTAGGCAATCGTACCATGCCCAAGCACATGTGCCCCATAAAGTCCTGATTATTTGGCTCAGATGAGTGCAAGTGTACCATGCTTGAGTACGGTACACTTCCCTGGCCCAGTACGGTTGGAAGAGGTGTGCTTGAGCACAGTACACTTGGTCACGCATGTGCACAAGCACGGTTACATACACAATGCGTAAAACGTAGTCATGGCGTATAAACCAAGCGCAATTAACTGCAAATCGCCACCTCGCGCTGTCAATAAATCCAGATATTTATGATGGCTGACTATTTTGAAGACGGATTCAAAAACCAAGAAAGTCAATACAGTGTGTCGTATATCAATGTGATGACGTATGTGGTGGAGGCAACCATGCTTGAAAACACTTGGTTGGGCTCGGGGTAAGGTAATGTAAGTGCGGGCCAGCGGGGGGCAGGCAGGGGGATATGGAACAACTGGCCCTGGACTGCTCCCTAAAAATGGAACAACACATCAGTGTGTTGATAGAAAAATCTAGGTTTAAATACTAAATTCTGTTCAAATGAAGTACTCCAGGAGTTTAACTCAAGTTTAAGTGAACAACTTTGACTTGTGTTGGACTCAAGTAAAGAGGTTGCATCAAAATGAACTTTGATGCTGTTGTCCTCAGATGAGAAGCAGGTCACTCACTTTGACCAGCGGAGCCATGAGACCAGCTGGAAGGTCAAAGTAGGGAACATTTGGCACCAGACTTGGGTCGTCTTGGACCGGATGCTGCCGATGACGCATGTGGGGCGAATGACCATTGAAGCCGTGTGGAGGTGGGCCAAAGTCTGGGTGCTGGCCTGCCCCCCAAGGAGGATGTTCAGCCCCCATACCAGGGGGTGGAAGCCTTTGATTGGGGTGGTGGTGGGGAGGAGGACCTGGCATGTCTGACGAACAAGAGTGGAAATGATTAAAAACACACCACACAGGCAGCTTTACATGTGTTTGAGTTGAGTTTCTGATCTTACCTCTGCACTCACCTCCGGGGAATTCTCCCTGAGCATAGTCGAAGCGGTGTGGGGTGTAGGGCGGCCTGTCGTAGTGGTGTCTGGGAGGGAAGTCATCCTGCATAAAGCGTGGAGGGAAGCGTCCAAAATTGTGCGGTGGTGGAGGAGGCTGGTTGAAAGGAGGGGGCTGCTGGTGGGGTGGGAAGGGCCCTCTGAAATGGGGAGGTCTCTGTAAAAATTCAGGGTGGATAATATAAATAAATGAATGCAAAGTGTATATGAATTCATGCAGAGGGTAGAATCGTGTTGAGAGATCAAAGCAAAGCTGTGGAAGTGAAACCAAAGGAATCATATACAACATACCTGCATGCGTGGAGGAAACGGAGGCTCCCTCTGTCCCCAGGGAGGCTGGTCAGGCTGGTTCCCCCACGGTGGCTGCTGGTCATATGAGTTCCAAGATGGGGGACCTGGTTCAGATCCACCTGGACCGCTCCAAGGGCCTCCTTCCCTGGGCGGACCTCCGCTCCAGTTCCCCGGGTCTCTCTGCTCATTCCACATCCCCTCATGGCTGTTCCATGGGGGACAAGGAGGGGGCGGCTGGTTCGGGTCAAAAGGAGGCTGACGAGGGACAAAAGTCAGAAAGGGCATGAGCATGGCCTTCATCAGGAGAACTGAACCCACCCCAAGGTGAAGAATGCTCTTAAACAGGGATTACTGATGTAACTCACTACCAAAATAATCTCCACCACAGAGACTTTAATTCTTTAAAAGCTCAAATGCATCCACCTATGGAGTGCTTGGATGGTCGAGTGGTTTAAGCATGTCCCATACAGGAACTGTCTGCCCCTAAAAGCAGTGGATCGTCGGTTTGACTCCCGAATGAGTTGACCTTTACTGCATGTCTTTACCCCAGTCTCTCTCCCTGCTTTCCTGTGTCCCTATATAATAAGGTGGTGTGACCAAAAGAATACTTTAAGCATAACAGCAGTTTACAAAGCTGAAGACAATACAGCAGCCTATCAGCTATTTACTGTGATTGATCTCCATTACATTATTGATTACCATTACATCTGTCTGCTGTTTGCATTACTTCACCTACATCTGTCCCACCCCCTCTGTAGACAGCTGGCCATTATACAGGCATGACGTTTATTATGTTCAATCAGACTGAACTCTTGTGTATTCCTTACAAAAATCCAGTCAAATATTAAAGGCAGAACCATTAAGAGGCATAAGACTCACTCTCTCTCACACACACACACACACACACACACAATATCTTTACCGGCTGGTTGGGGTTCCATGGGCCCATGTGTTGAGGGTCATACCATGCGGGCTTGTTGGTGGGAATATCTGAGGGGCCACTAGGGTTGCTGGGGTCCTGTGGCCTGGAGGAAGCTCCATCAAACTCCCCTGGAGGAGGACCTGACAAGGCAGGCTTCACATCCCCTGCACACACGCACACAGACACATTAGAGCAGAATATACTGTACATGTATAAATTCAATACAGAGCAGGTCACACATACTGTCAAAACTTTGAAGTACAAGGCACCTATGGTGGCATGCAACTGTTTGAATGATGTCTGAATGAATTCTGCATGCGTATGCCTGTCATCTCACCAGCCTGTGAGGTCATGGGTGGGGCCTTCTCAGGCTCAGTGGGAGTAGGTAGCTGTGCTACAGGGGCAGGCTGTGGTTGTTGTTGCTGCTGCTGCTGTTGCTGTTGCTGCTGCTGCTGCTGCTGCTGCTGCTGCTTCAAGCTGGAAACAAACTCTTCGTGCTGGGTCTTCAGAGCCTGGATCTGCTGCTGGAAGGCCAGCTGGATCGGCTGCACCACCGCAGCATACTCTGTTATCAGAGATGCCTGACAGGAAGCGAGGACAAGGGTATGTCACAGTGTTAACAGAAGAAAAAAAGCTGACAGCAACATCTGGACTGGAAGGACATGGAGCCGTGAGTCTTGTTCTACTCACCTGGTACTGGCCGAGGCCCAGTGCTGGATTCTGGAGCTGCTGAATGGTCTCATCATCAAAGTAGCCGTTCTTCTCCCACAGCTGCAACAACTGGGAAGAAGGAAGTGGATGGAATAATTGCATGAATATTAGTCTGCAGCTAATATTCTACTGATGTACAGATGATTGACACTGTCCCGACATGATAATACCCATCATACTACGTACAACAACCCCATTAACTGACTCTAAGAAGTATTTACCGTGAAATAACTAAGATTAAGAAATTGCTAAACTCCACACTGATCTGGGACCTGTGCTACGAAGAAAGTTCCACAAATTGAAGTTTGCACTGGTTGACATGGATAACCTGCACTACAGCACTGGTTATCAAATGCTTCAGTTAACCCTTATCTATCTATCTATCTATCTATCCATCCATCCATCCATCCATCCATCCATCCATCCGTCCGATTTCCTGTGTCTCTTCATATTTTCATCACATGAAGGCAATCAAAGCCCCCAAAATACCTTATCCCTGTCAACAAGTGAACCAGAGTCACAAGAGTGAAAACCCAGAGTTAAATCTGAAGTTTCCTTAATAACCTTAAATCCTGTGTCATTTTAAAGAACTCAGAGCCTGGTTTGTCATGATTAAAAATCACAAGATGTTTACCCTTGTGATCTTCTGCTGCTTCTCTTCCTCCACAGCCAGGAAGCTGGTGCAATAGATGGGAACCACAACTTTCTGCAACGCTGCCAACAAATCCTTCTGCTGTTTCCGCTGGCTGGGAGGAGACATTCAAGCAAACACATCAGATTTCTCAGTAAATCTTCCCACAAAATAATCGTTTCATAATCAGACCCAGGCTGCAACAAATTGTTGTTTTAATAAGAGGTCGAAATCTTATTGATAATTTGGTCAGTAAAAAGTAAAGCAATAATGAAAAAGGTTGTTTGTGATGACTTCACGCCACTCCTTGGCGCCAGTCAAGAGCCCAAAGACATTCAATTCACACTCACATAAAACAGAGAAATGCAGCAGTTCATATTTGATTTTAAAAATAATTGAAAATAAAAATAAAAGAGTTGACTGAAACATTCTTATTGATACATTTTTACAGGTTGAATTCATAATACATGGGTAGGTCGGTGTTCTTGCACTAAAGTAAGACAGGATTTACACACTGACTTGCAGGCTGATCACAATATGACCAATGCGTTTGTGTGTTCAGATGTGCGTACCAGTGATGGAGAACGTCATTCGTTAAATAGATGAGATGTAGGCGGAGTTCAAAATGCGCTCCATCAGCTGTGATGCGGTTACGAAGATGTGATGTCATCAGCTCGCAGTGCTGTGGACCCTTGGCGTTGTTGAACATCCAGTTCTTACCAGCCTGGCAGAAGCACAAGTACCAGTGATAAGAGTAAAGAGCTGTTGTTTGTGTGGTGCACATCTTTATGCAAACATTAAGAGATGGGCTTACAGAGATGGCATCTTTAGTGCAGGTGTCGATGATGGGCTGCAACAAGTTGTCAAACTCTGTGATGTCCAACTGAGTTTCCAGCAGCAGCTTCTGTGTTTGCTGCTCCATGGCCAAAGCGATGGCTGCACTCACCTGGTCCTACAGAAGAACAGAGACAAGAGCATCAGCACATGTAATCACAGCTTCCAGTCCACCCCTGTTCCCGTGGTGTAACAAATGTTTGTGGCAGCCATTGGTGGAGATAATCACCTGAACTGAAAATTAATTAACTTGGCATATCTCATATCTACTGTTTACACACTGCAAGACTGTCTACACTCAAAAGATAAACAACAGGTACAGTGTAGAGGTCTTGTAACTTGTGTTATACATGCAGGAATATGCATATTATGTTATTATTTAATTTTATGTCATATAAATGTGCATGTGTGTAGATGTGTATATGTAGAGTTTATTACCTTATCTTAAAATATGCATGTTTAGATAGAGAGATATAACCAAAAACAAAAGAAGCCCACACACTGTTGATGTTCTTCAGATTCATCGTGTGTTTTCATTGTGTTGCAACCTCATGCTACAAGCCTTAATTCATTTATATACCATACACAACAATCGTGCACCTGTTACAGCTCATCAGCTGATAATTTATCTGGCTCACTTCTCTCAAATCTAATCCACATAAAACATTAAACTGGGAGCAAAAAAAAAATCAAAAAGGAGGAAAATCTCTTTTTTTCTGGACCTGTCTGAGTGTGTGCATATGCTGCTCCTGCTGCTGCAGGTTCCACTGGCTCTGTTGGATAAGCTCATCAATAGATGGCGCAGCAGGCGGAGGAATGGGAGGCGGAGCGATCATCGGCATCGGTGGAGGAGGGATATCAACCACGTCTTTGGCACCTGGGTTGTACAAATCTGCAGAAACAGCAGCAGGAAAACAGCAGGAAACATTTTAGGTTTAAAGTAAAGCTTTGAGTGATGCTGAGGAAAATATGTTCCACAAACCATATACAAGCTAGATGCTGTGTTGTTTGCACTGGACTGTTCCAATCAAAGTGCCCTTTAAAGGTCAAATAAGATGTAACAGTTTTCATACAGCAAGCAGATGAAATGCTCTAAACAAAGCAAAAGAGAGGACAAAATTTAAAAGACATGCAACCAGCATAAACATCACCACCATCCTGACTGCTAGCCCTGTGACTACTGCAGAAACATTTTGGTGTCTCCAACAATCACCGATCACAGGCACAAAGACCTGGGATGCAGAGGTATCAGGTCACTCAGTTACAGCCAGCCTGCAAGGTTACATGAAATCACCATTTCCATATTAAGATAGTCACTTTAATATTTAAACATATCTTAAATAGGAGTGTCCTGAGTTCATAAGAATTCATCTGATCAGGGTATTGCTAATAATACCAGTCATATAAAACTTGTCACTCAGTATTTAGAAGGTCCCATAGTTTCCTCTTCTACTATATTTTATTTGGAGTGTTGATTTGTAAGAAGATAGGTTCAGCCAATTAGAGGAGAAGCAGCTCTGAGCATCTCTTCAGATTGGCTGACTGATTTCTGAATCTTACAATAAAGACATATTCAATCTTCTAAACAGGAACCAGAAAATAAATCTTGCAAGGTTGGATGGTGGGTGGAGGTGGGCGCAGCGTGATTGCGTGCTACCTCACAAGGTCAGTGTATTATTCTGACCATGCTTCTTTACCAGCGGCTCTCCAGACAGCAGAGAGTGTAGGCAGAATATTCACAAAACATCCAAATCAAAATGGACACACCGGCCGAGCAGCGAGACAGGAGAACCTCGCCTACAAAGACACCATCACCCTCTGTTTCCAGCCTATCAGTGTGACACTAGGCCTGAGATGGTGCAATGAAAACTGGATCAGGACAATCACTTTCAGAACTGAGATAGTGATGCAGATACTGGTGTCATGCAGCCTCTTCATTACAGCTACTCTGTAGAAACATTCAATATCTTAAACTATGACTACAACAGGCTCCTCCTCCTTCTCATCTCATCAAAGCTGACGGCCTCATGTGGAGGACTGAGCACCATCAGAAGATATGCTTGAGATATCTTCAGTCAAACAACAGTACAGCATAAACTCAAAAAACAACAACATACCAACATGAAAAATGCAACTGAAAACAGACCAAAAAGCTTTCAAGCAAATGTGCAAAAAACAAAATGTGACGTTCCAAATTATATTTTGAATTAATCTGACAGATCCGGCTCCAAATAAATACCTTCAGATTTATACTCCTCCCCATCGTGGGTAGAGGGATCTAAATGGAGAAAAGCAAACTTTAATGCATTTTAGTGGAATTAAATAACTGTTACAAAAACTCCATGCAAACCTGCACATCACTGTGCCTTAAAGCCAGGCTGTCAATCACATGACTGAAATTCAGTGATCACTTGTCTGTGGATGACGTAATAAAAGTAACACAAGGTATAAACCCTAACCCAAAAATACAGAGGAAATACGGGGAAATGGTCTGTTCCTTTCTTCTGTAAATTTATATGATATGCATTCATTTTCTTGTTTCCCCACCTTCTCACCCTCCTGTATCATCTTTGCACATCTTCTTCTTAATATGTGCAATCATGCATTAATTGTCTTTTTTACCTTGGCAACATTCTTTCCTTTACTTTAAGAGTATTGGCCTTTTTATGAAGTGTGCGATGCTGCAAGTGTGTCTGACAATGAATACCTGTCAGATGACAATCAAAGATCAGGAGGTTGTAGAGATGTTGTACTAAAGATTAATCTTTTCACAGCTTTAGCAGTGTGTAAGCATTATGCTATTTGGAATCAGTCACTCAAAGTAATGTGATGTGTGCTCAAAGCTTGTAGGAAGCTACTGTGTTACTCTGAGACACTGATTAAGGTTAAAAGGGCAACTTAACGCAATGTAAGTGTCATAGTATGTATATCACACAGTTACTACTATCGATCATCATCAGAAAGGTCGACATCCTGACTAACCAGTGTGATGAAGTGGAGGCATTTGTTAAGAACAAGCAATACTATCAGGAATGTGGTCTCGTGCAGACTGTTGTGTGGGGTTACCCAGTTTCACTTCAGTACATGTGGACAGACTCTGGGCCAGAGGAAAGAAGAAAAATGGAGGAACCTTGGCCATATCAGAGTGAAGGTGGAGATCAGTCAAGTCAATTTTCTCACACCATATACGTGTTTACATTCAACCACGAGTGAAGCCTCATGCATTCATT
Source organism: Caranx ignobilis (assembly GCA_021432705.1). Taxonomy (NCBI): domain Eukaryota; kingdom Metazoa; phylum Chordata; class Actinopteri; order Carangiformes; family Carangidae; genus Caranx; species Caranx ignobilis. The sequence goes on from MU270014.1 coordinate 9,210,674, forward strand.
GCAGTTTTCTGGAAATTGTACCCAGGTCACTCACCTGACTGATTTGACTCATTAATATTCACTGTGCCACAAGGAAAATAAGACCATTGATGTGTTGTATGTAAATGTCAATGAAGCTTTCACTGCTTTCACTCTGCCACCACTTGTCAGATCAGATCACATTCTTGTTTTCTTCAGCCTGCCTACAAACCCTGTGTACTGAGACAGGCTGCAACCACCAGCTCCTGCAGGCGCCCAGTCCATAGGACTATACTACATTAACTTACGTATGGACATTGTATTACCAGCAAGGATTGTACCCTGTTCTCCAAACAATAAACTCTGGATCACCAGTAACATCATCAAGACCCTCCTTAGGCAGAAAAAGAAGGCCTTCAAGAATGGAGACAGGTGTGTGCATTGTGCAACATGAAAGAGATCAAACTAGAGATACACCAAAGCATCAGCTGAACATCGGTATCGGCCAATATTTGCCTCATTGACTGACATCGGCCATCGGTAAAAATTGATGGCAGTGGCCGATGTTGCCTGACTCAGAGGAGAAGCCTGTTTTGTTTTCTCTTTTTAGGAGGAACATGACTCTGCTGAGATGCCAGATAGTGTGTGTACATTAAATTTGTTTAAATTAAGTGAGCAAAAATGTTTTTTGTGAGAAATGAAAATTTCTTGGTTTCCTTTACAAAAGAGGAATAAACAACAGAGAGAAAAAAACATCACTACCAGCGTTGGCCAAATGGTTATTTTGAACATCGGCATCTGCCCTGAATCAGTGCATTCCTAGATTACACCAAGAGGACTACAAAAGTCAAGTGAAGGTGAAGCTGCAGCACAACAACATCAGAGAGGTGTGGAAGGAGGTGAGGACCATCACTGGTAATAAGGAGAACAGCCAGGTCACATGAGGTGGTGTAGACAAACTCAGAGAGTTCAAACTTTTCTACTACAGGTTTGTTAACTGTTCTCTTTCCCGCTGCTTCAGATGCAGCTCGTCCTATGGCTTCTCCTTCACATCATCACATTACAGCTGTAAGTCTCTTTACACTTAGATCAAGTGTAATAATCCTATGACTCCATTGGCTCCTTTCTTACTGTCATACAGCTGACCAATCACAAGGCAACATGGATGTGAATGGGTGAGGAAAATTACAACCACAGGCTGAATAGCTACTGGACATACTGACAAGTCTGTCTGAATCGAGTACAACAGCAGCTTCTTTTTGTGCTGAATTGATACGAATACGAATACAAATATGAAAGGGAAATTCATTTGTCTGTCATCATGTCTGATGGACAGCAATCAATACCCACAAATCACAAATTAAAAAAAAAAAAAAAAAAAAATATATATATATATATATATATATATATATATATGTATATATGTATATGTTTTTTGTCGTATTTTGTCAACTACTGATGGACACTTCTGTGGGGAGAGGAGGTTCTTCAGGAGAGGAGCTTCTGTCATTGAAAATGGAGCAAGTCTGGAGGATACCACCCTGTTCCAGCTGGATGAGGAGCTGCTTTCATGGTTGCTGTGCTGGTGGTGCAGAGGTTGAAGGCTTGGAAGTGGAGATGTACTGTAGGTCCTTTCTGCCATCAGTCATCATGCAAAATATCAACTCTCTGCCCAACAAGAGTGATGAGGAGCTGGAGATATAGATGAAGACTCAGGAAGTAGAGGTTTTTTTCAAATCAAAACAATACTTGTGTACATCCCACCAACAGCTACTGCTGAAGTTCCATGTGAAGTTCTCCATGAAGTCGTTGCTATGATACAGACTAAACATCCTGAGGCACTTGACTTCAGTCATGTCTCCCTGATGGACTCACTGAGGATGTGGTGGAGAGATACATGCTGGTGGAGTCCATTCTGAACAACTCAGATCATCCTCTTCATAACACCTCGATGGACCAAGAAAAGAGCGGTGGTGGACAGCTCCTCTCTCTTCACTGCAGGACGGAGAAATATAGAAGATCCTTTGTACCTTCAGTCATCAGGCTTCTTCATTCTTCTGTAAATGGTTGACGAGCTGACAGACAAACGAATTTCCCTTTGGGGATTAATAAAGTAGTAGTAGTAGCAGTAGTAGTGGTATCAGTAGTAGTAGTAGTAGTAGTAATTCCTCAACCATTCAATTCAATTCATCAACCATAAGTAATTCCTATTCCTATTCCTACTGGTAATGCTTTCAAGCTGTGCTCAAAACATATCAAGGTTCCTCACTCAGGGATTGGCCAGTAAATCACATGATGCTGTAACGTACACCCTAAATAACCTGCATAGAGAGGGTCAGTGCCACACTGGGCCAATCAAGAAAAAAGTCAAAGGATCTTTGGACAATAGAGTGGCCCACCTGGATTTGTCCAATCAATCGCCATTCAGCTAAGCAGTGGCCCAGATGTTTGCACCAGAGGTGAACTGTTGCACACTGGTCAAAGCAGCTGGGCTGCTGATCTTTGTAGAAACATTGTAACTTTATATGTGGGTGTATGTGTTCCAACAGGATGTTGCTTCTTCTGAAATTCAAACCATCACCTCATGTGATGATCTGCAGAGTGGGACTAGTCTGTGTGTGTGTGTTTGTGAGTGTGTGTGTGTGTGTGTGTGTGTGTGTGTCTGCTTCATTCATTTTGCATTCACTAAAACCAGCACCTCATCCTTAGTCTTACAGGCCTTAAATGTTAAAAGAGATGAGCATTTTACCATCATACAAATATAGTATTATGGTGGACTGCCCCATTAACTACATACGCTGCTGTTGCTCCATAGCGAGCTTGCACTTGTAGTAGCTGAAGTATTCTCCACCAAAGAGGAAGGAGAACTTCGGGTTGTCCTTCTGTTTCTCCATTGTCATCTTCTCAAACTCCGGCCCATTTCGGGCAACAAACTGAGCCAGTTTGTCGATCACATTCCTCAGCTCTTGATCTGAACCAGGGAGGAGAAAGAGACAGATATCAGTTAGCTGCACAAACAATATCTAGTTTTGAATTTGCTGTGAACAAAAAGAGAAACATGAGACATGTATTTAATTTTATGCTTTTATTTGTATAGACATTGGTGCTTCTAATGATGTACAAACACCTGTGTAAGATTATTGTAATGGTATCTGAGTTTCTATTCATGCACACAATGGTGAAGCAGCTTGAAGAGACATGACCCCACGATCCACCGTCTCTGCACTAGCAGTAGTAGGAGTTTGTTTCAACCTCGTTTACAAAACATGAGTAAACATGCAGTTGAGGCATCTAATACAAAGTAGCACTAAAAATGTGCTGAATCTGAAGCTTATTTTGCCTACCCCATTTAAAAAAATCACATTCATTGTCAGAACAAAGACAGATTAACTGAAAACTATGAATGAATTAAGAAATCTAGGTCTGAGACAAACGAAAGACTCAGTAATAGTATCAATGACCACATACATACACATAAACACATAACCTACACATATATGTACCCATGTATATCCACATACATATACATTGATATACATCATAGTAGCTAAAAGTCGACGTGTTAACTTCACAAACAATACTGACTGCAGAATACACGGTGACCATGTGCCACGAAATACATACGACAGACTTCTATACCGACAGCTTGACTTATGCTGCTTTCATTTCTTGTCGAAAATCTGATGTAAGCAACAAACATTAACGCAAAATGGACCAAAAGAATATCGCTAACTAACTTTAATGTTGGCTAACTTAAAGAAACCAGCAGCGCAGGAGCCACCAGCTCGCTGGCTGTTGCCATGCTATCCACACATCATTTCTCAGATCGTTTGGGCGAAAAGGTGCACACAGAAAACTATTAGATAAACATTTAGCGACTGACGTTACTAGCCTTAGCCGAAATGCTAAATACAGCGGCATATATTGGTTGTGTTGTAGAGCAGTAGCTCCCTGTAGCATGTGTGCTAGCTAACGTTCAATGAAAACTGTAGCTCGCTGCACAGCGCTGCTCACCTTCGGGGGAGTCGGGATATCCATGTTTGATTAGAGTCACAGCGACCCCGCTGAATCTAAATACGCAGTCCAGAAATCAACCAAATTGTCATGTATTCCACCAAATGATTTATTAAATTGACACAAGACACTTGCATTGCCACTGTTGCTTACACCGGAAGAACTAGTATACAGAAACAGCGCCACGAAAATTAAGTGTGTGACCTCCCCACAGCGACGCCTGTGGTCAAGAGGAGGATTGCAGCATCACAGCGCCTGTTTTCTCATGAATATTTTCCTTCTTGTCTAATCTTTGGGATGTTTAGGAATTTTCTGTACGTTCTTTTGTTGTTGTTTTTTAATCAAATGGCCTTCGCCTTTATTTCAGTCATATTGGGACATTCAGAGGAAAAGCTCAACATAAAGCAAAGAGCCAAGGGTATACTTGAGTCTTTGGAGGAAAGTACTGCATTCCTCATTAAAATGTCTCTCACTAGTGATAAAACGAAGCCAGTTGATATGTAACAGACAGGGCTGTTACATTGAACTCAACACAGCCCTGGTGTCCTGCAGACCCCTTGATAAGAGCAGAGAGGTTAGTACATTTGGGGTGTCACAGATCTTCACATTGTTTTTGTTGTTGTTGTTTATTTTTTCTCACACGGTGCCTCCCCCGTAGTCTGTCCCCAAGAGGAGATGCACCTCACACTTTCTTTCTTTCAATTCAGTTACAAAAGGTATAGGGACAAAGCAGGAATAAAGTGATATTTGTGTTCTGATATTGTGGGGAGGGGTGAAGATTTGCTTGATGAAAGGTGTTTGGTTTGTTTGAATGATGAAAACTGGGATGACTGAACAACAAGAAGAGTGGAAGTGAAGCCAGGTGGTACAATTTCAAAGTGGATTTTTGAAAAGGCAGGCTGGGATAAAATCCAGAGAATACATGAGGAGATAATGATCGATGATTCATACCTCTGGGTATGCAGTTGAAGTGAACAATCAGGTGACCTCAGCAATAATTAGGACAACCTGACTTAGCTATTCCCAGAAGCAAAAACAAGATAAGAGCTGGAACCATGATGAATCAAAAAGATGTGGCCAGGCAATTAAACAAAGAAAAAAAAAATTACCCAAAATCAGAAAAAAAACCTCATAACATGCAGCATCTCATTTTGTCTGAAAGGATACAGGCAGTAGAGATGGAGCACTTTGTCAAGCAGGAGGATTTTTTAAGAAGGCAGGGAGAAAGAAGGGTAAGAATCTCTACAGGGAACAGGGACAAGGCAGAGCACTAAACATTTGTGAAGACACAAAGGATACAAATCCTGACAGAAGTATAGGGAGAAGAAAAGGGGAAACTGCCATCAGTATCCAGGTGTGTTAAAAAGGAGGGAAGAAATTGATGATGCAACTGCTGCACGGCCAAGATGAAGAGAGCCACAGACAGGTCAAGGCTCACCTCTCAAAGGAGAGACCAAGTGTGTTGTTAGGCTAAAGCATTGAGGGGAAGAGGCATCCTGGAAGTTTCTTTAGCTGTATAACAATTAAGGAGGGCAGAGGACTAAAAACCTGCAGAGAAGCAGTAGAGATTCCAAGAAGAAAACCTGGCCCATCTAAGATCCATCTAAAGATAGGAAGCTTATCACATCAGATTGAAAAGCCAGAGAAGAAGCTGAGCTGGAGAAGCTATCAGTGTGGCTTTAGGGAAGGTAGGGGAACTTTAGAAAAGATCATAAGTTAGACTAGAGAATGAGGCTACTGTATTTTTAGTAGCATTTTGTAATGTGGTCTGTCTGTTGTATTATTGTACTAATACATAATACAACAATGACACTCTCCCATGTAGCATTCCATCTTTGCTGTGGCTAAACAATATGCTTATTTGCCTCCTTCACCAATAACTCAATCCATCAGAACAATTTTCATTAAAACATTTAAACACTGGTGTTTATACACAGTTATTTATTATATTTATTTAGTTTTATTCAGTACTCTGTATTTTATTTGGGATCCTATTAAATCAGGCCTATTTTTTTGGCCTGCTGTTTGAGGTCCTGGCTTTATCCTTATTGTTTTCCACTAGATGGAGCTCCATCATTCCACTATTTGTTTGGTCATGTTAGAGTCGGTTCTTTTTTTGGAAGCCCAAGAACAAACCGGAGAAGTCTTCAGTTCACAGACCAAGAATTTATTCAGGTCACAGGTAAAGTACAGCAGCGCTGGGTGTGTAGTGATGGAGCTCACTCAGGATCTCAGCCAAAACGGACACAGCTTTGAGAAAACAATTCACATTTATAATGTTTATTTTCATGTTTATAACAGTTATCTTCTTGGGCTGGTGCTGCCCCATACAGAGGTTGGAGTTTGTGATAGAGTGTGATGATCAGATGATGCTGTCCACTCTTGGTTTATGATGTATGCGCAGAATATGTGTTAAGTATGTGTGTGAATCTGCTGTGAGTCAGGGGTGTGTCTGTTGTAACAGACCTAGCTGACCGAGAGAGAAGACACTGCGGTTACATCTTGTACTTGCTTATCAGGTGAGAGTCACCGCTATCTGGTGTTGTAGGGACACTCATCAGGTTATGTGAGTTCAAGCACAGGACAGAGCACACAGTGTCAGATCATCTAATTGTAACAGAACAGTCCATACATGATGTCAAATCACAGTTAATCCTAACCTAAATAGTGCATATAGTCTCAAATCACAGCTTAAATATAGTGTCAAATTATAACTTATTCATAACAGATCCGAGTGGCAATAGTGTTATGGAGAACTGTTTTGCTTTCAGCCTTCTAATGTCAGTGTCAGAATTAGTATCAGAATCAGAATCGCTTTCATTGCCAATTGGTGACAGTGAAAAACACAATAAAGAGGGATTGTTAAATACACCCCTCCAAAAAATACAATAACAACATAATATAGATAAAGAAAAAAATATTGTACAAGTCTCAAAATTCCCATTATGCCACACAATTACTGCCACATATACACTCATACATTTGTAAATGTGTCTCTTGCCATTGTCTTCTGTTGTCTTCACAATGATGACAATGACAACAGCAGTGCTTCTAAGCCTTGGTTGGCCTGTCACATTACTATGTGCTGATCAAAGTGAGGAACACACAATAATGCAGTGCATGTGAACAAACATCTGTAAAGCCATGTTTCAACCACCACTGAAATGACAACTACAGGCACAGCACTACAGCTGGTTCAGACTTTATATTCTATGGGTTTTACAAGTTAGTGCTGTGAAACAATACAAAATCTGTTGACCTAAAAATATGTAAAATAATTTTATGAGGAGTGATACTGAAACAAGTGATGAAATTGTGTGTTTTGTCTACCTCTGTGGATGACCCACTCTATCTCACAGCCACCCATCTCCATGCACTAGTATACTATTGGACACCTGTCTGTTGTAACTGAATATCATCTAGATGCACAGAAGCTGGGGGGGGGGGGTGAATAAATAATACAAGGGACAACCTATTAATGTCAGCCTTACATGATCACTTTGTTATTTTGTGTTGCCGGTATTGGTTTCTCATTTGCCTTTGTTCCTGAACTGAATCAATTTATATATATACATACATACACACACACCACACACACACACACATATATATATATATATATATATATAATATATATATAATATATATATATATATATACACTTAAGCCCAAAGTTATTCATACCCCTGTCAAATACAAGGATTTCTTCATTTTTTCACTCACAAAGTAGTATTTCACCTCAGTTTTTACTTAAATAGGACACAAAAGAAAGTCTGAAGCCATAACCGATTTGTGTTTAGATAGAATGTGTAAATAAACATCTTTAACAGGGTGAAACAAAAAATCACACTGTCCAAAATTATTCATACCCTGTCTCAATAATCAGTTGCATACCCCTTATTTTTTATTACAGCCTCCAAACGATTTTTATAATTGCTCACAAGCTTCTTGCAAGTATCGGCAGGAATTCTGGACCATTCCTCCTTTGCAAATGTTTCCAGATCTTTGAGGTTAGAGGGTTTCCGTGCTGTCACCCGTTTCTTGAGCTCCATCCATAGGTTTTCGACGGGGTTTAATCAGGACTCTGACTTGGCCACTTCATAACGTTAATATCATTGTCCTGGAACCATTTCTTCACCACCTCGGCTGTATGTTTCGGATCACTGTCCTGCTGATAGGTCCAATACTCCCCCAGGTTCAGGTTCTCTGCTCCCTGCTTGAGGTTTTCTTCAAGAATCTTGATGTACTGCTCTTTCCTCATGATTCCTTCCACTTTAACCAAGTTGCCAGGCCCATTTGCTGAAAAGCAGCCCCACAGCATGATGCTTCCACCTCCATATTTAACAGTAGGTACTGTGTTCTTTGGTTTAAAGGCTTCACCCTTCTTTCGCCAGATGAAAGCCACATCTCTGTGGCCAAAAAGCTCAATTTTTGTTTCATCTGGCCACAGAACAGACGACCAGAAGCTTTCATCTTTCTTTAAGTAGGTCTTTGCAAAGGTCAGATGAGCTTTTACATGCTTTGGTTGAAGCAGGGGGGTCTTTCTTGGTCGACGTCCATAGAGGCCATTTTGGTGCAGTATCCGCTGGAGTGTCTGCCTTGATAGAGTCACACCACTTAAACTCAGTTCCTTCAGGACAGCCTTGGTAGTAGTCCTTGGATTGTTTTCAACATCCCGCTTGATCTTTCTGGCAAGCCGAGGTGACACTATTGACTTCCGGCCACGTCCTTTGAGGTTTTTGACCGTGTGAAATTTTTGGTACTTTTGGATGATGCTTTGCACCGTTGCTACTGGCACCTGAAATTGTTTGGCAATTTTTTTGTACCCTTTCCCTTCCTTTTTGGCATTTACTATGCGTGTTCTCAAGTCCTCACTGAGCTCTTTGGTCTTTGCCATGGCAAGTCTTGTGTTGACTCGAAAATGACTGAAATGTCACAAGTAAGTCGACTTTTATAGTCTGAAATCTGGTTAAAAAACAAATACAACAACTCAGCAACATTGAGAACAATATTAAACACTTTAGACCCAGAGACGACGGTTCGTTTGAATATCCTGTAGCTATCGGTCTTTGTATCACTGGGGTATGAATAATTTTGGACAGTGTGATTTTTTGTTTTCACCCTGTTAAAGATGTTTATTTACACATTCTATCTAAACACAAATCAGTTATAGCTTCAGACTTTCTTTTGTGTCCTATTTAAGTAAAAACTGAGGTGAAATACTACTTTGTGAGTGAAAAAATGAAAAAAATCCCTTGTATTTGACAGGGGTATGAATAATTTTGGGCTTAAGTGTATATATGTATAATATATGTATGTATGTTTGTATGTATATATATATATATATATATATATGTTCAGTAGTTTGATGAGCTATGATTAATTTTGGAGGTCAAAGGTCATGGTGACCTCACATCCTTGCAAGTGCAATATATCACAAACATTTGGAGGGAATCTCCCAGAAGTAATCGTAACATAATTTAACTTATAGAATAAATAGAAAAAACACAAGAGAATACAATGGCACATTAAAAAACATATTCAAATACAATGAGTAATAAGTAAATAAGAAGCTGTGCAGATTGTGCCAGATGAGTTTGGTCCTTGTGTGTTAGCATGCATACACTGCAGTCTGCTGTTGTACATCAGATTTAAAGATCAAAAGTTAATTTCCCTGTGGGTTCGTGATATCTGCAAAAACATCTCTGTCCCTCCTTCAGGGCCATAACTAGGAAACAAGGATGTGATATTCTAGTTTTAATTTATATATGAGCCATGTAATGTAATGCTGTGCCACTGCAGGAGACACTTCATAACTACACCATTAACACTCTTCTACAGTGTATTTTAATTTTGTATGTTAGCCATGTTTCATTCTGACTGACGGTCACTACTATGGCGTCTGCTTGTCCGGTCACAACTCCATTCATTTATTTAATGGCTTAAACTGTCTCTGTGGGTAAATTAAAACTCTGATGGTCCAGCCTGCTCCCCTGCACCCACCAGTCCCTGAGGCCAAGACCTGTCCTGGTCATCCTCATCTTTCTTCCTCCCTACATGTGGTCAGTGTGAGGATAGTGTAGCGTACAGTATGCTAAATGTTCGACATCATTCGAGGATTTAAAATAAACCCTTTTTAATCCTTATTTTTACTTCAAATCAAATATCTGGGACAGCGATCAGTCTCTGGAAATTGATGTGTTCTGTTTGTGGACATGGAAAAACTTCACAGTCATGGACATATTCTTAAAATGTTCAACTGTGTCAGCACAAAGAATCACACCATTCACTATTATTATTAAAGATGTATTTTAATGGCATAATGTGAATTTTAATGAGTTCTTGGTCTTTGAGTTTTTGGTCGAAAATGATAGATGTTCTAAAAGTAACCCATATCACACTCAGTGTCTTTATGTCCACATACAGTTTATGTTACAGGAGCAGGCTTATTAGTCCATCTGTTACAAATGTGTGGCTGAGAGTGAGCAGTCTTAAATAAAACAGCTTCACTTTTTTGGTATTAGAACATTAAGATCTGATATTGGCAGTGACTTTTAAATATGCATATAGCCTTTATGATCAAGTTTCCATCTGAATGTGTAATGGGTGTGACTGGCCTGCAACAGCCTCATCAGCTCACTTCTATGTGAACTGGACAGTGTTCTGGGTTGTGGTGCTTGCAGGAAGGACTTGGAGAACAACTGGTTACTGGTTGCTCCCTCAGTGGAAAACAGATGGTTGTGTAAGTTAAAAACCAGAGCAGAGATATTAACACATCAGTTTGAGTATTCCACAAAACTGACCTTCAATGTAACCAAACACGGGACTTTAATATGTATCAGGAGTGAAACAATTTTATCCTGGTTACACATGATTACTTGTTTTCTCTCTTACAGCACAGTTCAGATAGTTCAGGAAACCAGGATTTACCATCCTCCTTTTAGTACATTATCTTTAGCCTTTGTTGTTAATTTCTTTCTTTCCATGGCTTCAAGCCCTGGCCGAGTCCAATGTTAGTCATTTTATATGTTTAAATGAAGTCTGTTCCCACAGCATTCAAGTGACAGACTCAAAACAGAAGAGATTGCTCGTTCCATGTGGATACAGCCTCTGTGACATCACCCACAGATTTCTGAAGAGCAGATTTGAAGCTCAGAGTGAGAAAAAAGAGGAGGCGCATGAGTGGAGCTGAGAATCTGGTACATGCTGGTGTGTGATAAGGATACCCACACCCTCCTGTCACTCAAAGAAGCCATGCCCTGGGTTATGCAGAACTTTAAGCCACAATAAAAGTGACAACATACAAGGAAGTCACCATTAAGGAGGAAATTAACTGTAGAAGCCAAAACAGTTTTTGTAACAGGCCATAAATGATGCGAAGCCTGTGAAGCTAGTTCAGGCAGACAACTCAAGCTGCGCCCGTCCCGATCAGCTGATCAGTCACGTGCTCCCCTCAACCAAATAGGGCGGGTTATTTAAACCCACCCATCTTACCTGCTCTCCCCTGGCTTGCTGCCGATGCTGCTGCTGCTGCTACTACTGCTTCATCTCGTGCTGCTGCTGCTGCTGCTACTGCCCCTGCTGCCCATGAGGTTTGTGTACTTTCAAGGGTTTTTGATCGTCATCCTCATCATGTCTTCGGATTCCTCCGAGTCCGTGTGTGAAGGCGATCTGTTAGCAGGAGCACTGGAAGTCCCCGAATCCGACCAGGACGTGTCTTCCGAGGTGTCGTCCCCTTCCAGGGAGCAAGACGCTGTAGGTCCTCCTCGCCGTAGCTCTCGCCTGGTTCAGCGGCAATTGCAAGAATGGCCCGTGGTCCGGATCCTGGAAGCTCTGTACACCGACGGCGTTTCCCCCACCCACCCGGCCTCAGCCACGACGAATTGCTTGAGTTCTTTTTAAACCATGTCCCTGGCGCGATGGAGGATCCAGAGCCGGATCCCCCCGCCACTAGGAGCAAAAAGGGGAAACTCCGGCTAAGAAACGCGGGGCGAAGTCCACCGCTCCCCCTCGGAAGAAAAGGAAGTCGCCCGCTCCCACTCCACCAGCTTCTCAGGCCAATGCGGAAGTGTTGTCAGCCTTGTCAGACATCAAGTCTTCATTAGTCAGCTTTAACAACCGTCTTGTTTTGCTAGAGTCTAACTCTGCAGGTCTGCAGTCCACTTCCGCTTCGGGCGCGGAACCGTCGACGTCATCGGCAGAGCGTCCCTCGCTGCCTCGGAGAACTCTGGGGACTGCAGTACCTGCGCCTACGACAGGAGCCCCGTTCCTCTCCCCAGCCGGGGCTATTCCCGATGCGCTCAGGAGCCAGATTCACTCAACTGATGGTGCTATGATATGTTGCGTGTTTTATCAGGGCAGGACGTTAATCTGGTAAAGATCCTTATTTGCGCTTCAGACTCATCGGATAGGAGGATGGTGGACTGTGGGGATTTTTCAGTGATCCTAAAAGATAATGACCCGAGGCTGTCCAAATCCCTAACTCTGGCTGAGTTTAACGTAGCGTTTGGCGTCTTTAGAGACACAATCTGTGAAGTGTATCCCGAGCACAGACAGGAGCTGGACACCTACCTCGCAATTATTTCTGACCTCGCTGTGACCTACGGAGGAATGCTTTTCTATGAGTACCACAAAAGCTTCTCTTCAAAGTCAGCCATGTACATTCAAAAATTCAACCAGCGTATCGACTGGTCAGTCGTAGATCTTGTTGTTGATCAGCAGGCATTTCACCGGTCGCCAAGCTCTGTCATGCTCAATCTGCGGTTCTTTCAGTCACGGCTCCACACTCTGTCCAAGTCCTCCTCGGCTCCCGGCTGGGACCCCTGTCGCTCGCAATCTGCCTTATTGTCCGGGAAATACCACTCCTGTTTGCATTAATTTCAATGAATGTCTGTACTTAACGCAATTGTAAATATTTGCATATCTGCAGCTGGTGCGCAGACAGCCACCCAAGGTCCGTGTGTCCAAGACGGGTGCGCCCTGCTCAATCAGAGAAATGAACTCCATGCATCCATCAGACCTGTGAACGTCCCGGCTCTCTCCAAGGCTCTCAGGAATCACCCTGTCAAAAGTTTTGTCAATTATCTCCTAACAGGACTTGTCCAGGGTTTTCTAGCTGGTCTCTGCTGGCTCCCCAAGACCACTCATGTCTGTAAAAATTTGCAGTCGGCACTGAAAGAGCCAGAGGTTGTCGACGAATTACTCAAAAAAGAGACTAGGAAAGGTTTTATGATAGGTCTATTCTCAAAATCTCCCTTCAGTCTGTCCAGGATAAGTCCTATTGCTGTAGCGACTCGCAAATACTCGGGGAAAAAACGTCTAATCATAGATCTGTCCGCTCCCCATAACGGGCCAGTCCCCAGCATTAACAGCCTGATCCCTCTTGCTCCTTTTTCCCTGTTTTATGCTACAGTTGACAACGCCATTCAAATGGTGAAGTCGGCAGGGCAAGGCGCTTGGCTCGGGAAAGCAGACATCACCGATGCCTTTAAAGTTATGCCGCTCCATCCCTCCCAGTGGCTCCTGTTTGGTGTTAAGTGGCGTTCAAGGTTCTATTTTGCAGTTAAACTAACTTTCGGATGTCGAAGCAGCCCTCGTATATTCCACACTCTTTCAGAGGCTTTATGCTGGATTTTGTACAACACGTATAAACTGCCGTTTGTGCTGCATCTTTTAGATGATTTTCTAGTGGTAGATTTTCCTGCTTCGCCCCCAGCTCGCAGCATTTCAGCCGTAAGGGATGTTTTTTCATCGCTCGGAGTGCCTCTATCTGAGGAAAAAACTGCAGGTCCCAGCACGTCTTGGATTTTAGGCATCATGTTGGACAGCGTCCTCATGCAAGCCTCTCTCCCTGAAGACAAAGTGTGCCGCATTAGGGATATTTTAAAGTCATCTGCCTCAGCCTCCTCTGTGTCTCTGCTGGGTCATCTGAATTTCGCTGTGAGGATTATTCCTCAAGGGCGTGCGTTTGTGTCCCGATTGCTCGACCTGTCTAAAACGGTAAAAAATCTTCAGGACAGTATCACGTTGGACCCAGGGTGCCTGTCCGACATTAGATTCTGGTCCCTCTTCTTAGAGCAGTGGAATGGCATTTCTTTCTTCTATAATGTCTCAGAAACCTCTGCTTCAATCGAACTTTTTCCAGACGCTGCTCCCTCTGTTGGTTTCGGGGGTTTCTTCAAAGGGAATGGTTTTCTGGAGCTTGGCCTAAGGAAATGCTTGATCTGCCTCCAGATTCCAAGTCAATCGCGCTGTTTGAACTGTATCCTATCGTAGTGGCCTCTCTATTGTGGGGCAGTAAATGGTCTCACAAACAGATTGTAGTGCTGTGCGATAATGAAGCTACAGTTAATATGATCAACAGAGGGCGCTCTAACATACCTACAGTGAATGGCTTCCTCAGACGCCTCACCTGGACATGTGTGACGGGTAGTGTTATCATGCGCGCAGTTTTCATTCCTGGGCACGATAACAGCGTAGCTGACGCGCTTTCTCGTTTTAAATTCCAGATATTCAAATCCCTGCGTCCACGCGCCAAGCCAAGCAGCCTGCCCTGCCCTCGCTTCCCTCAAACCATCCTAGATTAGGATGCGAAGGCCCTCTGTCCTCTCTGCTGAGCTCCGCCGCCAAGTACATGCAGAAAGGTCTCTCCAAAAACACATTAAAAGCTTACGATTCAGCGTGGTGTTTTTTCTCCTCTTTCTGTTCTCGATTTGCCTGCACACCGTTACCCGTCAATATCCCTCTGGTGTGTGCATTTATAGTCCACTCTTTCGAGTCTCGCAAATTGCAGCCTCCCTCAGTCAAAGCACTGATAGCGGGCATTCAGTTCCACCTGCGCTGTCAAGATGCATCAGTCTGCAGCCTCCTAAAGAATCCCTGCATTCGCCTGCTTCTCAACGGCCTCAAAAAAGAGCGCCCCCCAGGCAATGATAAACATTTACCTCTCACACTCACCTTGGTGCAAAAAATGATTTCCAAGTTAAGAGCTGGGCTATTCACTTCTCACATTAATAAGATCCTGGAAGCGGTCCTGTTGATGGCTTTCTACGGGTTTATGTGCTGTGGGGAATTCACCATCCCTGGCTTTCAACCCTCAGCACGACCTCTGCTTCTCTGATCTAAAGCTAGAAGCAGATCACTTCACTGTCTATTTGAAGCGCTCTAAAAGTGATAAGATGCATTTAGGAACACCTGTGATCATAGGAGGAAGGAATAATTCTGCTTTTTGCCCTCTCGCCTCCATGCTGCAATACCTGAGAACCCGACCTGCACCTGCTCCCAGCGACCTGCTGTTTGTCATCTACAGCAGCAAGCCCATGACCCGGACCTGGTTTTCCGCAAGGCTGCGGGACCTCTGCTCAAGCTGTGGGCTGTCTCCGGACCTGTACACCGCTCACTCCCTCCGGATTGGGGCTGCTACAACCGCTGCTGCTGCTTGTGCCAACACCTTCTCTTAAGTCTCTGGGTCGTCGTCCTCGGCCGCCTACGTCAGATATATTCGTTTCAACAAAAATGAAATTCTGCAGGCTCAAAAAATCATGAGTGCTCATACCATGTGATCTGCCTTCAATAAATGTTCTGTTGTTTCCTATTCGTTTCTCTAGGATGTTGTCTGGTGGATCGCCGGGGAGTTTTGCACTGATGTTCTATTTTCCCAGGTTCCTCAGGAGGGCGGATCTGTCGGAATCTTATGCTCTGTTCCCATATACAGGCTCCGGCTGCAGGAGTCGACTGGATTGTGGCAGGAGCTCCACCATTCCTATTGTGGCGGCACGAGGGATGATTTACTAAATTATCACAACAGATCTTTTCTTTTATCCTGCCGACAACGCCACGACCCATAGGAAAGGTCAATTATCAACTATTGTAACAGGACACAGGTTCGTTCAAGTCAGGGAGGTTAGGAGACGGAGTTCGAAAATGATATACAACACTTTGTTGTTAAAATAAGCACAAGGTCTGGAACAATAAGAAAATAAATATGAGGGAACCCAACTGGAAAAGGGGTTGCGAGCTGAGGCTTACCGGCTGGAGGAGAAGTCAACAAAGGAAAGTGACGTCCAAAAAGGAAGAGGGGAACACCCCGTTCACACAGCAAAACGTGAAGTGCACACAAAATAATCTTGAATGGGAATCACATGCACACAAGGGACCACCACCACCCAGGAGGAACCACCACCACCACCGGCCTCCAGCTCTAGGAAAGATAAAAGCACAGTTAACAGGGCTCACCATCAAAGAAACAACCAATATCCCAAAACATAAACAGGCTAACGAATGATCAGTTAATAAACTAAATAATAATAAATTGAATTAATCAGAAGTCAACCAACTAACGAAAAGAAAATTAAAGAGTCTCTGGCCAGAGATAAACTCAACAGTTAATCTTAATCAATTGAACCATTTATAAAGCAAGTTTGCCTCCCAAAAGAAAATTAGATAATTCCAATAAACTCCCAAAATAAACCAATCATTCAAACAAAACACAAACAACTGAACTAATAAGAAATTACCAAAATATGTTAATTTGAAAAATAAACAAAATTACACCACACCTTGGCGAATTACATTAAAACACACACACAAACACACAGACACAGTCCGAGCAGGTGGCTGAGAGTTCCAACGGGGCTCGTAACGTCCAATACCGGCGGCAGCCACACACACAAACACACACCGCGCCCGTGCAGCAGCAGTAGAAAACAGGGCCAGCAGAAAGACACAGGTCGGCCAGGAACGGCCGCCAGGACCCCACCCCAAGCCAGCAAGGCAGCAGTAGCAGCAAAGTAGCGGTAGCAGCAACGTAGCAGGTAGCCGTGGCTAAATGGCCGAGATTACTCTCTATTGTTCTTACTTCACCGCGGCGGCCAAGTCACCGGTGTCCAGTCCGGTCAGTTTGCGTCCCCACCAATGAGGGAGAGGGGTGAAGAGGGCCGGCGCAGCGGGGGAGGACTGCCACCACACACCATGCGACCAGCCACTGTTAGAGGGAGAGGAGCGGAAGGGGCTTAGCACCTGGCTAAAACAATTAGCAATGGTAGCTCACTGTAGCTCACCTAAGCTCCAGTCAACATCGGCAAACGACCCTATTGCATCGCCACAACCGCATCGGAGATGCCGATCTATGACAAGATTATGTTTACGTTAAATAATACTTTAACGAGTGACAAACCGGCATGCTAAGGTGTGCCTACCTGTGCTATGCGGTGAGCGGCAGAGACAACAACCCGGAAGTGGACGCGCCTAAGAGGCAGGAAGCGAGAGGGCGGGTGGGCGGGGGGGACCTGTCCTACTTTTATCCTCTCTGTGTAAACAGTGATTGGCTGATTAGCCGGATAGGGCAGGGTGAAACAGAAGATATAGCAGTGCCTCATACCACTACAATCCATCCCCCCCATTTTCATCGTCGACCCGACGATGCTCTTGAAATACCTTAACTCTAAGACCACGGTCTAAAGAAAGCAGACACAGAATTTGACAGAGCAGCTGAGGGCCCAGCCTGAGCCACCTCACTAACAGGCCTGGGTAAATGATGGAGATTTGAGTGTTGGCCAGCGGTAAGTCGGCCGTCCGTCGCCTAACAACTTCATCACTCCCTGAAGGGGTGACTAAGGGAACTGTACTGATAGGTGGCTGCACCGCTGGGTGGACAGGGAGTGCAGAGGGTAATGGTGCCGTACGTAGCACAGTAGTGTCGCTACTTCCAAAAGAGGAGCAGCCAAAGGGGCCAGAAGAGCAGAGGGCAACGGAACTGTCGAGGCAACAGGTATCACCGCCGCAGAGGTCGGTTGAGGTCAGTGATTGGCTGATTAGCCGGATAGGGCAGGGTGAAACAGAAGATATAGCAGTGCTTCAGACCACTACACTATGCATGCAGCGTCAGGCTCTGTATCTCAAGCTCGTTTTGGGGGGCTGCAGTTTTGGGGTCTGCTTTCATTCCCTGTTAGGTCTGTCAAACAGATCATTATTCAGGAATGAATAACTGAGACAGAGCCTGACGCCAAACCTGCTGCAGCCATGCTCAAGAATAGGCTACCTATGCTGTGCTTCAGCTTGCTTATGTCCAATAAATTATTTATTCTCATTTCAGAGTTGTCTGACTGAAATGTGTTTATGTCTGCTGTAAGGTTAGGCATTTTAACATGGGAGACAAAATGGTTTGGTTGAGGGTTAGTAGGTTGAGTGTGTATGTTGCTCATCTGCACAAGGATGAGGAGGTAACCAATGAAGAACAATGACTCGGGGGCATGGGCAAGCATTGGGGGCATTGGACAGAGCCAGCCACAGCTCCACTGCCCAGATTGAGTCAAATGAAACAGGGCTGCAGAGTGTGACCATGGAGTGCGAGTTAAACCTAAACATGGTCACATTGTTATTCATTAAGCTGTTTGGTTCTACCCTGCTCTGAGCTCACTCTCTACCTGTGGTTGTGATATAGGACTGTGTTAGCAAAGTAACCTGTGAGTAATTTTCTTCTGGGTCTGCTGCTTTTCTCTTACTGTGGTTACTGTGGCTACTGTGGTTACTATGGTTACTGTGATGCTCTGTGTAACTTTGTAACTGTCTCATGATTTAGAATAACGTATACGTATAACGAATAACATTTATTATTATTATATACCGGCGCATCATGCTGCACGGAGACAGAGGCAAGTGAACTGTTGTGAATGGGGGATGATTAATCAGCGTATTTTTGTTGCCTACGAGAAGTCCCGTCTCAAAATAACACACCAGTTCAAGAGTATAAAATAAAACAAAATTTACAATGCATCAGCTGGTCGGAAAAAAGCTGAAACCAGAGCCAGAACCAGAGCAAGAACCAGAACCATCCATCAACATGACAGACACAGCAAAGTGAGGAACCAGGCAATGCATCAGCTGGTCGGAAAAAAGTCAGTTTATCTGGAACTAACCAACTCACTCAGTATCTCACTATCTCACTCACCTCCACGACGCACCGGATCAATTCGTCTATCAGCTGGGTGTTGATAACTTTTGGCCACACCCTCCCTCAACACACAAATACACATCACCTCATTATGTTTAGATGCCACAGACATTCAATTTTATATAGCTTGGAGTTGGAAAATATGTATAAAAATGACGATAAGATCAAAATACTCACTTACCTAATAATTGTCTACACAGTGTAGTTGCTACACTGAGAGAGGAAACAGAGTCAGAGGTAAGCAGAAAACCATGGAAGTACAATAAGTATGTGTTGCTTTCTGCAATAAATCCCTACATCAATCACATACACTACTCAAAAAGTTAGGGATATTTGACTTTTGGGAAAAATTTATGGAAAATGTAAAAAGTTCATGCTACAGTGATATTATATCATGAAAGTATAAGGTATTTAGTGTAATTTCAACTCAAGTTCACCTGTAAAGTATAGTGTGTTTTAGGTGCATTCTGAAAATTCACCCGAAAGCCCAATATCCCTAACTTTCTGTGAGTAGTGTATGTCCGTGAATGATGCAGGGCTCCATCTTAAACTTGGTGAAAATGCAAAAAGGTGTCTTTTCTAGTGTCAGACCAATTCAGTTGTCATTTTATCATCTTGCACTTACCTTATTTAAATAGCAAGCTTACTTTCCCACACTTTAAAGGCCATGACATAGACCATCAAAGATATAGACTAAGACTTTGATATAATATTTAGGTAACATCGTTTATGCACTTATATAAAACAGTCGCCGCCTGAATGCTGAAGCAGACACCCCACCAGTTCTAAATGTACCCATAATACCATTGACCTTCCCTGGGTTCTGTCTCCTGCCTCTTCTCCACATGTGGTCTTTGAATTATCCAGCTAAAGATTTAAACAACGTCAGCTGTAAGTGAGTGTGAGAGCCTGAAAGGGTCCAGATGCTGTGATAGGAATGGGATAGGACCACGACATAAACTGACGTGATGATGTGACAATGGGACACTCACAACACTTCACGTGAACAAGCCTAGGTCATATAGAGTGTATGGTCTGTAAGAGACCGTACTGGAACTCAGCCATTTTTTGTGATGGACGAGGCTGGGGACACAGCAAAGTGAGGGACCAGGCTGGGACACAAGGGCCAGATTCACTTCTGCCTCTCAGGCCCTGAACCCTGACTGACTTAAACAAGGTCAGCTATAAGTGAGTGAGTGAGAGCCTGAAAGGGTCCAGATGCTGTGATAGGAATGGTACAGTACTGGAACTGGCACAAGGAGCAGAGCCAGGACCATGGGGCCGGGACAGTGTGTGAACCGGGACCAGGACCAGCACCAGCACCAGGCCCACCAGAACCGGAACCAGGACCAGAACAGGGATTGGGAGCGATTATGACTTCACTTCACATTGCTATGAACTGTGGGTAATTTTCTGAAGCAGATTCAATGTTGATGCTGTCTGAAAGTGAGGGGACATAACTGACTTGTTGATGTGAGAATGGACACTCACACACTTCATGTGAACAAGCCTAAGTCATAGACAGGGCTTTCACATTGGCAGGGCTCCATGGTGGTTGCAGTTCCCGAACCCAATTGTGAACCGGCCGGCACAGTAAGACTGAAAAAATAACAGATTCAGAACCTGAAAAGTTGGTTCTCAAAGGAACCAAGAAAAAGCTGGTTCTTTCCTGGGAACCATGACATCAGGCAGCAACTGACAACCTGGGGAAAATAAGTTGTTATGGTCTGCTGAGGAAACGAAATGTTTGGTGGCAATTTGGGTGTCAACAGAATTTCAAGAAAACTAACAAAACAGTACAAGAAAGAACAACAAGGACAAGTTATATAAATTTCAATCGAACATCAGACCAAATAATTAATGAGCTTAAAAACTGAAGGAGGATTACAGAGACAGCAAAAAAGCAAAAGTAGTGCCACTGTTGTGTTTACTTGCACCGGAGTAATGCAGAACATACGCCCACCTAGTTCCGCTTAAACTGGTGTGAACATGGGCTGGTTCACCAGAAAGCACCCAGGTTCTGAGACTCCAGAACAGAACCAGAGCCAGAACCAGAACCAGCCATTAACGTAACAGACCAGGCCAAGGACACAGCAAAGTGAGGAACCAGGCCGGTGACACAAGGGCCCTGATTTAAGATAGTAATTGTTTTATAGATGATGGTACATTACCATCAGCATGTACAAATGTACCCCTATGTTTATTCTGAAGAGGAATCTTCAGCCCTCTGACCACAGCAGTGCTGCCCCCCTCTGTGCACACACTGATCCTGGAGCCTGAAGGTTCAACAGCAACAATCACTGACTCCACTGCTCAGAGTTTTGCAATTGTTGCCAAGTAGATGAAACCTGGAACATGAGACTCTCAGAACTGTCTCTAAATGCTGTCACTTCTATCATCATTACTCCTCTATCCCTCTCCAACATCCAGTCACTTGCACCTGACCTGGCACTGTGCATTTCCTGGACGATTTCTCATTTACATCAACTCATATAAAAGTAATGTCTCCAGTTCCATTTATATTTAAGAAGCTATTTTAAAGTCCACAGAAAAATAGAAGACAAGGCCATCAGATACTGCAGACAAGAAGAAAACCTGGGGACCAATTCTCCTCCATCTTTGCTCACTCCTCCACTCTCCACACTCTTCTCTTCTGTGTACTTCCTGCCTGTACTCTGTGATAATGAAACAAAAGTTCTAGGACCAAGGGTAGACTGGATTTATTGCAAAACCATTAGGTTGGTATAGGTGTGGAAGAAGGCTGTGGGGGTGGCAGGTGAAGGATGGTGGAGCAGTGGTTTGAGAGTGGGGACTGCTGAGCTACAGAAGTGGCAGTGGTACAGGCTGGGGACAAGTGGCTCAGCTGGATTGCTGGAGGACAGACAGGATGGAAGTGGTGCTGGAGGCAGACACGGAGAATCCTTAAACACAGGCAGAGTGGGGGGGGGGGGTTAGTCTGAAGTTCTAAATCAGTCACAGGGAAGCAAACACACACAACCAACCACCACTCAAGTGACCTAAATAATCTGCTGGAGAGTGACTGTGAAACCCAGGTGGATATACTGCTGGGCTGATGAGATGATGGAACTCAGGTGGGCTGTTTATAGCAGTCAGGACTCAGGAGGTGTGGAAGTGGAAAAATAATCCTCTATTCTACTCCATTTACCTCCTGGTTTGTAGACTGTAAACTTCATATTGTACTCTTGATCTGGTGTATTACTTTGAGACGGGACTTCTTGTAGGTGGTGAAAATACGCAGATTAATCGTCCCTCATTCACAACCATTCACTGCCTGTGTCTTGCTGCAGTGTGATGTGCCAGTACTTCTCATTGGGGGGGGGGGGTATATACTTGCAGGTAATTTGTACCTCATACAACCCCACTTCACAAAAACGGAATAATCCCTTTAAGGCACTGTGTGAATATATTCTTAGTAAGCTATTTTTGTTGAGCTTGGCACCGTCATGGCCTGTGTCCTGTCTTATTGTGAAATTCCCTGTATCTTGTCTCAGTAGTAGTCAGTAGTCTTTGTGTAGTTGAGCTGTTTCCGGTTTTATTTTAAACTTCAGTATTCTGTCTGTCTGTCTTGTGATTACCTGATGTGTCTCACCTGTGTTGATTTCACCACCGGTCTTGTTCCCTTGTGTATTTAACCTTAGTGTTCTCCTT
Organism: Caranx ignobilis; assembly: GCA_021432705.1. Lineage (NCBI taxonomy): Eukaryota > Metazoa > Chordata > Actinopteri > Carangiformes > Carangidae > Caranx > Caranx ignobilis. The sequence goes on from MU270014.1 coordinate 9,233,265, forward strand.
TTGTCTTTGTCGGATTGTCTGCGTCCTATCCCCTGTTGTCCCTGCCGTGTCCTAGCCCTGAGTTTTCGTGCCAATATGCCTGGTTTAAGCGAGTTCCTCTGTTTCTCAGTCTCTTGTGTTGAACTTTGTTCTTTTCTGTTGTACTTTTCGCTCATCAAAGTTCAAAATGAATGTGTGGTGAAAGGTTATTATGTGTAGTATGAAGGATTATTGTGTGTTACCTTGTTGAGAGAGGAAAAAAAAACACACAATGTGGACCATTGATAAGGACAATCAATGATTTCCCTGCACATTTTGTGCATGCTGTTTTTTTTTTGTTGAGCTGATCTACAGGCTGGATTGGGCTGTGCAAACTGCCTTATTTGGGGAAAGGCCAACCAGAAAGGACAGTCTTTCTCACAAAGGGTGGTAGGAAACTTAAGTTCACTCAAAGAAATGGAACCATTCACAAATTTGGGTTGGATCACCACAGACTGATTCATAATCGCCTTGTTGACTTTATACAGAGTGTACATTTTGATTTATTGAGATCTCAGTTTTTTGTTTTTCATGTTTTGGTTGGATCTCAAAATTCAAAAATTCTGTATTTGAATATACTGGGTTTGAACATAATCACTTGGCTAAATTTCATTGGAACTTTTGAAGAATTTAGTTGGCCATATTAGCTGTGTTGTTGATAATTGATATACAATTGGGCTGGATGTGTATGTAAATTTTTCTCATGCCATTTAAGTTAAAGGTTCTTCTTACAATATGAAAAGTGTATTTTAAGTGAAAGAATACATTGAAAGTTATGGTCTTCACTGAAGGTCAATAGCTACAATAAGTGGAACAACATTTAAACATTGCACCAGAAACAATACAGTAAATTCAGTGCAGTTGTTGGTGTGAATTCATGTGAAGGATTAGACATGTTTTCATGTACCTTGCTACTCTATTTTAGGCCAGTCTCCTCTTTAGAGCCTATATACCTGCATGGATGTTGAAACACACAGGGCCCTGCACTACGAAGCAGGTTCAACATACCCAGGGTATCTTGAATATATATATATATATATATATATATATATATATATATATATATATATATAAAATGCGGTTCAGGCTGAGCAGTCTGAACCTATGCTTGGCTTCATTCATTGTTTCAGAAACACTTGAATGAAACACTAGGTGTAGTGTCTGAGCTGTGACTGTACAAAGGTGGATGTAAAGCCCTTAACAGGACAGTCTGCTTTCCGACACAGTTTCAGTCTTATTGCAGTCGGACATGCAATGAAACAAACCAGTTTGTTCTGTGTTATGATGTACATATTATTTTATTCATAGATTGTGATAAAGACCCTGGTACCTCTGGTGCCAGTGCGCCACAGCCCGATGCGTGTATGTGTCCTTACTGACTGTGTCCTATAATCACAAAATGAGCTCATTATAAACTGTATCGATGGAAGTGAGGGAACTTGTGGCACTGCAGGAATCATCAAATGAAATAAACTGTAGTTGTTTTTTTCATTTCCTCTTGTTTCAAGAAACAAACACTGTCCACTTGTCTTACCAGCTTACAATCGCTGTATCACATCATGATGCAGTTGGACAGCTGCTGCAGCTGGTTGGTGATCAATTTATTATTATTAACACAATGTAGTTAAAGAAAAAATATCTGAATGAAATGTCTCCCATATTCACACATTTATTATCCTTTTTTGCCAACTCGCAACATCACACTAACCTGAATTGAGTGTGTACATGTGAGGCTACGCACAGTTTAAAAGATGTGTACCAGTGCACGCATCCTCACCACCCGTTAAATAAAGCATTTGCTTCTCAAAACAATATGTGTTTGAAAGAGTACTACATTTGTATCACAAAACCGTTGTCCATGAAAAGTCAGACCTCACAGTCGCTTGGTGCTATTTTCTCTCCCTTCCTACCACTGCGCACTGCCAGCTGTCGACTGCTGTCGAAGTCATACAACTTCATTTCAAAAAATCAAACTATCCCTTTAATACCCAACTCCCACCCCTGCATCAGTCTGCCTCGTTGTCACAGTCACTGTGTGTCTGCTGTAAGAATAAAACATCCAGTTGCTTGTGTCTGACTGTTTCTAACACCACCCTCTTCCTTTCTTCTCAGGCTCTGCAAGTCACCTCTTTAAAGTGCCCATGAGGAAGTGAGCACTGAAACACAAAAAATCATGAAAATTATAAAATGTAAATCTGTTCCTTTCCCTTCATCATCAATGGAGCAGTTTCTTTTTTTTTTTTAAGACCAGTTTCTCTGACCTGAACCCTTCCCCATCAGTGAACCCAGACTTGTGACTAAAGCAGCTGTTTGATGCTCCACATTCACACCTTTCATGTTTTAGTTTGCCATAACTACTGTCTAACACCTCAACCCTCCTGTCTGTCTGTCTGCCTGTCTGTCTGTCTGTCTGTCTGTCTGTCTGTCTGTCAGCACTACATCCACATTCCTCTTCTTACAATGATGCTTTAGTGGCAACATCAACACAGCCTTGATTCATCACCTCCACAGCTTCACCCACTCTGACATGAAACCTCTCAGGGCAGTTGGATCAGAGGATCATATAGCTCTGTCAAGATGTTTAAGTGGGAGACTGGAATCTGGACATCTGAAATTTGAGTCTAAAATTCATCACTAATGAACAGGAGCACATCAGACAAAGTAACTCCAGTGGCGGTGGCAGCACCAACTCTAACATGCTGCCATCAGTCATCCCTGTCTCTACCAGCCTGTCCTCACCTCCTCCACACTGTGCAGACACTACAGAGAAACAGAAAATACAAAGGACAGAAAAATCTCTGCACACTCTGTCCATCCACATAATGTAAAATGTCCTTCATGAAGAAATCAACTGGTCATCATTAGCTGTGGTTCGTATCCAAACTAATGACAGTGACAAAATCATGAACAGCTATGATATGTATAACAACCAGTGGTTTATACAGCTCTGGCTCACTGAAGGGAAGCTGAACAGACTAAGACTTGTGCTCCAGCTGGATTTTATGTGGAGCCTGAGACCTCCATTGTGTTGCAGCTCCCGTCCCAGGCCAGCTGACAAATTTCAAAAGCTTTGTGGTTATAAGGTGCTTAACACTAAAAACAGTTGGTACAAATAAAATACAAAACAATAAAAGACGGGAATACAGAATAAATACTAAGAGAGTCACAACAATTAGAAAACAGAATCAGTTAAAAAAAAAAAAAAAAAGGCCAGATGATAACAGCGGGTTTTAAGCAGTTTAAATGTGGATACTGAGATCTCCAGGCCTGATGTGGTCACTTCTCTTAGTAACTGTTAAAAAAAACTGGCAGCAGCATTCTAGATCAACTGCAGCCTTTAGATGTTAGGTTTGCTGATTCCAGAATAAAGTGCACTATATGTAGTCTGGATGTGATGAAGGCAGGGATGACCTTTTCTAAATCAGCAGGAGAGAGGAAGGATTTAATTTTAGTTAACTGTCTCAATTGAGAGTCAAAAGAGAGGTCAGAAAAATGGCACCCAGGTTATGGCCTCTTTGTGGACGTTGCTGGAAAAGACACCCAGACTAGAGAAGAGAAATATGTCAGTAAGACAGGACATAATGTGTGAAACATGAGTGGAACCAGGTTTTAGTGGGACATAAACTTGCCTGTCACCTGTATATCAATGATAGTCGATGTCATACTCATGGGTGAGTTGCCGAGAGGTAGCATATAAACTGAATAAAACCCTGTGAATAAGCGGAGCACTGGAAGAGTTTCCAGTGAAGGGTAAATAAGAAAATCAAGAGCCACATCAATAATTCCCAGTGGCATGCACAGGTAGACACTAGGTGGTGCTCTAGCACCTGCCCCTTGCCCTTTGGACAAAGCAAGTGCCCTTTTGAAAGTTCCTTTTTTCTTTTTTTTTTTCATTAAGAGTGTATGTGGCCCATGCCAACACAATCATCTATAAATACTCGACGTCGACGATTAAAAGCGTCTAATAATGCGCCAATTACCCCCCCCCCCCCCCCCCCCCCCCCACACACACACCCACACACACACACACACACACACACACACACACAGCGCGTCTCCATAGAAACGGAAACGCGACTGCCCACACACACCTCCTCCCCTGCCCCAACAGCCAGGTAACACACATAAATGAATCAAGTCGAGTGCTTTATTTGTCCCTTAAACCTCAGGTGCCAAACAATAACTTGCATTTTATACTCTCTGTTGTGAAGTAGCCTGTCTCATACAGCGCCACACAGCTGAGCGTCAATTAGCCGACTGCCCACCGGTTTAACAAGCTAGACGCTAGTCCACATCAATATGACGTAATGTGATGATCACCACTAATGTCGGTAGAGTTTGTCATTACAGCATGTGAATCTGTCAGTATATTTGAGCTGAATATTTAGTGTTGTGTAGGTTTACATTAGACTACACAATTAACACTTGCAGTAAAGAAAAAAAAGGAAAAAAACAAGAGGAAGAAGAAAGAAGAAAAAAGAAAAGTTTTTGTAATGCAACCAAGGAGTCTTATTCATAATGTTGGTCTCTTCTTATTTACCAATTGCAGCATAATGCCTAGAAATGAGAGGATAAGAAAGGATTTTATATCATTCATTTTATTTTATTTTTATTATTTATTTTATTATTATTTTTCACTGAGCACCTGCCCCCCAAAATGTCTGTGCATCCCACTGATAATGCCAACAAAGTTCTTCAGACAGTTGATCAGTATACTGTGATCCACGGTGAGGTCAAAGAGAATTAAAACTGAGTACTGGCCTGAGTCAGCAGTGAGCAACAGGTCATTAAAGACCTTGACCAAAGCGGTCTTGGTGCTGTGTAAAGAGCGGAAGCCAGATTGGAATTTTTCAAAGAGCTGATTGTTAGCTGAGGTTATTAGCTCCATAAAAACATTTTTTGCTTTGAGATAGATCTAAAATTGCTCAAAACAGAAGGATCAAGGGACGGCTTCTTTAAAAGTGAGACAAAATTAATTATAGCTAAAATTCAATTCATACTTCTTAATGAGAGGTCCATAGCTCCTTAAAAAGTTTAAAAAAAAAAAAAAAAAGACAAAGAACATACACAACAACAATACATAAAAGAACAAAACAGAACAAACACAGACAAAAAAAAACCACAGCAACGGTGATACAATATATAATGACACGTAAGTGTACAGACATGTACAGACTCAGGAAGTAGACATTTTTTCAAATCAAAACAATACTTGTGTACATCCCACAACAGCTACTGCTGAAGTTCCATGTGGAGGTCTCCATGAAGTTGTTGCTAGGATACAGACTAAACATCCTGAGGCACTTGACTTCAGTCAGGTCTCCCTGACGGACTCACTGAGAATGTGGTGGAGAGATACATGCTGGTGGAGTCCATTCTGAACAACTCAGATCATCCTCTTCATAACACCTTGATGGACCAAGAAAAGAGCGGTGGTGGACGGCTCCTCCCTCTTTACTGCAGGACGGAGAAATATAGAAGATCCTGTGTACCTTCAGTCATCAGGCTTCTTCATTCTTCTGTAAATGGTTGATGAGCTGACAGACAAATGAATTTCCCTTTTGGATCAATAAAGTAATTCATATTCATATATATGCCAGTGGTTCCACATTGTTGATGTGAACCTAACAGAGCTGAGTGCAGGATTGATTATGTATGCAATAATACCATTTGATGAGTTGGATACTCTACATATGATCTATACATCAGATACTGTATCACAGTAGCACAGATACGGACCCCAACACTTGTAAACATATGACTTGCCCTACAACTTCATGGAGCCTTAAGCAGCAACCTCATACAGTCACTGTATGCCACAGTTAATCTCTGCATGCTGCTTTTCTTGTACCGACACCACAGGTAGCCAGTATAAAGAGATGTGCAGAATGCCTTGAACGGAGAGTCTTTACACACCACCGACACTGAATTTGCGCAACAGCATGTCTGCTTGAGCATATATTTTTTTAACATTGCCTATGAATATCCTTGTCATCAGAGAAATCATTTGTCATATATTGACCAAGATATTTCACCTCATCATGCTCTATAAGGAGTCTGACAGAAATTAGTCAGGAAAGACTGATCTTCTGTCTTCCCTGCTTCGGACAATCATCACATTCATTTTCTTTGCATTATACTTGATGTCAAACTCAGTACCATACTGTGAACATATCCTCAGCAGGTACTGAAGACCAGCACTATATGGACAAAAGATAACAAGGTCATCAGCGTACATTAAGTGATTAATGAGTGTATCACCTATCATGCACACCTGTGCCACAATTATTTAACTGAACAGAAAGGTCCTCCATATAAATGTTAAACAGGACTGGGGACACCATTGGTCACATGGAATGGGGCAGATATAGAGTTTCCCCACTTAACTCTCATGGTCTGATGTGCATACCAGTACACCAGGATTCTGACTAGGTATCCAGGAACACCTCTCTGAATGTCTGGCCCACAGATAGACCACAGATGGTTTCAAAACTTCCATTCATGTCATCCGTAAACCTGGAGGGCCTTGAAGGTCAGAGCTACGTTTGTGCAACAAAGGCTCTACTGCTGGTGAAGATAACATGAGATGGTTTAACTCACCACTGATTCAGAACACTCTGAATGTCACCACATAAAACTCACTCTCTGCCATAAACATTCTTCAGGAACATCAGCAGCTTTCTCCTCAACTGATCAACTGATATTCAACCAGCTCTGAGCCCATCAGCTGACAGATCTCTGCAAATCAAATCAAAAATAATGGCATCAGAAATCAACAGGTTCACTCTGGTGCCCTCACTGTGGGGAGGATTGAAACAAGCCTCCAGCTTCTAAGGAACTCCGGGTTGTCTCTCTGAGGCAATAAAGATGGCCTCGCACAGCTCAGTGGCAGATGCCCTTAAGTCCCTCAGAGCCTCTTCTACCCCAGGAGACCATTTACTGAAAGAGTATGTGGTTGTAGGTTGTTTTCAAATATCACAGTGAAGCCCCTGGGTGTTGTTCGTTACCTTAAAATCATGGAACAAATTATGTCATGCACGCTCTCTGTGTGTGACCATGGAGGGGGAGGGACAACACAAACAGAAATGGAGTGTGTGAAATCCTTGGGCACGTATTATTGGTGAGAAACTCACCAGCAGCAGCTTGATTTTCTGACTGCAAACAGCTGTAACATGTTGTGGGTTGCACCACCTGCTCTCAATGAAGCGCTCCCTTTCTTTGTGCATGTCGCTTGGCTTAGGCATTGTTGTCATCTCTCACAGTAATGAATGCAGCTAATACTCACCAGCAACGGCAGTCAGCTCTTTATATTTTAGGTGTAGTGCTATATGATTAAGAGCCAGAGGACACAAATGACGTGCAAGCAAGCATGCATGTAAAGATATGTTACTGCACATTTCTTAGACTACATCACCACTGTTCCTACAGGGATGAGTTTATTAGGATCAGTCAGCTATGATCAAAATGTTGAGAATGTGATGCAGCATCAGACAAACATCCAGCTCAGCAATAACAGGCCATATCATGACTGTAGTAGCAGCACTGAGCAGCAGGTGAATGAACACAGATTGTTTCAAAACATCCATTCAAGAGAAAAAGCTGCAGTGCAGGCAGAGGTTAAACTAAGCTAACAGCTAGCTAAGCTAGCTTTTTTAGGAGCTGCCATCAACTTTAAATGTGAAATGTTTTATTATTGTTGTTTTTGCTCTCTCTCTCTCTTATGACTGACACTTGAGTGATGACTGGTATGAGTAATTTATTTTAATTGCTTGAGAAAAAAGTGTTAGCACTAAAACTGGAAAACCAATGGAAAAGAAATCTTAGGCCTATGTCCATCCATCACTGTGCTGTTAGCTTAGTTTTGAGCCAGCTCAACAGCCACACTATACAAAATTGTGAATGCATCACAAAGTTCAGAACGTGTGATTATCTTTTCCTTGAATAAACAAGGTTTCCACAGCTGTTTGGGGAATAGGATACTACTACAACATGTGACATTCTGACATGAACCTCTCCAGTTCATAGTTTGTTTTCATCTGGATTTGTTTGTGCAGATCCAGCCTGCCAATTAGCCTCATGCACTGTGTTCGTCATCCTCTGATTTTCCCCAACCATCTTCACACCTGTGACTCATTCCCTCATCGGTCCTTCAGTATAGGCTAACAGCCAGTCCATTTTCCTGTTCCCTTTGCTTGATTTTCTTGTGTCTTCAGCCAAGGCCTACTCATCATATGTCCCTGCATGCTCTGCCTGATCTATCTGATTTTGACTCTGTGTTTTTTGACTTTTGGCATTTGGCCTCTGGCCCCTGGGGGATTTGTTTGGCTGATTCATTATTTGATCTCAGCAGACATTTAACGACAGTTCAGCTACAGCACCATCTAAGTCAGGCATGTTCAAACTACTCCACAAAGGCCGAGTGCTGCAGGTTTTCTTTCAACCAAGCAGCAGCACATCAGACTTGAGTCATTTTATCAACTGATCTCGGTCTTCAGACAGTTGATTGGTCAAACTGTGTGCTCTTGATTGGTTGGAACAAAAACCTGCAGCCACACGGCCCTTTGTGAAATAGTTTGGACATGCCTGATCTAAGTCATCACTAAAAATTTCACTTTTGTCACCTTGCCTGAACATGGTCACATGTCTGGACACCTGTCTGTGTGAGGAGTTTTGCTTCATTTTGTTGATCACTGGCTTGGATTTGCACAACTTAGGCTACGCTTTTCCCTATAGATAAGACTTATTTCCATGCCTACAGAATACAGTGGTGACTCAATTTTGAAATCTGCTTGTAGCCTCCATGGTGTCTGAAGAGCGGTTCTTAACTTCACGAGCAAACTGCACACCATAACCATGTTGGCAGTGTCTCTGACTCCACCTAAAAGTCTCAGATGATCCAAAAATGGAAAAGGAGTGTGAAGTGTGTGGGCCAGGTGCATCAAAGAGGTAAAGCCCTCAGTTCAGCATAACTTTAATCCTTCATCAAATCCTATATTAAAGTGCACACTGGGACACGTGTTAATTTCTTTATTCAAGCTGGATATTTTAACAAGTTAACTCACAGAAAGATCATAGGCCTGGGGACTGAACCCATAACCTTCTTGCTGTTGGCTAACAGTGCTGACCACCGTAACATGCCACCCATGCAAAATAATATAATAAGTAACTCTGGCTATGCTGAATGTAGACTAAGTTAACAATTTAATTATCTTCTACTTTTAATTATTCTCCATTCATTTAGTATGTAAAAATGACAAATGAGCATTAAAAAGAAGCATGCATGAAATTGACACACACAGAGTTTAAAATGGAGATGAAAATATGCAGATTCTCCCACAGCTCATATTCCAACATGCACAAACACCCTGTATTTACTTGTATCATTTACATATTGAAGCTCCCTCTAAAGGAAACATACTTTGTTTAATTCCCTCTGGTTCACTGTGAAGAGGATGGACAGAAGGAGACAGGGAGATGACAGAAACAAGGAGGGATAGTCAGGATCAGAGGGAGAGCCAGGGTGGGCAGGGATGTGGGCTGTAATTGATGTGTTTGTGTCTCTGAAGCAAAGGAATCACACTGCAGTTGATCTCATTTGGCTGTGCCCCCAAGGAGCCCGCACATGATTCATACACACACACACACACACACACACACACACACACACACACAGGCATACTGATACCCCCTCCCCCACTCAACCATTAAAGAGGAGGATATCTGCTTAAGAGCTTCAATTAATTGGACTGATATGATTTTGTTCTTCAAAACACATGTAGTAGAAAGTATAATTATGGTCTTTATGTAATTAAATGACACTGTCAATTAGAGCTTGATCAGTGGAGTGTGTTTCCCCAAACATTTGAAATGAAAATAGAAATGAAACATAAGGAAATGAATATTTAATCATAGACCAGCAATATGTGTTTTCCATAATTCTGTAATTCTACACAGAATGTACACCAGAGTTATCATTAGTGCACTGTTTCAGCAGGTAGTATAAAGATCAACATGCTTGATCACTTTTATACCCTCTCATACCCCATCAAAATTATCACATATAACCTGTTTTTTTTAATGGATAAATAAAAGCCTCTCTTCCACTGCCAGTCACCTTTGTCTTTCTGTTTGGACTGATTCTACACAACTGAGTGATGTCATCACAGAGCACACACAGATGCAGTAGAGAGAGTCATAATGGCTGTTTCTGTAACGGGTGGTGTATGGACCCAATTGCAGCACAAAAGACCGAGAACCAATGGAGAGAGTTCAAAGGTTTACTGACAAACAGTTCAAAAACACAGTGGCTGACGGCTAGTTCAAAACAGGCAGAGGTCTGGGACCGGAGAGACGTCAGCTCAGGCAAACAATCCGATGAGGAGCAGGCAGTAGGAACGATAACCAGGCGATCAGTCCAACACAGGCAAACAGGAATCAGGAGGACAGAGGCTGAAATCTTGGTCAGGGACAGAAGGCTGAGACGATTACCAGGAGGCAGACGAAGCAGGGGATCAGGGACAGGTGAGGTCGGTACCGGAAGTCAGGCAGGAGAACGCTGGAGAGTCTTGCATGGCAAAGAACAATCTGGCAGTGAGTGTGGAGGAGAGAGGAGCTTTTCACCAGGCTTGATTGCTGAAGAGCTGCAGCTGAGTGAACAGGTGACTGGAGTGACTGACGAGGTGGGTGTGGCTGGCAGATAGGGTGAGCAGGGGACTGGTGAGTGGAAACTACTGGAGGCAGGTATGTATGGAGGATGAATCATGACAGAACCCCCCCCTCAAGGACGGCTCCTGACGTCCCAAAAACACACCAAGCCGGGTGGGAGGAGGGGCCAGGAGGAGGGACTAAAACTCCTCAGAGCCAGACCAGTCCATCACAGCAGCTGGGTGGGCGGTGGGGGTCTGGGGGAGGGCACCCTCGTAATCCGAGGACGAGTCCTCCTCAGAGGAAGAGACCCCCTCCACCTCCAAGTCGACAGGCGTGGGAGGAGCAGATGGCCCCCGATGAGTAGCCCCAGCGGAGGTCGACCTGGAGGGTTGGTCAGGGTGTTGCTGATGAAAATCAGCGATGAGGCGAGAGTCAAGAATGTGACCAGCAGGGACCCACGACCTCTCCTCCGGACCATAGCCTTCCCAGTCAACCAGGTATTGAAGCCCACGACCACGACGGCGGGAGCGCAGCAGGCGACGAACAGTGTAGGCCGGACTCCCATCGATGAGGCGAGGAGGCGGTGGAGGAGGAGTGGGGTGCACCAGTGGGCTCTCTAAAACAGGCTTGACCCGAGAGACATGGAAGGTGGGGTGGATGCGCATGGGACCGGGGAGCTGAAGCCTCACTGCCGCCGGGTTGATGACCTTCAGTATCGGAAAAGGACCGATGAATCTGGGAGCCAACTTCCTGGACTCCACCCGGAGAGGAAGGTCCCGGGTGGAGAGCCAAACCTTTTGGCAACTTGGTAGGTCGGGGCTTGAGTGCGACGCCGGTTGGCAGACGAGGAGTAGCGGTCAGAGGCTCGGAGAAGGCCGCTCGAGCTTGGGTCCAGGTGCGGCGACAACGACGGATGAATGCCTGGACAGAGGGGCAGGTGGCCTCCCTCTCAAGTGCTGGGAAGAGTGGAGGTTGATACCCGTAGCAGCATTGAAAGGGGGAGAGGCCAGTTGCTGAGCTGGTGAGAGAGTTGTGGGCGTACTCGACCCACAGGAGCTGCTGGGACCAAGAGGAGGGGTTCTGTGACACCATACAACGTAGTGTGGTCTCCATCTCTTGGTTCATGCGCTCCGCCTGGCCATTGGACTGGGGGTGGAAACCGGAGGACAAAACTAACGGAGGCCCCAAGCTGAGCACAGAACTCCCGCCAGAAGATGGAGGTGAACTGTGGGCCCCGGTCTGAGACCACATCAGTGGGAAGGCCATGGAGGCGGAAGATGTGAAGCAGGACCAGCTGAGCAGTCTCTTTGGCAGAGGGGAGTTTGGAGAGAGGAATGAAATGTGCCATCTTGCTGAACCGGTCAACCACTGTGAGAATGACTGTGTTCCCACCAGAAGAGGGAAGACCAGTGACGAAGTCCAGGGAGATGTGGGACCATGGACGCCGAGGCACCGGAAGGGGATGCAGAAAACCAGCAGGGGATTGATGAGAAGGCTTGTGCTGGCTGCAGACAGGACAGGCATTGATGTACTCACGCGTGTCCTCTTCCAGCGTGGCCCACCAGAAGCGCTGCTTCAGTACATCGCAAGTCCTCCGGATTCCAGGATGACAGGTAAGTTTGGAGGAGTGAGCCCACTGGAGCACGTCAGACCTCAGAGCTGAAGGAACAAAGAGACGGTTGGGGGACAGGCGCTAGGACCTGGTTGATTCTCCACTGCAGCTCTCACCCTCTCCTCCACCTCCCAGGTCAGGAAGCAATAACACAGGAAGGAGGGAGGATGGAGTCGGCCTCTTTACTTGACTCCTCTTCCCCCTTGAACTGTCGCGACAAGGCATCTGGCTTGACGTTGCGGGATCCGGGGCGATAGGAGAGGGAGAAGTTGAACCGTGTGAAGAAGAGGGACCAGCGGGCTTGGCGGGAATTCAGTCTCTTGGCAGTCTGGATGTATTCCAGGTTCTTATGATCAGTCCAAACCAGAAATTGGAGTCTGGTCCCTTCCAGCCAATGGCGCCACTCCTCTAGGGCCAGCTTGACAGCTAACAGCTCCCGGTTGCCGATGTCATAGTTCCTCTCCGCCGGGGACAATCGTCGAGAGAAGAAGGCACAGGGATGGAGCTTTTGATCTGATGCAGCCCGCTGAGACAGGACGGCTCCCACGCCAACATCAGAGGCATCAACCTCTACGACAAACTGGCGGTCTGGGTCAGGAATCTGAAGGATGGGCGCCGATGTGAAACGCGCCTTGAGGGTCTGGAAGGCCTCATCAGCCGCAGGGGTCCAGTGGAAAGGCACCTTGATGGATGTGAGAGCTGTGAGAGGGGCAGCGACAGTGCTGTCGTTGCGGATGAATCGACGGTAAAAGTTGGCAAACCCCAGGAAACGTTGCAGGTGCTTGCGGGAGTCAGGGATGGGCCAGGACGTGACTGCCGAAACTTTAGACGGGTCCATCTGCAGGCTGTTTGGAGCCACAATGTAGCCCAAGAAGGAGACAGATGAGGCGTGAACTCACACTTCTCGCCTTGACGAAGAGGGAATTCTCGAGGAGGCGCTTGAGAACTGCCTGAACATGACTGACGTGCTCCTCCGGGGTCTTGGAGAAGATCAGGATGTCATCCAAGTACACAAACACAAAGCGGTTGAGCATGTCTCGGAGCACGTCATTAACCAGGGCTTGGAAGACAGCAGGGGCATTGGTGAGGCCAAAGGGCATCACCAGGTATTCGTAAGTGACCGGAGGGGGTGTTGAAGGCAGTCTTCCACTCATCACCCTCCCGGATGCGGACCAGATGGTAGGCGTTGCGAAGATCTAACTTGGTGAAGATGGTGGCCCCCTGGAGAGCTCAAAGGCTGAGGAGATGAGAGGGAGTGGGTAGCGATTCTTGATGGTGATGTCGTTGAGGCCCCGATAATCGATGCATGGCCTCAGTGTCTTGTCTTTCTTTTCAACAAAGAAGAAACCTGCCCCCGCCGGAGAAGAGGAGGGCCGGATGATTCCTGCTGCTAGAGAGTCATTGATGTAGGCTTCCATAGCCTCTCTTTCTGGCCAGACAAAGAGTAGAGACGGCCCTTGGGTGGAGTGGTGCCGGGCTGCAGGTCAATGGCACAGTCATACGGGCGATGAGGGGGCAGGGATGTGGCCTTGGCTTTGCTGAACACCTCTCGAAAGTCATGGTATTCAGGGGGAACCCCGGACAAGGTAGGCAGGGCGCTGGAACAGACTGAATGCTGGGGAACGCCGGCGTGTCTCAGGCAGATCTGGTGGCAGGAAGGGCTCCACCCCAGGATGGTCCCCGCAGCCCAGTCAATGTGGGGATTATGACGGATGAGCCAGGGGTACCCCAGAATCAGAGGGATGCAAGGGGAGGACAGGATGTGGAATTGGACAGTCTCATGGTGGTTACCTGAGAGTAACATGGGTACAGGGATGGTCTGATGAGAAACAGTTCCCAGGAGGTGTCCATCGAGGGCCCTGGCAGGGACCAGATGAGGCAGGGGAATGCGCTCTATCCCCAACTGCAGTGCTAGATCTTCATCGATGATGTTGGCATCGGCCCAGAGTCGATGAATGTAGCTAAGACATGGGAACCGTCAGGGAGGAGGAGCCTGGCGTGGAACACAGGTCTTTGATTGGGGAAGGCTTGGGAAGAAGTTTGGCTCAACAGTATTTCCCCACCTACTGATGAGCCCTGGCTTTTGCTGGACAGCGGGAGACGAAATGGCCGGCCTGACCACAATATAGACAGAGATTAGCCTGTCGACGTCGCTCCTTTTCCTTCGGGGAGAGACTGGTGCGACCCAGTTGCATTGGCTCAGATCCCTCCGCCCGGGACCCGCAAAGGAGGCAGCACTGGGATCTGAGGCGATCTCCTGAAGTCGTGCGAGAGGGTTTCCACCGGCCGTTCCCCGTCTCCTCTCCCGCGTCGGGCCTGGATACGGAGGTCCACTCGGATGGCCAGCTCGATCACCCCGTCAAGAGTTGATGGGAGGTCGTGAGACACTAATTCATCTTTGATGTAGTCGGCCAGACTGTGGAGGAAGAAGTCACGGAGGGCCGACTCATTCCAGCTGCTCTGGCGGGCACGGGTGCGGAAGTCAATGGAGAAGTCAGCCACTGTCTGATTCCCCTGTCGAAGACTAAGCAGGTCATGAGCTGCGCCCGACCAGAAACTCCCATTCCAAAAACCTTGCGTAGCTCCTCTGAGAATGCCTGGAAGGAGGCACAAGCTGGAGTCTGCCTCTCCCACTCCGCCGTTCCCCAGAGACGGGCGCGGCCCGTGAGGTGGTTGATGGTGAAGGCCACTTTGGCTGCCTCAGTGGAGAACGTGAGGGGCTGGAGAGCAAACAGAATGGAGCAGTTCGTGATGAACGGGTTGCAGCCGTCAGGATCCCCAGCGTAACGCTCGGGTGCGCCGACCCGAGGTTCGGTGATGGCTCCGGCAGGAGGCGGTGGTGGTGGGGGTGCAGGAGGCCTCGCCGTATCAACTGCCTGAGCAAGGGTGGATGACAGCTGCTGGATCTGGGTGAGGGCAGCCGCCATCATGCTTTCATGCCGCTGAAGAACGTCCTCTATTCTCTCCAAGCGGTTCTGTGGAGACGGAGAGCGCGCTGGGTCCATGACTGGCCAGATTGTACTGTAACGGGTGGTGTATGGACCCAATTGCAGCACAAAAGACCGAGAACCAATGGAGAGAGTTCAAAGGTTTACTGACAAACAGTTCAAAAACACAGTGGCTGACGGCTAGTTCAAAACAGGCAGAGGTCTGGGACCGGAGAGACGTCAGCTCAGGCAAACAATCCGATGAGGAGCAGGCAGTAGGAACGATAACCAGGCGATCAGTCCAACACAGGCAAACAGGAATCAGGAGGACAGAGGCTGAAATCTTGGTCAGGGACAGAAGGCTGAGACGATTACCAGGAGGCAGACGAAGCAGGGGAATCAGGGACAGGTGAGGTCGGTACCGGGAAGTCAGGCAGGAGAACGCTGGAGAGTCTTGCATGGCAAAGAACAATCTGGCAGTGAGTGTGGAGGAGAGAGGAGCTTTTCACCAGGCTTGATTGCTGAAGAGCTGCAGCTGAGTGAACAGGTGACTGGAGTGACTGACGAGGTGGGTGTGGCTGGCAGATAGGGTGAGCAGGACTGGTGAGTGGAAACTACTGGAGGCAGGTATGTATGGAGGATGAATCATGACAGTTTCAACTGCAGGAGTTTAGGGTTATTTTATAGAATAGAACAGAATAGAAATAGAATAGAAAATACTTTACTGATCCCAAAGGGAAATTCATTTGTCTAATAGCTCATCTTCCATTTGCATAATAATTAAAGAGTCTGATGGCTGTGGGTATAAAAGATCTTCGGTATCTTTATGTCCTGCACTGAAGAGATAGGAGCTGTCCACCACTGCTACTTCTTTGATCCATCAAGGTGTTATGAAGAGGATGATCTGTGTTGTTCAGTATGGCTTCCATCATCCTCATTGTGTATCTCTCCACCACGTCCTCCAGAGAGTCCATCTTTACTCCAATGACAGAACCAGCCTTCTTTACAAGCTTATCCAGCCTCTTTGCCTGCTTTTTTCTGAAACTTTCTCCCCAGCAGACTGCAGCATAAAATAAAGCACTTACCACCACAGACTGATAAAACATCTGCAGCATCTTATTACAGATGTTTAGAGATCTGAGCTTTCTTAGAAAAAGAAGCGGCTCTGCCCTTTTTTGTAGAGTGCATCTGTGTTAACAGACCAGTCCAACTTGTTATCAAGGTGAACACCTAGATATTTATAGGTTGTCACCACCTCAATGTCCATTCCACAAGTGGTCACTGGCTGAAGAGAGGCTTGGACCTACGGAAATCCATGATCATTTCCTTTGTCTTTGAGGTGTTCAGCATGAGGCAGTTTTTGTGACTCCAGTCACTGAAGGCTTTTATCAAATCCCTATATTCAGATTCCTGTCCATTTCTGATACATGCCACAATAGCAGTGTCATCTGAGTATTTCTGGATGTGGCAGGACTCAGAGTTGTATTTAAATCTGCTGTATACAATGTGAACAGGAATGGAGCAAGAACAGTCCCCTTGGAACCCCCGTGCTGCTCATTAATGTCCCAGAAAAACAGTTCCCCAACCTGACAAACTGTGGCCTTTCTGTCAGGTAATCTGTGATCCAGGAGACAAAGGAAGAATCCACTCCCATCTCTTTGAGCTTGTTTTTGAGTACGTTGGGTTGGATGGTATTAAATGCACTTGAAAAATCAAAAAACATGATTCTTACATAAGTGCCAGATTCCTCCAGATGAGAGAGGGCACGGTGGAGCATGTAGAGGACTGCATCATTCACTCCAATGTGTTCTTTGTATGCAAAGTGCAGGGGATCTAGTTTGTCTTAGACCTCAAGCCTCAGTAGACGTAGAATCAGCCGCTCCAAGGTCTTCATGATGTGTGAAGTCAGGGCCACTGGTCTGTAGTCATTTATTTCAGCCAGACATTTTCTTTTTGGTACCGGCACTATACAGGATGTTTTCCACAGAGCCGGCACCTGCCCCAGCTGTAGACTCAGGTTGAAGATCCTGTGGAGAGGTTGACACAGTTGGGCAGAACAGTCTTTAAGCAGCCTTGGACACACACCATCTGGGCCAGCTGCCTTCCCAGAGCAAAGTCTCTCGAGTTCCAGCCTCAGCCCTGTCTCTGTGACAGACAAGGTGGAGGAACATGTGTGAGAAGGGGAGTAGCTGCAGCAGTGGAGATGTACTCAGGTTAAGGAGGAGGCGGAAGAGGAGGAGGAGACATGGTGGAGAAACAGACTTGCGGAGGAGAGGAAGGAGCCATCATGGAATAGGAATAGGAATAGGAATTACTTTATTCATCCCAAATTCATTTGTCTGTCAGCTCATCAACCATTTGCAGAAGAATGAAGAAGCCTGATGACTGAAGGTACAAAGGATCTTCTATATTTCTCCGTCCTGCAGTGAGAGAGAGAGGAGCCGTCCACCATCGTTCTTTTCTTGGTCCACCAAGGTGTTATGAAGAGGATGATCTGAGTTGTTCAGAGTGGCCTCCACCAGCGTGTATCTCTCACCCAGCCTCAGTGAGTCCATCAGGGAGACCTGACTGAAGTCAAGTGCCTCAGGATGTTTAGTCTGTATCATAGCAACGACTTCATGGAGACCTTCACATGGAACTTCACCACCAACGGCTACTGTTGGTGGGATGTACACAAGTATTGTTTTGATTTGAAAAAATGTCTACTTCCTGAGTCTTCATCTATATCTCCAGCTCCTCATCACTGCTCTGCACTACCAGCACAGCAACCAAAAAGCAGCTCCTCATCCAGCTGGAACAGGGTGGCATCCTCCAGACTTGCTCCATTTTCAATGACAGAAGCTCCTCTCCTGAAGAATCTCCTCTCCCCACAGAAGTATCCATCAGTAGTTGACAAAATACGAGAAAAACATACAAAAACACACAAAATAAAGCAAAGGTTGAGTAAAAACTCAAGCTACCAGACTTTGCTGCTCTCAGCTGAAGTGTATGTTCTGGAACTGGAGATGTCCACATATTGGGGGGGGGGGGGGGGGGGGGGGGGGGGGGGGAAGGAGTGGAATCGATGTGACCTCAGTGTTGAATCTGTTAGAACTGATAGAGTTCATCAGCTCTTTCCACATCACCCACTATTGGCTGTCTTTTCTTTTTATTGAAGCCAGAGATGGTGTTGATGTAAATTCTTCTCTATCTTCTTTTTCAACTTTGCCATCTTCAATCTCTTCCTCAACTCATGTTGCACCTGTTTGAGCCGTTGTTTGTCACCTTCTCTAAAAGCTTCCTTTTTTTGGCTGAGGATTGCCTTTATGTCACTTGTGATCCAGGGATTGTTATTGGGGAAACAGTGTATAGTCTTTGTAGGTATGACTGTGTCTCTACAGAAGTTGATGTACTCTGTAAAACAGTCAACCTGTCTGTCAATGTCCATACTGTTCTTATCTGTTTCCAGCAGCACATCCCAATCTGTGCATTCAAAGCAGTCCCTTAGAGCCTCTCTAGCCTCAGGTGTCCATTTCCTTACTGTGAGTGTAGTTGAAGGTTCCCTCTGCACACAGGGTTTGTAACAGGTCTGCAGAAAAACTAAGTTGTGATCTGACCTGCCCAGTGGTGGTAAGGCAGTAGTGCTATAAGCTTCTTTGACATTGGCATACAGCAGATCAAGGGTTTTGTTTTCTCTGGTAGCACAATTAACAAACTGTGTAAATCCAGTCAGGTGGGAGGAGAGGGAAACATGGTTGAAGTCTCCTGATATTATTGTAAGTGCTTCAGGATGTTTAGTCTGTATCCTAGAAACCATATCATGTAGTATCTCACATGGAACTTCAGCAGTTGCCTTTGGAGGGATGTACACAAGTATTGTTATGATATGACTGAATTCTCTTGGTACATAGTATGGTCGCATTCCAACAGCCAATAGTTCAATGTCTGGACAACACATCTTCTCCTTGACAGTAATATGTTCAGGATTACACCATCTCTGGTTCACAAATAAGGCCAGTCCTCCTTTTTTCTTGCCACTAGCCTTAGCATCTCTGTCTGATCTTATGAGAGTGAAACCAGGTATATCCACAATGGAATCTGAGATTTTTTGATTCAACCAGGTTTCAGTAAAACACATCAGCCTGCACTCACGGTACACTTTCTGAGTCTTCACCAATACCTCCAGCTCATCACTTTTGTGGGAAGAGAGTTAACGTTTCCCATGATGACAGATGGTAGAACAGGCTTGTATCTCCATTTCCTGGCTTCAACTTTGCACCAGCATGACAGCCACGAAAACACCTCCTTATCTCAGCTGAAACAGGGTGATACACTCCAGATTTGTTCCATTTCAGGGACAAACTCTTCTCTTGAAAAAACTATTCTTCCAACAGAAGAATCCATCAGTAGTTGACAAAAATAACAAAAATAAAACAAAGGTTGAGTAAAAAAAACTCAGAGCTACCAGACTTTGCTGCTACCAGTTGAAGCGCATGTTCTAGATCAATGAAAAAATGAAAAAAAAAAAAAAGGGCCCAGGCCATTGGTGCATGTCTCCATAGCAGAAACTGCCCCTGAAGGACAATCTCACAATCTCCTGGAACTTTTGCGATGGCTAAATGAGTTTCAGCCTCAGAGTAGGGACTCCGAGTGACCCCAAAAAACTCCTGGATGGGGCACGAGGTTTATTCGGTGCTGATTGGGAATACTCAGAGTGGGATGTGATGCCAAGAGAAAGAAGTGGCATTTTCAAAACTCAGCAGAAGAGGAGCATTAGTAGAAATTGTCTACACCACCAGAAAAAACAACAACAAGAGCTGTAAAATATATGTATGATGTACAGGTGCATAGAATTAAGCAATGATTGAAACTGTGGCACACTGATTATGTCATCTCAAGAGTCCTGCAGGTCCTGCTCTGCAGTACAGGCACGGCAGCACAGAGGGTGGAGTGAGAGAATGTTCCTGTAAAGTTCCTGCCTCTTAAATCCTTGGTGGAAACAGGACTGTGGACACAGCTGCAGTGTCTCTGGTTTAACAACACCATGCTGGGAGATGATAGGTGTGTTTACAGTGTGAAAGTGCGTTTACTGACATCTACTGCAGTCATTTGACCCAAGAGTGAATCCCCTTCCTTAACAATTAAAGCCCAATGTTAGCAGACCAGTGGCAAGGCAAGGCAAGGCAAGGCAATTTTATTTGTATAGCCCGTTTTTACAAACAGTTTGTCTCAAAGGGCTTTACACAGCATTATGACAACATCCTCTGCCCTTAGACCCTCACATCGACTGAGTAAAAACTCCCAAGAAAAAACTGGAGAAACCTCAGGGTGAGCAACAGAGGAGGGATTCTCACCCAGGACGGGCAGACGTGCAATAGATGTTGTATACAGACAAGACGTGTACAACATGGAATATGGAAAACATGGAAATGGAATCAGTCGGTTAATGAAAATGATGAAGGCAGCTCCTGGTGGGCAGGGAGGGAAGGCCAGCTTAATGGGACTACTGGATGGCAGACTAGGTCGTGAGCAGGGAGTGCAGACTGTTTTAACAGCAGGAGAAAGGAGGTGATGGAGGAGATGGAGGAATCATTTGGTTGGTGCAGGGGGATGGAGCTCTGAAGAGATCTGTGGAAATACAGAGAGAGTGCAGTGTGTGAGAGGGCAATGGGGCAGAGCTCTCTAGTTTAAATGAGGATCTGGTTTGGTTTTGGAGAAGGTTTATCTGAAATCTGCTTTTTATTAGATCTCCATTATCATTGTTTCATTACTAGCCCTTCATCTTTTTAAATGTTCTTCTCCCACCACACTTTTACTACTCCAAGTGGCACTTGGGTTATTGCTGTTGTTCACTGCCAACTTGGGGAGCATATCTATCACCTGCAGTCGGAGCTCTGAAGAAAAGATGAGCTGCTTGATGGCTTTGTCTCTGAAGCTGCTGCCCAGCACATATTGAGTTCATCTTCCACTCATGCTGTCCCAGCTGACCATCAGGCACCTGCCCGATGGTCTCTTTGGGGCTTCAAACCCTCCTCTACTTGGCCTTGATGCACATTGGCACACAGCACTGACCTTCCTTCACCTGGGGGGTTTAGGTAAGGAGAAACAGTGAAAATGTGGCCTTTAAATAAGAGTCAATAGTTGGAAATGTTGGAATGCAAATAGAAAACTTTACATTAGAACAGTAGTCTGCATTTGTGTGGACACAGAATGAACCAGGGCAGGAAGTAAACAGCCAGGCCATGATGCCATAAGAAAAAAATGTACTGTCACTGGTGTTTCCACAGTGTGTTCTCTCCCCTGCCTTTGGTCTCCAACGTCCTATGTACTCTTGCTCTGTTTGCACAATAGACACCTAGATTCCCTGAACCTGCTCCCCCTCTCCATTCATCACTGTTTCTTTCCCTAATGAACTTGCTTGCTTCATGATTGCAGATGTGTTTTGTGTTTTGCACATCAGTTCTGACTAAAATGTAATAATGACACTTCAGCTCTCATTACCCATACATCATGTAAAGCTTGGAGACTCCTCCACACGGTGTCGTTCAGTGTTGCAGAGTGGAGGTTACTGTTCTGTATGAATCGAGAAAATTAGAAAGGAGGATGATGGGGAAGGAAGACAAGAGCACGGGGGAAGGAGAGTAGGTGAGAGAGAGCTGCTCTCCCACTGGAGCTGTTAACAAGACAACAACAGAAGCAATTATAGAGAAATCACACACTTACATTCCAGCCTGGCTGTGCAGCAGGAGCCTGGTGGGGGTGGGAATGGGAGGTGGTCTAACTTTGTCTTCTGCTTTGGGCCCATCTCTTGCTCATGAATGATTCATCAATCCTCCCTGATCATTTCCATTTGGATTCATCTCTCAGCCAAAAATACCCTCATGTTATTGGACTTGATTGTACAGAGTCACGCTGAGGTGCTGTAGTAATGTTTCAGAGATATTTGGAGACTCTGTGGATCAATCTTCTCTTCAAGCAGGCGTCAGTGTGGCGCCACAGACGCAGACTGGAGCTCCATCAGATTAAATGAAGCATCAGGCCTCACTGGATCCCTTTGACGTTATTAATTACCTGCTTACTAATGTAATCACTAGTGAGGGATTCAATTAATCCAACGGAGCATAATCTCATTACTTACAGACACTATTAGGGCTATGATAGCAAATATAGCCACAGGTCAGTGTATGGGTCTGAGCATAATGCATCACTCTGACTGAACATGTCTCAGAGACGAGTCCAGCCCTGATTTCAGTCTAGCTCCAGAACCAGTGCTTTGTGTAAGGGAGTGATTCCACCTATACCCACATGGTACTGCCCCACCCTACAGATCGGATCCAGATCCTCTGAAGTACTTTGACAAACTGTTCGTAAAAATGGGCTACACAAATGAACTTGCCTTGCCTTTGACAGTCGCCCTTGGAAAAAGTGCCACAGCACTTGGTTCTGTGACCTGCTCTTGGTTTGGTCCCTGCCCTGGGACCAGTTTGACTTGGCAGGCCAAAAAAGAAGAGAAGGTATTCACTCCACAGGTATCAGACCACTACAATACAAGAATTTAGAACTGCGATGAGTACTTACTTATAATATGATTGGATATAAACTGGAGGAAAAGCTGGAGGATCTGAATTAAGTTAATAGCAGGTGTTATTAATAGATCTATAACTCGACCAGCAGTAGAAATTAACTGAGATCAGTAGTTCCCATATCTTTTGAAAGTGTATTAAAGGTCCACTTACAGACTTTCCTTTATTGCTAAAAGCTACAAATCATAATGAATAAAAGAAAGAAAACCTAAGCATAGAAAGTTGGGATGTTGTAGAGGTGACAGTGGTTGAAGTTTGAGTTCACTTTGTTACTGTTTCTGTGTTAAACCAGACCAGAGTCTTGAAGCTGAACTAGAATCTGTGTCTGAGCAGAAACATTTTACTGAAGCTGGAGTGACTATGTTCACATGCAGTCAATAACCCTTTCATAACCGGAATATTAGCAATAACCCAGTTGTGCATGGCCATGTAAACACCAATAACCCTTTTGAATTTTCGGAATGACCAGAATTATTCCTTTTCTTGCCTGAATATTTGGTCATGTATACACATATTGGGATATCCCCATCGAAAGGAACATTAATTTTTGTTCTGCACATGTTCTATTCGCAAGTAATGTTGGTCTTTTGAGTACAGAAACTACTTGTTGTAAACATGGCGAAACGCAAGCTAACACCACACTTTTGGGGCGAGGAGGAAACAAATCACCTCATAACTGTGGTGAAAGACATGAACATCATGTCTTTTGTAGATGGTAGAAAATACCGGATAGCGAGATGTACAAGCACCAAAGCAAACAAAGGCAACTGCTACTGACCCCAGGCTGTTCATAATCCGCCATGCTGCTGCCGCTGTTGTTGTGTTGTTTGGCTGGCTGGTTAACGGCGAAAATTCAATAGGTACTCCCCTCTCTCTCTCTCTCTCTCTTTTCACCTCCTCCTCATCTCCTCATCAGACCAAAAAGGCCCTTTGGCCTTTTTTTTTTTTTTTTTTTTTTGACAAATAACTTTTTCTATATTTCAACATACACTTGTGAATTGTTCACTCTGACATGTTGTCACTGCTAAACTAGTCTAATTTAATTCATACTTTCATTCATTTTCTTCTTCTTTGGTGGTAAACACACAACCAGTGTTTGGGTTCATTATTGCCACCCCATGGATGTGTTTTTCTGGCACCATTGCAATGCATTGTGGGTGATATACAGCTATGAAGTGATCACTGATGGCAATTCGATCCCTCAGCCCTCCAAGGGTCGATCTCACCAAGTTCACTTCATCTTTTCGGAGAATTGGAACAACACTTATGATGGTGGTAGGGATTCCCCCGAGGGCAAGTGCTGAGAGCAAGTGAGCGAGGGCAACTCAACCCGCTTTTGGAACGCAACCTGGGAAACCCTGGGTTGACTTAACGAGCCACTGTTGTGTGACTGTTTAGCCTGATCGCGATTGTTCAGTTAAGTGAAGCCGGATAACTGGAAGACACCCTGGGTCTGTTGAACCTGCTTCGCAGTACAGGGCCCAGATATCTTTATTTTACTCACTTGTTTACTTGTTCTACTTTTTCTAATGAGGCTTTATTGATCACATTAATTGTTATTAATTCCATTTTCCACCTAAAATCAATGATGAGAAATGAAGTGATCACATGTTCAGATAGCTTAGTTTGAAATGTTGAGGAGCAGCTATACAAAGAAGCAGTATACAAAGCACAGGCATACAATTAATTACAAAGAGGGACAGAGTTTTTGGTGATATGTTATAAGCAGAAAAATAATAACTGAAATATCGTTAAAATCTAGAGTGAAGGTGTTACATATGTAACATACTAATTACATATATCCATATCCATACACATATCCATAGTTATGAAGCAAGGAAATTGTGACAACATCAAATTTATGGAATATACCATGGTTTGGAGGATAAAGGATGATGCTGTGCAGTGATCACACAGGAGATGGATCTGAAATTAATCTGGTTGATTTATTGATCAACCCCCGAACAGAAGTTTCTCCTCTGTATCTTCATGTCGACCTCAGTGAACTGACTTCATCTTCACTCTAAATGTGTCACTCTGACTCTGGAGCCAAAACTCTGTCTGTCTGCATGTTGGAATGTAAATGACCCCCCCCCCAATCCCTCACTGCTCTGTGGATCAAAGTGTCTCAGTGCTGCATACAAACACATGCTCACTCTGGTTCAGCAGCCCCAGACTGTCATGAAGGTAGATTTCAGTGAGTTGGAAGTAGGTTCAGATTTTTGTGGTTAAGAAACAGGCTGAGGACGATGAAAAGAAGAGCTCTGAATAAAACATCACATGTACTGGGGTAGTTTTTCTTACATTAAGGAGATTTCTTCTGCCATGAGAGCCAAGCAAGGACAGAGGCGCGCTCCAGTTTCTGTTCTTTTAAAGATTAAAAAATACATTTCTACTTTAAAATGCTGTTTAAACATTGATAATAAGCATCCTGAGGAAATCAATGGCTGAGTGATATTAACCTAATTCTATCTAGCAGAAACTCTCTTTGGGAAACTCCATCTGTTCTCCAGCTCTCAGACACAAGTAAAACTGCAGGCTGCATGTTCTCCAGACTGCTGTTTGAAGTGAGAGGCTGAAGTCAAAGCTGCCCTCCTTCTCTGCGTGAAGCTGCAGCAATAATCCAGCCTGATACAGAGCCAGGATCAGCAGGTCCAGACCAGCTGACCTGTGAGCACTGGTCTGACCTGCTGCACGCCAGCTGTCTTTGTTTCTATATAAACATCTGTTTCTGTTGTCTGTTACATGTTGTTGAGAAGAAACATCTTAAATGGGTCACGACAGCATTTTATTCTCAAGTCTGACAAGAGGATGTAAATTTCAGTTATTTTGTTTGGGCTCTTTAAAAATTCACCATGATGTTATGTCAAACCAGACTTGAGAACCTACATCCATTCATTCATTGTCTTCAACTTATCTGGAGTCCGGTTAATGTTGCATTAGGCTCCAGATATCTCTCTCCTATAGCTCCTCCTAGGGAGTCCCAAGGAGTTCCCAGTCCAGATGGGATCTACAGTCAGTTCTCCAGTGAGTTCTGGGTTTGCCCCAGGTTCTTCTCCTAGTTGGACATGTCTGGAAGACCTCGTCCTTATCTGATGCCTGAACCACCTCTTTTCAACATGAAGGAGCAGCAGCTCTACTCTGAGCTCCCTCTGGATGTCCAGGCTCCTCACTCTATTTCTAAAGCTGAGCCTTATAGGTGACTCACCCCCACTGCCTGTAACATGTGGTGGGCTTTAAACAAAGTGCCTGTCAAATCAGTGTTGGGATTCTACATACAAAGGGAGTGGAGGGGGGAAACACAATTACACAATGAGTGAATTTACACAGGCTCTAACACAATTTCTTTAAGCAGAGAAAATACACAGCGTTGAGGAGGACTGTCCAACTGCACAAGTATGATCTCTCTGTTTGACAGGTACCCCACCGTTTTAAACAGATTGGCTCTCACCCACCCAATCCTCAGCCTCCCCTCACGGATGCGGACCAATAGGACCTGTAAGATAACTAGAGGATAGAGCTCTAGAGCTCCCAGCAAATTGGAGAGACACACAACAACACAATACCACAATACATCTCTACAAAATAACAAAAGGCTGGGGCCATAACATCCCCTCCCCAAAGACCAAACATTTTCCCCCAAAATGTTTGAACATCAGGAACAGGAGAAACATGAGAGAGAGAGAGCGTCGGCCAACACATCATCTTTTCCTTTCTTATGAAAGATTGTGAGATTAAAATCTTGCCTGTGGTTGGCATTTCTCATCTGCGTGTACATGACGGGCAATGAACTGGAACCAACATAGAGCTCAAAATGCTGTAGTGCTCGCAAAGAAAGAAAGAAAGAGGCTCCTACTCAATGATACTGTGTTTTACCTGATGTTTACCTAATCTCCTTGAAAAATAACAAAATGGGTAATCAACACCTTGAGCATCCACCTCCAGCTTGAAGGCATGTGCAAAGTCAGGAGCCAGCAGGCGAGCTGCAGAGAAGAGCTTTGGCAGAGTCAAAGGCACTTTGACATTCAAGGGACCAGGAAAATGACTGTGAGACACTAGTCAAACTGTTGAGAGGAGCAACAACATCAGCAAAGTTACGGCAGAAAATTTAATCAGTTGATCAAAGAGCAAAAGTAGCGAGTAATGAGAGCATCAATAGAAATGTAATGGAGTACTACAACTTTTAGCTTTCAAATGTAGTGCAGTGAAAGTAATAAGTATCCACCAAAATTATACTTAGATACATATACTGAGAAAATGTACTTAACTACAGTACTCAAGTAAATTTACTCTGTTACTGCCCACCACTGGCTGGCTGACATAATTCAATACAGTGAGTACCTGAAGGGAGTGAAGGACAAGACATGTCAAAGCTTTCTATCACTGGATGCCTGAAGTGAACTAGCAAATAGAGAACTCAGCGATCACTTACAGCCTGGCCAGTGCTTTAAGTGGAAAAAAATGAGTGCCAGTACTCCTCTTATTCAACTGTGGAAAGGTAAATTGGGTGGTAGGCAGTTGGTACCAGCAGATCATTAAGTGATTCAAATACTAGAACATGATGCTGATTTTGAACTTTCCACAATGACTTTTAACAAGTATTTTCTTATTAAAATCTGTCTATGAATAATCTATGAATATAAATTAATCTGTGTTTGTCAATTGAAGTTTACCCACTTAATAGAAGGTGTCTCTGTAAGCCACTCATTCTGTGAGCAAAAATACATCAGAGGTTGTAGCCAATTCAGTGGCCTGTCCAGGGACCATGGTCCCTGGCACAGAGTAGTGGTTACTGCCACTAGGGGCACTATAGACACTGGTCGTGACCAGCTAGTCTTTGCACGGACCAGTGCCAACTACCACAAGTTGCGCGAACTTCTGGTCCTGACCAGCTCCTCAGTGATCGGTCCTGTGGTCCTTGTGGTCCTTGTGGTCCTTGTAGTCTGGATCAGTTAGTGAGTGGACTGTGAAGTGGCTTTTGCAATATTAATACATCTTCTCCCTTTTCTGGTCGTGGTGACAGCACTGTTAGATGAATAAATGTCAGAGATCACTGTCTCTTGTCGTGCAGACATGGACATGCAGAGAGCTGGTCACGACTGCTGAGGAGCTCGTCGTGACCAGTGTCTCTAGCGCCCCTAGTGGCAGTAACCACTGGGCCGTGCCAGGGACCATGGCCCTGGACAGACCACTGAATCGGCTACAACCTCCTCTCCAAAAATACCTTACTTGCTCCTTTGACCAGCAGTCTGGCCATTCTTGTCCTGTGAGGGGGTTATTGTTGACATGGATGACAACAGGTGTTGCTGAATCAGAAGCCACCTGGCTACTAGCAGATGCACTACTGCTAGCTTGCTGCTCTTCACTTGCATTTTCTGCCTCTGCAATATTAACACTAATATTTGACCATCTTGTGTCATCTTCACTGTCACCATACAATTCTGTTCTGGTCCAGGTTCTCTTTGTGCCATCTTGGAGCCATGCTAACATTTGTGACTAGGTCTACTCACCATCTCAAAATCAAAGCAAATCAAGCATGAAATCAAACATAACTTTTGGTTGCAACTTGCGTTGATGTGACATTCAACTTCTGTAAGATCTCTTCTTCTTCTTCTTCTTCTTCTTCTTCTTCACGTCCTTTTCAGCAGACTCGACTCTGCGAGACCTCCTTGTGAGACTTGTGCCATGTACTAGTGCACACTGGGTAATGTAGAATAGCCATAGGAGTATAACCATCACAAATCGTTAAGAGAGAAAGTGAAGCGGACAGGGTACTATGAGCTCATGAGAAGTCCCAGTACACCGTAAAATGTCCTGGTACACTAGGGGCTATAATCTAGTGCCGGTACTCAGGTGGGTACCGGCCTGCACTGAACCTGACCAAACAAACCCCACTGATGCTCCAAGCTCCTTGATGTTAAGTTTGTGAACTCTTCTTCTTCTATAAAGGTGAACCACAGTTAGTCCCCACAGCTGCAAAGGAAAAACACTCAGGTGAGGTGTTCTATTGATGTTTGCTCTATAAGTTTCACCTTTAGATTACTGCTGAAAGATACAAAGACAGCCTAAATAACATCAGTTATAAAGGCAACAGTTTGGGCAGCCCAAAGAAAAAATATATCTTTTAAGCCAACTTTTAAAATGACACTGCTCAGTTGCAATGCTCCAGAAGACCCTCTTAAAAAAAATAAAAAAAAATAAAAAAGTAAGAGTTGCCATCCTTTTCAATAAATCAGTCTACTTATCCATGGGAAAATACTTGACGACAGTGGTAGATATGTGATGGTACAAGGATCTATCTGAACTATTAAAACAGCTATGTTTAATTCATATGCTCCAAATGAAGATTGCCCACATTTCCTGAAGAATAAAGCATCAGATGGAGGAGATGATTTGGCAGTGATTTGAACTGTGACCATGGATAGACTCCAGAAGATATCAGCCCTTTGTCTGAGAAAATCTATAATTCTTTGGCCAAGTTGCGCAAACCAGGCTTGGCAGATACTTGGCACCACTGCATCCCAGAGAAAAGGATTTTGTGACAGCACAGCGACAGCAGATCTCACAAATGCAGTTACATACATTTTACAGATGTATACAAGACTAGTAAATGTAAAATGAGTGAACCAGAATATTCCCTAATCATATTTTAGATAAAAATTAAACAGATTAACAGTTTAGATTTTGAAAGCTAAATATCACACTGAAAGAAATATGGAATGGTTTAATGGACCACCAGACCTGAACTTATAACGACAGCCTCACAATCTGTTCTTTGAGAGGAGGCCAAGGGAGGGATGAGAGTAAAAAAATGATTCAAGAGTTAAACTATAAGAAAAAGAAATTAGAGATTCCTCAAAGGAAAATAGTCAGAAGCCAGATGACATTAGTGATAGGCATTTTATCTGATGCACAATCATTGCGTCGATGCAAGGGTCTATGATAGATTGCATCGGATGGAGTGGTGTGCATCGGATAGAAACTGGGCTGGAACCACGATGCATCGCCTTGTAAAAGCTTTGCATCAGTAAAATCCGAATTCTTATTGTTATATATTTTTTTAATTATTATTTTTAGTCAATTCACTTTCATCATTATCTCTCAGACATTAAATTCTCACGAGTGAACTGTTGCGGATGCAGAGCGACAAACACACTCTGATTCACCTACTCACCACCAGGTGTAGGCGTCACTAGTCACTGAATATCAACATCCAGGCAAGGATGCCAACCACCGTTAAAAATAAAGAAGAAGAAGAAGAATAACATCCAGGCAACAGCAGGAGATCTTCCACTGCTTGCAGCTTTGGCAAAGCACTACCTGCCTATTCCAGCAACGAGTGTAGCGTCTGAGCGAGTATTTAGCACAGCAGGTGAGATAGTCACAGCCCAGTGCAGTTTACTTGCCCCTGAGCATGTGGATCAGTTGGTATTTATGAAGAAAATCCTTAAAAAAAGACATTTGTCTTAAGTTTTCTGTTAGGATAATGGCGAGGCTGGTGTTGTGTATGTAGGCCTAATCTGTAGTTCTTTAGTTAGGACAAACCTGTTTGTGACAGGAAAGGCTGTTTTATGTTAAACAAATAATCCACTGGCTCCACTGCTGGGGCAGCCTATCAAAAGTGCTCCTGACTGTTTAGTCTAAATTGTTAATGACAAGTCCTGACTCCTGACAGCTTTGTAGGCTGAGCTCCACTACTGTTAGGCCTATGTGCCTGTTTGTGAAATAGACCTACTTTTTTATGTTCACAAACACACCTCCTCACTGCCTAAGTACTTTAAGTGATCTGTCTTCATTTGTTATAAGCCTCTTAATGATGAGCAGTATGGCACTGCTTATGTTCTTGAAGGAACAATAAAGTTGAGTTGAATTTGCACAGATTTGCATTGTTATTGAATTGGGATTGTGTCGTGATTGCATCGTTGTTGGAAGATGAATCGTATTGTCCTGAACTGGTAGATGCTTCATGTGAATCGTTAGTGTATCGTACCGTAGCCTACATATCACGATGCATATTGTATCGTCCTGGGGATGGAGGTTTCCATCCCTGGATGACATGTTCAACTATGAAGCCGAGGGATCTCAACAATTTTCTCACAGGAGATAATACAAAAATGCCAGCAGCTACTGGCTTTCCAGCTGCATAAAGAGGAGTGTTATGACCCCGGGAGGTCTAGGGAAAGGGGGAGTAACATGAATGGACGCAGAAGGGTAAAACAACCACAGAAACAAGGATAGGCCCAATAGGTATCGTTTTATTGTCCAATCCAACTCAAACCCGAGGGGGAGGAGCTGCACCTCCGCCTCCAGCTTTTATACTGAGACACAGCGAGGGATCGGTGTCCGATGTGCTCCACCAGTACGTGCAGGAGGGGCGGTACCTGGGGAGACACCATTCACAAAAAACCCACACGTGCACGGCACAACACTTACGGCCGTAACAAGGAGTCAAATAGAATAGAACAAAAGAAAAAAAAAAGCCCAATAATGACCAGACATTAACCCAACCAAAGGATGTTGAAGAGGCATTTTCTGCTTATTACAGAAAGTTATACAAAAGAGAAGATTAGCCTCATGAAATAGAGAAGATTTGATACTTTTTTAATTAATATGTCTAGACTAGACTAGACAGGATTAGCAGCAGACAAGGCCATGTGATAATATCTCCCATTAGAGGAGATGAAATTAAGGAAAATGTTCACAAACTTAAAAATAATACATCTCCAGGGGTAGATGGCTTCCCTTATAAAATATTTGTATATGATTTAACCCAAGTGTTACGCAGGGTCTGTAACTATGCCCTAGCAGAAAGTGATCCTCCTTGATCATAGTCAGTTGAAGCATTATTCGTAAAGATAATACAGACCCCACTCAGTGTACATCTGGGGACCTCATCATTTCTCTGTAAACCTAAAAATTCTGAAATCAGTTATAATGAGTAGAATACATAAATATCAGGAAACCAGAACAAACTTAACAGACAAGGAGCTGACGATGTGAGGAGTGCCCCAGATTTGCAATCAGCCCTGTACCCTTTGACAGGATTGATTTGACCTCCTTGCAAATGACTCTGGGCTGTATGGGCTTCATCAATACTGTTGTTAAATGGATGACAACATTCTCTAAAAATCTGGGGCTGTTTGGTGTCCTTCACCTGCTCCAACTTCCCTGTGGCTTCCTGTGGAATAGAGACCTCCTTACCTGCTCCCTGCATTCTGCATTCTCTTGAAGTTGACCATAAAGAACATTACCTGCCTTACCTGCCTTACCTGCCTGTGGTTGTGCTACATTTGGGTGCATATATACAAGATCTCTGACTCTAACTCACCACCATAGTATTCTGTTATACTATGGTGGTGGAGTGGGGACTGCTGGAGCTGGGACTACTGGGACTGGAATAGCAGGTGTTGGGTGAGAGGAGGGTGATGGGTAGAAAAATGACCTTAACTGCACTGGCAGCAAGGGTCTTGAAGCTTTCTGTTACATCTTGAAACATTTTTTCTTGAATCCTGTGCAGCCAGTGCTTGTTCAAAAGTTCTTCACTGTGCAGGGACAGGGTCCATCTGGTCCAGATTGTTCAGTTACATTTTGATTAAATTTCTGTTTGTTACCCAGAGCAGATTCCCACATTCCAACAGCCAGTTAGTGGAAAAGGAAAGGGGTTATTATCCAAACCACCACAGATTGGAAGAGAGATGTTTCAGGTGTAATGGCAAATTGTGGGAACTGCAGTTGAGCGGTGAAGCAGGTTCTTGACAGAGGCAGGCAGCGCCACTGGAGGCAATCAAGTAACACACACACACACAAGGAGGAGAAGACAGAGGGCTATTGAATTATCTGTGAATCAGTGGATTCACAGACTGATGGTGAAATGATGCTACCTCTATCCTGGTGCATGTAAACACCCTGCTGATTTACATGGGATTCATGAGCCTAACTCATTTCTACTGAACTCACCATGATGAGGTCACATGAGTATTTGCTTTCATGTCTTCCTGTGCAGTTGTAAATAAGCAGCATGGACATGCAGGTTTCTCCTTCTTTTATCCTGGCCCCTCCCCTGGTACAGTCCTTTAATCTGCTGCCGGTGCAGGTCTACGTGTCTGTATATGGGCCCCTGAATGCCAGCTCCTGTCCTGTATCGCCTCAGCGCAACCAGCTGGAGTAGCTCTGGTGGCAGCTGCTCCTGACTGATTGTGCTGCTTGTTAGTCTGTCTTTGATCATTATGCAGAGCTGTGTCACTGTCTTTAGTGTCATCAATTATAATTTGGCTAGTGTCACTTTGATCCTGACAAATATTATCCTGTTGAAGTCACGTGCTGCACATTTTCTGCACACTAGATGCAAGTGTTGTGATGAATAATTTACCTGAGGGTTTTTTTTTTCTCTCGTTTACTTTCAATGCTACAGCTCAGACTGCGCACACTGGAAGTTGAAAGTGAATGACGGAGTGAGTCATAATGGAAAAAGAGCATACATATCATGTGCCGTGGTGGTGGCATCTACATTTGTTCCAACCTCAGAGAGTCAGACCTCGGCCCTGACAGAGAGACTAGAATAATGGACTTCCAGAAATGACCTAGATTTTGTGTAAATACAAGGAAATATTTTTATTGATGTATTTATGTCTACTGGTGGTGGCCAGAGAGAAAACTGGACTTTCTGAAACCTTGTTATAAGAAGCTTTCCAGGCTCTTCCCAAAAGGACAAAGAAATATTGCTTTAATATTTGGAAGTGCTATTTCAAGTACTCTGTAGACTTTGTAGCTCTTTGTCGCCTTGGCTGCTGTAACCTTTGTGTTTGGAATAATCAGATAGCAGATGTCTAAAATCGCAGCACTTGTTGTCTACAGCTTGATGATAATGAGGATGGTCCATTGTTGGGAATCAGAGTGATGAAGTCTTGCAGGAACCCTTGTCCACCCCTGTACTGGATGAAAAATTTAATAAACATGACATTTCAGGCACCTGCCCTTCATCAGATGTCTGATGAAGGGCAGGTGCCTGAAACATCAGGTTTATTACATTTTCAAGGAGCAGCTTCTGGTGTGCGGACTTTTTGCAGATTTTTCATCTCATACTTACTCTTTGGTCCAACACCCAGTATTACATTTTTTGGGATGTGCGTGCTTTTTGTGTGTGTGCGTGCTTTTTTTCGTGAAAACTGGTGAACTATGTTTAACTGTTAGTGTTACACTGCATGACCTGGACTATAGCTAAGCCTGAGCTATCCAAAGCAGAACAGCCATGGGACAGCTGATAGTCACAGAGCAGAGCTCGTGGTGGAAATGTTCAAAGAGAAGAGGAATCTTTAGGAGCACCAGCTGATAACATCCTTTGCAGGAAACCATGTGATAAGAGTGTGAAGTCCAACAAGGTCATTTTCTACTGTCTAATTTGCCTACTACCACAATCAACCACCAACAGAGCTGATGGATGTTATCAGAACCAGGATCAGATTATATCTCACAGGCTGCTAAAATGGTCCCTATCAAAAATATATTAATACAGGCAGTGACAGTAGGTAAAGTAAAGACTGGTTTGCCAGTCTTATTCTATTATGCAAGAGCACTTGCCTTACTTTTATGGATTATGAGAATACTTGTTAAAGATACTCACTAATTTGAATTTTTTTTTTCCAGTTTATATATGCACATGTCAGCACCAACTGATGTTGACCTTCCATCATCCCTCCTCAGCCCACAGCCCACCTGTGACGCTGTCCGTGGTGCTGAAGTAATATAAAATTGTCTCTGAAGCAGATATCAAGGTCTCTCACAACCTCAGCTTCCTGAAGTAATGAAGTAATAGAATAGAATGCCATCATTCATTGTCATTGCATGTCAAAATACAACAAAGTTTGTTCTGCAGCTCCCTCAGAGAACACAATCACTGGACATAAATGTTAGCATCTCCAGTCAAAGACATGCTTCTCCCAAAAGACATGAACACCTCACAAGTATTAACAAGTATCAAAGTATTACAACTTAATGTATTGGCTTCAGAAACTAGTAGTGTTGTATGTGAGGTAGCCTTATTGCACATGTGACTGTATTATTTCACTTGAGCAGAAATATTACAGTGTGACCATTCCACTTGGAGTAGAAAGAGTCTTTAACAGAATCACTGCATTTGTAACAGTTATGTACCTGCGCCCATGTCATAATGATACTTGGGAAAGTGAGGGTGGGGAGCTGTATTTGTTCAGTTCAGCGATGGTTTTAAAAACAGTTTTTCAGTGTGAATGTGCAGGTCTTTAAGGCCCTGTAACTCCCTCCAGATGGGAGCAGAGAGATGACTTTATCACAGGGGTGCATTGCATCACTCAGAATCCTGCTGCTTTGTTGAAGGTTCTGAAGATGTCCTCCAATGTGGGCCAAGGCTATCCAGTTCTTGTTTCAGTAGTGTGCATGACCCTCTGGAGAGCCTTTTTGTCTGCTACTGTGCTGTTGGCATACCAAGCTGTGATGCAGTATGTCAGTCAGTATGCTCTCCACAGAACAGCGATAGAAGGCCACAAGAAGCTCGACAGCCAAGTTTTTCAGTGCTCTCAGAATACAGTGCTGCTGTTGAGTTAGCAGTGGTGTTTGTCATCAAGATGAGCTCCTCTGTGATGTGGATTCCCAGCAATGTGAAACTGGAAACCTTCTCCACATCTTTTTCTTTGCTAATTAACAGAGAGACACCCTTCTCCTGAAGCCTCTGACAATTTCCTTCACATTTTTAATGTTCACCTAACACCACTCTGTTAGTCTGCAGATGTCATATCTGTGGGCAGACTAATCCCTGTCCAAGATCAAGCCTATTACCGTTGTGTCATCTGCAAGTGTAATTATTGCATTTGAATGGAGTGTTGCAAGGCAGTTGTATGTGTAGACGGAGTAGAGGAGAAGACTCAGTACACATCCATGTGGCACTCCTCTGAGTGCTGAGTGGCTGTAGATAGTTTGAGAGGGACTCTTAATCCACATACACAGAGGAGAGTTTAGTCAGCAGCCAGCTGTGGTTGATAATGTTGAATGCAGAGAGAAAGTGTCCTGACCAATGCCCTCTGCTGCTCCAGGTGGGTCAGTGGCAAGCTATAGCAATTGTATGCTCTATAGACCTGTTTGCCCTGTTGGCATACTAGCACTGGACCAGGGTTGGGCAGAGGAAGGCTTTAATGTTTTTCAAAACCAGTCTTTCAGGATTTTGCAGTGGTTGGTGTGAGTTTGGCCTATCATCATTGAGAAAAGTGGTGTTAGCCTGAATTATTGTGGCTGTTTTCAGGAAGCAACAGCAGCCAAGGACATGTTGAATATTTTACATAAGCCTTTTGCTAGTTGGTGGACACAATCCCTGAGCACTCTACCTGGGATTCCATCAGGCCCTGCAACTGTCTTAACACTGACAGATGTGAATATTTGTCTAACCTCCTGTGTCTGTAAGAGCTCAGTGGTAGCTGGTGTGGGTGTAGGAGTGATGTCCATTAGTTGTGTCTCAAAGTGACAAAATGATTGTTGGTGAATGGTTCTTTGTTATTCATGTGGCTAAAGACTGTGTTCCTGACTTTTAGAAGATTCTGGACTTCTTTGTTCCTCCATGGTTTCTTGATGCATCTCTTTATGGTGACATTGTCAACACAGGTTCTGATGTAAAACAGACCCATTTCAGTGTATACGTATAGAGAACAGGTCCTAGCTGGTGTATTGGGAGCAGTCCTACAGCTGTGAAGAGGCTCCTTCAGGCCAGGACCCAAACAGATGTATCAAAAACTATCCCTCTATCAGCAGTATGCACAGGCTGTAAAGCAGGCATGTCCAAACTATTCCACAAAGGGCTGGTGTGGCTGTAGGTTTTCTTTCCAACCAAGCAGCAGCACACCAGACTTGACTCAGTTAATCAACTGATCTCAGTCTTCAGACAGTTGATTGGTCAAACTGTGTGCTCTTGGTTGGTTGGAGCAAAACCTGCAGCCACACTGGCCCTCTGCAGAATAGGTTCCCCATGCCTGCTGTAAAGCTTCAGAGTGGTTCTCTCCTGGAACAGATACATGTCTTTATATTCTCATAGTCTAAAGGTGTTCTTCATTGCAACACTGTTATTACATGTTATAATTTTCAGCATACAACTGTTGTAGTAGTTGCAGTTGTACCCCTTCTCCTCTCCATTTAAATGAAACATAGAAAGTTCCATACCTCATCAGGTCCAGCTGATCAGTGTAGCACAATGACTGAATTTAATGTGGGTGTAGGAGGAGTGTGTGGTATAGAGGAGGAGTGGGGGTGGGGTAGATGGAGCCTGATGTTGTGATTTGGACTGATAAGAAAGCTGGAGGTTTTTATCCAATAATCTTGCCTAGTATGGCTTTAAACTCTGCCGTGATGTGAACAGTGTGTGTGTGCGTGTGTGTGTGTGTGTGGTATGAGGCTGCTTTCAGCTAGAGCACTGTACTCCTCCATCCTCCACTTCACTCACTCCTCACTCTCTATCTTCTTCCTCTCTCTTTCTCTCTCTGACCCAGCTCTGCCTGCCTCTCCTCCCTCTGCTGCTGGTTCATATTGTCATCTGTCCACCCCCCCCACCCCCCGTCCTTTCCATTTCTGCAGCCTTCACTCTTCTGCAACCTCCTTCTTCCCCATCTCTCCATTTACCCACAGGCATCTCTCTTTCTTTCTCCCTCTCTCTCTCATCTCACCATGTCTATTTTTTCTCTGGTGCTCTGCTGTCTTTCTCCTCTCTAATGTCACTCTCTTCACCCTGTATCCTGCAAACATTCTGTATATTGTTTTGATATGACTTAAAATATACACAGGTCTTTAAGGATGATGATATGTAAACAATATGGACACTGATATATATATATACAGTACATATAACAATATGTGTGTGTGTGACCCTCACCCTTTGTGTCTGTCTGTGTGTCACAGGCAGTGTGTCACTCTCATAGCTGCAACATTTTCTCCTTAAATGTGCGCACATCTCTGGTTTTCTTTCTGTAACTCACAACATTCAATCAATGTCTGTACAGTGACTAACATTGTGTGACTAACAACTGAATATACGGCTTGCATCAGTTTAACAGTGCCTCCTGTGCTGCCATATTTCAACAAACCAACTGACTCCTTTACTTGAAGCAGTGCGTCAGTGTGTTCCTCACAGTGCGTTGTTCCTATGTACCAGTCCCAGATTCTAATCCTGTACTCACATGCCATCAAGCTGTATTTTTTCCTTTCCTCTTCTTTCATGCTTTCCAGATCCCTCAACCCCCCACCCACCACCCCACATCTTAGCTCTACCTCCTCTCTCTCCCCCTGTCTCCTTGATTACTTGCTGCTCTCATCCCCACTCCTATCTGCCAACATGAATTAGACCACAAGCTCAGCTGATGGGCTGGGTTTTTTCATCCTCATATGGAGTGTGTGTGTGGTGTGTGGTGTGTGTGTGTGTAGGTCTATATTTGTTTACACAGTCTGATTATGGGGTTTTGTTTTCCTATGGGCACAAAAAGTTATGTCCTCATCATGTAAATTCTTCAACTTTAAGGTGAAGACCTATTTCAAGCTTACAGTAAGTCTCCATGAAACACAAGTCAGTGTGTGTGTATGTGCGTGTGCATGTGTGTGAAAGAGAGAGAAAGAGAGCATGCTCAACATTAGAACAACTCATAATATTTCTCCTCACATGCACAGACTGAGGTGCCTTCAAGCAAGGCACTCTTCACAAACTGCACAGACATCCATATGTCAAGTCACTGTTCTGTGAGAGCAACATCTGCCTTCTGGACAGACACAGCCTTAAAATTTTATCACACAGATGCAAGACTTGGAAAGCTGCACATCCCTGTTAAGGGTATTTTGGGAACATCAGAGGATGTTGTCATGATGCTGTATAAAGCCTTTGAGACAAATTGTTTGTAAAAAGGGGCTATACAAACAAACTTGTTTTAACATCTCTATATACTTGTCATCAGATGGGTTAACCTACAGGCTCAGGGTAAGGCTGAACACCAACATTTACTGTGTTGCAACCTAATCTTGAAGACAGAAATGTCTGTATTGCCATTAACTTTTCTGACTTCTGATGTCTTACACACAGTCAAGGGTTACATCATGTCCAAATAAACAACATGGAGACCAGTGTTAATTGGGAATGTGTGATGGAAACAAATTTGTCGTCATTTTCCACCAGTGAATCGCACAAGAAATTAGTTTCATTTCCGCTAATACACAGTGAGAACCCACAAACTGCTGCTGGCAGCGATATTTTTTATTTTTAATCCACAGAGAAACATCAGCCCTGTGCTGCTCTTGTTAAACTCTGAACATTCAGCCTTGGTTTTTTAAATGAAATCATAATTATTGAACTTTTATTGTACATTAAAATGAACTTTTACTTTTCTTTGTGCATGGTAACTGTGTAGGTGGTGTGACAGTGGAGCACGTTACAGCAAAACAACTTCTACATATTCTTGAAATGATGTTACTGTGACATTTGGTACACACAACAGGTAAATCTTTCCCCTGGTGCTGCTGGAAGAATCAAACATGACTTTATTTCTGGCCATTAGTAACATGACTACTGCTCTCAATCTTTTATTGTCCTCAGCAAGAAGCAAATGTAAGAATCTCACCACAAAACCAGGCCAGAGGCAGAAAACTGTTTGTAGAAGAAGAAGCTCTCTGATGACACTGAGGTGAGAACGTGTCAGTCACTGTTCATGTAAAATCCTGTTTTACTCTGTGTTACTGAGGGTCAGACAGGCTCCAATACTATCAACACCACAATATCATCAAACAGATTACAGGAGAAATCACAATCAATATTAAAGAGGAAGGAAACATTGCACAAACATGAACTGTGCCATTTTGTGTGTGTGTGTGTGTGTGTGTTTGTCTGTGACAGACCGTCCCATAGGAACCTCAAGGTGAGTGTGGTGAGACCTGAGATCAGGGTCAGGTAAAGGTTTCTAAAAGTTTCAATTTTTATTTATATAGTGCCAATTCACAACAGAAGTTATACAAAAAAGTTGTATAACAAAAAGTGAAGGTGTAAACCTACTCTAGATCCTGCCAAGGGCAGCTCACATGGCAACAGTGGTGAGGAAAAACTCCCTTTTAAGAGGCAGAAACTTCAAGCAGATCCAGACTCAGGGTGGGTGGCCATCTGCCTCAGTCATCTGGGTCTGAGGAAAAGAGAGAAAGAGGGGAGGGGGGTAACATATGTACATGAAAAATCTAAAGAGACTGATAAAATGATGGTAGAGTTTTGCTGCAGGCATTAGACAAGATCACACAGCTGAAGGTTCACAGTTGCAGGTCCGAACTCTCTAACTCTGGAGATGGGAGGGCCTGGAGAAACTATAGGAGGAGAGAAGAGTGCGGAAAGGGAGACGAGGAGGGATAGAAAGAGAAGCACTCAGGCTTTAGAGAGAAAACAACAGGTTAGGATAGTGCAGTACACTCTTTACAATACTCTCACCAGCAGATTTCTGCTTTAAGATAAATCTGGTACAAAGCATCTCTTCTCTCATATGTGATGAATCTATTTTGTACATGGTCCCCATAAGAAATAAACTAAACTACAGCCTGACCTATTAGGGCTAAGACTGTTGTATTGAGACTGAGGCCCACTTACTGGAAACAGGACTGTACAAAACCTGAGGAAGCCAAAGAAACTGAAGGCTAATTCAAAGGTTTAGGCAAAAAATGTTTTAAAGAGGAGCTATGCAGGATTTTCCCGTGACTATGCTACATTTTTACCTTAATTAACAGCTTCAGTAATTGTGATGGTCACATACATGACTTGTAACATGTTACAGGGAGAATGGAGGCTCTCTGTCCTCCACCTGGTGTCTCCGGGCTGAAAACCAACCTTGCAACATCAGTGCAGCACTTGGCCTCCCCCCTGCACCCAGCTCTCGTCTCTGCGCACCACGACCCAAACGTGCCCTGTAAACCTGTAATCTTTTGTTTATGATGGTTTAGACTACACAATTATAAATGATGTAACGTTGTATATGTCATATAAAGTTATCCAGCGCTCCATGGATTGCTTTTTTCACCAGCTTCGTTAAAAACAAATACACATGGCCCAAAGGAGGGTTAGCAAAACAGAGGAAAAGCGACCAGACTTGCATAGTTCCCCTTTAAATTTGGATTTGAGCCCATTCACTCAGGCATGTCACAACTATAATGAACAGCCTTGGTGGTAATACAGTTATTTTTATGTCCTCTCTTGCATCAGAGTTGTGATGACCTGAGACTAGGCAACACATCAGTGTCTGTAACAACAACAATACTTCTGCTTAACACTGGGAATACATTGCCTGCATGGTGTGAGGATGATGCTGCTGAGCTGCTGTGGGAAATTCATCATCCTACATCTCTGCTGCACTGCAGCTCTGTCTCTCTACATAAAGTTTTCAGGAGACCGGAATGTGGGATAAAACTGCACTATTAATTAATTTTCTATTTATACTTGACAGAAAATGTCACCAAAATGTCACTGTCTCCACATGCAGCTGCTGAAACTGTTAAAAATCGTGTGTGTGTGTGTGTGTGTGCATATATACATACATACATACATACATACATACATACATACATATATATATATATTATATATATATATATATATATATATTTTTTTTTTTTTTTTTTTTTTTCATGCCTATCACGTTCAGATTCAGTCTAGAGAGAGAAACTATGGTAGAAGCTGCCAGTTTTTGTCTCTGTTATGATGTCATTATGATATCAACAGGTCTGCTCTGTCTGTCTGCTGGGACACATAGATTAAGATTAAGAAGTTTATTGTCATGTGCAAAGTAAAAACACAGTGGTTACACCATGCAATGAAATTCTTATTTGTCTGCCTCCCTGCCGCAACATTAACAACAATAGCATTAACAACAACAATAGACACATAACAATAGGAGTTGCAAATGGAAGAAGGCAATGCACTATGCATCAAGCTAATATA
Organism: Caranx ignobilis; assembly: GCA_021432705.1. Lineage (NCBI taxonomy): Eukaryota > Metazoa > Chordata > Actinopteri > Carangiformes > Carangidae > Caranx > Caranx ignobilis. The sequence goes on from MU270014.1 coordinate 9,274,992, forward strand.
GCAGATAAATATTGCAAATAATAAAATATAACATAATCAAGAATAGACAAGAGGCTGAATCTCTGGGTCAAGGCGTGAACCTATACAACACAAGAGGCAAGTGTCTCATGCAGCCAGGTTGCTCATGGACATGGGCTCTCCTGAAACCTCCTCCACCTCAGGGCAGTGAGCTAGATTTTAGTCAATCACTCCACATGTTCCATCTGTTTCCACACTGATCTATGACCTCCACCACATTATCTGTCTCAGATGTGTCTTTACTCTAATGCTTGTTTCGGATTTATGTACCACTAACTCACCAGAGCAGTTGCATGGTTCTATTACACGTGTTTTCTGGGAGAGTTGGCCTAGTTTATCAGAGAGCCTGGTGGGGCTGCAGCTCTAAATGGTTAACCAGCCTTAAGAGATGAGAAGGCCATGACTAATCTTGCCTTTAGGCAAGGTGCATTTATCTGTCAGGAGCCTGAAAATCATTCCACCAGTCATGTCTGTGTGCACACCACACAGCTGAGCATCATGTGACGGACAAAGTGTCTGAGCTCAGTCTAAGCCAATGCATGGATGGTTATTTTTAGCAAGCTTACACTTTGCTTTGATGGAAGGTATAATGGTTTGGACTCGAGCAGTTAGCATCACAGCTGGTCAGGGAGACCAGCCATAGAGAGCTTTACTTAATGTGCTGTATGGTCTGCCTCCTCCTTACGGAGCCAAAGCACTTAAACCTGATCTGACAAGGAATAGCTTATGGGGTCAGGAGCAGTGCAGCACTGTTACAGCTCTCATCCACAGCCTCCTCTGTGAGCAGCTCTCAGCTGCAGCCAGCTGCGGTTTGGAGTAGTGCAATAAAGATGGTGAGGTCAGTCGTGTCAGACTTTCAGTCAGGACTGTCATGTCCTTACAACACCAGATCTATCTGCAGCTTTCAAGGGCCACACACTATGACATTTTAAATGCTGTTTGGGACCTAATGCTATACCATGGAATAAAATACCATGAAAGGGTTTAAGGGATCATCATAGTAATCGTCACACACACACACACACACACACACACACACACTTTGATGGAACAAGTTTTCCAAGTCTTAAAGACGGACAGAAGGGCTGCTTTTCTTATTTCAATTAACTCCAAGAACTTCAAACTATAGTCACATCAACCATTTATAAATACAGTCACACAGTACTTTCCCCAACACATACAGTCCTTGTGCCCATGGACACTTCAACATGTGGACTGGAAGACCAGGAAATGAACCACCAACCTTCTGATAAGCGGATGTCGGTGTTTTAGCCTCTCTACTGATGGTGCAGACAAACTGCTTTACCTACTGAGTCATAGCCACTGTGTTACTCTCCTGTCTTCTATAGACTTTGTGTAAAGTGATAGTTCATATGTTCACAGTATAGCAAAGACTGATGCAACGTTGAAACAGAATATAGTTATTTTTCTTCCATGTAGCACAGATCACAGGTTTCCTCTCTTCTCTCTGTGAACAAGGTGTTGATTGTTTCAGATGCTTTTGCACAGAGACAAAATTATCCTGCCACCTCTTTGATTTGGTTTGATCGCTTCTAAAGTAAGGACGAGAGGGGTGTTTCATTTTTTTTAAGTGTCTACCAGTAGGGTTGGTGATATCATTCCTATGAATAGCACTCCTGTGTTCAGAAATATGTTCTTTTGGGCAACAGGAGGTTTCACCTATGTAGAGTTCCTGCTGCAATTGGCACCTCCACAGCAGCAGAAGAGAGCAGGCAGAGCAGGCTGTGACACCCACAAACTCAGTTATTGCAACCATGACAACAAAGTTTCCCTAACCTTAACAAAATACTCATTTTAACCCAAACTACATTGTTTCCTGTTATTACCACACTCATTACTATACTGACAAAGGTCCAGGAAGTTGAAGGGGCAGTTGAAGGGGCCCCATTTCAGGGGACCCTCAGTGGGTAATGATCTACATGTTGGTTCAGACTGGAGGACCTGTTGTGGTTTAACCTGTGTGTTAGCCTCTCTATTGATGGTGCAGACAAACAGCATCTCTCTGGTGTATAGATGTGATGAATGGTTTCAAAATGGTGCCAGCTCATTAAGTGGATTAAAGTGGAGTTCACAATTTGATTTCACCGTGTCATTAACACTTGGCTGGAGCAGCGTCCTGTACATGTTTAATCATGAACCAGAGGTGGCTTTGCTGGGCTTGTGGGGAAGAAATATAGGACCATGGACCATCTGTGCGCTTCATACACTGAGCAAATGAAACAGTTGATCCTCTCATCACTCCTCAGACAGAGGGCCTGTCCCAGTATGCACACTCGATCACACTTACACGCTTGGGCACTTGGCATCCACGTTCACGGGCGTAGTGTAAGTGCGCAGGTGTGTCCCATTTCTCCAATGACCAAAAGTGCAGCGCGCTTGATTTGCACTTTTCACACACTTACACACCTTAGTGGTATTTGGCCAAGTATAAATCCCACAATGCATCAGCTAATGAAGTCTGCTGTCACTGGGAGACAATCAGGAGCCACACAAAATGCCACCAAGAAATTTCAATTTAAGAAAGATGTTTTATAACTGTGACTGTAACTCAATATCGTAGTCCCATTCTTATCATAGTGTCATGGCCAATAAGAATGCCAAAGGATGCCAGCACAAGCAGCTGCATTTTACACACAGATTGCACAATGTAAAGGTTGTGAAGTTTGCCCCACTTTTTAAATACTCCCGCGTACTTGGCCACTTGATATGTACTTGCACACTATAGGCAAATGTACGTTCCAAAAGTGTGTGCGCAACCAAGTGTGGAGGAATGGGACAGCGCATGAGTGCTCCATCTCCACACTTGAGTATGTTACAGTATCATGAAGCTTGTGAGACCTGATGCTTGTTTAAGTTTATACATGGAACACAGGAATACAATCATTTGAATTACATTTTTAGTGTATATTGAAAAAGTAAAAACATTCCAAAGCTGCCGGTGATGATCTTAATCTTAGTCTTCTCCATAAAAAAACTTCACTTCTAAAGGCCAACTGGCAATGGTGTTGTAGCTATTAACACATACAGGTATATCAGATCTGTTGGTTCTGAAGTCTACTAGACTCTGAAGGGGGAAATCAACATACCATACCATCATTAAATAAAGGCCAGGAGAGTGTTGACTTCTTGTGGCTGTTGATCCAGAGCACAACATTCATCTTGTCTGTTTGTGAGAAAGAAATGAAGAGATGAGAGGGGAAATGAGATGCAGTGGTTTATAGAAATCTCAGGATCACAGTAGATTTAGATTCACTGAGACAGAGAAATACAGAGTAGGCTACTGAGAGCTGGAGAAGCTTCATTTGTTTGACAGGCGAGATCACTTGTTATTTCACCATGTTTCTGACCCTTCCTCTTCATTCTTCCTGTTGCTAACCATCCATCCATTTTGGTTGTCCAGTGTTTGCTGTCTGTGTAATCTGTTGTGCACAATCACACTAAGATAGCAAACAGGAATGCAACGTGAAACAGCATAATGGAATAATTGAAGTTTCATTTCAAAAATGGTAGAAGACAGAACACTGGAGTGGCCATCACACAACTCTGATTTCTTTTTACAGAAAAATTCTGTTTAAACAATGATAAACCTGACTGGAGGAATGGAGCCATATCAAAACATACTGTGGAAACCTACCAGAACAACAACAAGTGTGTCTGAATCAGCTTCATTTGTCAAGTGTGACTTCACTCACTAACACAGCACCATCAACAATGTTCAGGACTATAGACAGTGAGAGGATCAAAGAACATATGACTGTTATATATGCACATGTAAGAAAAACTCAAAGGTATGTATATAACAATGAAACAAAAGCAGCCTAACCAGCAACATTATATACTCTGACCTTCGACTTCAACTTCAACTTTATTTATATCCCAAGATGCAATCAGTTTTGCAGCAAGACAGGAACAGACACATAAAATAACACATACCCAAGTACAGACATACAGAGATGGTGGTCAGCTGTACGAACAGATGCAGCCACAAGTTAACAACAAGGACGATGATTGACAATAAATACATAAATATAAAGATGTGTAACAGAACACTACATGCTTATTGCATGAGTTTTGGCTACAGTAGATCTCGTCCAGGTAAGGGCTTACTAACTCATCCACTGGCCAGAATTGAAAATACAGATGGCTGTGGGGATAAAGGAATGCTTATACCTGCTGCTCTTAACAGGGGGGAACCAAAACCTGGTACTAGAGGGCAGAGTCTGAAATTCAGTGAACAGGGGGTGGGGGCATCTGACAGGATGCTTCTAGCCTTCCCCCAACCTGTCTGGTGAACAGATCAGAGGGTGGGCTCTGCTGTACTACTCACAATATCTTGCCACTCATCTTCACTATTTCAGTGAGTGAACTTTTATACTTAATACTGAGGTTTCCCATACCGGCTCATCAATGAGAAAGTAAGTACAGACTCAGTGCAAGATTTACAAAATAGGCTCATGAGGGACCTGACATGGAAGAATGACTATTCCCACAAGCAGAACAATCGCTGACCCTTCTCACATAGCATGTCAGTATTATCCTTAATAATCCTTATCCTTAAATTTACTTGTGGATAATAGTCCCCAGGCACTTGTACCTCTCCACAGACTCTACCACCTGGCCCTTGGTAGTGGTGGTATGGAAGGCTGTGGCCCACTGCCCAAAATTAATACTCATCTCCTTTGTGTTGGCAACATTCAATTGTAGGAAAGCCTCATCACACTGCTGTGCAAACCACAGGATCATCATTATGACCTGTCATCAGCTTCAGCCAATTCAGTGCCCAACAAACAGAACATGTCAAGTATTATGAGCAGGAAGAGAATGAGGTCTGGGCTTTGTGTCCACACAGAGGTGCACATGTAAAGAACTGCTACACACTGCATGTATAGAGGAAGAACAGCAGGGAACTAAAGCTGCCAACAAATATGAAGGTTCAACAGTTTGATGTGCTTGTCTACTGAAGACTGAGCTAATGTCATGAATTTAAGGAGAGCAGCAGCAAGTGTGTCTACAATGGAGCAGCAGCCTCCATCTGCTTAGTGAGCAGTGGTGGAGAGCAACAGTGTAATAAAACACAGTGTGATCTGTGACAGCTGCTGGTCCAAAGACTAGTTTCATCAAGACGAGAGAAAAGATTAAAAAAAGTGAAAGCAATAACAACTATGTTAGCCCCACCTCAAGCCAGACTAGCAGGAGACTACTGTATTTGGCAATCTGACATGATATCATATCAAATTTCATAAATAATATTCATTTGTTCCAGATGACATCACACAGGTGTTTCAATTTCTGATTTCCATTTATCATCAAACCAAACAAAAACAGCTCATGTTGTCATTTTTCATAGTTTATTCATCAAAACAAAAACAGGAAATGGGTTATTTCCAAAACAAGAACTTGTTGCCTGCATAATACAGAGATCAGGTTTAAGATGGGGAATTGTTTCTTCTCTTTAGCTGTGTGTCTGTGACTTTAATGTGCTTGTCAGCTGGTGGGGCGAGGTTACATGAATCATTATATTTTCCAACATAGTGAATATTCAGAGAGAGAGAAATGACACCTCCAGGACATTGTAGGCTGCACTGCTGCCATGAAGATGAACCCGCAGGTGACGATGATGAAATATACGTCGTATGATACAGATCCATATTCTACAGTAGGGTTCCCACACAGCTGTTTTTTTTTTCTCTCCTTCAAACAAAAACAAAGTGAAAATGATTTTGTGTGGTGGGAGTGACCTGGAAATCAGGACACTGATGTAAAATGTAAAATCATTTTAATCTCAGTCCTGCAGCTCCCCTGGTTAAATGAAGTTGTATAAAAGATTGTGTAAGAACCAGGAGATGAATGGTGTGTGTGTGTGTGTGTGTGAGAGAGAGACAGAGAGACAGAGAGTCACATTCATACATCACTGCTCTGAGTCATTGCACACAAACTGTATGAAATCATCATAAAATGGAGGACTGATTTATCATTCAACAACAGCTGAAATCACTATGAGTGAGTGTGATGATGAATGTCTCTCTCTGTCACATCATGTTCAGTGACCCCTGAACTGACAGGACCATGGGTGAGTCTGGGGGCCATTGTGAGCCTGTAGCTAAACCTTGTGGAGTAAATCTAAGAGGCGACTGTTTCCACCCTGACTGTTACCTCTTTAAGGCTACATTTGTAAATCTACAGTGGTCCCAAGGGAGTCCCAAAGTGTCCTGTTATTTCTTGTTTTTTTTTGTTTTTTTTGTGTTTTTAAGTCTGCCTACTCCTTTGACCCATGTACTTCTGGAAACTGTGATGTATTAATGAAAGCAGTACAAAATAATTAACAAATTTGTCAAATATTCATTTTCTACACTCAAAAATTACATATGACTAGTCAACGCCTCTTTCAAAATACGGAAAGAATTTTTGTACTCAGAATAAGTTATTTTATTTATTTATTTGTTTGTCTTTACTCACTGAAATAATAATAATAGTATTAAGATTATTGCTATTAACTTGTTTTGAAAAAGTCAAAAGAAATGGACCAATCACAAGTTTTCTTCTGATGGTATCTGGGTGAATCATGGCAGGCAGGTCCTTCATGAAGGCCTCGTAATGTAGTGAATATTGACAGGTGTCATAGCCAATGATTTTTGTTAAATTGTGGGTGGAATAATTTCCTGCTAATGAAGAATACCATACAAATGGACATTTGTGATACAATGCAAAAAAGATGGCCACAGATCTAATCAGGCAGAGCCCATATAAATATCACTAAAAGGAAATGAAATTATCTAGAAACTTTCTAACTCACCCGATTAGCAATTATTGATGGCGGTATTTCAATACACAGCTGCTGATCTCCTACAACTTTGCTTCCACCTGTCCGCCACACCTCTGGCCTGACATCACCCATCATGCTGGACAGAAATATATCCACTGTGGATCCCAGCGGACCTTTATGCCTAATATCAGCGACTCCAAACCACTACAATCCATCTGGTCTTCAACTCGTCATCCCTCCTAAAAGTTGACCACATTGTGTTGGCTAGCCTAGCTTGGTCAGCTAATGGCAGCATAAATAAATATTATATCATTGTCATTGTACTTCAACTTACTTAGCTATTTTTTTTTATATTGCCATGCCAGTTTGTTAAGTCACTGCCTCAATTTCCTTTGGCTTGGATGTGACCCAAATGAACAGCAAAAATGTGACCCATATACGCAGGGGCAGACTAGCCATCTAAGTGTTCAGGAGAATCACAGAACAGCCAGTAGTCCATGGTGACTCACCGGCCGCCATGGAGTCACCATTTTTTTAATACCTGACTGCCATGGTCCATGGTTGAGCTCGTGTGCGAAGTTTATCCCTGTATTGATTAAAACCAGACGCGGCCCAACACATGGGTGCTGAAGCCTGGACCCAACACAGCCCAACTCACTAGCATTAATTCTCGGCCCGAACCCGCATGTCCGATTGGGTTGGTTGGACCAGCCTGGCCCATTGAGAAATCAAATGTAAGCCCATACAGATCCATGCACATCGGGAAGCTCAAAAGAGCAGGCAAGCAGCCCTCCTTGAGAACAGAGGAGGGGAACAGGAAAGGTGTGTGTGTGTGTTTGTGTGTGTGTGTGTGAGAGAGAGAGAGAGAGAAAGAGAGGGATTGGATGCCCTCCCCCGTATCCCCACCCAATCCCTCCAGAATCAGAATCTCACTGGGCCAGGCCAAGTCAAAGTCCGGGGCTGCTTTTTAGTCCCAGTCCGTCCCTGCATATTGTAAGTGAATGACCGTACAAATACTGACAATGAAAGCTATGCTTGAAACATAACATAGCCAGATCTCTAGCGGAAGTGTACCAGGTACAAACAGTTCATACTGAATTAAAGACATTAAGATATTAAGAGTTATGACTAGTCAGAGTCAAACTGTAGATATCTCAAACTGGAGTAATTTAGTTGCAGATATCCGTAATTCACATAGTGGATATCTGCAACTGAATTGTTGATATCTGTAATGACAAACCCCACACACCTGAATGGCAAAAATGACATCATTTGTCTTGGGAAGAATGTAGTTGCGGATATCTGAAATGTTCTTTTTGACAAGGCAAACTGAATTGGAGATATCTGTAATACATATCCAGTCTATCTTTTAAATGTTAAAATGGCTTGCCATACTGACAGGCAGCTGGAGAGGTACAGGTGGAGAGATGGCCTTTTATACATCAATATGAACCGGGCAGCAAAAAAAAAAAAAAAAAAAAAAAAAAGTCAAAACAAGAGGCTCGTGCTCACTTGGAGATGGGTATGTCGTTGAAATAAAAATGTAAACCTTTGTGGCATAAACACCTCAGCTGCTGCTCATGACACAGAAGAGAGGATAGTTCAGTCTAGATGTGGACTGGAGATTAAAGGCACACATGTTTGTTCCATTGTTGAAGGAGGCTGTTGATAGTTTTTTTGTAGGACATTCAGGTTGAAGTTACTTTTTTTCTTTTTTTTTTTTTTTAAAACAAAAACATCTTTTGTTGAGCTATTTTTTATTTGATTTGTTCTTACTAAGAGAGGTCAACTTAAATCATTATACAGTCATTTTCTAACTATTATCTAATATACATTTGGGATTGGGTGAGGTCGGCGGGGGGGGCTCCAAATAGAATTCTGCTTAGGGCCCCAATTTGGCCAGGGGCGGTCCTGTGTATGGCTGAGTTCTAGTAAACCCTAATGGCCCATGTGGTTCACAGACCAAAATCCAGACTTTATCCAGTACCTAAACCAATTTACACCAAACCTTTGACCTGGCCCACTTTCATAACTGAATGATGGGTTGAATCTGGCCCTAAGGATAGCCTTAACTGAACCATAACAAAACCAAAGACTTCTACCAGGAGTGAACTAAATACAAATCATTATATGGATTATAGCTGGGCCAGATATGGGATACATAGTATGTGGCTCTGTTCTGTTGAATCATTGTGGCCCTTTTGTGGCCCACATATAGTTGACAGTGAAATTGGTACTTGGTTCAAAATTTAACCAATCTATAACACACCCTTCATCTGATCCACATTAAGAAGTGAATTATAGATCAAATCTGGCACAAACAAAGAAAAAACAAAACTAGTGTATTATCAGCATTGATTAAGTTGTTCTGTATATGGACAGAGTCTGGAGGTTGGTTTCAGTTTGTAAACAAAACATTCGAACTGGGCCCCTCCTCTCGGGCTCAACTGCGCACGCTTCCTGTCCCTGACGGCGGCGGCAGCAGCAGCAGCAGTATTCAGAATTAGTTAGGACTACACAGAAAAGGAAATGAGGTCTGAGTGAAGCGCTGGAGCGGCAGACCCATACCCTGCTGTCGCTGACAACGGGAGCTTCGAGGGCTAAACTGCGACGACTAGGAGGGCCGTTGTGGTGAGCTGGGAAGCGGGTGCTAACGGTGGATGCTAGCTGCTACTGCTAGTGGAAGTTAACGTCGAGCTAGTGGGTGTTAGCCGTAGCGGATAGCATCCGCCGCTAGCACCCACTAGCATCCGTGACAGCTAGCGGGGCTAGCAGCCCTCCGATTCCTGCTGCACAGAACTTCACCTGCTCTGTCACTGGCTGGAGAGACAACTTTAGGTTAAGAAATTAATCCCTGTTCTCTGAAACATGAGTGAGGTATCTCATTATGGGGCACGCCCCCTGCACTCGTCCCCAGAAGCAATTTTCCACTACGCCAGTCCTGACTGGCAGACAGACATGACGTCCGCTCCCCGGAGGAGGGACTTCCTCCTCTTTATAAGACCTGGGCATCATGTCAACACTTCAGTCTGAGCAAAACACAGCTCTTCCTCACTCCAGGCAAGGAGGGTGGTCTGGTGAGATACCTCACCACTCATGTGAGGTATCTCACCACATGAGTGTGGCTTTAGCTTCCACAATCCAGCGTGACAACTGCTGTTTTGTGAGGGGCTTCCCCAGATGTGACGCCGCCCATGATACAAACAGCTGTTCCGATTTCCGAGATCCAGCTGTTTTGTCCACATATGCGCGTAATGTGCGCACCGGACAGAGCGCTTCAGGCGTTCATGCTCCTGTGATGAAAAAGGAGAAGGATAGAACGCTGACAGCTCAATAGGGCAATATGGCATTGCTGGGTTGAAAACCTTAGGCACAAAGGCAGGGTTAAGCTTCAGCAGAACCTTGGAATCCCCCGCTAAGAAGTGCATATATGCCGGGTTCACCGACAGCGCATGAATGTCATTCACGCGTTTAGCCGAAGCCAATGCGAGCAACAGAGCCATCTTCAAAGAAAGCACTCGGAGCTCTACCTGAAACAGCGGCTCAAAGGGCGGATCCATCAGTGCGTCTAGCGCCATGGACAGATCCCACGGGGTGGCCAGGTTCCTTGACACTGGCACCAAAGGCGCCGTGCTCCTTTCATAAACTGACAAACTAGGGGGTGTTGACCCGCTGTTTTGTCTCCAAAGCCCACGTGACACACCGATATAGCGGCCAAGTACACTTTGACAGTGGAGTACGCCCTTATCCAACAGTTCTTGCAGGAACCGGCAAGATAACTGGCACTGGGCTCTGAAAAGCCAACATTCCACACCAGTCCTCAAACACGCTCCATTTGCCATCATATGCGGAGCGCGTAGAAGGAGCTCTTTCACTCTGAATGGTTGCAATGACGCTCTGCGGGACTCCTGCAGTGGTCAAATTCAGCATTTCACGGGCCAGGAGTGAAAAATCTCCCCGCGCACTTGCATCAGGAGGTCCCTGCGCAGTGGCAGATGTCACGGCTGGCCGCACAGGAGTTGGAATATCTCCGCCAGCCAATGTTTCCCTTGCCAGTGAGGGGCTATTAGGATTAGGGTCAGATTCCTCTCTCGCACCCTGGTGAGAGTAGGAGTGATCAGCTCTAATGGGGGAAACACATACAGAAGGACACGGGGCCACTCGTGTGTCAAGGCATCCAGCCCCATCGGGGCGCTCTGGTCGGTGAGGGAGTAGAACAGAGGACACTGGGTGTTCTCTTCCGACGCAAAAAGGTCCACCCTGGCCCTGCCGTATCTCTCCCAAATCTGGGCCACCACCTCGCTGTGAAGTCTCCAATCCTTGTAGCGAGGGTCGCCCCTGGAGAGCAAATCCACTCCCAGGTTCAATATGCCCGGTATGTGAGTGGCTCTCAGTGATAATAGATGGGAGCTGCTCCATGCTTATGTAACACAGGGTCTCTGCAGGATCAACCTTCCTCCTTTTTGGGCGGTTGTGGACAGCGAGTGCCGTGGCAGCTGCGCGTCTCTGCAGGGGCCCGGAACATGGCCTCTTCAAACTGGGCCAGAACATGGAACTCTTCACAGTGGAGGGAACAGGCGTCTGGCTGGGCCTGACATCCCTCTCAGCAAGCTAGGTGGCGCGCCGGTTGTTCTTGCCCCCGTGAGTGACTCCAGGGGTAGCCTGGTTCCCCTGCGTCGCGTTGGCGGTGAAAGGCTTCTTAGCCCACAAACCTTTCAGCTCCGGTGGTTTGCTCGAGGTGGCCGCCTGAGCCTGCTGCGGCTGACGTCTCGGGATGCGGTAACCGGTCCGAGTTACGGCCTGGGCGAACGTCTGCCGGGGAGCTGCTGGGGGAGGAGGTGGCATCTTTCTGGGTAGACAGAGCTGAAGTGCCTCGCCCTCCTTCTTTTTCTCCTCACACCTCCGCTGCATGGTGGTGAACAAGCCTCTTGGGTCCACGGGGACATCAAGGAGGTGGGCCTTTTCTTTTTGGGACAGGCTGGAGAGAGAGAGAGTGGTCAGTGAGGACTGGAAGCATTCCGCCTTGGACGGCAGGGCAGGGCCTGTCGTTGCCATGGTGGGCTTCTGGCCGGGGTGGAGGTGGGATGCCAGGAGGGGCTCGACCGGGGGAAGATGGGAGAAGCCGTTCTCCTCCATGCCCACCCAGTCCAGCGCTGAGCCTCCTTGTGCGGCGTTCTTCACGGTGAGTGGATTGCTCCATGAGCGCGTCGCTTCCTCCAAACACTCGGGGAAGACCGGCAGGAGCTGTTTGGCTGAGGGTTTGGCTTTGGGAAGCCGTGGTCCTTCGTACCGGGACGTGGAGGTGTTGGCGGGGGTTTCCGGCCACTCGACACCCAGCTTTGCAGCTGCTCTCCTGCAGACGTCGTGTAAGTCGGTACCGGCTGGCTGGTTTGGAGAGCCGCCGATCACCACCTCCTCCCTGGCGGTTGACTTCGCAGCCAACGAGGGAGCGAAGGGGGCTCCTGTGTCCGAGTTGTCTTCAGATCCGATGCTGATGGACTCGTCTCCCGAGTCTGAGTATTCCACCACGTCCATTATGTTGTTGAGCGCTGCCATCAGGCATGCCGCGGGGACATCGTGCTCTGACAGCAGGGCATTGGTGTCAAGATGGTCGCTCCAGCCGAAGTCCATGGGGAGGTGCGGGTCTCCCACAGAAGACTCTGTCTCCAACTCCTGTGGTGGGGGGTTGGGTACCCCCACCATAGGGTCGGTGGTTGACAGACTGGCCAGTCGTGCCAGTCTGCGACAATGGGTCTTATTTGAAAGCCGCACACAGTTCTTGCAGGTGACTGGTGTTGCTACAACGGCCTGGGCGTGTTGCAGCCCAAGGCACGCTGAGCAGATGGAGTGGGTAATTGCCCCAGATATTTTCTTGCTGCACGCACAAACCTTTGCAGGTGTGGACCCCTCGATGGGAAGGAAAGAGGTCTTTTTCATGGCTCTTAAAAACAAGCGGGTACTGTTTGGGGTCAGGCTAGCTTGAAGGTGGCTACTGTTTGGGAACAGACTAGCTAGAGGTAAGTTGCTACTGTTTGGTGACAGACTAGCTCTCACAAGAGGAAAACAGCTACTGTTTGGTTGCAGTCTAGCTGGCTCTAATAGCTTTGCAGCTTCAGGGGGGAGCTAACGTATCAGCGGCCGGCAACCGAGTGGTGAGCTCGCTCGATGACCTGAAAGCTAATGTTAGCCTAGCCTGTTCTCCGAGAGCTGCGAGAGAGAGAGCGAGAAGAGGTTTTAGACTTAAGTGTTGACGTGACGCCCCGGTCTTATAAAGAGGAGGAAGTCCCTCCTCTGTGGAGCGGACGTCACGTCTGTCTGGAAGTCAGGACTGGCGTAGTGGAAAATTGCTTCTGGGGACAAGCGCAGGGGGCATGTCCCATAGTGAGATACCGAAACGAATGTTGAAAGAATTCGACTTTCCATCCAGAAAAGTCCCCGTTCACAACAAAACAAAGCAAAAGACCAAAATACAGGTGGGGGTGGCGGGGCTCTGCAGACACCGTCACCAACACACAGGACTCGACGCCCATAGGTGATGATTAAGCCAGATTTTATTTGTATAAGTCTAGCGTTTATCTCCAGACTCTACCTTTAACTAAAACCCTATTAGTATAATAATGTTACAAATAAAGTTTAATTTTCATTTCATTTCATTGAACTTTGTGGTTAAATGTGCATCGACGCTTGAATATTGTCCACTGTGCTGCAGGGTGTAACAGTCACATGAATTGGCCTATAATGAATGAATGAATCTAACACATATGTCAATATTCCTGTTATCCGTTAGAGGGCGGCACCGAGGCCGTCGTCAGTCCCAGGCAGGCTGGAGTGCTGCTGAGCCGGACAGAGCAGACAGACACTGAGGAGGGCCGGTGGAAGGAGGGAGACATCCCCATGCCGCCGGGGTTTACAGGGAATTAAAATCTCACGTCCTGCGCTGCGCGGCGGACTCTGTAGGTTCTGGAGGAGGAAAACGAACACAACAAGATGCATCCTTTGGGGATCTGGATGCTAATGGCGGCTTTGCAGGTAAAATATTTCTCATTTTTCACCGAGTCAGCTTCGACCGTCGGAGGCTGAAGCAGGGTACAGCAGCAGGGCACGGAGCGGAGACTGATAGCCTGCAGATACAGGTCCAGATCCAAAGGGGAGCGGAACCATTGCAGGTAAAAGTGTGTAGTGTCGAGTGTGTAATATGGGATTTTGATTTGAATTCTCGGCTATTCTTGTCTGAGTCAGGCCTGGTCTTCACACTGTGGAAACAAAAAGGCTGCTGGTCCCAGACCTGCTCCGCTCCCTGCTGCTGCTGATCACCACCGCCACACAAACAAGCGGAACGGCTCCTCAATAATAACACTGACTCACATCAAATGCAGACGACTCCGTTACGGTGTGTGTGTGTGTGCGTGTGTTTGTGCGCGCGCGCGCGTGTGCGTGTGTGATGACAGGCTGCTGCTGCTGTCGCCTGATTCTGCATCTCATTTACGACTCAGTTGATGTTGCTTTGTGCTGAAGAGTCGATGCCATTGTCCGACTGTGATCCGGTTCATTCAGAGCCAAGCCCTGCGGAGGGAGATGTTCAGATAGGTCCTGTGTGGGAGCAGGTCCAGCTCGGTGTCTTACTGTCGATCCTCCGTCCTTTAACAGGTCCACAGTCAATGTGGATCCTCCACCGTGAACTTGTGAATTGAACATTTTGTGATTGAGGGAAAATTATGTCAGTCAGTGGTTTGACTCTCAGCAGTGTCACATTGTATCACGGAGTCAGCTGTGCAGGTTGTAGCTGCTGTGTGTCCTTCCACCTGCTCCAGTACCAGTAGATGATGATCTGTACAGGCCCAAGCCAATTCCTTATATGATTTCGTTTGTAATAGCCAAGGCTGAGGCAGACCCTCACTCCTTACTGTGTAGATTCATGAGTGAGCTCCAGAGACTGAAGCTCAAAGCAGAATTTAATGAAGGCACAGAGAGGCCCACATTGTCAAACAGATCAATGGAGAGGACAGTGCTGTGCCAGCTGGTCAAAGGTCAGCTCCTAAAACAAATCCATCAGTGACGACTTACCTCCAAAACAGCAATGTCAGCGCAAACCTCTGGGAGCCTTGCATGTGTCTGCTGCTCCTAGTTTCAATTCACCTGTCATCACATACATAGCTGCTGTATAATGTTTTAGTCACAGTGATGAATGGGGAAACAGAACAGCACATCCTTTAGCTGAGATAATGTTCCTCCTGTTGCTTCAGAAGGAGATTTGATACTGGAGGTTGATGAAGACTTGGTTTTATCAGCTGTGCCACAGACAGAGAAATAAGTCTAAACTCAAGGCACCCTCCCACAATACCCCCTCTGTCTGTTGGCATACTGCACTGATTAATTCCTGCTTTCATCAGTTTCTTACTAAAGATTACTGACGTGTTATTTCAGGTTTTCAGGCTTCAGGTTATGTAATTCTTCTGTGAACTCTTCTGACCACTGATCAGACATCATGTTTGATCAAGTTGACAGTGTGACACAGCCGAAAGACAAACATCCAGCTCAGTGGGGTCAGATGACACAGTGAATGTATCAGGTTGTCATTAGTGTGGCATTGAGCAGTGGAGATGAAAAGGTATAAAGATTAATAAATCATGATTATGGAGACTGAGATCATTAGTGATGTCATATTATTATAATAAAAATGTTCAAAAGCTTTAAACGTAAAAATGTGTTGTCTGTCTCCCAGATGACGACAAGGGACCAGAAAAGGATGGGAATGGTAAATGTATTCTTAGTTCTTACCATAATTACCGTTATTGAAAACCATGCTGCACAGGTGTATTCATAGTGTATCTTTCCATAAGACATTGCAGCATGGAAACATAATAATGATCATTCAGTAATATCGACAGGCTGCAGACAAACCCAGTACTACTACTCCCTACTACTGGTCACCTTATCAATGTGTGGGATATGTTATTATTCAAAGGCTGAGCAGTTTTCCCCCCAGGCTTACTGGGTGTGGGTTGGGGGAGTGGGCTGGACTGGATGGGGATGGTCTCCTGTGGGACCTCTCCCTGCAGCTCCAGTTACACACCATTAGGACCTGAGCAAACAGTAAATGCAGTCATATTAATAAGTCATTTCTATTTTCTAAGAAGTTCTTTCTTTCTTTCTTTCTTTCTTTCTTTCTTTGTTTCTTTCTTTCTTTCCAGTCTTAGGGGTTTTGACATTGCTAACTTTGCTGTATGAATTGGCTGAATTCCCAATATGGCCAAGTGCAATATCTAATTAAAGTAGATGCAGGTTTTTAATGAAGGTAAATGTATCATGGGAACAGACAGACATGCTACAGAGATGCCTCAGTCTATAGATCATATTCTCCAGATGTAAAGAAACATGGTTGTTATACACTCAAGAATCCCATCATCATCATTTTGTTTAGTGAAAATTACCAGGAAAATCTTGACTCATGGCTGTCAATGTAATTGCAGTAGGATTTTTTCAGCACATCCTTCCACCTTAATCCTGAGCTTAAAGCTGCTGTCCAAATTTGAACAGGCTGGATTTTTCATGTTTCTCTGAAATAAAGAAACATTAGATGAATGAATGGTGGTTCATTGCATTCAGCAGCAGACGGCAGACGGCAGCTCTTCAGAGGTTAATGACAGGCTAGTTGGATGTGTGAGTCCAGTCCTAGACCACATACTCACTGTGAAGGACAGACACACAGGATTTGTCAAGGTGTGCCTGATGCACAGGTTTGCATTGCACCTGGGATGTGTGTGTAGCATGGTAGGAGTGAATACATGAATATGAAAAGGTAATAAAATCTAAGATGACAGCTAGTTGAACCTAAACTTCTCTCTCTGCTCTTTCTCCCTCTTTTCTCTCTCTCTCTCTCTCTTCTCAGCCGGGTGTCACTTTGATACTGCCTTTTATCTGTCTTTTCTGACTGAAAGGCCTCTGCAGAGTCGTGTAATTGTGATGCTGTGATATAAGGGAAACACTTAGGCAAACAGCGTTTGTATCGATGTCATTACCAATCACATTGCCATTATGAATAACTGTAAATAAATGATCATGTAACAGCTGCTGTGCCATGTGCGGAGATGTGCACCACTCCCCTGCTCTGTGGAGATGTGGACTCTGCTGCAGATTCATTCATCTCTTGAAGCTCAACCCACACAAACACAGCTGTCAGCGGCACACACCACCTCAGCAGCCTGTCGACATGTCAGACTAACAGGAGGAGATGGAAGTGCTGAGCCCCGTGGATCTATAGATGTGAATATGACTGAAGTGGTGTATGTCTGTAGACCAGCTGGCTGATAATCTGTGTGTGTGTGTGTGTGTGTGTGTGTGTGTGTGCTTGCATGCGTGTGTGTGTGTCTGTGTATGTGTATGTGTGTCAGTAAGAGAGAGAGATAGAGAGGATGTGTGTGTGTGTGTGTCAGTAAGAGAGACAGAGAGAGAGAGAGAGTGTGTGTGTGTGTGTGTGTGTGACATATACTGGTAGTGGCAGATCAACAGCAACAACAGAGAGATGAATCAGATCAGTAGATGTTGGTTGAACCAGCTGCTAGCTTAGAGAGGTTAGAGAAGTATTGTTTCCAAAAAAATCCATCAAACATCATCAGGTCTATGCAGTTGTTTTAAGCAGATTGACCCCTTTCCACTGCCAGTGGAGTTTGCCTTTCTGTGAGCATACACACAACTGCAAGGACTGATGTCACTTACAGAACATACATACACACACATCCAGCTGTTAGCCACAGAAAAACTGGTAAAACAGATTAGTCACATCACATTCCTGTGTTGGTGTTGGAGTCTCTTCGACTGGTGTTTTGGTGCGTTCTCACCGATGCAGCTCACTTGGGTCAAGTCAAGGCGTGGAAGATGGATTTTGATCAGAGCTTGAAGTTGCTCCCCTCTGGATGTCCAGTATTGATGATAGGTGTGTGTAGGCATCAGCTGTAGATAATGTACATACAGTAGGCCTCCACATTTTAGATGACAAAATGGCAGTATGCTCTATTAGTATGCTCTATTAGCTCTGTGCCTTGAGAAGTCTGCAAACTGCATGGTCTTTGAAAATGAATAACTATTTGTCATTCATCATTTCACCCAGTCTTCTGTGATGTGTTTATTGTGATGATGATAAAAACCACACAGTAGGGATATATTTATATAGCCAACAGTATTTATACTGCACACCAGGGTATTTATATGTGTGTGCACCACCTCAGTGTCCCTCATTTATTGACTGGCCGAAGAGTGAGCCTAGACCTTTGAAAGTCAATGACTCATCTCCTCACTGTTCAGAAGGAGGCTGCTCTTGTTGCTCCATGCACTGAAGTCCATTGTCAGATCCCTGTATTCCTCTGCCTGCCACAATAGCTGTGTCATTATTCTGGATGTGGCAAGATACAGAGTTTGTGTTTAAAGTCTACTGTATACACGATGTCCTGATGATATGATTTGCTATAAATAGACCAGAATATACTGTAGTGTACATATACTACAGATTCCTCCACCAGCCTGCTACACATTTCATGCTCATCACATTCACTAAACTGACGTTACTCTTGTGTTTAAAAGATGTAGTGTCATGAAGTGGAATTTATTTCACAATAAACCCTCTTCATGTGATTGAGCTAACTGTTGTTCTTTATAAAAGCCAGACTTTACCACCAAAGTTAGTGGATATAAGTTTTTATTTTCCTTTCAAACCAGTTAATCCATCCAAAAAGCCCAACACTTTTTTCTCTACCAGACGGGTTCGTCTTCTGTTAGGGGTGATGTCACATGACCACAGAGCACAGACCACAGAGTCACTAACTACATCCCTGTGGTTAGTGACTGTGTATTTTTACAACTTTTTTCAGGGCTGCAGCTCACTGTAGCCGTAAGTGCAGTGTAGTTTCTGCTACAACAGTACCGCACTGGGCAGACTACAGTGTCTGTGTCTGACAGACAAAACAGTATGGAAATTAATGGTAATAATGGTATTAGTAGCACATTTGCATTTCTCAGCACACGGCATGCAAACCCAGCAGCCTGCTGCTGCTGCTGGACTTGTCTCTTTATCTGTGATATAGTTATTATTTTAATGTTAAAAAGCAAATATTCCTTTGGTAAAATTGTTTTAAGTTTTGCTTTATTACTGTTGTTTCTGTGACATTTCAGCTCATTTTAATATGAAAGCCCTCTTCAGTTTGGTCACTGCATGGTTGTAATGTCTTAATGTTCTTATTCTATGGTTTTTAATGGGTGTAACAGTGTGTGAGAGAGGGACTCCAGCCTCTAGTCTGATGTGCTCTCAGATAGACATGTGAATACTCTCTCTCCTCCCTCTCATCTGTCTTTCCTGTCTTTTTCCCTCTGTAGTTTGTTCGGAGTGAAGAGATCGAGCACTCGTTGCCAAGCAAACAGGGGCGTTGCCATGTACGAGGGGCTTTACACAGGACGAGTACATCATCGACACAGACCAGGAGCTGGCAAAGGGACAGGCTGTCTTCAACGGTCAGTTCATGCACTCACACACACATACACACAGTTGGGTGGGGGTTGTTGAAGAGTCCTGCTGATATCTGAACTATAATGATCTTGAAGAGGAGGGGGAGGAGGGTGGAGCAGAATTAGACCAGCAGACTGAGCCCACATGTCCCTCTGAACAATGTACCCCAGTCTGTCTTACAGTCTTTCCTCTGATTGTTATTATCCTGATGAAACAGGACTGTTCTTGGTCGTCTGTGCTGAGCTTATGAGTTTGGCTTTTTAGTTGAGGAGAGTGTAACTCTGTCTCCATAAACTCTCACATTAAATGGCCTCTCTTTTTAGTTAGAGATGAATTATATGTGGTTGAAGTAGAGCTTTATCGAGGACAGTCACAGTCAGTCTGCAAAAGCTCTGCTCGTTCTCGCCATGCAGGAAACGCACAGAGCCTCTGATGTCTGCATATAAGCATGATGCTATTTGAGCATTCTGCTTTTTAACCTCAGCCTTGGCAGTGTTAGTGCCTTCATTGCAGCACCAGCTCAGATAAATCAGCAGCTCTGATGAGGGCTGACTGGAAGGCAGCCAGTTATCTCTCCACATGTCCTGCTGGGATATTCCTTAGTTTAACAGAAGAACCCTGTGGGACAAGCGGCTGTGTGTGAACATGTCAGACAGGTTACATATACACTGTGCCGTTTTATTTTCAAAATGGCGTTTTAAAAGGAAACAGTCTCCATTCAATGGAATGTCTAAGTTTCTTAACAGAAGCTGCTATCTGAAAACACAGATACAGTACAGTACATGACCATTCAGATACAGTGGACTTAGACAAGCCCAGTGTAAGCAAGAAGCTGATTCCACTCTGCAGCTGAGTAGTTGCAGAAAATATTATGACTGAGGCACTGGAGGGGCGGTAAGCTTAACAACAGGTGCTGAGAAAACAACAAGATCAGTAACAGTTAGAATCCATTATCCATGTTACTTTCACCACTGGTAGTTTAGGCTGATGAGAAGTTTCTCTCCATTCAGAATTCAACACAACCCCAGAGTTGTTAAACTAAAACAGGGGCAGGTCCAGATCCAGGTCCAGGTTTCTAGTAGTCTCTGATGGTCTGAAAATTCAGAAGGTGCAAACATAGCAGAAGGGATAAAAACATTGTTGTGGCTGTTGTGTGTGTGGACATGCAGCAGAAACTGAAAAGAAAGTGACCTCCACTTTTGTTTTTGTGGTTTTATTCTGGCAGAATGTATGAAATGGAGCTGACGCCCAAACGGTTGTACACAGTAACACTGTGCTAAGGTGGTGTGTGTATGTCTGTGTGTGAGTGTGTGTGTGAGAGAGATCACGTGTGTAAGCTTCAGTGGACTTGTATGGACCCTGTGAAGTGTAACAAGGTAACAATGACGGGAGCTGACAGAGCAGCGAGGGGAACAAGAGCAAGTGCTTCACTGTGGTTGTAACCCTTCAGGGTGTGACCAGGCTCTGTTGTTTATACAGTGTAACAAATACTCATTTCTACATCACAGGCAGCTGGACAGTTGGTACTGATACCAAGTTACTGCTTCACTTTTGAAAGTGTGAGGAGACCCTGTTCATGTTAAGGTGTGATTCCTCTAGAACTGACCAGGATGACCAGGACCCTGTGATAAATCTACAACTACAGCACAGTGGCTGTAGTGTGGGAATGTGTATGTGCATTATGTGCATTATCGTCTGTAATTGTGGCCCTGTCATAGACTGTCAGGCATTAATCTGCCTGAATGTGCCCCCCCCCCCCCCCCAAAAAAAAAGAAGGCACACATGATACTTACAGTGAAGATGACATGAATTTTCTACTCTACCAGCCATGAAACTTGAATAAAATACCAAATCGGGTCGGACATACGGGCAGACATGAGAAGCCATCCTGTATTGAACTAACTTATACATTCTTCTGTCAGCAGAAAATCATCACCAAAATGAATAGCACATTTCACAACAAGCAACACTCAGTACAACCAGCAAGATGTGTTTTATTGGAAAAAAATGAGAGCTCGGCCCGACCAGAGCCATTTGTTTCCACCCAAACCAGTGCCTCCGGTCAGGTGGGTGAGCCCAGCTCAGCATGGCCTGTTGAGAACTCTAGTCCAGGGTCTACCCTGCCAGCTGGGACTGACTCCAGCCACCCTAGACCTCGTTGGATTAGCGGTAGAGACGATGGATAGATGGATGTTCTACAACTGTACAACTACATTGGTGTATTGAGATATTTAATATCTGGTCAGATCATCACACACCGGCTCCAGATGACCAGACATGAGCACCGGTATGTGAACAAGTTGTTTACGTCGTATCCAACATGCCGTGACCACGATCATATCCTGAAATATTATTTGTCCACTGAGACAGATGCTGTAACAGTGCTGCACACATTATGCTCCTGGAGACTAATGGTAGCTCTTTTTGGACCATGCTAGCTTGTGTGGGCTACCAGAATGAAGTGAGCTAGTTGCTCAGTACATGAGTCTACAGTCACCACTATCTGTCTGGTAAATCTCAACTGACTGTCTGTTGTTGTTGCTGTCATCAGTTCTCATTTGTCCTTTAGCCCTTTTACATCAACAACATTGTAAAGGACCCCACCTCTTCAGGAATATTCACGTTAATTTGTTCAGTTTTTCTGGAGTGACATTCACCCTCATTAGCCAGTTATATTGTAGAAGTTTTAAGAGTGTCTGACCTGTCCCTGTCTGGGCTGCTTTGTCTTGTCTACTTTACTTTGTACTGCTTTGACCACTTGCTGCTTGCTTTAACTATGTGGTGTCTATTTTTATCTACTTTTTTAGTTAATCTAATTATATATTATTTTAGGGTCTATTCTCTTACATGTTATTTATCCTGTATGCTGCTGGGCCTGAGTAATGGCTTTGATTCCTTCTTGCTCTTAACATTCTGAATAACAATAAAGTAGGAATGGGCATTTCAAGCAAAAGCACTATTCAGAAATCACCGGGAACTCTCTTCTTCCAAAATTCTCCATCACACTAACCTTGCAGAGAGTAGAGAAAATCCTTTTAGATTTGCATCTCAGCTTCAACCTCACCAGTTGAATGTGAAGCAGCTGTAGCTGGGCTTTGATGGTTAACTGTAGCTGAGTGTGTTTATTGACACTGAAACATATAGCACATTGTACTTATGGCTGAGTGTAAGTGGATGTAAGAGGAATGCTCAGAGTAGACGTATAGAAGCTGGAGCCTGACAGACTGAACAGATGATCTGAACGTCAGCATGAGGACACAGTCTGACAACATTTACATCAGGAGCTGTCACTTCCTATAATTTTCAGTTTGTCAGATGTGTGTGTGTGTGTGTGTGTTTTTAGTGAATCTAAATTCAGTATTTTAATGGTATTTCTGTGCATAGAAGGAAAGAGAAACTAGACTTACAATCTGAAGGCTCTGGGTGCTGTTAATTATTTAATTAGAGCAGAGGAGAAGTAAATTATTAATGAAGGGAGAGAGGATGGAGTGAGGGACATAATTATGAACAGACAGAGTATTAGGGGGAATGAGTTGAGAAGGAAAAGGAGGTCAGAGGTGGAAAGTAGCAGCACACAGGACAGTACTGATAGTCTGAAGACTGTCCCGTCTGTGCCTCAGTCCTACAGACATAGTGACAACAGTACAGGAAGTTTACAGTATTTTGATGAATGTTCTTACCACAACATGCATGAGCTGCATGAGAGCACGAGTTCAATTTAAACAGTAGAGAAAAATTCTTTATTTATATCAGGTTCAAAAGATTCTGCTAGAAGATTAGCATTAAAGCTAACAGCTCCAGCAGTGACAGGAAACAGGCTGATGAGTCAGGTTGTGTTTCTGTGGAAAGGAACAAAAATAAATAAGAGAATGGAAAGTTTATCCAGCTGCTGCCAGACCGTGTGTGTGTGTGTGTGTGTGTGTGTGTTTAACAACTATCTGTCTGTGAAGAAATAGATGTGGTGGTTTTGGTTTGCTTTTATAGCCATTATGGAGGTGTTTGTGTGGGTCCTGCTCCTGTTTGTCATCCTGTGTGTGTGTGTGTGTGCATGTGCATGTGTGTCTGTGTGTGTATGTGTGTGTGTATGTAAATTCTTTTCTCCAAGTACACTTGAGTGTGTGTAGATTGAGGTCCAGTTTTTGATTATGCTGGCTTTGCGTGTGTGTGTACTTCCTGTGGAGCTCAGCGGGGCTGAAAGCTCTGACCTTCCCATGTTCCCATCCATCCTTCCTATTAAGGCAGTGAGTGTTAGTCAGTGATATGGCCTCATGCTGCTGGTCAGAGCTCTTCTCTCATACACAGCCACCCCCACCCTTGTCTCACCCAGCCACACAAGACACACACATTTTCACAAGTAGCAGAAAGTGCACACATTCATCTCCCCACATCCCCCTCCACCCCCTCTCTTCTCTCTCTTTCTTCTCCTGCCTCTCTCTCTCTCCCCCGTCATGCAGGGGATTGCCCTACTTTACTCCTGCCTCATGTATCACTGTCTCCCCTCTCAGCCAGATTGGGGAAGAGCAGCTAAGATGCAGAATGAGTGCTTGCTCTCTCTCTCTCTCTCAGTTTGATTCCTGATCCTGTTGTTTGTTCTCCGAGGGTCTTGTTATCATCTCAGCAGTGGGCTGCTCTCTGATTGATATATATATATATATATATATATATATATATATATATATATGAATAAATGATTTATTTTGATTTGAACGGTGAGTTTTCTCCCCAACGTGCTGTCACTATGGCAACAGCCCATTCACATCAAATTGGAGAAATCTTTTTGTGATGAAGTTATATATCTGCCTCGGGCTTCTACAGTGAATTAAACATCACGGTTTTTCATCACACCGATAAAAAGCATGAAGCAGCTCATCTCACTGATTCATGACATCACCTGCAGAGCTCTGTATCACAGGTGAATCAATCTGAGCAGAGACAGCCTGACTGATCTCTATCGCTCCAGACCACAGCATCGTTATTGATCAGGGTTTCTTTGCTGAGCACATTCACCTCCTCAGTAGAAATGCCATGACCCCTTCTTCTCTGGACCACAGGCAGCCTGGATTGATGGCCTTGAATGAACCTTCCTCACAGTGAGAGGATCGTTGTCAAGAACAAATGCAGATCTGACTTAAGGAGTCCAGGAATCAGCGTCTGGGCTAGTCGGGGCAGATTATAATTATGTTGGCTAAGAAGACTTCAAACCTAATGATTTCTCTTCTCCACTGTTGATACACACTACTCCGCTACACAACAGCCCTACTGCACTGGATCAGTGAAATTCTGGATGATTTAAAGACAGATGCTAAATCCAAAGGATGGTTAGTGCCTGACCTTTTGAGGATGAGCACGTCACAGTCCCTTCACTCTAAGTCTGTTTAACCACTGATATTATGTGGTTATTTTTTATAGTGATCAACATGTCAGACCATCAGACTAGTGCAGACTAGAAAGACCGATGCATAGGAACTGATGAAGCCTCTTGGATAAGAGGCGAAACATCTTCCCAGACAAATACAAGTCCAGTTGCCTTCGATTCAATTTGAGAGAGAGAGAACAATGACCTGGATGAATGAGAACATTCACAGACAGTGATCAACATGAGGCATAACTTCAAGTGGAAGTATTGTTAGTAGACGCATTATTTCAATCGTTTGTCCTGCAACATAAAGTCATCTTCTGCCTTCGAATTTATACTATAAGTGTTAAATATAAAGTCAAAATGTTTAGACCAGAATCTGGAGCTAGAACAATAATTAAGATTGATCAACCATAACTTAAAATAGTTAATAGATTTAACCATTAGTGGGAGCCCTACACTGTATATTCAAAAAATATACCTTCTATAGAATCCCTAACTTGAGACTGAGACTGTGAAGGTATTTACACACAGCTCATGAGGAGAGGGTGGTACTGGGTTGGGACAGGGTTCAGAATTATGGTCGAGGCTCATTAAGGGACAGGCTGTTTGTGTATGCTCAATTACATACACAGTAGATAGTCAGCTACAGAGGCAGTGGTAGAGTCTGGACTCAGTCAGGACTGTTGCTGAGAGACACATGCAGTGTAGGAAGCAGAAACACCACCATCCTCTCCACAACACTGAGTCAGGTCAGAGAAGCAGCTACTGTACAACATGTACATGAACGGACTCAATTATTATTGTTTATCATTTATTAATTATTGAAAACCATCATTTATGAATCAGAAATGAATTGATGGATGAAACATTTTCCCTAGAGGATAAACAAAACATCTAGTATCTATCCATCTAGATGAAGAACTAATGAGTGACTGAATGAAATTTGGTGGTTACATATTATTAGAATTTGATCATCAGAGACTGGCTTACTGGGACCTGCTGTAACTGGAATCGCATTTTCTCATGTTGCCGGGGTAACCTGGAGATAATCTATGTGGATTTTCTCTAGACGCTGTGTCCCATTATCATGGTGACGGACTCTGCCAGTAG
Organism: Caranx ignobilis; assembly: GCA_021432705.1. Classification (NCBI taxonomy): domain Eukaryota; kingdom Metazoa; phylum Chordata; class Actinopteri; order Carangiformes; family Carangidae; genus Caranx; species Caranx ignobilis. The sequence continues at coordinate 9,300,759 of MU270014.1, forward strand.
ATGAAGTGCACAAATCGGCCAAAACAGCAGATAGCAAGCATGGTTTGATGTGATCACGAATGTTTGTCTCCTGGGGGCAGCGCATATTTCAGGGATGTTACTCATATTCTCCTTTGTTACAGCAGAGAGTCATTTTCCATGGAACGTCTGAATTATTTAATAGAGAGTTTACCTATGAACTCACACTTTGTCTTCCATGTATGATGACTGTAAAACATCTGTTAATGTCAGAAGGACACTGTACAGACTGGTCCTCATTGGTCAAGGATTCATATACTGTGTCCCAGTGCCCAGAAGAGTGGGGTGGGGTCCCATCTGCAGGGGAGGGCCTAGCTCAATGAAGATTATGGAAGGAGGAGGAGTGGGAGTCTTGGGGGAGGGTGGGTTTGTTGATTTTAAGATGATGCAGTGTTGAAGCCGTCATCCATAATCCACCCGTGTGTGGCTGCAGACAGCCCTCACCACATTGTTAGAGTCATGTCTAAGTGTGTGTGTGTGTCTGTGTATGTGTGTATTTGAAAGAAAAAATCTGATCAATCAGGACAGGGTGACAGCTGTCCTGTGAGGATTAACTGTGCATGTCTGTGTTTTCCAGTGCAGTCAGTCTGAGTGTTGTCCGGCCCTCATGTACACAAACAGCAGCAGGCTGTTTACCACAAACCTTCAGTCTGTCGGTAACAACTGTCATTATAGCTCAACTATAGATCCAAACATAGAATGAGCCTCCAACAACTACAGGAAATCACTGTTTCAGACAGTCACTTAACATAAAGAGTCGTCAGTCTGTCTCCTCTGTTGTCGACCCGCCTCTCCTCTGTGTCACACCGTCTCTATGTTGTCGACCCATCTCTTGCCTCTTTTCTGTTGCCAACCTGTCTCTCCTCTGCTGTCGACCTGTCTCTCCTCTGCTGTCGACCTGTCTCTACTCTGCTGTCCACCTGTCTCTCCTCTGCTGTCGACCTGTCTCTCCTCTGCTGTCCACCTGTCTCTCCTCTGCTGTCGACCTGTCTCTACTCTGCTGTCCACCTGTCTCTATTCTGGTGTTGACCTGTCTCATGAATAGGCATGGGTCGGTATGAGTTTCTGATGGTATGATGACCTTAAGCAAAAATATAACAGTATTACAGTATTGGAATTACAGCTCTAAAACATGTCGTTTTGAAATATCTGAGTAAAAAAAACACAACTTTTCCTTTGAACAGAGTTTTAAATCACAGAATATTTGGATCATTATGTGTGTCAAGTTAAAGTAAATAATAAAATAGATCATGTCTGAATAAGGTGCGAAGAAGAAAACATCTAATTCTCAACGTTCACCTATAAACAAAGAGGGATTGACTTTTAACCCCACAAACTATACGGAGAAGTGAAATTCTTCTCTAACAATGCCTACTCGTGACCTATATCTGATCTGTTGTTGACCCACCTTTGCTCTCTTGTCTACCTGCTTCTAATTTCTTGATTAGACCAGTCTTTCCTTGGGTGTCGACCAGTCTCTCCTCCATTGTCAGCCAGTGACTCCCTACTTTGTTGTTTCTCCTCTGTAGTTGACCAGTCTGTCCTCTGTTGTCTAAGGGTGACTGCTAATAGTCGGTAATTCAGTGATTCGATTCGAGCCTGATTCGATGGCTAGTCTCACTGTCGAGAGGCGACATCTGATTTTTCATAGAACGTCTTTGAATGTCTTCGTTTTCTAATAGGTGATCATTTATAGCCTATTTTGATACAAACATCAGCCTGATTTCTGTTGATTCAAAAATGAAAATAATAAGTGCGTTTAATCAGTAGACATTGCTATGAATAAATAAGTGTGTTTTCACACATACGGCTGTGGACCAAGGCTGAGCACCAGATGCGAAAATGATACATTGTTTCATTTCTCAGCATGTATAGTTCGTGTTCACATGTTTGTTTTCACTTTGGTCCAAACACCACATCACTGGCAGAGCATCATGTTTCCATGAAGCATTTGGGACATTTGATTTTTGGACAAAACAGAATATCAATATGGAAATATTGAATGTTACAGGTGCTATAAGAGAGAGTGTAGAGTCTGGTGATTGGATGTGGAGTCTGGTTTTAGGAGGTTTACTGGCTTCAGTTCTTCATCTTCCATGTTTAACATGAACTGCCTGGGGGAACCTGGCCCTCAGGTCCTGTCTGACCCTTGTTTCTATCTGCATGATGAATCCTCATGTCTGAGTTTCCTCAAGCACTGCAATCAATGTCCTACAGAAAATAGCTTTACATCATGTAGTCTTTCAGGGCTGCTCCCGGTGGATTAACACACAGCCATCGTAGTGGTTGCACCATGTGTCCTGATAGCAGACTTCCTAACCAGCTCAGGTTTCTACCTCAAACGCTTCCCTGAAGCAGTTTCCTCACGGACGTCTGTGGCGTGGCTCTAGCCCAGAGGAAAATGGAGGTGTGTGCTCATGATGACTCAAATTCCTTCTCCTGAGCTGGATGAAAGGTTTATTTCACATGAAAGACCTTTTAGTCAACAGATCGCTGCGCTTTATCCAGGACCATGTGGAAATTGGGGGGTTGGTGGGGGCAGACCTGTGAATGGCTTCATTAACAGGGAGGAGATGAGTTCATTAACACCCAACAGCCCTGCTGAAAAGGACAGCCTCAGTGGTAGACTGGGAGGAACAAAGCCTGCTACGTGTGTGTGTTTGTGTGCGTGCATGTGTGTGTGTTGGCAGGTGCAGGAGGTGATAATTGGTAGTAGTCTCATGTTTGCTCAGGCACAGATCTAAAAGTGGATGTCAGATTCTCCCATGGTGCTGTGTGTGTATGTGTGTCTCTCTCTCTCTGTCATCTCTTTTCTCACTTGCTGTTTCTCTGGCACTTTGCTGTGTCCAGCTCTCTTTTCTCTCCCCGATCGGAACTAGACAGACTAGTGTGTCGAATGTTAACTGGTCCTGAATGCTCAGACATAGAAGATTACAGTTGTAAACATACCTGAGTCTTACTACCAGTACCAGGTACACAGAAATGATCTTTTCTATACTCTATTTGGAAGAAAAAACACATTTGATGGCAAATATTTTACTTTTCATCGTTTTACGTCCTATATAGATGTTTTAATCACTAAATTGAGATTTCTATCTGTATAGAGATGGAAGCTTTGACTATCCAACCCTTAAGCTGCGTTCACATGGAATCAAGCAGATGGCAGACGGACTACAGCCACGGGACGTAACGCAAAAAACAAACAAGCAGTCCAACAGAACGACATGACAGCAAAACAATACACATGTGATTATGGTGTATTGTTTATATATGCATGTATATATGTTTATATATTCTGATTTCTCTTGATATTGTATTACAAACTGAAACTTATGTTCAATTTCCCCCAAAACGTCACAGCTGGTTGTGAATTCTGTGGCGGTGGACAGTAAAATTTAAAATATTTTCTCTGTAAAATGACATCCAGCTTGCCGTCTGCTGGATTCAATGTGAAAACAGCATTAGTCCCAACATTCAGACTTGCAGTGGCCCAGATGGTTGATTCCAGGGACTGGTATCAGGATCTAGCCCATTCCAGGCATTGGGGGAGAATTTCTTGCTCTTGCAATGACTCCAAACAATTCCAAGATAGTGTTTGTTGTTGTTGTCAGATAAAAATTGGACATCCTCTGGTGGCTGTGAATATACTTGGACAGTACACCCAGGAAAAGCCTGTGTATAACTCTTGCAGTCTTCTTTGTCTCATAGTTCAGTGTAATGTTGGTCAGATCATTTCACAGAAATGACACTTTTTAAGCCAGATCCATTACACAACTTATCCTCAGGCCAAAGACCAATGCTACCATGGTAACAATCAATGACACCTGCAGTGACCAGCAGCATGAACAACAAAAAACAGGAAAATGTGGCTCCGCCACCATTGTCATGAGAGAATAGAGAGAAGGGAAAGAGTTTTAGTAGGGATAGGTATCTTTCACATTTAAAATGATACAGTACTGATACCCGGTTCCTAGGAACTGGTACCGGTATGCAACACTACCTGTGGCAATTGAAGTTATTTAATTTATAAAAAAAATATTCTAAACTTCCGAATTTTTGTATTTATTGTTATGGTTCAGTGTAATCATCTGGCATGATGAGGGGTCTTCCTTATAGCAGGATATCTCTTAAAAATTTAAGAGTGTGCAGGGAGCGGAGGAGCTGTTCACTAGGGATGGAAATCTCCATCCTCAGGACGATACAATATGCATCTCAATATGTAGGCTACAGTACGATACACTAACGATTCACATCATCATCTCAGAATCTACCGATTCAGGATGATCAATCACGACACAATCCCAATTCAATAACAATGCAAATCTGTGCAAATTCAACTCAACTTTATTGTTCCTTCAAGAACATAAGCAGTGCCATACTGCTCATCATTAAGAGGCTTATAACAAATGAAGACAGATCACTTAAAGTACTTCGGCAGTGAGGAGGTGTGTTTGTGAACATAAAAAAGTAGGTCTATTTCACAAACAGGCACATAGGCCTAACAGTAGTGGAGCTCAGCCTACAAAGCTGTCAGGAGTCAGGACTTGTCATTAACAATTTAGACTAAACAGTCAGGAGCACTTTTGATAGGCTGCCCCAGCAGTGGAGCCAGTGGATTATTTGTTTAAGATAAAACAGCCTTTCCTGTCACAAACAGGTTTGTCCTAACTGAAGAACTAAAGATTAGGCCCACATACACAACACCAGCCTCGCCATTATCCTAACAGAAAACTTAAGACAAATGTCTTTTTTTAAGGGTTTTCTTCATGAATACCAACTGATCCACATGCTCAGGGGCAAGTAAACTGCACTGGGCTGTGACTATCTCACCTGCTGTGCTAAATACTCGCTCAGACGCTACACTCGTTGCTGGAATAGGCAGGTAGTGCTTTGCCAAAGCTGCAAGCAGTGGAAGATCTCCTGCTGTTGCCTGGATGTTATTCTTCTTCTTCTTTATTTTTAACGGCGGTTGGCATCCTTGCCTGGATGTTGATATTCAGTGACTAGTGACGCCTACACCTGGTGGTGAGTAGGTGAATCAGAGTGTGTTTGTTCACTCGTGAGAATTTAATGTCTGAGAGATAATTATGAAAGTGAATTGACTAAAAATAATAATTTAGAAATATATATATAATAATAAGAATTCGGATTTTACCGATGCGAAGCTTTTACAAGGCGATGCATCGTGGTTCCAGCCTAGTTTCTATCCAATGCACACCACTCCATCCGATGCAATCTATCATAGACCCTTGCATTGATGCAATTATTGTGCATCAGATTTCTCTGAGTTCTCATGAGGGTGCATTCAGGTACCAAATTGTGGTATCGTTTGGTTGTGTGTGAATCAATACTTCAATTGAGTTGGTACCAATAAAAGTACCAAAATCTGTACTCATCCCTGAGTTTTAGAGACTGATATTTCTTTGTTGTTTCACTCTTCACTGAATTTCCCAAATAAAATGTCCTTGTAACTTGTTTCTGTAATTCTTCCATTAGAAAAACTATTCTCCTGGTCCTTGTCTGGCTGGTTTTACAGATTTCTATAGAAGCTTTCAGTAGTGAAGAAAGTCAAGTCAATTTTATTTGTATGAGCTGATTCTTGACAGGAACCGTCTCAACACACTTTTCTAATGGGGCTAGGACCCTCTGTTTTAATAATATCATTACAGAGGACCAATTTCCCAGCAACCTCTAAGCCTCTCCTCTAATCTGTCAGTGTTTGCATGTGTTGTGTGTGTGTGTGTGTGTGTGTGAGTGTGAGTGATTAAAGGCAGATCAATGCAGGGTTTGATCAGAGCCTTAACAAACTAACACATTAAGGCCAGCTGATGAGAGGATGTGGACCTGACTGTTGCAGGTTATCATTTTTACCTCTAACATGACAGTGAAGACACAGACAGAAAACAGAGACCAGGGCTCTGATGTGTAACAGAGGTCTCCATATGGAGCTGATGTGTGTAATCGCTGGCTTAGTTTAGCAGGAAAGATGTTGCTGAGTTATTTAGAAGCCAGAACAGCTTAAATCAGGCCCTTGATTTAGGTAAGGTAATTGTAAAGCCACAGAGCCGCTATGTTAGAGATATTATCCACCGTCAGAGGAACTGTCCACTTTCCACTGTGCTGTGCAGCTGTGGACAGTCTCTGCTGTATTCAAACCAGAGTGGAAATGCATCGTGACCGGGTCTAGAGCCTCTGATCTCTCCAGGGTCTGCTTAGTGGTTCTGTAACAGCACTGCTGCAATTAAATGAAGCCATATGAGGGAGTAAATCTCATTTAGCTGTGAGAGTTCGAAGAAAATTAGCTGTTGCAGATCTGTGCTACAGATATCGATTGTCTGTTCAACACTGTAGGATAACAGATGGAGCTCTGGGTAAGATGAGGCTTTCCTTAAACCACTTCACTATGTGCTCTGCCTGTGTGTGTGTGTATGTGTGAAGCAGATTTATATCACATTCATAAAGCAGATTTATGTCTCTGAGCAAGTCAGCATTATAGTGTGAGTGTATTCATTTATGCTGATGCATGGGAGACACAAACACTGCTGCATGGAAAATAATATCATACAACAGTGAGCAGTGAACATGAGGCAAATAGCAGGCTTAATCTTATAAAGGACCCTGGTGCAGGACTTTGCCCTCTTGACCCTCCCTTACCTCTGTGTATGGTTCATGAAGCTGTTTGCCTCAGGTCATATACCGTTGCAACTCCAGAAGCCCAACACTGGGACCATGGTACTGAATTAGCTGCCCAGCTAGCCCCACATTTACACTGGTAGTATTAGTGGTAGCACTGAATGCTGATTAATGTCACTACTGTCCTACATGAATAAATAAACACAAATAAAGCAAAGCACTTAGAGAATATTAATACTGGATTAACTAGGGTCCAATATGAGCATGCACTCTGTGATCACTTTAACAGTTCCTGAGTAAGGATGCACCAGTGCATCAGCTGAACATCGGTATAGGCCGATATTTACCACATTGACTGGCATCAGCCATCAGAAAATACTAATGGCAGTTACCAATGTTTGGCATATTGTGCTGACTCAAAGGAGAAGGCCGTGTTTTTCTCTTTTTGGGGGGGCGGTGACTCTGCTAAGACGCCAGAGGGCACGTGCATGTTCAATTTGTTAAGTGAGGGAAAATGTTGTTTTTTTGTGAATAATGAAGATTTCTTGGTTTCCTTTACACAAAAAAGGAAAAAATAACAGAGAAAAAACATTGGTACCAGCGTCAACCATTGGCCAAATTGTTATTTTAAACATCGGTACTGGCCCAGAATTTCACAATCAGTACATCCCTATCCCTGAGTTCTTTATGTCACGGATCTACCAGATGTTCGAAAATGTCCATGAGTCCAAGAGTCCATGTTGACTTGATTGCATCACATCATATCAGCTGCACATTCAAGCTGCCAATCCCCTAATCTACTACATCCCAGAGGTTCTACTGGACTCACGTGTAGAGACTGCGGAGGCTACTGAAGTCCATTGACCTCATTTTCATGTTGATAAAACCGTCTGGTTCAGCCGGATGGACCAGGATCCTGAGGAAGTGGAACTGTGAACATGAGGGGAAGAACATGGTCAGCCCTTACCATGCAAAAGTACTTAATCTATTCTAAAAAGAGTTTTTATAAAGATGAATTTTTCAGTTAAATTTTTGGAAAACAGCAGGAGCAATATACAGGAGAGGCAGACTTTCAGGTCTGAGGAATCCAGGGTCTGGCTAAGTGAAGACTTTTTTTTTTCCTTTTTTTTCTTTTTTAAATCAGTGTCCAACCAAGGAACCACATCCCACTGCTCAGCTCTGTTTACCACCGCAGAAAATGTTTGTCTTCAGGGTCAATTTGACTGCTACAGGCATGTCTTACTTGAGAAATAAAACAATGAAAAGAGAAATGGCTGCCTCTAAACTTCTCTTTGGAAGGACAGAATCAGTTTAATTGACGGAATGATTTTTGACTACAGGGTGTATAGTTAGAGCTCAGAATCAGACGATAACACCCAGATATCTTCTATGAAAGTTCACATATGGTTTTAGGTGGTGTAGCTTATTTGTTAGAAGGTTCTGATCTGGAGCTCTGAACTAGGGCCCAACCAATATGGATTTTTTGGGGCCGATGCCAATGTTAAGGGGAATAAAAAGTTCAGTCTGATTAGAACTGACCGAGAGAGTGACTGAGATTGACTGAGAGTGAGCTATTACAAGCTGCTGTACAAACTGATGAAACTGATCTATCACAGCTCTTCACACATGGTGTGGTGTCTGTGTCTGAAATATCTGAAAGATGCTACAGAAGCAAAAGGGTGAAAGTTAGTGAAAATGAATAAGCACTCCTACTTTTATTGATACCAGAACATGTTCAGAACAGAACTGATTTAGCTTATTTCCCCATTATATACTGAATAAACATTGACATGCCCTGCTTTTCATCATTAACCCATGTTTATATAATGTAGTCACCTGTGTGGAAAGGTGTGTTTGGAAAGCAGCTTTCCAAAAACACCTGATGCAGCATGGATAGACTTTTGAGCTAGTTGGTTATAAACTGTACATTTCTCCATCGCTACATGACTGCCTCTTGATTTTTTCACAGAACACTGGTGGAAAAGGGGACCAGCCTAGTCCTCAGATCAGAAGCAGCTGCAACACAGAGACTCTGACAGTATCACTGATAGAAGGCCATCAGGATCAGAGATCAGATATGATTTGTTATTCTTTGAGTAAACCGTGAGTTATATTACTGTTAAAGTGAGAAGCAAAAGAACGGTTTGTGGGTCCTCTATCTGTGTCTGTCTGGTTGCAGGACTGCAGTTATCTGTGAAGCGTGTTTAAGTCGTGTTATTTTCCTCCAACACATCACAGCTGCCAGCTGCTGCACAGGAAGACCTGTGGCTCAGCAAACGACCTGTGAGCAGCAGGTGATGATAGCACGGCTGCGATACACCCTGACAGAGTGTGACTCTGACCACCAGTTCGCTCTACGTGTTTATTAGCAGCACATCGGCCTTGTCAGGGCCGCTGTTGATTGATTTAGCATGCTAATCTCTGAGGGGGAGCAGGTGTGTGAGCGGCCCCACCCAGTGAGGTCCGGGGAAAAGCAATTGGCTCTGTAAGTAGGGATAGTTGCCAGGGGAAACCAGAGTGGCGGTAAGAAACCATGTGCAGTCCACTAGTGAGTATTAGTTCTGACATGTTAAACTTAGGGTGGGGGAATGCTGCATAGTTCATCCGTTAGATCAGATGCACTGGAACACAGTGCAGCCATTGTTTTTCTGCAAAACCGGAGAGTAAGAGAAGAGCAGGGGGAGAAGACAATAGAAACCAGGTCAGACCTCCCAGACCAGGGCTCTGTGTCCTGCATGTCTGTTGAGGTGAAAAAAAAATCTTCTTCTGTTTTTGTTAAACATGTAGGAATGTCAACATGCTGTTTGGGGCAGTTTGTATTAGGACTAACAGTTATTTAAAAGCTGTTTATTATTAAGTCCTCTATGTCCATCTGTTCACACTGACAATTATCTCAGGGACACCTTGGTGAAACTTATCAAACATTAACTTTACATCCACTCAGTGATGATACGATTAAGTTTTGGTTGCCAAAGGTCATGGTCACCATGCTCTCACAAAATAGTGTTTTGCTCCTGTGAATGTGATGTGTCAAGAAATACAAACAGTGTTTTGGTGGAAGCATACATACAGCTAAAGCTAAAGACTGCATGATTTTGGCCCAATTGGCAGCTCGCCAACTGGTTTTGGGCATTCTGCGACTATCCTCCCCCAAATCGGGGTGAGCCAGTCGTCCGCTCTGCGAGCCTGGATCGTTATGTGTGATGTGAGTTGGGCGCTCACTGACAGCGTGACGGTGAGTCCCAGACTCCGACTGAATATCTAGCGTGTTTAATATCCAGTCATGTCGGGATGATGTGAAAAAAGCACCAGCCAATGAGAGCAGACATGGGGATCGTGGCGGATGCGGAAGTGACCCAGAGCAGCACTTGAGCAGCAGCGCAAAAACAACAACGAGAACAACAGTAGCAGCAGCAGCACTATGGCGTCGAGCAAGGTTTTGCGAGCTTCATGGGCCCATCCATGTTATGAAAACAATCAGCCACACATTGGGTTCTCACGTGAGTTTTCGATACAAAACGTTGATTGGAGACCCAGTAGAGCCGTCGGCCACGCCTGCTGGTGAAGAGTCAGGTAGTGTGAACACTACTGTTACCGACCAGTCATGTAGTATGAACAGCACAGAGACCTCAAGAATCCCGACCACAAGACAGAGAGTTGTATAGTATGAACAGCATGGTGACCCGACACAACTGAAAGTGGTGTAGTGGGAACCAGGCTTAAGGAGAGGTATAGCTCTTACTATTCAGGCGTTTTGTAAAAAAGAAAAATTTCCCTCAATAAAGTAATTCTGAATCTGAAATCTGAATCTAGTTTTTTTCAGTTCATCTAGGGTGGACTCACTGATACAGAGAAGAGTTACAGAAACCAGAGAAAAGCAGCTGATGTTCATATGTTGGATGGTGGACTGTGTATGTGTGTATGTATGAAGCAGATAGATGATCTGGGTGGCAGTCTGACTGAGCACACACCTGTTCTCATGTCAGTCTCAGACCCTTCTGACCAGTAGTAGGATGACAGCTGGCTTCAGTTATTACATCAAGCTGCCATTGTTCTGACATTCCTACATTCCTACATTCAACCAGATGTTAATGATGTTGGTATCCAGCTGTGTTTCTTGAAGATTTGTGGACAAGATGTCACTTCATCTGACATGTAAGATAAGTTTTTGTTCTTTTTCTAACTTCGTTCGGTGTTTGACTATGGGAATCACTTTGGCATGACCAACTACGGAAGCTCCAATGACACAACGTCTGTCAGTGAGAGACAGGTCGAGCTGTGCTGGGGCCCCGCCCCCTTATACTACTACAGCTGACCTGCCCCTCCCAACTCATTCTCACTTTCTTCCAGTGAGGAACGAGACAAAGCTCCCTCAGCTGATCTAGCCGAGCTAGCCTGGACCCGCTTAACATTTCTCAAACGACCCGTAAAGGATTCATGATACCGAACGCGGCTCCAGGTTCGGTCTGGATTGGCTGAGTAAGTACCTACACACAGTGTCCGCATCGCGGTGAACTGCTCATTCGGCTACCCAGTGTTAGGTTACCGGTGTAGCCGGCAACCGTGCTACTTAGCATCAGGCTACCGCATCAAGGCGAGCCGCTACCTGCTACACCGTTTTAACTCATTGGTGTAGTTGGCTATCGTGCAGCTCCATACCCGCTGACTAACGCATTACGGCGAGTAAACAGGTTGTGTGCTAGCACAGTTCTTTGTTAGCTGTACCAAGTACCGAGAGTTCTGCTAACGTGTCACGATGAGCGAACTTTCACAGTACATGGTTAGCTTGGCTAAACCCCAGGGGCTAACACTAATGACTAATATATAATAATATAATATAATAATATGACCCCACCAAAGGTCTGTGAAAGGTTTGAAAAAATGAGGGAGACCAGCACCCTCAGGAAAGGTGAAGCCTTTGATCTCTGTCTTCCACGGAAACCCACCCCACGTCCCCCTCAGGGTCCAAGAACCGGCTTTGCTGCTGCAGCAGTGAGGGGGAGACAGTGGGGAAACAGACCACAGAGGCAGGCTGACCAGTCAGCAGCCTCGGCAGAACCAAAGGCCATGGGGCAAACACTCCTTCGCTGAGGCTGCCCACAACACCCCAGGAGTGGGAAGAGGAAACAGGCACCTTGACAGCCCCAGCCCCCCCCCCCCAATGAAGAAAAGAGGGGAATCATGGGTGAAGCAAATCCTCGGAGTTCACCATTGAGAGACTCTGGCAGTTTCCAGTGGTTCAGAGGTCTGTTTCTCTCCCCTCATGTTCAAGACGAGGAGGAGAGTCGGGGACAGCAGGTAATACAGTGTCACCAAGCACTTTCACCCTATTTAATGAAAATCAAGTTCACCCCCTCGCAGCCAGGCTCACAGCCAAGGACGAGTTGCTTTCCCCAAAACAAAATAAAAACAAAAACTGCCATGCCCCCTCAATTCCCACAGGGGGAGTTCACGCTCCACTGTTGGGAGATGGATCCCGCCAGTTGCGGCGAGTGATGTCACCACAGTGTGACAACGTGAGCATGTTACCTGCCCGGATGGCAAGATGGCGCGCATGCACAGTTCATCCATGGGTTTTGTCAACTATTTCTCAGGGGTACAGACTACAATTTGCAATGAAACCACCCAGATTCAACGGTGTGGTGGCTTCAGTAGCCAAAGGGGATGCAGTGCGAGTTTTACAGGACGAAATAACATTGCTATTAAACAAACAAGCGATCAGAGCCGTCCCAAGCGAGGAAGCTCAACAGGGTTTTTACTCCCGTTACTTCCCGTTACAAATTACTCTCCCAATCAATCCGTTTGGGCGACTGGTTTGTCACAATCGACCTCAAGGACGCATATTTTTTACATTGCCATTTATCCTGCACACAGGAAATTTCTTAGGTTTGCTTTTCAGGGCAAAGCCTACGAGTATCAGGTGATCCCCTTCAGGCTGTCATTAGCTCCCAGAGTGTTCAGCAAATGTGTGGAAGCAGCACTGTCTCTGTTAAGGAGCAGCGGTATCGGAATATTTTCATACATAGACGATTACCTGATATGCTCCCGATCGCGGGTACAAGCAGTCAGAGATTCGGCTACGGTGGTAAATCATCTCACGGATCTCGGGTGCAATATAAACTGGGCGAAGAGCCGAGTGGAGCCGAACAGTGAATGGGAAATGGGAGCAGAGCCTGGCTTGTTCTCATATAAATGTTCTGGATCTGTGGGCAGTGTTTCTGGCATTGAAACATTTCCTGCCTTTTCTCCAGAGTCGCCATGTCCTGGTAAAAACAGACAATTCCACTGTGGTGGCATACATAAACCGCCAAGGTGGCACTGCAGCTGCACAGATTAGCTCGGAACGTAATCTTATGGAGCAGTGGCCGGCTCCTGTCTCTTCAAGCAACGCATGTACCAGGCGTTTTGAACACAGGAGTGGATCTCCTGTCCCGGGGGAATCCCCTGTACGGAGAGTGGTGGAACAGATTTGGTGGAGATACGGCCTGGCAGCTGTAGATCTATTCACCCCGCAAGAAAACGCGCAACGTCCACTGTTTTTCTCCCTGTCGGACGCAAATGCACCTCTGGTTGTGGATGCTCTAGCACACCCGTGGCCAGATGTACTGCTGTATGCGTTTCCCCCGCTCAGCCTGATCTCCCTGACCCTAATCAGGGTGAGAGAGCAGGGCCTGTCATTAATCATGATGGACGTCCAAACAATGGTTGGCAGAAATAATACAGCTGCTAGCGGGCGAGCCGTGGCCGCTCCCCGTACGCAGAGATCTTCAGTCCCAGGCGAGCGGGGAAATGTACCACCTGCACCCAGACCGCATGGCGCTCTGGGCTTGGCCCGTGAGACGTGGAATTTGAGTGCTGCAGGCCTGCCGGCGCAGGTCATTGACACCATTCAGAATGCAAGAGCCTCCTCCACTCACTCTCTTTACAGTGATAAGTGGCAGGTTTTTTGAGGAGTGGTGTGACTTGAAGCGCATCATCTCTTTTCTGTGTTCAGTGGTGAACTTATTGTGTTTCCTACAGGACTTGGTGGACAAAGGAAAGGCTTTTTCCACTGTTAGAGTATATTTGGCTGCCATTTCAGCATGTCACGTGGGCTTTGGAGATAAGCCTGCAGGGCAGCATCCTTTGGTCTGTCATTTTATGAAAGGTGCTCGGCGCAAGCTCCCAGTTTCCAGACCCCTGGTTCCCCTGTGGGAGTTGTCCATGGTGCTGGACGCCCTCTCTCTCCACCCATTTGAGACCATGGAGGTGGCAGAGATGAAGTTTGTTTAACTGAAGACAGCTTTGCTCTTAGCACTGACTACAACAAAGCGGGTGAGTGACCTTGTAAGACAGTTTGACCCCCACCCTGAAACCCTCTAAAACAAAGAAAGTCTTTCCCAGACTGGATGTAATCATTTTGTGTATTCTGCCTTTTGGTTAGTGTCTCCTTAACACCTCCTTTCTGCCTGACTTCCTCTTGAAATGTTACATATGTGATGGTCTCAGTGGGAGAAGTACAAAGGTCTAGGTAGTTCATTGTCATGTGAAAAGACCCCCTGATGGTCAAAGGTCCCCAGACGTGAATAGCGTCCCCATGTAAATTTCTATTTGATATGTGATTTAGAAGTGTCTCTGTTCTGGTTGGGTATTTAAGGGAAAGAGCAAGAACCTCTCTCTTTTGAGTTGATCTGCTTACCAGAGCTCCCACACATCAGGTGTGTTACAAAACTTTTTGGCTGTATTTTTACTATGGACATCACAATAAACTAATATTGCCTTGTTGAGACTTTGGTTCTAAATAGTGAAGGATCTGTTATCAGATACCTATTAGGTCTTTAGTTATATGGTCAGTTTCACTGGGTAACACTCACACCCTTAACCTCTGAGTTGAATAAAAAAGATTGAGTATCATGTTCTGTATTTACTTAGATATGTTCTATAACCTCTGAATACTTCAACCCAGGCATCAGGACTATTCTTCCATGTTAAGAAGGTCACTGAGTGGTTTGTTAACCTATATCTGCCATCCCTGAACTAAGACTGATGTCAGATCTCTTAACAGCAGAGTTCAATTCTTAAAAGGCTTATATTCTTAATTACTGGTTAACTATTGATACTAAATAATATTTAATGGTAAAGTTATCTTGAAATAAATGGAGTCAGATTGAATAAATTAATTACTTTACTTTAATAAAACCTCATCTTAACACTGGAAAGACAGAATACGTGTTGGGGAGATAATAGATAAATGTCTCCAAATATTTCCTCCCCTACAACCTCCAGGCTTTATCCATACAGCCTTCCTGTTTACAGTTTGCACCAGGGCTCACCAAAGTCCGTTTCAGGCCTAACCCAGCTTTTGTTCCCAAAGTGGTGGAGTCAGGTTACAGGTGTCCCACAGTGGAGCAGTTGGCTTTTCACCCACCTCCATTCTCCTCAGCTGGGGAGATGAAGCTTAACACATTATGCCCTGTCAGGGTGCTTCATGTGTATCTGAGTAGGACAGCAGGGTTCAGGAAAGATGACCAGCTGTTTGTGTCCTGGGCCACTCCTCATAAAGGCAAGCCGTTGTCCCGCCAGAGGTTGTCCCACTGGATTGTGGAAGCTATATCTCTGGTTTATGAGTGTTAAGGTTTGCAGCCCCCCAAGGTTTGAGGGCTCATTCCACTAAGGGCATGACCATGTCATGGGCCCTATTTAGGGGAGTCTCAGTGCAAGACATTTGTGCGGCGGCGAGCTGGGCTACGCCCCACACTTTCGGAACGTTTTACAGGCTGGATATCTGTAGCACAGGCGGTGCAAGAGGCAAACGGGCCAGGGTCTGCAAAGCAGCCACTGCCGGGCTTTACATTGTTTAGGGCTTTGGGAGAATTATGCAATCCAGGAGTGGTCTATATCTCCCATAGTGAAACACAGTTAGAAAAAGAACGTTGGGTTACTTAACGTAATCCCTGGTTCTTTGATAACAGAGTTAGATGTTTCACCATCACATCCCTCCTCGCATAGACATGGGAAGAAACCGGTCTAGAATGAGTTGTGAGGGGCATGTCAGCTGTAGTAGTGTAAGGGGGCGGGGCCCCAGCACAGCTCGACCTGTCTGTCACTGACAGACATTGTGTCATTGGAGCTTCCGTAGTTGGTCATGCCAAAGCGATTCCCATAGTGAAACACCTCACTATGTTATCAAAGAACCAGGGATTACGTTAAGTAACCCAACGTTTTAAATGACCGAGGCTTGTGAAACATTACACTCTGTATATTCTCTGTCTGCCCTCTGATGGAAGCTAGCTTGTGGCTTCGCTTCAGTCAGAGTTCATCCAAAAACACCCAGCTATCACTACAACACACAGACGCATCAGAAACATACACATGCAGTTTCTTGTTGACGCTTGAATAGTGACACTTTAATCCTGGTGAGTTCAATTTGTTAACCCAGAACCCTTTTGCTTACAGTGTTTACCAATTAACAAATAAAAGCTACTTAAAATAACTATATATATATATATATATATATATATATATATATATATATACACACACACACACACACATCGTGATAGATTTTCTACAGAGCACTGACTTCATGTGCAGGCGTAGCTACATATGGTGAACAGCTCAACCAGAAAAATAGTTTAGTCCTCTCAGCTGGTCTGAGGCCTGGAGGCTCAAACTAATTCTTCACAAGCAAGCAGAAAAAAACAGACATGATGTGAGTTTATAAAGCAGACTGTTCTCATACATGATCGCTCCATCTGAGAGGATGTGTGATTGAGACTGTGACTGGAAACATTCAGCTGAAATATGTCAGCTGAATGACAGGGAGGAGGAAACTCCTAATGAAGTTATGTCACATATCTGTGAAGTTTAGAAAACATGTGCACAACTCCAAAAAGTCATAACAGGTCCAGTTGAATGGTAAACCACAGTCACAATGATACCAGAGACCAGCACTCTCAAATAGAAGGTATAAGTTGCATATATTATGGGTAAAGAAAGCCAGAGGCATTTCAGTGTACACCATCAGCGTTCAGAACACAATGATATTATCACGCTGATGATGGCTGTGTGCTGAAACTCCTCTGGCTTTTTTTGCCAATCATACACTCCTGAAATTTTAAGACCAGTTGAAAAATTGCAAGAGTTCACATTTTGCACTGTTGGATCTTAGGAAGGTTCTAAGTGGTGCTTCAAAATGCAAAAAGAAGAAATGGGAGTGAGACAAAAAATAATAATTTAAGTAAGCAATTTATTGAAAACAACCATTAAACTGAAATAGGCTGATCATCAGCTGATCAAAAGTTTAAGACCACATCTCAAAAAAAACCAAAAACCCCTAAAATAGAAATAAAACTTTCCAAAAAGGACTCAGTAATGAGTAGCTGCACCATTCTTGTTAATCACCCTTAAAAATTTGTTTCGGCATGCTTGATGCTAGTGTTTCCAGGAGGCTAGTGGGAATGTTGCTCCAAGTGGTGAGGATGGCTTCACGGAGGGCATCCACTGTCTGGAACTGGTGTCCATTTTTGTAAACTTCTCTTGCCATCCAACCCCAAATGTTCTCAGTTGGATTTAGATCAGGGGAACACGCAGGATGGTTCAAAAGAGTGATGTTATTTCTCTGGAAGAAGTCCTTTGTCAGGCGGGCATTGTGAATTGCAGCGCTGTCCCTTTGGAAAACCCAGTCATTACCACACAGACGATGGCCTTCAGTCATGAGGGATGCCCCCTGCAACATCTCCACATAGCCAGCTGCCGTTTGACGCCTCTGCACAACCTGAAGCTCCATTGTTCCATTGAAGGAAAAAGCCCCCAGATCATGATGGTGCCCCCTCCACTGTGCCGTGTAGAAAACATCTCAGGTGGGATCTCCTTGTCATGCCAGTAACGTTGGAAGCCATTTTTTTTGTCTCACTCCCATTTCTTCTTTTTGCATTTTGAAGCACTACTTAGAACCTTCTTAAGATCCAACAGTGCAAAATGTGAATTCTTGCAATTTTTCAACTGGTCTTAAAATTTTGATCAGGAGTGTATATGCAACTTATACCTTCTATTGGAAACTGCTGGTCTCTGGTATCCATGTCACATATCTGACCTTGAACTGAAGCAAATACATCACATGTCTGAATTGAATTCAAATTTAAACACATCACTTTGAAGATTTTTCTCTTAGGATCACAGTATGTTCTTCAAATGGATGAGTGGCCATCTGAAATGTGGCATCGCATAGCTCTATGGGCACTAGAGCCTTATTGAGTGTGTCCACACTGTGGTGTGAGGTTCTAAAATTATGTCAGAAATAAATGCAAATTGATATCCACAAAACACAGATAATAAGTGCTGATATTGATTTCCAGTGTGAGACAAGTGTGCTTCTGGCAGGATGAACTTTGCAAGTCCAATCTTAAATTAAAGCTGCAAGCAGCGTTGAGGGGCCCTCAAGACCCCGCGCCATGCTGCTCCATGCCTCCACGCCTTCATGCTCCCAAGACCTCATGCCCCTCTGCGAGTGATAAAGTGCCTTCAATTGAAGAAAGGCTATTCAGACTGAGGCTGTGTCCACACATTTAGATTGTCAGCTTTCTAAAACTAAAGTGACCACTGTTCAGAAGACTGCTGTAGCTCCATATCAGGGGTATCTACAGAATCTTGTCAAAAGGTGTAAAGATACTTACAAAATGAAAACAGAGTAGTATGCCTGTAGTCTGTGGAATGTGTGCAGGACAAACCTGATTGACAGAATCCAGCATAGTACTGGATGACATCATTTTATGGTGTAGCAAAAACAAGAGGTCATGGATGGAGTTCAGCCAGAACCACATTAAGATGTCAGAGAGTCAGAACTCAGCTAAACAGAAGCTAATCAGGAAAAATCCATATCAGGATGCCTTGTACACACACAAATCTTTTGGTACACAATTGCAGCTCAATAAAAGCCCAACAGATACAGACCTGTGGCCTCAAGCTGCTTCCTCCATAATGACAACATGTTTTTATTCTAAGCCTTTTGTCCTTTAACGTTGTGTGTGTTCAGCAGGGATGGAAAAGTTAAAACACCCTGTGAGGTGGCTACTGGGGGTGTATTTAGTCTTTTAACCTTATCACAACACACACATAGAGGTGATTGATGTTTTTCTCCACTCAGCCTGATGTGCATCTCTATCTCCCTGCCCTTCACAGTGAGCTTCATGGACTGCGGTGGCGGGACGGTCTGGTTCAAGGTTGGAGAGTCATCTGATTTCAGGGTGAGTGAGGACGGCGTGGTCCTCACCCTGCGGCACCTCAACCTGGCAACGCAGAAAAAATCCACAGTGGTGGTCTACGCTCAAGACCTGCAGTCCAAACAGGTCTGGAAGACTAGAGTGCACCTCCAGGTCCATCCGGACAGCAACAGTCCAGGCCCTGAGCAAGTCACCCAGGTATGCAGCTGAGTCAACTAGACTTGTTGCTTTGAATAAGCAAATAGAAGAACAAGCTTATTCAGTTGGAGGTTGTGGTTTGCAGAAAGCCAGCTGTCTCATTATCCGCTATTCGCATTCATGCTTTCATTCGGTTCAAAAAAGAGACAGGTCTTTTTTTCTTATCCTTCTCTAAGTATATTGTAGGAAAGCTCTGGAAACAGTGATGTCAGATGTTTACAGTGGATTGACAAGAGGTCTGAACTACAGTGTCACACACTGACCACACACTGTTCAAACTGAGGTTAGGTTTGGACCTGGTCTTATTTACAAGGGAAAATGCATTATGAAATAAACTAAATATGAAATCTAGAAACAAAGCAGATGAAAAGCATTTGTATTTGTTTATATCTCAGTGTTTCTTTTATTGTTATTGTTGGTTGTGCATGAGTGCAGACTGTCAAAAATGCATGTGGACCTGGTTAATTGGCTTGCGACTTGCTCATGACTGGTCAACAATATACTAGGAACTTTTTTTTTCCTTTTATTATGTTTTCTTAAGTCCAAACAAAGTAAAAAACAAAGTAGTTTGTCCATTTCCCACTGCATGGAATATTATTTATTAATAATATAATTGTGTATTATTAAAAAGGAACCTGACGCATAAAATTCAGTAATGTAATTATGTGTTATTACAAAGGTAGCTGAGAAGGATTTCTTTTAAAATATTATGTGTAATTCTGAAAACAGCTCCAACAGAAAATACAATCATATAATTATGCATTTTTACAAAAACAACAGTATCATAAACAAAAAATAATAATTATGTAATATCAGAGCCTTACATAGAGCCAAACAGAATGAACATGTACCTGGTTGAGAGTGTGTGAAAGCCAGTGTTTGATGTTTTCTGGGAGAGAGCTGTAATTTTGGACAAGCTGCGTCATTAAACAGTCTGAGCCTGGTGGGCTGTTACTTCCCCACAGCTCCAGTAATGTTGGATGAACTATGTTCAGATATAAAATCACAGCTTTTTCAGCCCAGCAGGCATCTGAGATTGGCCAAGTCCTGATCGCTGAGACAAAGCAAGTCAAGCAGCCATCTGTTAGTCAGTTTCATGCACAACAACGATAGTAAGGCCCTCTGCATGTAGTTAGAAAAGACACTGGCCTTGATTGGCTGTTCTTCTAAACAAGGCCCAGAAATAGCCGGATGCCATATGCTTTAGCCTAGCTATCAGCACGGCTTGCTGCAGTCGGTCAGGAGGAGAATCACAGAGAGCAAAAAAAGCTGTCAACAGCTCTTCACGCAGAAAACACATGAGCAGCGTTGATGGCAGCTAACAATAGTCATTTGGCAGAGGAGCAGTGTCAGCGCAGAGGCAGGACCAGGGTTGTTATCACATGAAACTGAAGAGTGAGGCAAAAAGGCATCACATTTACAATCACCCTTTATTGCAATACCTTACTTACTGTGTATCAAATGATGAGTCTGACTCTGTAGGACACCACTTCTGCCATATGCAAAATATATGGGTGTCAACAAGACAGGTTCTTGTTACTGCAGGCCATGGCTCTTACTGAATGAGCAGAAACACATCATCATAGTTTAGTGAGAAGCCTCCTGAATGTCACTTCTACTTCAGTTTTAAATTCTTGCTAAATATAATAATGATTCATCAAATGTCTTAGATGGCACCAGGAGAGAGACCATGAGGTTATGTGGTGTGTGTTGTCACCATCAGGCTGTGGTACCTCCTTGTAGAAGAACTTGTAGGGAGGGTAGGATTTACTGTTGCTTTACTGTTTAATTAACAGCTGAAAGAGGTGCTGAGGAAAATCAGCAGAGTTGTGAGTGTGGCATGACTCTGCTGATGAATTATTGCTGTGGAACAGTCAGGAACATAAATCAAAACAGACCCACACATATCACTGTGCCTTTGCATTCACTCTGAGCAGAGCTGCCTCCCTCTCTGACCTGAAACAAGGTTGCCCTTGCTCTGCTGATCTGAAATGATCAATCTATAGTGGTTCCCCTACAGTGTATTTGGGAGCCTTGTAGTAAGTAAGTTGTGTCTGATTTTAGTCTGGTATCTCAGCCATCTCTCAGCTGCTTTTTGATTTAACATTTGCTCTAAAACTCTAAAAATAAGTTTTACTGTTTTTTTCAAAACCTGAATTTTTGAAAACAGTTTGAATTCTGCTCTCATTGGAACAACTGCAGTCAATGTAAGAATGGCATTTTTAAACATCGGATTTTCACTTATGGAGCAAATCAATCATTGTTAAAAACAAATGACCAACATTTCCATGCTGTCAAGATGCAATACATGTATTTTCGGATTTTTGTCTTGAAAACAGAAGTTTGGACAGTAGTTTGAAATCTGCCTTGACAGCTGCTGTCACCATGGTGACTGGCTTAGTCCATTTGTGAAGCCACACACCAGGTCTCACCTCTAGCCAATGAGCTCCATGAGTTAGGGGATGGTTTTTAGGGTTAGAGGTTGTGAGTTCAAACCTCAGATAATGCAAAATGGATATTTTAATACTGATGTTCTCGTCCCTTCTTATTCTTCCTATTCTGTCTCTTGTTGCTCAGAGTTGCTTAAATTTGTCAAAAAATGCCTGGCCCTGATCATGGCTGTGAAGCAGCTTTAATTTTTGTTTTGTCATCTTTTCTTGGACCTTGTCTAGCAGCTATATTTATGTTGAGTTGTAATTTCTATCACACAATAAGGTCCTGTGTCAAACCAAAGACCGAAATAAACTAAACTCTCCGCTAACCCTGTCCCACCATCTGATCCTCCCTTGCTCACGTCATGAGGACTGGACAAAGTCTCCTGGACATAAGTGTATATACTTTGTGTTTTTCTGCAGATCTAACAAATTTGTTTCAGGTTTCGCCAGTAGCAACGTGAATTCTGGTCTCGCGCCCACTTTCTCTTTCGCTTGCCCACTCATGATCTGCATATGAAAATGAATGTTATATGAAAACAATAACTAGTGAGAATAATACAGACGCACAAAAAACACAAATATAATATGAAAATCCGTAAGGAATTGGATTGATACCCAATATCAATAATGGAATCAGAATCGCTAAATTATTATTTCCACCTTTAATTTTAATGTTCACATTTGTTGCCCTTCCCACCACCTCATCACTTTTTGCTTAAATCTTTTAGATTCTTTTAACCTTGTGCAATCCATCAATGATCCGACACACTCCAAAGGCCACACCTTAGACATTGTGCTCTCCTCCAGTTTGTCTCTTGAATGCCCAAACTGTCAGTGTGCTTGTATCAGATCATAAACCCGCTGTTTTCAGAGTACCCCAAAACATCCTCGCTGCTTCTCAACATGCTGCCCCTTTCTCACTGCTAATAATTTACTTTCACCCCATTATCCTTCAAACAGTCAACATCCCAACCCCATCCAGATGTGTTCCTACACTCATCCAGTGCCTATCCATTCTCAAACAAATAGTACTCTTTAAAACTAAGGAACAAAAGTCAAACAACTCCCCCTAGTTAAATGATCACACTAGAGTGCTTATGATAAGAGGAGAATGCAGAACACAGGAACAACATCAACTGAAAAGAAACAAATGTGGTTCAATCCATGAATCCCTCAAAACTGACCAAATACAGTCAGGAATGCAGGAATGATCTGCTTCTCTTCACTCATCTCAAGTAATAACCATAATCCTAAAAAAACCCTTCTTCAAGACAAACAACTCTGTCATTACTGGATGTTCTGCCCACAGTCGGCCCTGCCATTTTGACAGTTTTTAACAGCTATTTGTCATCTGGCTCCTTTTTAAACTGTTTCAAACATTCTATCATTCAGCCCCCCTTAAAAAAATCTGGACCCTCTATCCTTAAGTAATAACAGACACATTTCCAAATCACCTTTTTTTATCTAAGGTATCTAAGGAAAGTAATTTCATCTCAACTGATTTCGTTTTAAATAAAGATGATATTTTCCGATCCAAGTCTCCAATCTGGTTTTAGAGCACACCATAGCACAGAGACAGCCCTTAAACAGGTAACAAATGATCTTTTATTAGGTGCTGATGGTGGTTTTTGTTCACTGTAGGTTCTTTTAGATCTCATTGCTGCATTCATCACAGTTAACCACATCATCCTGTAACATCGTCTTCAAGTCATGGGTAGGGAAGGCTCAGCTCTCACTCCGTTACAGTCCTACCTTTTTAACAGAATGTTGCTTTGAATAACTCTGTCTCGTCAACCACTGAGTTACCATGGGGTGTTCCTCAAGGCTCTGTTCTTGCCCCCTTAGATTTTCAGTGTATATGCTTGTTCTTGCTCAGTTTAATTTAAATCATGATGGTGTCTTATGACATCCAATTATATACTGTATCCCTGTTCAACTCTCAGATCCTAGCAGTGTGGCAACTCTTAACACCTGCATCTCATATGTGAATTCTTCATGTCACAGAATTCTCAAAACTGAAGTGATTCTGTTTCAACAGAACATATTTTGAATCAGTGTAGACATAGTGTCTGTTTCTGCTGGGACACGAAGGCATTGAGGCAAGAGACTGAACCTCTAAATCACGTGTCTCCTCTGTGTCACGTGTTCAATCTTAACCCCATGGGTTAAGATTGAACACATTGAGACGTTTGCTGTGTATGTGTGTATAATACACACCCACACAAACATATATATATATATATATATATATATATACAGAGACATCTTTTTTTTTTTTTCCCCTGGATCTACAGATAGTACATCTGGTCTGATCATGTGTCAGTTCACCCCTCACCAACATCCATTGTCTATCCATGGCAACCTGAATCAAATTCAGTCGCTAATGTTCTCTAATGTTGTCTTCAGAGACTTCAGATTCTCCCTTTCATCTACTGTACTTGCACTGTACTTGAACTGCACACAAGACAGTCTCAGTTCTGGTCTGTGGTTCTCTGAAGGTGGAACAAGCTACTGGATCAGAGCAGGGCGTCCCTCTCTGTCTTAAAGACTCATCTCCCCAGAGAGCAGCTCCTCTCTCCTAACACTCACATTTAACCAGCTCTTACTATGATCTTTCACTGCGCTTCCTCACCTGATCTTCCTCACTTCCTGCTGCGCTAAAGTTTTATTGATTTCCTCACAGGTAACAGGCAATTTGTTCCGTTGTCTGTTTGTATCGTTATTAATTTACCTGATTACCATTCATGTAATGACTCACATAACCTCATTACTCTTCTTACAAATTAAATTTGAAATAGATTATTTCCACCTCATGTTAATGGTGTAAAATATCAGACGTGTTTTATTTTTGCTTAAAGCACCGACCTCTCCCTACACTGTCAGAGCCTGAACTCAGGTGAAACAGCAGGTGAATGGTGGAAGGCAAAGAGTTCGTCATCACCCACAGTCACACACACACAGTGACAGGTGGTGGTCATTTAACAGACTATAATGAGAGCATTAATCCAAGCCACGGGAATGAGGTCAGAAATACCATGAGTCACCAAGGCCTCCCAGCTGGACAGCTCTGCACCTCAGCCATGTGTGTGTGTGTGTGTATCCTGCCCGTTAACAATGCCTGTTTACTGTCTCTGCAGGTGAAGCCTGATGATGCAACATTGACTCAGCAGCTACCAGTTATCTTGTTTCCATGGCACAGCGTGGTTGTCAGGGGTGATGGCACTCTGAGGCGTGTGAAGAGGGACTGGGTCATTCCGCCGATCAACGTCCCTGAGAACTCACGAGGACAGTTCCCTGAGGACCTAGTCAGAGTAAGACACACGTACACACAGAAACACACATACAAACACAGGCAGACTTAATGCAGCCTGTCAGACAATCCCAGCAGCTAGGAGCATAAAAAATAACAGCTTCACCATTTTTGCATTTAACCCTTGCGACACTGAGAAGGCACCCACCAGCTGACCTCTGAGGACTGAGTCACCTAACGTTACCATTACACAATAAGCACTTCGGCTAACTCCACCAGAGAAAAGCTTTTATAATCATTCAGGATATTGCTCATAAAATTATGATAATGATAATAAACAAAAAGGTGGAGTCTGAGACAAAGAGAACGTGACACACAGAGAGCACTGCAACCAGAAAGAGAGAGAGAGAGGAAGAGATGGTGCTGGAAGGATTCAACCTTGCAGGATTTGGTTTCTCAGAGTGTTTACGTGAAATAGTTAAAGAGTTCTAGTTGATCAAGAACCGACTCAGAGGCGACAGGAGCAAGGCAAAATTCAGCAGCAGCCAAGTTTTATTGAGAAACATAGCCAAGTATGATAAACATCCAACAACCTGGGAACCTCCAAAAAACCCAACTGTGGACTCAGATGTTCAGGCTTTTATAGTCTGATAAGAGCGTGTTACATCTCAGCTCTCAGGAGTCCTTAACCTTGACATATTTTCACTCAGTCTCACATAGTTGTTATGACTCGGCTGGTGTTCATGACGTTCTCAGACAGTCAGGGATTCTAATATTATTTGACATTGTGACAAGCTTCTTGGAAACACAGATTTCAACAAACCATCTTGTTGTTTTCACACACAGATATTCCACAGCTAAATTTGTTTTTATTGAACTACCTGGACAGTAGTCAGACCATCAGAAGGCAGATTCTCTGTTCTGACTGCCTATAATTAAAGAATGAGAAAGAAGTAGTCTGCAGCATTTGCTGATTGTTTGCAGTTCCACCCTGAGCTGATGATGACACAGTCACAACCAGGTCAGACTCAAACAGAGCTCCTCCTGTGTTTGATTTCTGTTTAAACCAGAAAAGTGACACACAGTCAGAATGTGAAGTTGATTTTTCTCCTTCCTCTCCATCTCTGCTTCAGATCCGCTCAGACCGGGACAAGAACCGGATGCTGCGGTACAGCGTGACGGGCCCTGGGGCTGACCAGCCTCCGACTGGCATCTTCATCATCAACCCCATTTCAGGGCAGCTGTCTGTCACCAAGCCTCTGGACAGAGAGCACATCTCCAACTTCCATGTAAGACCATGAGAGTAGAGCTCACCTTTACCTTTACACACACTGTCAGTTACACTGATAGAAAACAGCTCTGTCTGTGCTTTGTTCCTCTCATTCTACAGCAGCTTGGTGTCTATGCTGCACTTAGCCTGTCCTGCTTAGCCCTTTTCTCCCATGTCCTCCTTTGAATAACCAAATATCCGATATTCACACACACACACACTGTCTGTTCAGGAGGAACATATATAAAACTGTCAGCATCCCATCGTTTATCATTAAGAGGAAAGTTGTGTGTGTTTGAAGCTTCTGGTTCTCCATGTGTTTTTTTTACCATTCAGGTGATTTTCTTTCATCCTCCTGCTCCTCAGTCAAACAGCTGCTTTGATATTCTCCAGTTTCCCTGTAAACACCTGTCTTTTTTTGAAAGAACACAACTGTTGTTGTTTTTTTTGTTTTGTTTTTGTGCCATCATTTCCTCACCTACAGGCTTCCTCCCTCACTCCTACCACTGACACTCAGCTCCACCTCCATCATGCTCTCTATGAAACATCACAACTGCACAACAAACATTTAGCAACCAGGTGTCGTTCGTACAAAACACCTTATGTTGAGATTTTTTTAGAATTTTTAATTAAGGTTTCCATAAAACAAGTCTGTCCTCCTCCCTCCTTATGAAGCTGCAGTCCACACACAGAAAGGTTTCCCTGTTGCTGGTTCACAACAGTTTACTATTAGCTCAATGCTAGTGCCCTGCACTGGTTTAAAACAAACTGTTTAAATCTTGCTCAGCAGGTCAAATGAAGGATGTTGATTGTTTTTTGTTTTTTTTTCTTGAGGGTTGTGACTCTGTCGCTCACAGAGCTAAGACTTGAGTTTTTTTCTGGTTCATTTGGTTCATGTGCATGGTGTGTGGGAGTAAATTATTGCTTCTTCTCCTAATTCATTGCATTTCAGTCGTTTACTATATTACTCATGATGAATATTGGTCATCACTAATAAAATTAAATTTTGAATTAAAATTAAAAATACTTAATTTGTTCCTCAACTAAGAGTAAACTATTTAAGAGATTCAGTGCAACAACCTTCATTAAACCTTTAGTGTCAGACAAGGGCTGGATGGTTTGGTCTACCACTTATACCAATGAGGCCTAACATTCTGTGCCCTGACACTTGAAGTGAGTAACAGTGAATAACACTGAATCATGGCTCCTGTTAGTAGGTGGGATATATTAGGCAGCAAGTGAACATGTTGATGTGTTAGAAGCAGGAAAAATGGGTAGTGTAAGGATGTGATCCAGTTTGACCAGGACGACTGGGTCAGAGCATGTGAAAAGCTGCAGCTCTTGTGGGCTGTTCCTGGTCTGCAGTGGTCAGGATCTATCAAAAGTGTCCAAGGAAGGAAACAGTGGTGAACCGGCCACAGTCTCATTGATACACGTGGTCCCATCCAACAGACCAGCTACTGATGCTCAAACTGCTAAAGAGGTTCATGCTGGTTCTGATAGAAAGGTGTCAGAGTACACAGTGCAAAGCAGTCTGTTGTGTATTTAGCAGCAAAAGGGACCAACACAGTTATAGGCAGGTGGTCATAATGTTGTGCCTGATCGGTGTATATCATGGTATAATTTGAAGCATAGACAGTGTCTCATACACAGTGATATTCCCCAAATACTCTCTTTGTTCAAACAATGTCTTCAACACTTCTTCAGTTACATCACTGAAAGAATTGCCCTCATTGTTTCTGAATTGTAAAAAATAACTTCTTGGCCTCATTGCTTGTCACCTCAATCAGTCCACAATCATAGTGAACACATTCTTTTCTCTTCTTCATATTCAAACACGTGCAGTGTTTCCCATAGAAGTTAGACATGACTGCAGCAACAGGGCAGTCATCACACCACCTCACAAAGCACTGTCACATTTCTGCCGCTGCTGTTCCTCACTGTCCAGTTCACCAAAGCAGCTTGGAAGAGTCAGAGGGTCCAGGTGGTTATGATGCACTCATTCATGACTTGAAACAATTCAGAGATAATGTGATGTATTGTCGCGCTCACGCCGTGCGAGTTAAATTAATAGTCCATTGATATCTATCCGTCCATCCATCGCCTATACTGCTTATCCATGCAAGGTCATGGGGGCTGGAGCCAATCCCAGCTGACACACTCACATTTACACTTATGAGCCATTTAAAGTCACAGTTAACCAGTGAACCCAGGGAGGACACACACACACACACACTTCACCCAGAATGGCCCCAGGACTTCTTGCTGAGGTGACACCACTGCTTCTATTGATAATATCCATTGTGTGTGTGTGTGTGTGTGTGTGTATATATATATATATATATATATACACACTCACACACACATATATCCATTGTGTATACCACACACACACATATGTATATATATACATATATATTTACATACATACATATGTATATGTATATATATATACATATATATATATATGTGTGTGTGTGTATATATATATATATATATATATATATATATATATATATATATATACATACATATATATGTGTATATACACACACACACACCATTTGAAATTTTCCCAGTGGCTCATGATCTAACAACAGCAGTGCTTTGCTGTGACTCCTGCATTGCTGCCTTCCACTGATGTGATTTTGTCAATGCTGCTCTAGAGCTACTCTGCCAGTTCCACAGTAGAGTCGAAATCCATCTCATACTGGTGTAACTTTCTGCACCTTTTTGACTTTTTGTTTTGCGCAGCCAGGCCCCAAATGTCCACCCACTGTTACGCTCGGTGTTCAAGTTGCACGCTGCACACACTCTGGGCTGAGGAAATGAGCACATTTGAGATGATTTCCTCCTGTGAATCTGCTCCTCGTCTGTTTCACCACCACAGTCACACATCAGCCGCTGTTGTTGTTTTCATCTGTGCTGTCGCCGTCTCCTGGATATATCATCTCTCTTATGCACAGAGATGAAGGAGTCTGTGTTTAAAGAGACTGTGGCTGTTTGCTCACTATATCTAATACAGTCACATACACCTCAGAGAGCACAGTCTAACCTTTTGATCTGCAGGAATGCACACACACCACTCACACAAGGGAGTGGAAATCTGGAGTTGCAGCAGGCTGATTTGCATTAAAGCCGTCTGATGAATATGCATATGATTGGATGTAGTTGACAGAGCTGGGAGCTGGGATTGGCTTCCATGTTTATTCATGAGGGGGCTTTGGTTTTTTGAGAGCCTGATACAGATGCTACATGCACTGCAAGGAATGACTTATCAAGGTTCCAGCTATGGCTGCACTCAACACGTCTGACCATGTGATACTGAATAAATACTCTGAGACCTCAAGCAACTTTTTTCATTTTACTATCTTTATTGAACTTATTGAAAAACCAAAACATATGACATGTTTCCTTTGCTAAAAAGATTTAGTAACACAATATTAGTGACCAATAGTGATTTAGAAATCTAGGGCAAATAGAGGAAGAAGGGGTGGATCAGGTATATGTAAGCTTGACTAGTGATTAGAGGTGTGGTTGAGACGTGGCCCTGCTCCTGAACCAGTTAACCAGTTGACATGCTCAGAAAGCAAGAAAACACAACCTGAAATCATTTCACCAAAAAGTCCAACACATCTGTCTCAAAGATGAGAACAAGGGACCAGTAGCTGTACAGGGTTATTATTATTATTATTATTAGTAGTAGTAGCAGCCCATCTGTGAGACACTGCTGCTATACTGTAACTGCAGTCCTCCACTCTGTGGTCAACCCATGTTCTTTGCTAACATATGTCTTGGACTGTCAATGCTGCTTAAAACCTAATATGTGATAAATGTGTGTATGTGTGTGCAGTTGCGAGCCCACGCTGTGGACCTGAATGGGAACCAAGTGGAGAACCCCATTGACATCGTCATCAATGTCATCGACCAGAATGACAACAGACCGGAGTTCACACACACCATCTTCAACGGCTCTGTGCCTGAGGGATCCAAGCCTGGTACAAACACAAACACACACACACACACAGGTGTAACACACTAATTAAATCCATCTTCATCGACTTGTCTGTTGTCTTGCTGTGTTCCCAGGATCCTTTGTGATGACAGTGACAGCAGTGGACAAAGATGATCCAAAGACTATCAATGGGATGCTGCGCTACAAGATTCTCTCCAGAATCCCCAGAGCCCCTCCTCCAACATGTTCACTATTAACAACAAAACTGGTGACATCATCACTGTGGCAGCAGGCCTTGATCGAGAGGTGTGTGTGTGTGTCTGTGTGTGTGTGTCTTTGTGTCTTATTATGTGGACATGTGTGAGGCTCATCCCTTATGGAGCAGCTGCTCCTCAACCTGCAGGATTTCCGGTGGTGCACGGCTCAGTAGATCGTTCTACCCTCTGCATATCAGAGCTTTTTAGAAGCCTCTGAAAACTAAAACACTCTTACATCTAAAAGATTCTGGATCTATTCAGACCTTGACGTCCATCTTCAGTGATGTGATCAGCTCTGGTCAGCTTTATCTGGTCACTCCCCTCATAGAAACATTGATGATTGACTCCCCTGCTTCATATACAAATAAACATGTGTGTATGCATAGGTGTTCCCAATCGATCCTTCAGGGCTGTTCTTAATGTGCTTGTGTGTTTGCGTGTGTGAGAGAGAGAGAATGAGTGAGAGAGAGAGAGGAAGCAGGCAGGGAGAGGTTGAGTGAATCAGTGCTCTGCTCAAACAAATCTCCAGTCAGTTTAAGCTCCATTCACATCAAACATCAAAATCTGTTATAAACTGTACTGATCAATCATGCATTCAATAACATGCATGAAAACCTCTGAAGAGTCCAGTGACCTCTGAGCTGTGAATGAAATCTTTAATTAGTAAAAATGAAAACAAAAACAGAAAACATCTTTTCATTCAGTCACTCCTCTGACAGTTTCTCCTCTCACGAAAAATTCTGTAAGCATCGATACTACATCAGGTTCAAGGATTAGTTATCAGGAGGCGCAGCAGAGGAGATGTGTATTACAGGACAAATTTGATCATGTGGATATAGCTATAGTTGTCATGGAGATTTGTCATCCACTCACAGCGTAGGAACATGAGTGCCCAAAGATGAGAACCTGAGGTCACTTGAGTTATAATAATTCTGAATGATAATTCTAAATATGACAAAGTAAATTCTTTCACACCAAAGAGGTTTAACTCCACAGTGTTTCAGTCAGTGAACTTAAAAACATGTCCTGTTTGAATTAAGAAGCTCATTACACTTGTTTCATTACATTTGCAGTCATTAGCTCTGTTCAGCTATAATGATGCGATGATGATGATGATGATGATGATAATGATGATCCTCCTCTTGTTCTCTTTCTGACTGTAGAAAGTCACCCAGTACACCCTGATCATCCAGGCCACTGACATGGACGGAAGCTCCACGTACGGCCTGTCTAACACTGCCACCGCTGTGATCAGGATCACTGATGTCAATGACAACCCCCCTGAGTTCACCACTGACACAGTAGGCCCTCTCTCTCTCTCTCTCTCTCTCTCTCTCTCTCTCTCTCTCTCATGGCTATAAAAACAACTTTAAACCTGTGAGCTGCTATTGGCAGTGGCAGATGGTGGAGGAGCAGAGAGTCAATGAAATGTCCAGTATGTGGCTCAGTTTGACTGAGCAGGTCTGACCTGAACAGAGGTGTTTCTGGGAAATGTGGTCTTTATTTAAGAGTTGTACTGAACCATTAGTTTCTAAATTTGATATAGTGCTGCATGATTGATCGAATCGCAATCGCAATATCAGTGCAATTATGTAATCACACAAAAGGCTGCGATTTAAATATTCATCATACGTGTGTGTGCCTGTGACCGGGACTATCCTGTAGTGTGTGGAGTCCGGTAACATGTGCAACATTTCCAAACCAACTGTGTGCAGCAGGTATGGTCACATGACTACCCGGCATACAGCAGACCGGTCCATATCCCCGCAGGACCGTCTCCCCATGTTCCCATGATTACAGAGCATTTGGAGCGCTACACAGAGCTAACTGTGCTTTCCTCCTCGACACGTGTGGTGCGTTTAATAAACGGAAATATTTGGTTTTGTTTATTTTTCTTTTTTGACTGTAACAGCAACACTCATCTCCTCTCTTCTCCTCCGTTGTCTAGTGTGGGTGGGTGTGTTACTGGTGTGAGTGCAGCACCCGACACTGTGTGTGCTGTGAGAGAAGAGGGAGAGGGAGCCCCTCCCATTGAAGAGGAGAGAAATGCATTGTAATAAATGTAATGAAATCATAGCAATGCATTGGACTATGAAATTGGACAAAAGTTTTTTTTTCTCTCCATATTTAATAAAAAGAACACCCAAAATAAACTGCAAGGGAAATACTGAGTTAACATGGAGGGGTTTTGGAAAATGATGTACACATGATGTGGACAGAAAGTACTTTGATTTATTTATTTTGAATATTAAGTTATTTGGAAAACAGTACTGTAAAAGTCTCTGGTTTTGTATTTCTAATGTTACTTAGAGTGTGTATGTTTTAAGTTGACAAATACACTCTTTGAATCTATTGTTATTCTCTGTGTTGTAGACTCATGACACCATTCATTTACAATATCGTAATCGCAATCGCATATTGCAATATTGTCCACCATAATCGCAATCACACATTTTTGTCAAATCGTGCAGCAGTAGTATGATACAATGACATAGTGGTGCTACAGTATCAACATGTGTCTCTGTGTCTCTCTGTCTGTGACAGTTCTACGGGGAAGTCCATGAGAACAGGGTGAATGTGATTTTAACCAACCTGACAGTGACGGATAAAGACCAGCCTCACACTTCGGCCTGGAGCGCTGTGTACCGCATCATCGCCGGAGACCCCACCGGACGTTTCTCCATCCCCACTGACCCCACCACAAATGAGGGCCTGCTCACTGTGGTCAAGGTGGGATCTTATCTCCACAACACACAGTTAAATGCTGCATCTGAACCAATGTAAACACCCTACCAGTCTCTGGTGTGTACCATGGTCTTATATAATCCATACAATCCTCAGGAATCAGGTGTGAAGAGAGCAGACAGTGAACCCTCAGATTAGCTTCACATAGACCTCAAGAAGTCCTGGTGTACAGGAAGTCCTGGTGCACTGTCCCCTGAACCAGTCTGGGCTGATTTGGCAACATGTGTTGAGGTCAGTTCCCAGAATGCAGTTGGACAGGACAGGATTCCAGTGCAGGGGCTGCTTTCTAAAGAGGACAAGGTGTACAAAGGAGTGGGCCTTTGTAGCTGTTGTAGACCTGTAAAAGAGACAGTCTGTCTTACTAAGGTTTTCTCTTTGTTACCAGTCACTTTGCAAACAAAGACTATAAATGAATATTGACGGAGCCTCTGTGACGTCACTCACAGCTTTCTGGGGAGTGTCAAGAAGCTCATAGTTTCTTGTCGGTACCTGACTCTCCTCTAGGGCTGCCAACTGTCACATTTTGGTTGGGTCATCCTGTTTTTTGACCATAATGATTTTGTCCCACAAGCAATAGCATATATCCTGTTTTCAAAATAAAATATGCAACATCTGCCTCTGTGTTTGGGTGCCTGTATGTCTAACTAGGGCACTATGACCAGGAGGACGCTGCTATACGTATTTGTTGTTGGAGCACAGCACTGTCTGTGTGTGGGAGAGAGAGAGGGAGGGAGAGAGACTGCGTAGTCATTCTGTCAGCAGTTGAAAGTTAACAATGCAACATTAGCTGGCAGGTGGCCAGTTTAATAAACAATTAGGTCAATGGGAGGTGTTGTCTTGCTGTCTTGATGTGGAATTGAAGTGGCAGTCAAAACCATGGAGGTATGGCTAAAACACTACCAGCCGCTGTGACTTGCACCTGGCATTATTAGTTTTTGACTGAAACCTGGTAACATGGCAAAATAGAAAAGATGCTGTGGTTGCTGTAGTTGTGGCATATGGAAATGATTAGTATTACAAATTCTGATCCTCACTTCTTCATCATGGTCAAAATGAGGAGAACAGAGGGGCAGAGCCTCGGGCCAGCAGCTCAACTGAGCACATGAGGAGAAGCTGATACTCTCCATCAGAACCACCCAAGAAACTTGAAAGTCATTTCTAAGTTCAGTTCAAAGTTAAATGATGGTGCTTACACAAACATTCAAGAAAACCACTTTCATGGACATATGGACCCATGTGATTTGTGTAATGGTTATGTGGCTTTTTAAAGGAATAGTGGTCCAAAATGACACTGAAGTGCATAGATTTAAAACAAAAACTTTTTTTCCTGGGCAGCCTTTGGCCACATATTTTCAGACTCCAGTGTTGGTAACCCTACTCTGCTTCTATAGAAACTCACTGTTGGAGCCAGACTCTAGTGGTCATTGCAAGAACTGAAGTTTTTGATTCTTCAGTGTTTGCTTCATTTTTCAGCCTTGGAGTTTGCTACTGGATCACCAACTGTGTCTCCTGTTGCCTAGCAACCATGAAAACATGTGGGTTTTTTGTTGTTGTTTTCACATTAGTTGTTGAAGTGAAAACTCAGGCACAAAAAATGTGCCTCTTAAAGGAGACAGTGGGTCCTCAATGCAGCTTGTGAGTAGCTCCTTGTAATTATCATCAGAAGAACAACAGCTGCTGTTTGTGTTGCGGTTCTGACAAAGAGACAGTAAAAGGCTTCACATTGTTGGACCAACCTGATTTATGTTTCTCACACAGATGGAGCAGTTTTATACACAACAGGAAAAGTAAGTAAGGTGTTAGAGGTGAAGCAGGGGAGGCAGAGGAGTGATGTGACATCACACATTTGTCATATGAAGAGAGGCTGCAGGGAGGGGTGATCTCTCTGACCCACAGATAACCTCAGCACAGAAACACACAAGTCTCTCGATCCAGAGTGATAGATTTCAGTCTGGTTCTGTAAGGATCTACAAGGAGAAAGCTGTGTCTCTCTTAGCATTTGTCCTTGTTGAAATTCGTGCACGATGTTATCACCATTTTCTCCCTTGCTTTCTCTCTCTCTCTCTCTGTCCAGCCAATAGACTTTGAGCTGAGCCGCTCCTTCATGCTGACAGTGGAGGCAGAGAATGAGGTCCCCCTGGTCCGAGGCATCCACCTGGCCCGTCAGTCCAAAGCAACCGTTTCCGTACGCATCCTGGACGTCAACGAGAGTCCAGAGTTCAGCCCCAATCCCAAGTCCATTAAACTGGAGGAGGGTCTACCTGCTGGGTCTCTCCTCACCACCTTCACTGCTCAGGACCCAGACCGCTTTATGAGACAAACTGTCCGGTAAGACCCCCACTTCAATTTACCTATAGATTTATTTGAATTACGTAATTCCAAGGTCACTGCATTGAGTATTCAATGAAACGTTGGAATAGTAATATGTGGGAGATGCTACCAATATTCTTACCTTGACTAGATAAATAAGTGAAATATCAGTCAAAGAAACTAATTAACAACCCAGTTGACATAGCCAACATGCATAGTGTTCCTGTATCAAGAAAAACGAGGCCATGCATGTGGATCAAATGATTATTGTCACTCTAGGGTTACACACACAAACATGAAGCCCATGCAACAAAAATTTCATTTTCTTTGATGATGCTTTATGCTTTGTAAAGCATCATCAAGATCTTTGTTGTTTTCTCACCAAGTTAGAGTTCTACCCAATATGATTTTTTTTATCTTTATAAAAAGCAGTAAACTGTATGGTTTTGATAAGCTGCTGCTGGAAAAAGTAGATGTTAAGACTGGGTTATGAAAATGTGTAGCAGAAATATTGAAAACTCCAACATTGTATCACTATTTAACCAACATTCACAAAAGCTAGTGTGAAAAAAATGTAATTCAAAGATGAACCCTAACTCTAAAGTCTGTGTTGGGCCTGAATAAATAATACAAACTCAGCAGTGACACTGTCAGGTCAGTAAGTCGAGCAGAACATCACACTACACGTGCAGGGAGAAGAGATTGTGTGTATTTCGTTCTCAGATGTCTTCACCACCCTATACCCCAGACATCAGGAGAACTTGTGGGGGTGATCAGCTTATCTGTGTCTTCTTTTAGTGTTGAGTGAAAAAACTGCAAATCCTTTTGAAAGCCTTCACAGGCCATCATTTCCTGTGCAAATTAGCCCTTGCCTTTAGTTGAGCTCTACGTACCACTGTGAACATACTGAACATACCTTGTTGTCATCACTTTGATCGACTTCAATGTTGCCAGTAATCTCAAAAGTCTTTTGTTATCCCGCGAAACGGAGAAAGTCAAAATTGACCCCTTCGTAAAGCTTTAAAAAAAGTCCTCGCTGCTTTGAGATGTCTGTGCCTGCTCTGTATTGAGTTGTATTTCTCTGAGTGTTTGTCTTCTAATGGTGTTTCAGATTGTAATCCTTAAACATGCTCGTCAGTTCTTTGCAAACTAAGCAGATTCATGTTTTGTTAAAACTCTACTGTTCTACATTTGCTGTTGCCACAATATGGTGCTATTACTATAACTGAGTATTAACCTATAGATCAGCTCCGACTGGGAGTGCAGTTAAGACTAAATATCAATCTGGTGAATTCTGTGGGAGATTGATAAATTCCAATGTCTGTGAATTGCAAAAATGAGGACAAAATGAGTCAATGAGCAAACTCATGTGTCATGTTGGGTTTACAGTGTGTGTACATACAGTCTTTATTGTAAGTCTTGGCATATTCATCTAGGGACACACCGATCCCACTTTTAAGTCTCAGTGCCAATACCAATACTAATACCTGGGCTTAGCATATTGGCTGATACCCGACACCGATCTGATACCACTGTGAATTAATAAACTGTATATTTTGCATCTACAGGCATGCTGCACGTGCTGCTACACGTGATGTAGCAAACATCACAAACATAGAATTGAAATGAATAGGTGGATCAGCCCCATTGTCCAATACCTCATCTAGCTATTTAGTCAATATCTATCATATATATCTTACATCTTACATTGTGTGTTTTTATGTTATTATCTCTGGAAGCAGGCAAAATAACACATTTCACTGCACATTGTACTAATGTATAATGTGTATGTGACAAATAAATGTTATCTTATCTGGGCCGATTTCTTTGTCTGTAGTCACTTGTAGTGTGATGGGTGTCTGATGACTCCAACCTTGGTAATTTTGGCAATGA
Source organism: Caranx ignobilis (assembly GCA_021432705.1). Taxonomy (NCBI): domain Eukaryota; kingdom Metazoa; phylum Chordata; class Actinopteri; order Carangiformes; family Carangidae; genus Caranx; species Caranx ignobilis. The sequence goes on from MU270014.1 coordinate 9,337,923, forward strand.
ATTTACCCCTTGTTGATTTAGAGCTACCCAGCTGCAAGTGAAATGATTCTATAATATAGTTTGATTTGGGCTGCAGGGTGAGTGTTTGCCTCTGCTGCATGCATGCAGCCCTCTGCAGCCTCAGATAAAAGCTGGAGGATTTCTGTGGTTGCTCTGTTCGACAACCAGCACAGCCTGCAGGACTGCTGCTTTCTGTCCCCGGTCGTCTTTCTTTCACTGCATCCCACTATTTATTTCTAAATGCAGTAGCTCAAGTCTGTGTAGCCTAGCAACAGCCAATGGTGGACACTCACTGTGCTCACAAAAACACACAAGTGCACACATGCTGACACAGATAAAGAGAGTGTAGCCTATTGTACGCTGTGGAGCAGACCAGGGGGAGAACATCTTGGTGTCAGATTTTTCTTCCTGTGTCGCTTTGTGTTGTGCAGCAACTGCTGTTCAGATGACTCTTATCTTACTAATTAACAGCAGGTAAAATGGGCCACTCCACTCTGTCATGGCTGCCTCATGTCACTCTGTTCACCTTTGTTTATTCACAGTGTTGTTTGAAATGTGAAACATGATAAATCACCAGGCTTCCTTCTGTTCACTGACTGCAGTTCAAGATCAAGCATTTCCACTGATAAACACATGTTGTGATATAATGTAGAAGTCTGTTAGAGGCAGAGTCACTTCCACCTGGAGTAAGTGAATGAGACTGCCGCAGCCTCCATACATCAGCTCCCTCTAGCAGCATGGCCTGGATCCAGGCAGCAGCTAAAGAAGCTGCCTCTCTCTTATGCTGTCTCTCTCTCCCACACTCCCTCTCTCCCAATCCAGGTACTCCAAGATGTATGACCCTGCCAACTGGCTGGAGATTGACCCAGTTAACGGACGGATTTCCACCATTGCCATCCTTGACCGAGAGTCTCCCTACGTCAAGAACAATCTGTACAATGTCACCTTCATGGCCTCTGATAATGGTGAGACTTGCCCATGTCCTGCAGTGAACTTAACCCCCCCCCCCCCCCCCCCCCCCACCCCCCACCCCACACACAGACACTCACAGCTCTCTGCTCTGTCAGTAGCTGCAGTCATCCTGGTTCAGTGTGGAGTCAGTGTCTGCAGGCTGAAAACAGTGTTGGGGAACAGCAGCTAGTGAGGCTACGAGCTAACACACTGTTATAGAATAAATTACACATTATTATTCCACAGGTTTGTCTTTCATTCATTAGAGAAGACTAAGAAAATAAAACACAGCATGGGCATAGTTTCAATAGCGACAATGCAGTGCAAGTGACAGTGGGGTAACAGTTAGCACTATCACCTCACAGCAAGACAGTTCTGGGTTTGATCACCAGGACTGGGGCCTTTCTGTGTGGGTTCACTCTGGGTTCTGCGACTTCCGCCCTCAATTCAGAGATACGCAAATTAGGTGATCAAATTGCCTGTGGACATGAATGTGAGTGTGTGAGCTGTGCATCTCAGCCCTGTGATAGACTCTTCACCAGTGTGTACAGTGTCATCACCCTCTGCTGGGATTGGCCCCAGCCCCTGTGACCCTATGCAGAATAGCCTCTGAATGCATTGGTAATCTGTATGTTACTATGTAGTTGCTTGAAAACTCAAACAAATTAAAAGGTATCTTTAAGATAGATGTGAAATGACAGTGAATTGTCTGCATAGCTGGCAGCATTGAATTGTTTGTTTGTTAGTTTTTAACAGGCAGTTTCTGTTTTATTGGTTAGGCTAATAACAAGGTTTCATATTTAAAAAGCCCCGCCCCCTGTCCCACAAGTCCAAGCTGTTGTATATTTTTGATTTTAGGATAGCACCCCTGTCTGCAGATAAACTACACAGAGCACTGTGGGTTCTGTGGTTACACCTGTCACACAGAACACAAGAAGTGACCCAGTCAATAACAAACCAGAGCAAAGGTTTCCAAAACAAAAAGGCAAAAGGCATGGTCAGACAACAAGGCAATGGTGGACTCACACACACAAACACACAGGGAAGAATGCTCACAAGCAGGACACTGGAACACTAGTTAAAGAACTTAGACAATCTGGCAACAAACTGAGAGAAATGGACAGACATATACAGACACAGGAGCGGGAGACAGTTGGAGTTGGAGTCTGACAGCAGCCAGCCTAACACTCAGAATGAGTCACTACCCACCTTCTGAACAAGTGACCAAACATCCACAACAGAGAGGTGACTCTGAAGGCAGCCTGATGATTCATTAACCAGTCGACTGCACAGTGAAGGTCCCACACTCGACACTTCGCCGATTCACACACTATATTTTAGAGTTTGTCCTTTAACATTGGGCATGTTTGTGGAGGTACAACACCACAAACCCAATAGACTAAAAACATCATGTTGATGTTTAAGAGCAGGTCAAGTGCTGAGTTATAAAGCTCCATGTTTTCCTTCTCTACTGTGTTTCATTTGAAGTGGCGATCCATCAGATGTATCTGGTTTTAAGAACTAGATTACAGGTGAAACATTCAGAGAAACCAAATCCTTCAAAGTTGGATGGTGGGCGCGGTGGGCTTGGTGACTGCTTTGTGTCGTCACAAAGTGACATAAGTCCTGACAGCTGATTTTAAGGCCCAGTCTTTGTTTCTCTGTGGACTAAGGCTGTGATACTTTTTACAGTACTAATAATACTAATATAGAACCTAGAGCTACTTTATAATCAAACCACAGAGGGTGTCTACCTTTACTGTATGGAACCTTTGAATATTTAGCTTTTAATCCCAACATCCACCCTGGAAATGAATCTGTTTTACTGAACAACTGTACAAATACATAATTACATAGGGTTTATTATATCAATACAATATCAATAGCTTTATATCAATACAGAACAAGGTAGATATATAGATTCTTGCTGATTTTGAGGGAAATGTAGAAGATATACAAGTAATATATAATAATAAATTGAAGTATACATAGTATACCTAAATAGAAATAAGAAATATATAAGAGATTTAAAAAAAAAAAAAAACTGATCAGCATTTTCCAGGGAAAATCTATTTGAGTTTCTAAATTCCATTCCTCCTGAAGTTTTGAAAATAAAAACCTGGAGACAAAGATTGAACAGTAGAGTATCACATCCTCTCTGACGAAGAGGACACAGCGTTCTTTCGTGCCTGCAGGTTACATGTCATGTGTTTAAATCGTTGTCTTATTCCACATGATGAAACGACTTTTCCCTGTAAACAACAGATCATACTGTCCACCTTAAATTACACACATTTAAACTCTATAATCAAATGTCCTGATCCAGTGGTTTACAGGACACAGTGGGCCCACTCATTTGTAATGGAGATGGTTTCCTGTTCATTCAGCCTGATCCACAAAGTCTCCTCCCCCAATCACAGCTCTGCTCACAGCCACAGAAAAGAGGATTCTCTGTTCAAAGTGGGAAAATGGCAGAAGAGGATTTTTTCATTCAGCAGCAGCCCCATCCTCTCTCTCTTCGTACACAGGCCTCGCTGTGCTCCAAGCCTCCTGCTCACTCGTCCTTACATGCTCTGCAAGGAGTTTGCTGATACACCACACTCACACACTTGAGTAAATACAGGCTGCACGAGAGGTTACATGTCTGCAGTTTCTCTGCTGTCACCATATGTGCCTCTACTGCAGGCATGTCCAAACTATTCCACAGAGGGCCGAGTGGCTGCAGGTTTTCTTTCCAACCAAGCAGCAGCACACCAGACCCTACTCATTTAATCAACTGATCTCAGTCTTCAGACAGCTGATTGGTCAAACTGTGTCCTCTTGATTGGTTGGACCAAAAACCTGCACCCACATGGCCCTTTGTGGAATAGTTTGGACATGCCTGCTCTACTGTTTCTGAGCTTTGCTGGGGTTTACACTGTGTCCATGGAGATTACAACAGGACCTGCAGTCATCATCCTGGTAACTGATGCAATGGTCTTGTCACTGTTAGGAACATGCTCATGCTTTGTAGCAGCTCTTAGCCACATGCATTCAAACATCTACTATATAGATTAAGCCTTGTGAAAAACAAGCCGGTTTTTTCTTTAACTCATGGGACATAGTTTGTTTTCATGATCGGCATTGTGTATCTTTACTATTGGATCCTTCTGTATCTTTGGTTGAATGGCAATGTAGAGAGTATACAGCTGCAGGCTTTATACCAGGAACACATGATGCGTAATGGTCTGATTTGCTATTTTCCAGTTACATTACAGTGATCAGCCAAACACCCAAGGGAGTCAGGCTCTTTTCTTTAATCACACTCAAACTTTTTTCCTGACTGGAATCATCTGACAGATTTTATTATGAGGTTTTCTTGTGGCACGGAATGAGCAGCTCTTATCCATTCTCTCCTCCAGCTTTGTGATGAAAACAGTGCTCATCACGAACACTGGGCAGTGGATGTTTGAAATCATGTCACCTGCCTGATGGATTATAAATACAGTGTGCATTGTTTTTACAATGATTAATAGAAAATCAAGTAAAATATTATTTTCTGTCCTCTGTCCAGGTATCCCTCCTGCCAGTGGGACAGGCACCCTTCAAATGTATCTGCTGGACATTAATGACAATGCTCCTCACGTGTTCCCTCCTGAGGTGGAAATGTGTGAGAGGCCTGATCCCAATGCCATCAACATCACAGCCAGTGACCCAGACCTGAACCCCAACGCTGGACCTTTGCCTTTGAGCTGGCCAATCGACCAGCTGATGTTCGCCGAAACTGGACGCTCAACCGCATCAATGGTCAGTGCTTGATGACATTACTCTTTGACACTCTGCTGCTGCTGTAAGCAGCATGTAGTCACTCATGAGGTGATGACAGTCACACATCACCTCATGAGCCAGCCAAATTTAATTACACATTAATAATAATGGCTTTTTTTAGTCTTAAAGCACTTTCATACAGCACCTTTTTCTACCCAAACTGACACACCAATGATACATCAGGGGCAACTCACGGTTCAGTATCTTGGCCAGGGGCACTTCGAGCTGGGGATCAAACCACCAGCCTTCTGACTGGTGGACCGCTGGGTCCTGAGACACAAACACCCAGAATTAATAGCTGTTGCTGATTCTCAACTCCTCTCAGTTGATGGGTATTGATGTGTGTAATGGAATTAAAACAATAAAGACAAACGGGACTAAACAATTATTATCATTTAAGTTGGTCATATATTGACAGTCCTTTCAGTCTTTTAGAAGTACAATACAATGGGCTTCAGTTGCTTCAGTTGCTGACTGTTGCTACATTTCTAAACTAGCTCAAAAAGCAAAGATGAATAAAGATCTTCTTTTCATCGCTATCAATTTTGAAATGTGGGAAGATTATTTCAGAGAACTAGAAATCCTTGACTTCCTCTTTCTCCACTGTGTAGCTTCTTCCTAATGAAGAAACACATTTTTTATTCAATTCAAAACAAGATGACCATGTTGAAGTGGTTAGGATCATGGCTGCCGTCTTGTAAGGCATTAAGATCTGCTGACAGTATAGAAGAGGGTATCAATGCGTGCTCACAGCATTAGATAAATCTGTGATGTTAGAAGTTCTGAAAACTAACTATTGCTGGGTGGGAATCAGGTCGTCGTGCCCACAGGTTCAGTAAGGTTGTCTAGATCTCCCTCTTTCCTCTAATGTTGCCCAGTTCCTCCTTGTGTGGTACACTGCATTACAGCTGACACTGCCCCAGTCTAATGCTCCATAATACCAGCACTCAAGTTGTTGTCTGTGATGCCATTCTGTGGCAGGATCTGTTTATTCTCCCTTAGTGACTAATAGATTGTTGAGGGTTTGAGCTCAGTCAATGGTTTGAAAATCTCCCTCTGAAGTAAGTACCATTAGCAACCTTAATGAGGTTACTAACCTCTCTTTCTCTCTTTAACTTCTCCGTCTGTCTCTTTTTAACTTCAACCTGTTGTACCACAGGTGAGTACGCCCAGCTGCGCCTGCGGATCAGCTCCCTGGCCAGTGGCATCTATGAGGTTCCAGTCATGATCACAGACTCTGGCAACCTGCCAATGTCCAACACCTCCTACCTCAGGGTCAAGGTCTGCCAGTGTGATCACCATGGAGACTGTGTGGACATGGAGAGAATCATTGCAGCTGGACTGGGCACTGGAGCCATCATCGCCATCCTCATCTGTATCATCATATTGTTAGGTGACCTGAGCGCACACATACACACACACACTCATACATTCTCCCTCACACTTAGTGGACTGAAGTAAATACACAGCTACAGAATATATAGCAGGTATGAATGTGAATGTGTGAGGGTATATCTTTATGAAATAACTGTTTGGGTGACCTTTGACCTGTGGAGAGATCACCTGCTCATCCTCTGTCTTGAAACCATAATTAGGTTGATGTGTTCATGCATCCAGGATTAATTAATTAACAGTGCTGGGTCATCACACAGCCCTGCTAACATGGCTGGAGCTGAACCTACTCACAGCTTCACATCCAAATAACATGGATTAGTTCATCTTGTTATTGCCTTTATTATTACTGTACTTCAGCTAGAGACTACAGACAGATTTGTTGATACAAGTGTTCTATTGTAACTAGAGTCAGCAGCAACGTATGCGCTACATGTTTTCCAGGCACAGATCTCAGTACTGATTCCAACATGGTTTCAGCAGATGATTGTCATCAATTCTCTGCTTGTTAACAAGTAGCACTTGATGAATTCTCTCCAAAACACTGCAGGTAAGTAGACAGGCAAGGAGCATAGCTCCCACTCAGTGAGAGGCGGTTAGTGTGTAACAGTGGACTGGGATTTGCTGTATCAGACATTACAGGGATCAAGACTTTGAATAGCAGAGGAGAGTTCAAGCACTTGTACAAAAGAGACAGTGCCTCAGCCCTGCTGCTGCATGCAATGATTGCATCACACTTTTAAAATAAGTGAGCGTGATCTGGTTGTGGTTCTGACTCATACAAGGTTTCACCTGCTAGCCTGCTAGCTTTTACATCAAATCACAATGTTTGATCAAACAGTTTGAATTACAGCCCCTCACCAGCTGGACCTTTAACCTGTTGAGCGCCACAGAGGGTTAAAGGAGTCACAGCTTATTTTATAATATACATGCATCTTATCACAACATTATAATGAATATAATGAATAAGGCAGGGTTTCACTGATGCCTCTTACATCTTAGTCAATGCTGTAAAGCTGTATTTTTGGTTTAATGAGTGACATTGTCTGAATTTTCTATTCGTTGCTATGGCAACACCATCATGAGCTTTGTGAAGTTAGAGAGGCTGTTTGTTTTTCTGAAGGGGGCAGAAAGAACAAGGAGAAAAGAAAATAAGAGCATCAGCAGGGGTACAAAGCTGCTGACTCTGACCTGAAGACACACCAGCTGACTTCAGGTTCAGCCCCTGAGCAGCTGATGGAGCAAGGCCCTGGTGGAGCTTGTGTTAAACAACCTGGATGTTTTTGTGTGGCTGCGAGGCCCTGAGCTGCCAGCAGCCAGCCTCCCTGCTGCTTCCACAGAGCAACCTGACTAATGGTGACAAGACATTTCTCAAATCAGCTCTCCAGGGTTTAAATCGTCCTCACTCAGAGCTTCACTCAGCGTTCTAATGTGTTTTTGGCCCGTGCAGGTGCAGTAGTGTGGGCTCAATCTCCCTCCCTGGGCCTATTATCTCATACATTTTTCAAACCTGTCAGTTGTGTCAAAATAAGAGCAGAGTTTTATTAAAGCACTCCAGTCCAACATGAGAGGATTTCAGCTGCTGTTGTACTGAACCAACTAGGACGTGAGGAGATCACGTAGGCTTGTTAATGATAATGAAGCTGGTCTTCTTTGAGTCTAATCAGTTGAAGAAAACTAGCTAGCCCTGACTGATTGCAGAATGCACAGCTCAGAGGATGTATAATAAGCTCTTGATGACTTCACACAGTCTCTTTACTCGTCTTTCAATCCATGGAGTTGTTCTCCTCAATCTGGGCGCGCTGTGTTCAGACTAAACGGATACATGTCAGAGTTTAATGAGTTAACCTGGCACAGCTGTTAAATAGTTGACCACAAATCAGAAATCCCCTTCACAAAAGCAAGGTTGATTTTTACTGCCTGACAACCAGCATGAGAAACAGCACATCAGCTGTTGAATAACAAATGTACAAGACAGCATCACATCATCAATCATTTGAAGTGAAAAATGACTTGTTAATGGCCTGTTAATGTACATCTCAAGGCTGTACAGTTGGTAACCGGTGATCTCTGACTTTTATTCAGTTTACACTTACGACAAAACTTTTTATATGATCTTAGAATCTGACCAGATCACTGTGTACGATGACCTTCCTTCTACCACCACTGTCAGGCTATGTTTAGCTTTGGCTTCAGGAATACTAATGACTTCCCTGTCAAGAAATTGGCTGTGTGTTGCCATGGTACCTAGAAATTTATATTTAACTTTACAGTGAGACACTACTACTACTACACACCACGTTTATTTCTTACATTAAGATAGTTATTTTTTGTGTCACAATTTTTGCCAGATTTTATGTTTAAATGTGCAAATTAGGTATCATCTAATTAAATATGTGCTAATCAGCATAATTTTCCAAAGAAATCTGAACACTGGATTAAGCCACTTTCAAAATTGTTTTATTTCATTGACTTACTAGAGTCAAAAGTCTTTTAAGAGTGAATCTTGGATATCTCCTTTTATCTCTCCTCAAATGATAAAATACTGTCACCAGCCCTAAAAAATATATTTTCACCATGTATAATAAGAATGAAATGCTCAATGTGAATGGTATATCAACAAACCTTACTGTAAAAACCTTTAGCATATAGAACTGAATAAAACTGGAAGGATTGGTTTCTGTAAGTCCTACTGAAGTGGAAGTATAAGAAAAAACTCATTTGAGAAAATGGCCTTTAAAGACTTGCATCGTAAAATCCTATAAATTGTTATTGATAATCGTACTTTTATGATTTGTTGCTGATACAAAGGAAATGACAATTTTTAGAGCTGACTACATTGTGCAGGAGAGAGAAAACTTTACAGAACAGGCACAGTGTACCATGGTAGAATGTGAACTTGGTAGATTTTGGAGAAATCTACAAATGAAAGAAGACAAAGGGAAGTCAAATAAACACCTTAATGTGGATTTCTTTCCACTAGTCTGAAAGAAGACACTCTCTAGTGGAAGAACCATGTTAATTGTGGTGATGACTGAGCATAAACAGCAAAGGCAGCTGCAGTGTCAGAATATGGAATTTAACTGGTACAAAGACAACAAAGTCAGTGTTAGTGAAGTAATGCCTGAGTCATCTTGATTTCACCACTGGTAGTTGAGGCTGATCAGGGAGGTACTGTGAGTCCATCCAACTGTGTGGACAGGAGGAGGGTTAGTGTGAACCCTGCTCCTGCTAGTGTGGTGTTGAGTGTGGGCCTTGTCTGGCCCTCATGTTAAATGCTGTCCTCCCTCCTGCAGTGCTGGTGCTTCTCTTCGTCATGTGGATGAAGAGGAGGGATAAAGAGCGTCAGGCCAAGCAGCTCCTCATCGATCCAGAGGATGACGTCCGAGACAACATCCTCAAATATGATGAGGAGGGAGGTGGAGAGGAGGACCAGGTACACACACACACACACAAAGAAACATCAATACTCATGCTGCTGCTTCAATATTTATCTCACCTGTTCATCACCCCCCCCCCAAAAAAAAAAAACAACAAAAAAAAAAAAAAAATACAAACACACACACATTACAGATTGTACAGTCTCAGAAACAGAACCAAACCATAGAAGACACATGGTGTTGGCACACAGACACACACCCTGCTCCTCTGCAACTTTCAATCATCTGTCCTCCAGCTAAGATTAAGTGTACCACAAAAGAGGACCTCGAAACAGAATTAATTGCTTTCTGTATGAGAACAATTTCCTGTGTCCCTGCACACTGCTCTTCTTCTGCTGAAGCACATAAGCCGTCTGCTGTGAGGAGGTTTAACCCTCATTCACCCAGACAGCCAGCCTGAGAGCGTGCTTTACAGTCCGTGATACAGCAGTGCAGCACAGGAGTGGCTGTGAGAGGAGCTCTGCTGTACAACCTGCACACCTGCCAGACACAGACACAGTCACATGGCACTGTTTCAAGACAAGTACAACAAGACAATTCACAGCACAATACAATCTACAGATGAAATGAGACTTGTGGAGCAACCAGCATGGTTGATTTGGAGTCAGTAGATGGTGGTGACATTGCTGCTGCAGAGATATTTCAGCCTTCACATCCTTTGTGTGGGATAAGCATTTTCTTTCAAACTAAAAAGGCGATTTCAGACTGGGGACACACAGCAAGCAGTGTCATCACATGCACTTACACACACACAGAAACCGAGCTGTGGGCTGCTGTGCAAACTGGTCTTTCTTTTAAAGACCTGTTTCAGGGCTGCAGCTCACTCTTTCATGTCCAAGGTGTTTGTGGTTTAACAGCACAATTCTCTTGAGGTAATTGGTGTGTCTGTGCTCTGAAAGATATGAAAGCACAGAAAATAACAATGATGATGACAATGATAATTGTACATTTGCTTTTTCAAACTGACAGGCAAGAGAAGAAGGGGCCGCCACTAAGATCCCCAAAACTGAATCACAAGTGCTGAATAACTAATACAAAATGTACCAAAATTCAACACAAATACTCTTCAACAGTGGAAAGTGTGCAGAGGCATGACTTGTCTCTGCTGGAGGAAGAGACACCAACACCTGAGCTATTGCTTTTGGCTCTGGAGTGAGTGCAGAAAGGTTTGTCAGTTATGATCAGTGTAGACCATTAAAGCCTGTCCTGCACTCCTCTTGTCAAAGTTTTTCAAATCTCAGATGAGTGTCAGTGCCTCCTTTTCAGAGATCAAATAGTTTAACTGGTGTGAGTTAAACTGGGACTGTGAGTCAGCATGAGCTTCCAGATACAGCATGCTGCATTTGTGGAGCTGCTAAAGCCTTGTTCAGACTACACGATTTTGGCCGGCTAGTTTTGGGCATTCTGCAACTATCCTCTCCCAAATCTGGGGGGGGGGGCAGTTGTCTGCTCGGTGAGCCTGGATCTTTATGTGTGAACAGATCAGAGACGTGAATCGGGCGCTCGCCGACAGCGTGACGGTGAGTCCCAGACTCTGACTGGATATCTAGCATGTTTAATATCCAGTTGTGTTAGGATGACGTGAAACAGCACCAGCCAATGAGAGCAGACAGGCGGATGCGGAAGTGACCCAGAGCAGCACTTGAGCAGCACCCGGAAAACAATGAGAACAACAACAACAACAGCAGCAGCATTACAAGTGCAACCAGGCTTAAGATGTGAGCAGAGCACAACTTTACAGACTCAGAAGCTTCCTGAAAGGTAGGTGGTCTTTCAGACTAAACCTTTGGGCTGAGAGGAGACCTGAGTAGAGAGACCACTGTGGAGAGATTCTAAAAATCCCCTAAAAAAATTCATTTAAAAAGTGATTTTCATGTTTAGTCAAGACCTGGGTCACAAAAATGTTGGAGAATAATTGCTTAAATCAGGTGTCTAAATGTCAAACTCTATAGGTGGACATTTTTGTCCAGGGGTCATAAGTGTATAGTTTTTTTGAGGGAGCATCTGAGGGTCAAACAGGGACTGGGTTTACAACCCTCCAGACCTGACACCATCTTGTTCATACAGCAAAAGGCTACCTCTACCATGGCGAGAAAATTACTGATTTCCACTCTAGAAAGTGTACCAGAGCAACCCTCCGCCCCACATCTCACAACTTAAAGTTGACTATACTCCAGCATGACTGAGAGACCCAGGCTCTCTGTCACCTCACTTCACCTCAGCCTGGACAACCTCGTAAATGTAGTTGTCCAGTCTTGTTTCTTATAGCTCAGGACACTCATATGAAAGATGGTCATGCTTTTAGAGTTAAAAGGTGTCCCCTCTTTTTGACCACAACCAACAACCAACAGAATTTAAATCACAGCCAGTCCAAATTGCAGCATCCAGACTTCTTGCTAAAACTAAAAGAGTGAGCATAATACTCAAACCCATACACAAAACCCATTACAGCAACTTTTCATCAGCTTGCAGTAAATTTTAGAACTGATTTTCGGATTTCATTGATGATTTTTAATTTCAATCTGGACTAGCAACTGAATCTATGTCTCAGACCTACTGGCCATGTTTGCCCACTCTGTTGAAGAACTGCCCAGAGGAGATTAGATTGGTGAGCTTTTTAGCCTCTTTCAAATCCCATTTAAAGTCTGCAGTATACAGAGTGAACTTGAACAGAGCCAGAACAGTCCACTGTGGAGCCCCAGTGCTGCTCATCACAGTCCCTGGGACACAGTTACCCAGGCTGACATACTGTGGTTGGCTTGTTAGTTAATCCACAATCCATGGCAGGAAGCAGGGACCCACCAACATCTTTTTGAGCTGGTCTGTAAGAACATGGTGACATTTATCATTTCAACATCTGCAACATTCTCTAACAATATTGTGAAACTGCTGATAACTATGATTATTTTAGTCATCATAATAATCATATACCATAGCATTTCATCCAGTTGAAGCCAGAGCTGTCCTGTCTCTGTTATTATATAGGAAGTATCCACAGCCCAAAACCAAGAAAGGCTTTGACTGTCTCCTGCTCAGCCACTTCTCCCAATTTTGCAGTTTGGTTGGTGAGAGACCTCTATTAATTACTTACTGCTTCTGTCATGATTTAACACGCCGGCATAATCAACACAATCAAAGTAAAGCAGTCAGTTTTAATGGGATCTTTCAATGATATTCATGTATATGTCTCCTTTATTTCTTTTCAGCACACTATGTTAGTGTGCCCAGTCCAGTGGACAGGGAGCTGGAGGTCACATGCAGGAAAAAGGCCTGAAAGCTAACGAACCACTGAGCAGGAGTCCTCAGACAGATTGCTTGAGGACTAGGACTAGACTCTAAAACAGATGATTGTTGGCTTGGACCCCTGACGCAGGGACTGATGAAACATTGGCCACTTCGGGTTTTCATCTAGATACCATGAGAAATGGAACTTCCTGATGGACTTTGGCTTCAGCATCAGACAGAAGGGTAGTTTGCTCTGGACAGACAGGTTGCATGTAAAGTTGTACCTTTTAACATGGGAATCTAGTCTCATTCATGGTCTCACTTGTGGAGCCAGACTCAGGTGGTCATAGGAAGTTGATACTTGGGTAATAAAAAAAGAACAGCTTCATTTGAATACAGATATAGAGGCTTCAGACAGAGCAGTAATGGTCTGGATTTAACCTGTGGGGAAAAAAGTGACTTAATAAAGGTCGCATAATGCATTAGTGTAAATACAATACCAACACAGCACAACTTTGACCATTTCAGAGCACATGGGTAATTCGAGGCCCTTGCACATGGTCTGAGGAACTTACAGGATCATGTCACAGTGTGAGTGACAAGTGTGACACTATTGCAGTGCAGCATGTTGATGTGACAGGCTGCTGTCTGTGTCTGTGTTCACACTGAGAGATTAAAGCTGTCACCAAAGAAGAAAACTGGCTGTTGGGGGTTGACTGGTGAACTGGGACATGCAGCGTATAAGAGATGTCAGTGGAGTGGCTTCAGAAGACAAAGTATATTCTTCAGAATGCCTGGTAGCTGCTCAGTCACTAATTATTGGCCTCCAATTTTTTTTGCCGTGTTGTCTCTGTAGAGGCGCAGTCTTGTTTGAAGTCATCACATTTCACACTTCTCCTTCCAGTAGAGTGACTAAGGCTGTGGTCAACCAGTCAAAATAATCTCCTCTCCAATCACTTCTCCTTGACCTTGCTGGAAAACGTCATGCAGTCAGGAAAAGAAGGAGAGTTCATAAAGATTTAGGAAAATAATCTGACGGCATTTACAAAGAGATTTGTTTGTTTTGTTTAACTAACTGTATCTATAACACCTGGATTTACTTACCATGAGAATACAACGCAATCAAAATGAAATGTTGACTGAAATCAACAGAGATAAATTAAAATCAGAATGATTTCTGTTCAGACAAACATTACCTTTCCTTTCATTTCTACGTATTTGTTTAGAAAAGAAAATTACTCTGAAAGATAATATAAATCCATCGTGCTTGTTCTTCATGACATGTTCTGAGGGTTTAAAGACATAACATCTGCTTTTATGGATTTGGGCTTCAGTCGATCAGACCAGGACTTCTGTCGGTTCTGGATCATGTCACAAACCTAAAACAGCTGCTGTGAGTGTTTCTGAATTTATGTGGATCTGCTGAGGTGAAACAAACAATGTTGTGAGATTAAGTGTTGCTGCAGCAAGGGATTGTGGGATGGCATCTCTCCTCTCCTTTCATAAAGGACGGTCCAGTGTTTCCTTTGCTAAATGAGACAAGATGTAAAGCATTGAAGCTCATTCCCTTATCATTGAGAGGATCGGTCCAGCTCTGATCACAGCTGCTGCTCTGATACATCCTGTTAATCTGACTCAGTTCAAACCTTCCTAAGAAAGAAGCCTTTTGACTGCAGCCCTTGCCTGAGCAGTAACATGTAATGACTCAGAGACAGCAGCGAGAGGGAGAGGTAATTATGCTGACATGCCAGCTGTGTTCACTATGACTACTGACAACATCACAGAGAGAAGCTCAAGTGCAGCCACTTATGCCTTCCCTGCCTCAGTCTCATTGTTTGTACATATATTTCAAACTAAATATGGAGCATATGTTCGGACTATTGTAACTAGGAGTGCTCCGATCAATCAACGACCCAGTCGGCATCGGCTGAAATGCATAGTATCGGAATTTATCGGACTTGTCATTAAGGCCAATCAAAAGAGCCGATCGTATGACGCAACACATGTGAAGACTCCTACAACAATCAAAAAGTTCTGTGTGAAACTGTCAAATAAAAAACACGTGACACTAGTGCAAACTGTGCACGGTGCGGACTCTGATGAGAAGCCATACCAGAGAATAATGATGTAGTTTTATGCCATGAGAGGAGACTTTGCTCCCATTCAGCGAGGAGGACTTCACTGAACACTAATTGAACGGTACTGCCGTGATGAGAAGCAGTATCGTTACAATATTCTCCGGTACCAATTCTCATTACAGTCCGCAATTTTATTTCTAAATGATGGACGGCTGTTTTTCAGTCGGGACTTTAAACGATCGACTGGCAGGGCAGCTCCTCCGGTGCCGCTTCTCATTTCAAATGACGAAGGAGAAGGAGCAACACAGAGTCTGTGTGTGTGTGTGTGTGTTTGTGTGTGTGTGTGGGGGGGGGTTGAGTATTCAAAAAATAATCGATTAGTTCCCGGTGATTGAATAGTGCTTTTGCTTGACATGCCCATCCCTAATTACAACAGGCTCTAGAGAGACGTAGAGAACAAAGGAAAACCTCCAAGGCACTCTCTTGAATCTAAAATGCCTTTATTACATGGCATTGTCACAGTGACATGGCCAAAATAACTCCGGCGCGTTTCAGCATCAAACCTACATCTGGTAGTCAAACAGGCATTTCAGAAATTAGTCCTTTTGTCTAGGTGTTCAACCAATGACAAGTTACCACTTGGTTGCTGTGACCCAGAGCAGGTGTGGTCACCAGCCAATTCCTGCAAAAGGGGCATGGCCATAGCCCAGCCCACAGGTAACAAAGATGAATAGAGGAAAATACAATGGTCAGTAAACATACACTTCAAATGAATGAAGGATCCAGATATTAAACATACAACAATAAATACCATATGAGAACAACAATCAATACGATCAATACAACAATAGATAAAATAAATACAACAATTGACAAAATCACACCACCACTAGTCAAAAAAATTCACAAGAAAGCATTGAAGTCTAAGTCTTTATTCAAGCCTGGGTGTTTGTAGCCTGCAGTTTATAGATCCAAAAGGCTTCCCTTTGATTTAGTTTTCTTTGTCTATCATCTTTGCGTATGGGGGGTGGAATGTGATCGATGCCAAAAATTTGCAAAGTAGAGGGGTTACTGTTATGGAAGTCAAGAGAGAATTTCTTTTTATGATATCTGGAATATTTTCTGCTTCTGTGCTGTATGTTGTTACAAATGCCACTCTGTCTTTTCTTTGTTTTTGGGGTCTGTCTTTGTAGTAGAGTTTGTCTGTCCAGACTTTGGCCCTAAATGCTTTCGGTAGGTTGATGTCTTTATAACTCCTTTCCTGAAAATGTGAAAACATTTCTTTAGATTTTGTCTCAAAATCCTTTTCCTGGTCACAGATTCTCTGTACCCGCTGAAACTGGCCATAGGGAATATTTTCTTTAAGTCTATAAGTCTCCTGGCATGTAGTGTGGTATTTCTGCCTGTCGGTTTCCTATACATAGAGGTGTGCAGATTACCTTGATTGTCTTTGAAAATCTTAAGGTCTAGGAAATGTATACACTCCTTGCTGTAATCCAGAGACAACTTGATATTAGGATTAACATAGTTCAGAAAGGAATGAAAAGCCTGTAGCTCTGTCTCCGATCCAGACCAAATCACACAAACATCATCAATGTAACGACCCCACCAGAAAATGTGTTTGAGGAACTTATTCCTTTGATGGTCAAAAACAAAATCTTCCTCCCATTTACCCAGATAAAGACCTGCATAGGAGGGGCTATAACAAGCAGCCATAGCACACCCTTTGATTTGTTTGAACACTTTATCCAGAAATATGAAAACATTATTATTCAAAGTCCATTCTGCCAGTGTCAATAGAAACTCACTGGGTGGCATTTCAGAGTCTGGTCGGGCACTCAAAATACGCTCTAGAGAGAGTATAATGTTGCACATGGTGGTGCACATAGAGCAGTTTAATTTATTTGTATAAAATGTTATTTGTTTTCCCACAGGATGATAACATCTAAATCTGAGTCTTGAGCTGAGCCTCAACCATATGGAATGTTCCATATTCCTGCAAATAAAAGAGTCGTCAATTCATGATACTCTCTAATCTCTTTAATTTAATAATGCTTAATATACAGTGTCAAGAATAAATTCAATAAATAAATGAATAATTAATGCTACACTATAAAAAACAAGCTTCAAATTCAAATAGAGGCTGTGCGATCGGTATTGGTATCAGTATCAGTATCGACATCGGCGATACTGATTTCAGCGATTGGTGATGGGTGATCGGCCCCAAAACCCCTGATTGGAGCACCCCTAATTGTAACCTTTATCTAACCAGGGTGGTTGCATTGAGAGGCAGCCTATCTAACAGCACCACCACGATCACAGTCAGACATTCACAGCTGGAGGCCCAGGACTGCAGCTTTAAATACAGGTAAACACACCCAAGAAGATCTGATCATTCGCACCACATTCTGAGGAGGTATGGATCACATGGGACTACATTCTTTTAGCAGTGTGAACGCAGATGCACCTGTTTATCGCCATGTGAAACAGGGGAGTGAGATCCAGTCTTAAAGCAGGTGTGACCAGATGTACTTACAGCCATCCGCTGTGATCAGATTACTGATGACACAGGTTAATACCAGGTATGAACAGGGCCTAAGGGGACATGAGTCAGCCTGGTCCCTGTAAGAACAAAATACAAGGAGGCAGCATTTCCTTCCTCCTTGTTGGTAGCTCTCAGCAGCTCTTCAGTGAGAAGCATTCTGTTGGTTGGCCATTATCACGATCAAAGCCCAAGGTCAGACAACATCATGCAGTTATTGTCCTGAAAAGGCTTCTTCAGTCGATTTCCTTAGGGACCAGAGAGCATGAAATGGTTTCTGGATGGTTGCTGCAGTGACTCACGCTCCACTATTCACCACCGACAGATCAGAGGCTGTGACACACACGTCCCCCCTTTGCCCACTCGCTGTGCCGGCGTTCTAAAAGAGAAGGTGAAAGATGGGCTATGTTTCTCTAATTACACAGCATTAAAGCTGGGTTCAGTCCTCCCTGAGGACGGCTGATGTAGGAGGAATAGGAAACGTTGCATCAGAGCTCAGAGTCATTGAAAATCTCATTGCATGAGCTCTTAAATACAGATGGACCATGAAGGCGGTGACAGACCCATTAACTGTATCAGTATTCAGTTGGGTTCAGTTGTACTAAACTGTAATAAAGCGTGCCTGTTATATATTGACTGATGGTCACCATGTGTCTGTGTGATAATCACAGTGACCCACAACAACATTACAGTCAGAGATCAAACTATGGAGTGTTTACAGTAAGTGTTTAAGTCTTTTTTTCAATAACCTGACCTCTAACAAATAGCCCATTTAGCCAAAGAAACATAGAGTGGGCTCCTTTGGACCAGTTTCTCAGCAGCACTTTCCAGCAGCAGTCAAACCTCGCTCATCCTGTCCTCTTTCCTCTAACTGGTATGTGTGATGTCCTGTGGTTCCACCTGCTGCTCCACTCCCACTGATTGCCCCCCCCATGTGTCCAGTTTGTATTATGCAAAATTTCTATTTGGCATAGATTTTCTTTTATTTCTAGGGGGGGCAGAGCCTTTGCTATTGCTGCCCCAACCCAAATCATACAAGTCTTGACACCCCTGCATTTCAATTTGTTTTGGTTTTGTTAACCTTTTTTTAGGAAATTCTTCATGTAAGGCATCCTTGAGCACCTTAGAAAAGCAATTGTCTTCTCTATTTATTCTGTTTTCATATCTTATATATAACATTTGGATGTATATAGTGTATATTTTCTTCATTTTATTGCTTATAGTGGGCTCAAATTTGAGCTCTGTCTATTGCTTTTTTATGTCTTTTACATTTCTAATTGTCTGTCTTATGCTGCCACTGGATACTTGAACTTCTCTCGGGATCAGTAAAGTATCTGTCTAACTCCAGACTGAGGATTGGTGGTTCTTAGTGTCAGTTATAGTATTCAATCAGGTTTAATATCCACACTCCAGTACATGTTCTCCTGGGAGTGCAAAAACTGCAAAACAACAAAATCCTACACCCTGCAAAAATGGTTCAAAATTATCCGAAAACCAACTACTGATCATGCAGAACACACAAGAGCTATTTAAGCAAAGCAGCTAACTAACATACATGCAAACACTCATCAAATTAGCATAGCAACTAATAGACATGAAAACTAAGACTATGGAGGGTAGTGACGTTACACATTAGATGTAGATGGACTGTCAGGAGGTCAGAGTCTGTTGGTCTGATGGTCCTCCTCTTTGCTCCAGACTGAAACATCTGGCCAGATGTTAACGTGCCTCCATCCACATGATGAATCCTGTAGTGATGATCCTCTGACTTTACATCTGGCAACACCACGAGGTGTGTTGTTGGACTTGCCCCCTGTTACAATGACACTAACATGTGCATCTGTGTCTGTGTGTTGTTTCAGGACTACGACCTGAGTCAGCTGCAGCAGCCTGATGCTCTGGAGCCAGAGTGTGTCAAAGTGGGGATCAGACGCCTGGATGAGAGGCCCCTCCACTACGACCACCAATACCCCCTCCGCTCTGCAGCCCCCCACCCAGGAGACATAGGAGACTTTATCCATGAGGTAGGACAACACTGTGTGTGTCTGTGTGTGTGTAAAGGGGTTGAAATATCAGAGACAACATGTTTGTCAGTGTTGTCAGTTTAAACCTGCAGGTGTCAGCTCACAGGAAGTGATGAATCACCCAGAATGAGATGCAGACAGCAGTGAGCGGACACTGTGCACAGACAGACAGGATTAGCAAACGTTAGATCTTTTGCTTCTCTCAGCCTGTTTCTATCCTGTGGTATTGGACATCAAAGTGCTCAGGATGTGCAGTTTACCTCATCATCTGACAGGATTCAGGGAAACTGAAGTTCAAACAGTTTCTCTCAGAGCTGCTGCTATGAAAACAGAGCATAGAGCCTGCGTTTAAACAGTGAGCTTGCCAATCATGCAGTTTACAGTGACGGATCAGACAAACAGAGTCTGGGTCACACCAAATAAGCTTTGTAATGGTCAAGATTAGCTCAGCTCAGACATGGTCCAGCCTGGATACCAGACTGAGTTCAGTTCCACACACTGGCCACAAGCCACAGCTCATTAAACATTCAGGCTTTGAGACTCTAACACTTCCATCATCATCATTTTCCCTCACGTTTGATATATTTGAAGATTCATAAAGTATAAATGTACACTTTGTGAAGTGTAGTTGGTTTAGCTTCTATTATTATTATTATTATTAGCTTCTATATTAATACTGTGAAAGTATCAAAGCCTCAGTCCACAGAGAAATGCACATAGCCTGTTTTTAGAAACTGGGCCTTAAAACCAGCTGTCAGGATTTCTAGTCACTTTGTGATGTCACAACTAAGCAGTCACTAGCCGCAGCCACATCTCAAGCCCCTCCCCTATATGTCAATAGACCATTTATACATGTGCAGTAAATTGTAATCGTGGTTTTTACAATCATGGATGATTTAGTTGCACAGTGTGAGGAGGTATTAAGTAACAGTATTCTAAAATCATACAATGTTTGTCCATCTTAAGTCTCAGTGAATTGATGGTGCTCCTCCACACACTTGCCCAACCTGCTCGATGAAACTGTGGATGTTAGTTAATTACCAGTGGTCTCTAAGGTGACCAGAGCATACAGTGTGGAAAATAAGTATTTGATGCCTTGCTGATTTTATAGGTTTGCCCCCCCACAAATTAATGAATGGTCCCAAACTTTTATAGTAGGTTAATTGAACAGTGAGACAGAATAGCAACAAATTCCAGAAAACACAGATTATATAAAGGTTATAAATTCATCTGCATTTGATCAAGTGAAATAAGTATTTGATCCCCTACCAATTGTCAAGAATTCTGGCCCCCACACACAGGTTGCTGCAAATTAGTTCTGTCACTTTATAAGGTACACCGATGCAGAGGCTACAGTCCTTGCTGCGGTTCGAATCCCTTTGCAGCTCCCTCTGTCTCCCCATTTCCTGTGTCTCTCAACTATCCTATCAATAAAAAAAGAAGGTATCAAAGGATGTTAGGAAAAGGATTGTAGACCTGCACAAGGCTGGAATGGGCTACAAGACCATCAGCAAGAATCAGCAAAAAGGTTGGTGAGACAGAGACCACTATTGGTGAGATTAATCTAAAGTGGAAGAAATAGAAATCACCCTCACTGTGGAGCTCCATGTAAGATCTTACTTCGTGGGGTAAACATAATCATGGGAAAGGTCAGTGAGCAGTCCAGAACTACATGAGAGGGGCTTGTTAATGATCTTAGGGCTGATGGGACCACAGTCAACAAGAAAACAATTGGTAACATGCTTCACCGTAATTGATTGAGATCCTGCAGCGCTTGCAAGGTCCCCCTGCTCAAGAAGGCAAATGTACAGGCTCGTCTGAAGTTTGCCACTGAACATCTGAATGACTCTGATGCCTTGGAGAACGTGATGTGGTCAGATGACACTTAAATTGAGCTCTTTGGCATCAGCTTGACTCACCATGTTTGGACGAAGAGAGATGCTGACTATGACCCCAAGAACACCATCCCCACTGTCAAGCATGAGAGGGAAACAGTATGCTTTGGGGCTGTTTCACTGCTAAGGGTACAGGAAGACTTCACTGCATTGAGGGGCCGAGCCGATGGACGGGGCCGTGTACTGTAAAATCTTGGACGAGAACCTGCTTCTCTTAATCACACTGCAAAAACAGCCCCTCTCAAAATAAGCCAAATAATCCTGAATCCAGCCAAATTGTCTTGTATTGAGCAAAATAAATCTGCCAATGGGGTAAGAAGAATTTACTTGGTTAGAATTCTTAAAACTAGCAAAAAAGTCTGGGCACTGAATAGTCAAAATGTGCCTTAAAACGAGACAAATATGCTAAAATTGATGTAATCCATGCTTACTTCAAGCAATGAAATCACACTTATTTAAGACAGAATTCCTTGAAATGAGTATTGTAGTCCCAATTGAGCAGATTGAGCAGAATTCATATCTTAAAAATAAGATAATTACTAGCAAATAAAATCTTAAAATAAGATTTTTATTTTTTTATTTAGCTAAGTATATTTTTGGGCATTTTTGCCTTTATTGGATAGTACAGTGTAGAGTGACAGGAAATGGGGAGGCAGAGAGGGGGAATGACATGCAGCAAATGGCACCCGATGCGGGATTCGAACCAGGGCCGACTGCAGTGAGGACAATGGCCTCTGCATATGGGGCACCTGCGTAACCCACTGCACCCCCAGTCATGGAAACTTTTGAAACTTTTTGTAAAAAGAGGTTTCAGCTGTAGTTGTGTTAAACTGCATTGTCGTATTTGTAATGTTTTCAAAGCCAGTGAATAAAGTGCAACAAACAGCAATAACAAAAAAATGAAAGAAATTTTATTTTAAGAATAGCTTGTCTTAAAATAAGGAAAACTATCTTGTGCCTTTGCATGAATAATTTATCATCTATTGCCTTACCTTGTTACTGGGTAAATACAGCTTGATATTAGCTGGAAAAACTTATTAAGAAAAAGTGAGATATTTTCTTAAATGAAGACATTTTTCTTATGTAATATATGCTTGACAAGATTATTTTTCTATTTAGACAAAAAAAAAAAAGCCTAATTTTCTTGAAACAAGTCTTTTTTTTACTTTCTTAGATATCAGTTTTTGCAGTGCAGAACGCTGTCAGATAGGTTGTGGATGGGTCTTCCAGAATGACCCATGACCCACACCGTACGGCCAAAGTAACACGGGAGTGGCTGAAGAAGTAGCACATTACTGAAACTTTGAGTTGCCAAGCAACAACCTCATAACCTTCTGGATTTGGAGAGGATCTGTAATAAAGAGTGGACCAAAATCACTCCTGAGAGGTGAACAAACCTGGTGACCAACTACAAGAAATGTCTGACCTGAGTTCTTGGTAGAGAAACCTTGTTGGAAAGCACAAAGTCATGTTTTGCTTGGGGATCAAATACTTGTTGCACTTGATCAAATGCAGATGAATTTATAACCTTATATAATGTGTGTTTTCTGGAATTTGTTGCTATTCTGTCTCACTGTTCAATTAACCTACTATAAAAGTTTGGGACCATTCATTTCTTCGTGGGGGGGGGGGGGGGGGGGGCAAACCTATAAAATCAGCAGGGGATCAAATTCTTATTTTCCCCACTGTATGGAGCATGGAAATAACAGATTACTTAATTCTCTTTGGTGAAACAAAAGTGCCACGATCAATTGCCTGCCATAGTTATTACATAATTGCCTGATCACATTTATTTGAGCTGACCACAATCATTCTGCATAATGGTTAAAATGGTTTCCATTCATCTGTATAAAAACAGCTGGATGAAACTAACAGAAATGTCTTATGTCTATCAATATTTCCACGTCATTTTCCACAATGTGACGTTTGACTGGTCCTTTTTTTTTTTAAGTATATTTTTGGGCTTTTTGCCTTTAATTTAGAGGATAGCTGAGAGAGACAGAAAATGGGGAGGCAGAGAGAGGGGGGAATGACATGCAGCAAAGGGCCACCCGATTTGGGATCAGAACCGGGGCCAGCTGCAGCGAGGACCGTAGCCTCTGCATACAGAGCATCTGTTCAACCCACTGAGCTATACGGCACCCCTGACTGGTCCTCTTTTAATGATCATAATGTTGCATCCTCTTCTTCTGCTATGGTTTAATGACACACGAGTCAAACTGTTTATCTGGAGGAGCTTCATTTCTAATATTCGACCCCATTTCAGTGAGCATCATGGATTTAGTTGCAATGCCAAGAAATGGCTCTCTTATTATTATTCTCACAAACACACACACACACAGACACTGGAGTTGACACAACTATCAGTGAAATTTTCTGTAAGTGCAATAAAAAGTAAAAGGCAAATAAGAACTTTATCAAAACCGGAACAGTTAGGGTCAGAAAGGAGATATTTACATGTCTGTGAATTGTTATGGTCTAGTAATATTAGCAAATTGTTACAAGCCCCCACCCCCTACCTTGCCACTGCTGGTGTTTGTGTGTGTGTGTGTGTGTGTGTGTGCGCCTCTAAACCTTCCTGAAAGCATTACATCCCTCAGATGGATTAAATTCGAGTCTCTGAGTTAATCATGGGCTTCATGAGGAGACTCAGCTCTTCCTTCAGAGCTGATAACTCTTGTCACATCCTCAGCTCAACACTGAGGAATCATCAGTGTGTGCGTGCCGCTGATGCATGTCGGCCTGCGCGCGCTGGCTGCCTTCACATTGCATATTGTTTGCAAAGTGTGTGAGTCTTTTTTGTGGTGGGGCTGTAATAAAGGCATCTGCCAGGCACAGCAATGAATAATGAGCGGGACCTGTCAGACACGGCAGCCTGATCCAGACAGCTTAATCCCGCAGACATGACAAAGCCAGTGCCTCTCCCTCTCCCTCCCTGCGTTAATACTAGGCTCCCATTCAGTGTCAGGGCGGTGGAAGTGTCTTCAGTCCGATAAGAGATATGGAACACGAAACATCTCAGTTCATCAGATTGACTGCAACGCAAGAGACAGCACCTCTGTTCTGTTACTTTGGACATAACAATGTCAGTGTTCATTAGAGATGCATGTCTGTACACCAGTGTACTGCTCACTGAGAGAGTTCATGAAGATTGTCAATGTGTGTGTATGTGGGCGCATGCTGGTAATCTACTGAATCTCCTCCTAGAGATAGAGGCAGCATCTGTGCACCCTGACCCAAATCCTGCTCCATAATCCCTCTTTCTCTCCCAGCACTCCCCTACTGTCTGTACACACACAAACACACACTTCTCATCCTAGTCTTGTTTCTGTTTAACTGAGAGTGAGTGAGTGAGTGAGTGAGTGAGTGAGGGAGGGAGGGAGGGAGGGGGAGGGGAAGGGGGGCAGTGATGCAGAGATTAAGACTGACGGGCTGGTGATTAGGAGGTTGACACTGGACAAGACCCACATATCAGGCAGAGGGAACTTGGTCCTTTCAGGCAGCATGAGCAGGTCACTGAGGGTCTGCAGACTCGGGCCTTACATAGCGTGGACGAAGGCTTCTACAGTACACATACAGTTACTATAGAAACGTTATAGGATTATTGTAATCCAGTGGTAACTGTAGTCAGAGTCTTGTAGCTCTTTCAACCGTAAACTTATCCTCTCGCCGACATTCTGTGGAGTGTGTGGGCTGTCGTCACGTGGAGACGATCTGACAGCAGCAGATATCTCTCACAGACCTGGACTGTGCTGCAGCCCTGATATTTGGAGCCTGCAGCACACATCAAATACAGGCTCTGTGTGTTTGATCAGTTATATTACTACCCCATTCCTGATAAGGAGAACTCATCTTATCCAAACGCAAATGTAACGTGTGTGTGTATATTTTTTTTATGTAAACTTTTCTTTACCAGGAAGTCCCTTGAGACAAAATCTCTTTTTCAAGATATGTATGTGTGTGAAAATGTTTCATATAGATACATTAAACATAGGTTTATACAAACGCCTGTGATGCACCTTCCTGTTTCCCTTTGTCTGTCCAGGGCCTGAAGGCAGCAGACAACGACCCTACCGCCCCCCCCTACGATTCCCTGCTGGTGTTCGACTATGAAGGCAGCGGCTCCACCGCCGGCTCCCTCAGCTCCCTGCACTCCTCCTCGAGCTGTGGAGACCAGGACTACGACTACCTCGGCGACTGGGGGCCTCGCTTCCGCAAGCTGGCTGACCTGTATGGCGGAGGGGATGACTAGCACCCTCAGTCCCCACCCCACCACTGCTCCAGGGCACAGATGTGGGTGGAGTTAAGGAAAACACGACACGGAGCGATGATGGGCTTTGGATCGGCACTTCTGTATTACCACGGGACAGGATTACTGGAGGACAGGTGATGAAACTAGGGACCATGCTGAGTCGGGGCCTGATGAGGCCTGGCAGTGGGGAGCATTCAGGCTAATGGACATTATCATCTGAGCATTAGCCCCTGAGCTAACAGCCAGAAAAAGTGCGTTCAGAATGGACGTTGTCTCTGCGACAGCCATGCTACAGACGTTCATCTACACTTGAATCTCACAGTACAGGAGCACTGGGCTCAAACGTGCCTTTTTGTACATTCTTTTGATTGTGTCCTGATTCTGTACATTGCTTTAAAGATCTGCTGCTCTACAGCTGCAGCTGGAGGAGTGCTTCACCATGATAACGAATGCATGTGTGTGCGTGTGTGTGTGTGCCACCTCATTACCTTTATGCGTGTGCGAGAGTGAGTGTGTGTATTTGTGTGCGAGTCATTTTCGCAGAGTCACACTGGATGGACACTAAAGGGCAAAGTCTATAATGAGACACCTTGGATGATCCTACCTGTGGAAACATGGCTCTCCTGTACAGCTCTGGGTGTTAGTGCTTTTCCTCTGGTTCAGTCAGAACATTCTACATGTTACAACTGTTGTCATTAAATGTAACACAGTGTACCACCCTCCACATAAATCCTCTCTGCTCAATTTATGACATGTCTCTGGAGGTTTTCACAGCAGGAGACTGAAACAGTTGTTTGTGGTGCAGGTTATGTATTGTATCCTGGTTGTATCCTCAGTGTCTCCACTGATGGTAATGTGACTGGATATAGCTGAGTTTATTGCAGGATGATAAGATACAGAAAAACATAGTGATAAAATATAATTTCAGAATGATGTATGAACAGGAAGTAACTCATATTTAATGCCCTTTAATCTGCTGATGTATCCACCCAGCAGACAAGCATGAAGTTCAGGAATCCAGTTGATGTAACTTGCTGCAGATGTGGCAAAAAAATTCTCTGTTGCTTATTCTTTCGGTTCAGAGTCCTTATTTAGATCTGTCTGGTTTGTGGAAGATACATTCCATACAAAAGAAACAGTTAAAACATAGGAAACACAATGTGTCATGTGTGGGTGTCAAAGTGAAGTTACACAAAATGACAAACAGCAGCTTCTCTCTGTTACTGTTACAGTCATATGCAAATTGCATCAACACAAAACATCTGTGTGGACCAAGTCTGAGCACACTGAACCAAATGAACCAGGACTCTAAACCAGCTCCTGTGTCACTATAGCACAAACTCTTCAGCAGCTTCATGAAGGAAGAGGTTCGGCAGGTCGTTCTGAGTGTCGGAGGAACAGGTTCATTGAGCAAGGACGCAACAAGTGGTTCATGAAGAAATAGAAAATAGTACAAATTTCTTTGTTGGCACCATAATTGCCCTGATCGGCCAACTAAAATGAGTCTCAGTGTTTGTCTTGTACGAGCTAAACATTAAATCTTTCACCTAATGTGAATCCCCAGAGGAGCTTGTTTAAGTGTGTTCATTGTCTTCAGCTCATCATCATGACTTCTTGTGAGAGCAAGGGATTGTGGGCCACGTGGTGAATCAGATCCCGGTCTGTGTTGGAGCGAAGCATAAGGCATCATGAAATAATGGACTGACTAACTATAATCATGTATTATTGTCTGCCTTTGAGTCATCTGTGAGCAGACATTGGTCCAACCCAGAGTTGTACAGAGTTTCATTTTTTTTTTCCAGGTAGGTTCTCCAGAGCTGCAGAGGAGACATGTACAGTAGTGCTAGAATTTAGATAGATCCCTTCTGTTTCTGTTTTGCTTTTATCACAGTGTAATTTAGGCAGCTGGTTGCTGATCTGGAGGAGTCATCGTTTTGTAGCAGAGACACTTCTTGATACTGCTGTGGTGGATTCAAAGGCAATGTTTTCTGTCTGCTGATGATTTGCCTTAGTGTTCTCTGAATACTCACTGTAAACTGAACTCTGTACAGATTGTATTTTTTCTCTTGTTGTTCTTTGGCTGTGGTCACAGAAAATGACATGCTATTATCCTGAATCCTTGTATATGTGTCATTTGGATTACAAATTAAAATTTTTTGCATGTTTTTATCTTTTCATTATGAGAAAACAGTATTTTCACATCGTTTGCAAATAAGTTAAACACCAGTAGCACACATGACAGCAGCGTAAAAGTCCTGACCTTAGAAGTCAACAAGATCAATTAACTTTTAATGCAGCAGCGTAACAGGCAGAGCAGGCTGCAAATGCAACACTGACACTTTTTCCGCATTAGAGGAACATAATGACTCACATGTGGTGTTTGTGTCATCTGATCAATCCCGTACTATGTCTGTCTGCACTGAGCAGTTAAGAGGAAAATGCCATGATGACCCCAGAACACCTGCGATGCTGCAATACCATCTTAACTATATCAACCAATACTAATGCACAGGTCCCGTGGGAATATACGGGAATTCTAGCAACATGTCACTGACTACCTCTTGCATCTTTTGATTGCCACATCCTAATATCCCCCTCACTGCGCCTTGTATGGAAACCAATCTAATACCACCCAAAATAACCCATCCAGCAAAAGCACGTAACTCTCACCTGTCAGCTGACTGGCTTCACAGTATGATGGCTGTGCCATAAATGAAAACAACTCAGTCCAGGATTTGGCCCATCCTTACCTGGTGTTTTCATTGTTGTCACCAGTCAGGCGCTCAGTACAGTAGTGTAATGTGTGATTTTTAACAAAAAGATATAAAAAGACAAATATAAATGGACTTACAGCTCTGTTCACAGACAGGCTTTTTGGGGAGCTAATCATTCACACACATTCACATCCACTGATAGATTGGAGGGCAAGTGTGAGTTCAGTGTCTTGCCCAAGGACACTTCGACATGCAAACTGGAGAAGCCAGCCAAAGGGAATCAAACCACCGATAGTTAGTGAACCTGAGCCACAGCCGCCCACAAAATAAAAAACTCTACAAAAACTTAGAACGAACTCCCAAATTTAGTGATTGAGGCAGATCATCAAGCACCCAGAGTCTGAGTCTGAGTGAAGTTTTTCCTCACCACTGTTGCCATGTGTGCTGCTTTTGATGGGATCTGTTGGGTGTCTGTAAATACTGAACTTCTCAAAAAAAAAAGTTTTCAACGGAAAGCCGGATTAGTCACCTTTGCAGTAAGGTAGAACTTGTAAGGATGATGCACATATGGTATTCACACTCATTATGAGGAAAAGATGAGGTAAGATTACTTTAGATAAGACTGACTTGGCTTACCGTAGGGTAACTCCCATAACTACAAACACAAAAGATAACCATTGCAAGCCCCTTATCTATCTATAGGGCTCTAACACCTGCTGCCTTTTAGAATAGAATAGAATAGAAAATACTTTATTGATCCCAAAGGGAAATTCATTCATTTTAGGACCCAAGCTGCTTCGCTCTGTCTCATAGTTTAGGCTCCTCCTACAGGACCAGTCAAATTTAGTTGCTATCATTCAGTTCATGCATAAAATATTTACAGGTACAACATCTCCTCACATCCCCCTGAGTATCTTCACACACACACACAACATATCCACATGTGCATCCAGGACCTTAAACCTGATTTAGATTTTGCAGATCTGAGGAAGCTCCCTTCTCATCTCACCTGACAAGTGAGCTAAGTCTAGTTGCATCTCAACCTTTCCCATCAGTATTGAACAATTGATACTGTTCCACAAGTTCTCTTCTTCCTTGAAACTCAGACGGGATGGAGAAAAGAATGGTTTGCAGATACTTCTGTGACAGCCTGGCGTGTTATTTCTTCAGCATATCTGTGTGAAATGTTGTTGTTCTTTACCCTCTGGTTTGGAGATTTGATATGTCACCTCACCCATCTTCTGAATGACCTCATCAGGGCAGTGCCACTTGCCACCAGTAATATGTTTTCTGATGATGGCAAAAGCAGCTAGGGCAGAGCTCCACTTCATGGCTGAACAATCATACCAGTCATTCTGTTGAGCCTGGGGTTTCAGCAGATTCCCCCAAACTATGTCTGTGGTTCTCATGAGCCACTCCCACATCCTCAGGACAAAACAGATAATGTCCATAGTCCTGGCATGTGCAATCTATTCTACAAAGGGCCGAGTGGCTGCAGGTTTTCTTCCCAACCAAGCAGCAGCACACCAGACCCTACCCAGTTAATCAACTGATCCCAGTCTTCAGACAGCTGATTGGTCAAACTGTGTGCTCCTGATTGGTTGGAACAAAAACCTGCACCCACATGGCCCTTTGTGGAATAGTTTGGACATGCCTGCCATAGTCTTTCGTGGATCAGACAAGTCCCACATCTTATCTGTAACAAGCTCTCAGGGAATACCAACTGACAAAATCAACCATAGTGAAGATACTGGTTTGGTTGTCGCCTCTGAGAGGGTAGGCTCCGGGTGGCTCCGGGTATCATGTAGCATAATTACAAATGATCAAAATTGACTTGTTGCTTGCCTGACTGCTTTCTACAGGACCAACCTAATCACCCCAGAGACAATAAAGAGTTCAATCAATCAATCAGTCAATCAACAATTTCTACTCCAAACCCACTCAAAATGGGTGGAGGTGACAGGCAGTGGAATGAGGGGGTGCAGGAGCTTTGTGTTTTCCTTTAGTGAGCTGGTACATGCTTTACAGTGTTTGTATTGTACTTCACTATACATTTATGGCTTCAGCCCAGCTGTTTACCAGAAGATGAGAATGTGTGGTCACCAGTACAGTAGATCATTTTATCCCCTGATTTCACATTTAAAACTGGCTCCACAGTAAAGTACAGATAATGAGGTGATGCATTAACAATTTGATAATGTAAAGCTGGTGATGTTTCCTAACTATAGAATTTTTAGCCAGTGGCTGGTAAGTTCACCACAGATTGCTGGCATTCTTTGACACTGATGGTGGGAAAGCTCTTTATGTCTCTTCTTGGTGATATGATGACCAACCAGAGGTCCATGGATACTGCTGTCACCTCTTACATGAACTTTACAAACTATTCAGTGAGAACTAAAAACTGACTGTTAAAATTTTCATATACATGTGTTTTATTGTGATAAAGCCAACATAGAAATAGTCTTGTATTTTATTACAAATTCAGGAAAAATTAGAAAAATGTGATCTTGTATGATTTTGAACATATGCTCCATGAAAATCACGAACAAAGCAAAGACAGGTTCTTTAAACCCAGGTGAACCTACTAATAAAATCCACTTGTCCCCTGAAAAAAAAAAAAGACGGACGTAGCCTCAGTGACTCAGTGCTGGTGTAAATCCCAGTCTTGTCCTTGGTCCTCATCTTACTTGTCTGTGGCAGCTTTAATTCCTCCTCTTCCTTCTCTGGCCTTTATCTCTACACTCACATGAAACGCAGAGTCTGTGGTTTCCAAGCCCAAGGGCACATCAGCACTATCTTCCCCCAGCAGCCTGCCATCCAGAGAGAGAGGAGCATAAACCCAGACCTCTCCTGAGATTACACACAATTAGACAAACACTTGCTCTGCTGCACTGCTGTGTGTGTGTGTGTGTGTGTGTATGTGTGTGTTGTGTGTCTTCAGTCCTTAGAGTAAAGTGTGTATGTGTCTGGGTATGAAGTTCTTGCAGGTGCTGAGAGCTGACTGCAGTCAAACAAAACAATAAGGCTTAATCATAAAAAAAGATTAAGAAATGAATCATATTTTTTTTTATTTATGGTTAAATTCTAATAAAACCAATATAATGTGAGCTCAGTGTTTAATGCACCTTTTCAGAAACTACCATTAAGGATTCTGTAGAGGAGGAAAATGTGTGAGTTTTGACATAACATAACACCAAACACAAATACACACAAGGACAATGAGAAAACACTGAGGTTAAATACACGATAAAACCAGCCACAGGTGTGGCGATCAAACACAGGTGAGACACCATCTCCAGCCCTTTCAGTTACTTTATGCTGAAAGGAAACCTGGTTTCATCCAAAAATCAAATCAGCAAAATGCAGTCAGCCACTAGGACCAGAATCATATTCTGGGCTTTGTTACTTTATTTCTACAACAGATTGGTAAGTTTTTCCTGTGGCACCCATCTAAAGCAACGCACTTAACGTGAGCCGCTCTGCTGAAGGTTTCAGATTGCGAAGGCAGCTTTTGGTCACGAGCTTTATTTTCAATTCATCCTGGCATTTTACAAAAGCAATCCACTTCATCCTCTTCTTATCATTTCTCTAAAAATAACAGCAAATCACTGTTAGTACTGTCAGATCCAGAGCAGACGCACTGTAGGGAGAAATGGCAGAGCTGACTAGTGACTCAACAAACTGACTAGCAGTAACTCTGCCAGAAGAGTCTCATTCAGTTTGCAGGCTAGTACCATCCTAAAATGTGTCCTTACTAAAAACAATCACTTCAAGTTGAAGCATCAGTTCACTCTGATCACAGTCGAGTATTCCTACATAGATACAGTCTGTTGTGATGTTCTCCTCAACCAGCCACAGATTTTTCATCCAATTCATCATAAACCGCCTTCAGAGATTTCCTGGACGATGAAGGCTCCAGTGGGTGGATCCTTCATGGCCTAACCAATCCAATGATTCACTGCTGGTAAATAAATACATTTTTAGAGCAAACAACACCAGCAGACAGTCTGATAGTTTAAGAGTTAATTCCAAGTGTTCTGTGCCAGTTCAGTTCAACATCTAATTGTAATATATGATAAATAATGATAATTCATTGACTGCAGGTCACAAGCCACTTCCTTAGGTTGAGGTGTTGTTCAGTGTGATGACAGTGAGGACAGAGGATCTCCTTCTGCTGCAGCTGCTGTAGCTGTTCTCTGACCTGACTCAGTGTAGTAGAGAGGGTGGTTGTTGTGGTCTAGACGTCCTTTGTCCTAGACTGCATGTGTCTCTCAACAGCAGTCCTGAGTGTCCGGGCCTTTTTAACCAGTTTGTCCAGTCTTCTTGTGTTCAGGTCAGACCTGGTGCTGCTCCAGCAGACTGCAGCATTAAACAGTCCACTGACCACTGACTGATGAAACATAGTGTTTTAGGTTAGCCTGAAAACGGTTCCTGGACCCAACATTGACATTTTGTTGCTCCTCCCATCCTATGAATTCGACCAGAAACAGAGATTAAATAATCCTTCTCTAACAAACAGACTTGCTTCTAGAGAGAGATATATAACCAGACCATGGGTCAAATGATCAGCTGCAGAAAATCAATGACTGGACACCAGGCAAACTGAAGAAAATAAAATGACTTCATGTGTCAGTAACTGACAGTTACTTAAAGAGGCAAAGTGATACCAAAGAGGAAGTGATTATTAAAAAGGTGTGAACTCCTTGTCTCAAAATCACACCAGACTTCCCCTGTCCCTGATATCAAATTGTGATGTTTATCTGTGATATTAGGTATATGGTGTTTCTTTCAAAATTTTGGTCAAAGATGGATGTGCAAGTTTAATAACTTCAGATTTTAAAACTTAAAAAGTCCAGAGAAAATGAATTGAAACAAAGGAGATGGTCAATACCCTGCCCCTCTGTGCGCCTCCCTTCTAAATCACATACTCACATACTTATGTCTTTAAAATAAAGATATTTAATCTCTACTAAGTTAGATGACATCTTCGAATGGAACAGCACTTGGGCTGGGACTGATGACAAGAACACTAGTACAGAGAAGAGAGAAGGCAGATTGGTAAACAGCACAGGGCATCCTGACAGGAACACTTTTCCTGTATATAACTCATCACTAATCAAAGATCCAAGGATTATCCTCAGTGCACCAAGGTCCAAACAGTTCTGCTGCCCTCTTAGTGTGACAAGTTCCAGTCATTATCAATAGAGTACATTCACACCCATGAAATAGATACATTACTGAAAGTGAACAGGCCTCACAGACAATAGCCTTCTGCCACAAGAGGGCAGTGAGTAACATGAGAGATGCTAACAAACATCAGATGCTGTATGAAGTAGAACAGTGTTCTGACTGGCAGGTCATTTTGTTTATTTCCTGTTTTATTTTGTAATCATCCCCCTAGGTTAGTTTCACTTCCTGTCTTTGTCTTACATTTCCCTCTATGTTGATCATACAGTATGTGGCGCCCTAATGTGTCTCACCTGTGTTCAGTCGCCCTTGACTCTCTTGTGTATTTAAATGTGTGTCTGAATTCAACTGAGCTGATGGCCACTGAGAGCTGAAAGCAGATTTGCAGCAGTCACAGCAGCAGTTTGTGTACACAATTTACTGTGGAAAAATGAAAGAGCTCCTCCCCTTTTAAAGATATGTGATGACTATTGTACACAGTGTTTGACACATGAAATTAAATCTGAGTAATGTTTTATGAAAATGAAATCTTAACTTTATGAAGTTAAGATTGAGTTAAGGATACTGACTGCAGTGATTGCCTCATAAGGTTGTGCAACAAAATATGCATATTTTGTTGCACAACCTTATGAGGCAATCACTGCAGTCAGGCCATTTCTGTAAATCTCAGTGAGACTTTGTCTCCATTGACTTTGAGTCTGCATGTTCCAGCTCCTTCCACAGATGTTCAGTAGGATTTAGATCAGGGCTCATAGAAGGCCACTTCAGAATAGTCCAGTGTTTTGTTCTTAGCCATTCTTGAGTGTTTTTGGCTGTGTGTTTTGGGTCACTGCCCTGTTGGAGGACACCTGACCTTTGACTTAGACCAGGCTTTCTGACACTGGGCAGCACATTCACTCCAGAATGCCTTGATAGTCTTGAGATGTCATTGCACCCTGCACAGATTCAGACACCCTGTGTCAGGTGCAGCAAAGCAGCCCCAATTCTAAATTTATTGGGAAAAAAAAAAAAAAAAAAAAAAAATTGTATCTTAAAAAAACATTTTGAATTCTTCTCTCAAGGGAACAACTAGAGTCAATGTAAGAATGGCATTTTTAAACACCAGTTTTTTCACTTATTGAGCAAAACAATCATTGTTAAAAAACAATGACCAACATTCCCATGCTGTCAAGATGCAATATATATATATTCAGATTTTGGTGTTGATAACAGGATTGTAGCTGTAACTTTATAATGTCAGCTCAAACTTTATAATGTGAGCACTGACCGCAGTAATAATCAGGTTGTTAAATGACAAATGGGCTGTGTCCCACCACTGCTACTCTAAATGATATCATACTTTTAAAGGAATTGCACAGATTTTTTTGGGTCTGGTAACTGATTTCTTCCATCACTGCCTGTGGCTCACTCTGACTGCAGTGGTTTTGGAAACAGATATGTTGCTTTCTCTAAACTGCATGTCACTGCAACTTTTTCCTGATACTCAGTATCTTTCAATTTTATATTTTTCATTCCAAACGCAGGTGTAATGTGTTGAAGCGTTGTTTTCATCCAAGCCACAGAAAAGCCAATATACTGCTGTGGAGAGTAGACCTCAGATGATATGCTCTTATTGCTCTTATTCAGTCTTTGACCTTTTTCTGATCTGGTGGTTTCATAACTTCACATCTGTTCTACTGGATTACTGGAGTGAAACAATGGTTTGCGATCTTTTCGTATTCACCAAACACCAGAGTAGTTGTTGTGTTCCAGTTGAATGTACCTTTTTATTTTAAAATTTCCTGTGTCTCATTCCTTGTGTGCTCTCCCTCCTGTGTGTGCGATTTTCCTCACGTGTGTGTCAGTTTTCTCTTGTGTATTTAACTTCAGTGTTTTCCCCTGACCTTGGTCAGATCGTCCTGTGGTCATGTGTTTTTCCCGTGACTTCCATATCTTCCTTCCATGTCTGCATTTGGATCCTGCTGAGAACCAATTTTGTGACAATTACCAGCTGTGGTGTAAATTCCCTGACTCTCCAGGGCTGGCTGACAGGGCCTGTTTCCTCCTGTCACCATTATCTCAGAAACAACACCGGCTGTTGTTTTTTTTAATTATCATTATTATTATTATTTGTTTAAGGTGTTCAGGATTATTCATGTTTCAACAGCCCCACACCTTTTGTTAAACCAGAGATTTGCTTCAAACTAATTGCCTCAGAACCTCAGTGGGTACAGTCTATTGTATTGTACTGTTAATGTTAGATATCATGAAGAGAGGCTTATGTTATTGGTGCTTTTGTCACCACACAACAAGCTGGTGGAATTTTTCTTGGTAGAGGAGCTAAGTGCAACAAACACTAAGACAAATATAGAACACACAACAGCAATGAAGAAGCTCGAACCAGGTGGTAGGAATGGGAGTTCATAAGTGTTAATAATTCTTGCTGCTGCTGTTGGAAAGAGTTGATGAGGATATAGTGACATTATGGTGAATGAGTTTAAAAAATGAAACAATGTTTACATCTGCACAAAATAGAACTAGTTGGTGCACATCATAAACTTACATCCAAGAGTCCTCAGATCCCCCCCCACCACCACCATCGTTAGGGAGCTCACAATGGTCAACACCAGGACTGGGGGTTGACCATATCACAACTACTTACTGTTGGTCAATGACTACAACAGTGTAGTCTGAAATGAGGATGGTGGTCATGGCCATCTAGGAGATGACAAACCAGTCCACAATAATTATCAGATACTTTTACTCAATCAGTTTTCTAAAAGGTGACTTTAACCTCAGCCAAAGTCATTATCTGATAAGACACTTGTACCTTTAATCAAGTATCGCTTTCATGTGCTTTTTACAAGTCTGACATTTAACAGCTATCATCTGCCTTTGCTCTGTTTCCTGCAAGAACATGAGACCCTGTGAGTACAGATAACAATCCATCTCCAAATCAATCACACTTGTCAGCCTGAGATAATAACCAGTCGGGTGAAGTGGGAAGAAACTAGTCAATCAGTTTTGAGCATGCAGCTCAGTGAGAACAGCACAATTGCTTTGCATCATTCGTGGCCAAAAAAAAAAAAAGAAAAAAAAAAAAGCAGTCTTTGTGGATAATTAAGGCGAAAGAGTCTCACAGTCAATTGACCTACTAATGATTTTTAAAGTCTTCATCTCCTTTAATCCCATCTCCTAAATTTAAACAGTTCTGAAGCTGAAAACTGTGAAAAATTCTAACTCATCCAATTTCTGCTAACTAACACCCAACTCTAACTCCCCACAACACCTAACTCCCACACAGCTCCATGAAGCAGCAATTAGCAGCACCTCTGCCTGCTATTGGCTTAGTGAGAGCTGCTAGCATACATTGGACTGTTTTTCATTTTTTCATGCATTTCCACTGATTAGTCTGTCTAAATAAATCTATCTTTCACTTTCTAATATTAGCGTGGGGAGCCTCTATTTTTGTCATGTTTTTATTCAAAATCCATTGTGGTTGAGGTTCCAAAACTACCAGCATCAGCACAAAGTTGATGGGGTTGAGATGTTTCCACCAGAAAATATAATGTGCCAACTAACTCCACATAGTGTGACAACTTACCCTGTGATGGGGCAACTTGTCACAAATGACCATTATGTACTCATCCATTTACATTTCTCTTTGAAATTGAGGAGCCAGAATCT
The DNA here is from genome assembly GCA_021432705.1 of Caranx ignobilis. Classification (NCBI taxonomy): domain Eukaryota; kingdom Metazoa; phylum Chordata; class Actinopteri; order Carangiformes; family Carangidae; genus Caranx; species Caranx ignobilis. Next base: position 9,375,096 of record MU270014.1, read on the forward strand.
AAAGACCAGATGCCCTGTACGCTGTCCTACATAAAGTGTAATTGCTGCATGCATATGTAATTGCACATTCCCTTTGTGTGCAAGTGCAAAACTGTCACATGAAGGTCGAGGACCTACTATATTTTCACAACAGGCTCTCGTAGTCGACATGGTCACAAAGTTGTTGAAGATGATGTGAATTTTGAAGGTTTTCCACAATTGCCAGTGTCCTCCAGCACAACAGTGGGTGCATACAGCAGATGCACAGAGAAACCATTTAGCACAATACAGGAAAGGTCAAAGGTCAGAGATTTCAGTCTGTGTAAGTACGTGTACAGACACATTTACAAATGTGTGTCAATTTCTACTCATGCAGATTGTTTGAATTCGAATCCATAGTGTTAGGGACTGTCAGATCTAAGGGGTTTTAAATGCTCACAAATAAATAGTAGGAGTGTAAGTTGAGGAGAAAAGCCTGAGGAAAAGAAAGAGAGAGGATTTGGACCAGTTTCCACACAAGAGAATTAGTGTGGAGGTGGGTCAGCCTACCAGAGCTGCAGTTAGCAGGTCCCTCAGACCAACACAGCTGTACCAGAACAGGCCTGGGCTCCTGGGAGTGGTGAACTCTGTCTTGGGTCCTCAGTTCAGGGTTTAGGTTGATGGTGGATGGATAAATATAATCTAAAAAAACAGCCTGGTTCTCAGAAGTGTGAAATCACCTGAGTTTGCAGTTTTGTAGTAATATTTACAGAGTGATATGATTTTCATTCATATTTACTGCCATAAAGAATAAAAAAATAATACTCTGGAGCTACATGCCCTGCTAGTCCTGGAGGATATCTGTGGCAAAACTAAGAGATTTCCATATTACATTAAACTTTTATCTCCTTGAATTGGGTGTTATGAATCTTACACATATTTTTTTAGTTATCTTCTCCAATGCTTGTATTTCAAATGGTGCTTAAATTACATTCATGTGGTTTTCCTTAGAGGCTGTTCAGAGGGATCCACCTGCATTTCTTATCTAAATTGAAATGCCCAGTGTTTAAATCTTTGGTTGTATTGCATTGGTTTGAAATTGTCACCTTAAACTATTCACTTTAAAATTGAAACTGATCTTATAATTTAATGTATGACCTGAATCTGAATCCATGTCATTTTGTATTTGTTAAACATGTCTTCATCCCCAAACAAAAATTTTTTGCACCTTTTTATATCTTCCCATTTTTCTCCAAAATCTGGTTTGCACCAACAGTATAAAGCTCTATAATATAGTACAATACAATATTACTATAATAATTCAATAATACAAAAGATACAATAAAAGATTCCTCTGCTTTTCTTTTTCTTGCCACTATCCACTCTGGAGCACTTTGTGTTACAGCTGTTCAGACTTGCACACCATTGATTATGCAGAACCTCTTAATAAAGTTTGAAGAGGTGAGTAATAACAATTATTGCTCCCATACAGTTGTCATGATGGAGGAAGAGACCAAAACCATAAGCATGTTTATTCCTGCTGTAAAAGTGGACATTACAGTCTATGAGAATTGATTCACTGTTGGAGCCACACTGTAATAGCTGGCCATTAGTGGAAATGCAGTTGAGGCTTGGTAATACCGGGGAATTTCTATATATTTGGCACAAACGTCCATTTGGTCTCAAAGATGAAACGATGGTCCAAGGTCAAAGGTTACTTGGGCCTCGCATTAATATGGGATGGACAGACTATCTGAAAACAATACTGGTTGGTTATACTGACTGTCACTGGTACAGAGGGGTAGAAACCTGATTTGCTTATCATGGCTGAACAGCTTCTTAACAGTGTACACACACCTATTGAAATCTCTATAAAAGTAATTTCACACTTGGACTCACACAAACATGCACTCTGAGCATGCAATAAAATTAATTTGACATAGCAAAGAGGAAATGCAAAGCTCCAAAGCTTACCAATCAGGCACTAGCAGATCCTTTCAATCAATCACAATAAATAATCTGGCCTAGTAAACAGTAATGGGAATATAGAAATACATGTAGAAATCAAAATTAATTAAATAAAGTAAATGTACAAAATCATTTTTATTACCAAAATAGTGTTATCTATTTATTCATACCATATATGTACTATCTTTTTGGTGACCCCATAACCTTTTCCCTCACAGTGTACACCGTCAATCCCCTTTTTTCCTAGCAACAAAGCCAAAAGGGGAAATCACATCAAGCTGCTTCACTGGACGGAAGTGTTTCTGTCAACTGACTGGAGAGGTAGTTGACTGATCAGAGCTTCAACACATTTAATCAATAAATGAAGAGGGTTTAGGTCAGCCATTCTGAAAACAACATGGACAGTTATGGGACAGATATGTCATTTGCTGCTGGAGTCCTGCCCAGTGGGGTAGACCCTGATGTCTATCGATCTCGTACTGATCTCTAGTGGCTCTGTGCTTTCTCTGTAGTCCTAACTTTTCCTGCCATCGACAGGATGTTTTTGGTCATCTGTCGCTTCTTCTATCTGTCATGTCATATGAATACGAATTACTTTATTAATCCCTAAAGGGAAATTCATTTGCCTGTTAGCTCATCAACCATTTGCAGGATAGTATTGTATCCTAGCAACAACTTCATGGAGACCTTCACATGGAACTTCAGCAGTAGCCGTTGGTGGGATGTACACAAGTATTGTTTTGATTTGAAAAAATGTCTACTTCCTGAGTCTTCATCTATATCTCCAGCTCCTCATCACTCTTGTTGGGAAGAGAGTTGATATTTTGCATGATGACTGATGGCAGAAAGGACTACAGTACATCTCCACTTCCAAGCCTTTAACCTCTGCACCACCAGCACAGCAACCACGAAAACACCTCCTCATCCAGCTGGAACAGGGTGGCATCCTCCAGACTTGCTCCATTTTCAATGACAGAAGCTCCTCTCCTGAAGAACCTCCTCTCCCACAGAAGTGTCCATCAGTAGTTGACAAAATATGACAAAAACACAACAAAATAAACCAAAGGTTGAGTAAAAACTCAGGTGCTGACTTTGCTGCTCTCAGTTGAAGCACATGTTCTGGAATTATTATATAATTATTTTTAATTATATATTATAATTATATATTAATTATAATTATATATTATAAGTATTGTTATTTATCTGTATCAGTATCTGTATTCAAATTTAAATCAGAAGTGGGTGTGGTTTTTTCCCTTCTCTTTCTGTTTTGTCACTATTTCCAACAAATAATTATGAGATAGACTCTCCACCTTTTCATGATCTCTCTCTCTCTTTCTCTCACTCTCTGTCTCTCCCTGTATCCTCTGTCTGTCTGTATCCTCTGTCTCTCTCTGTCTGTCTGTCTCTCTCTCTCTCCTTGATGAATGTTAGGGTTGTTGCTGGGCCAGTCTCTGGGCTCACCTCCTGCTGACAGCATGGGGCCGGCTGCTGGATCCTCCTTTGTCTGTCTGTCTGTAATTAAATGGACAAAACCACAGACTCCTGTGGCAGAGTTCAGGCAGCCGACCGACTGATCTGCTCCAGTCAGACATGTACTATGAGAGGGAGTGGGTGGATGTAAACATCACAGCGATAAAAAAAAAAAAAAAAAAAAAAAAAAAAAAAACTTCTTTAGATTCTCAGATGAAGCCAAGTGTAAAGAACAGAGGTGTCAAACTGCCATGTGTCTCCCTTCACCTCTCAAGGACAGCTTGAGAGCTTTAAAATGCTTATACAAAGGGTTTCAGGCACTGTCACAGAGTGTTGCCTTCAGCCACTTCTTCCAGGGAGCCAGTGTCTTCTTTTCCTGCTCTGATTCTCTGGGTAGAATGATTGATTACACAGTTGCTGACAAAAACAAATCAATAATACACTGGTTGGAATCAATCAATGAGACTAATCAAGCTAATTACATGCAAAAACAGGAAAATACATGGCTGCATATGTGGCTAGAGCACGGCTCACTCCTCCTCACAGCGGGGCGGGGAGTTGGGCAGGAGTGGAGTGGGTTTGGATGGAGGCAGTGACTGGTTTCAGAGTAGGTTCCAGGGAAGGAGGTGAACCAGGGTAAAGGATAGGTAAGGGTTGCAAATGCCCAGACTTGAACATGGGAGGATGGAGCTGGGCAGGGACTGACAGAGTGGAAAGGATGAACAGGTTAGTGGATTCAGAATAAAGCTTCTGCTCTGGGAGCATCAAATATGTGTGGAAACTACACATGCCTTAAGCATTAAGAGGCAACAGCAGCAAGTTAATGCTCTAATTACACTGATTTATCATCTGCAGTATCTGCAGTAAATGAGAGAGAGAGAATATTCTAACAGCAGTGCTGCTCAGTACGTAGGTCATGTCTGTGGCAAGTGAGTTGAGGAGAGCAGTGATGGAGAGACTTAATGAGTCAGTCAAAATGAGACACAGTGCAGTCTAACTAGTTCAAGATGCAAGGACTGCAGCAGTGACCTTTTAAAGTAACCTCGAGATATTTACAGCAGCATGGACACAAAGGTGGCTCCCTCAAGTGTTCTGAGGGTTAATGGCCAGAGAGATGAACATTCCTGCTTTGAAATTTCTACCAAAAGTATTTCATAGGCCTGTTGCTATGGGCGGGCCTTTAGGGGCACGGCCCACCCACTGACCTCATAGTGCCCACCTACTGGCCCCCATATTTGTCATTTAAATTCCTTATACATTATTTATCATCATCATTTATTTTCTGTAAAGAAACCTTCATATTTCTTATAAATAAAGACAATAATGGAAAAATAATGGTGTTTTTCAGGGGTACTAAAAACAGAAGTTAATAATATAACAAGAGAGAGCTACACGGTAAATTCAGATTATGTGTGTGTGTGCACATGTGCGAGTGTCTGTGTGTCTCATGTTAATTCTGTTGTATATTATGTCAGCGTGATATTATAACACCTCAGCCTCTGCCGTGGGGTATTTAGGTAGTGGGCATCTTGCACTTGGTGTTACATTTAGGTGGTCATTATGTGGTGATGGAATAATGAGATTATGTCATATGTCATAGTCTATAGTGTCTTATTTGCTGTTCTGTGTGCTTCATGCTTCACGCTCCCTTGTATCTATTCATTGTATTCATTGTCATTCAGTGCGACTGATTGGTGCTGTGAATATATGCATGTTTATGAATGGTCTAGTTTTGTCTCGCTTTCCATGTTGTAACTTCTGAAATATTTAACCCAAACATCGGGACATTTAAAATCGATCCAGTTAGATAAGGATGTTTGCAGCCTCAGTACTTGTGGGTCACTTCTACCCTGGCGACAGGTCTGTATTGTATTGTATGTATAAATATATATTGGATCGGACTAAATGTTTTTTTGTTTTGTTTTTTTTAATTAAAGTCTCTAAAACATGTTGTTTTTTCCTGCTGGCCCAGTGCACAGCAGGACATCACTCTGTCGTAATGGCAGAAACTCTGCTGCTTCTGATCTGAATCTACTGTAGGTAACTCTGACTGTGGCTGACTGCCTCAATTACCCCTCTGAGCAGAAAAAGGTTTTTAGTATTTTTTACAGTTGTTTGAGCATTGTTGTGGAAGGACAAAGTGAGGGCTTTCATTCTCACTGAGCCCTCAGAGCTAACACAGACATAGCCAGCAGGCAGAGAGAAGCTCTGAATAACACAGAGCCTATGGAGAGATGCCACACTGTGTTACAGCTGTCGTCCCTCACTATGGACAGGAACAGTTTTCTATTCACACCAGGCTCTGACTCCCCCTCTTCCTCTGCTTCCTGTCTTCTCTTGACTTCCTGTCAGCACTGACAGCTGCTGGAGGAGAAGTCTTCAGTTATTTCACAGGTTCTTGATAAACTTGCTTCATTTTTGAGTCTTCACACACTGAGGTGTGAATGAAGCAGAGGGTGAAGACATTTCAACTGCTCAAAAATGAGACCGTGGTGCTGTTGATTCTGTCTGTTACTGATGAAATAACTTGATTACACAGCATCACCTCACAGCCACTGAGTGTCATGTCATGTGCAGCCTGCCTGCTGATTTGGGTGTTTCTGCCTCACTGACTCTACTTCACAAATCCAAACATGGTGGAGGTAGAGCAGATTACTAACCAGAAAATTGGAGGTTTGATTTCCAGTTTCTCCAGTCTTTATGTTGGGCAAGGTACCACCAAATCAGGTTACCACCATAACACACAAGTTTTTTTATTCTCTATAGGCTACAGGCACTGATCAGAAACCAACAGCATCAAGGAACATGTGTTACTGTTGTTATATTATTATGAATATGAATTACTTTATTAATCCCCAAAGGGAAATTCATTTGTCTGTCAGCTCATCAACCATTTGCAGAAGAATGAAGAAGCCTGATGGCTTAAGGTACAAAGGATCTTCTAGATTTCTCCGTCCTGCAGTGAAGAGAGAGGAGCCGTCCACCACCGCTCTTTTCTTGGTCCATCAAGGTGTTATGAAGAGGATGATCTGAGTTGTTCAGAATGGCCTCCACCAGCGTGTATCTCTCCACCACATCCTCAGTGAGTCCAGCAGGGAGACTGAGACTGAAGTGCCTCAGGATGATTTAGACTTTTTAGACTTCTTCACTGTTTATTGGACTTGTTGCAATTATTGTATGTTGCATATGTATGTTGTGCAAACTTTTTTTTTTTTTTTTGGATCTTTTTTGGGCCATTTTTGCCTTTAATTGATAGTATAGTAGAGGAAGACATGAAAGTGGGTAGAGAGACTGGGTAATGACTTGCAGTACAGAACGGCACAGTTGGGAATAGATTTGGTGATCACAGCATTGGGCAGTGAAAAACATAGGACATGCTCTTAACCACTCAACCACTGAGGACCTTGTGTTGTGCAAACTGTACATACTATACAAATAGACTTCAAGGCCAATCCAATCCAATCCATTTCTGTCTTTTTTCATTGAAATTTGAAAGGTTTAGAGCCATCCAGGCCTTGTCATCATCTAAACAATTAACAGTGGCTTAAGGGAGAATGAATCAGCCTTTTTAAAGGGGCCATAGATCTGGCTGTCATCAGCATAACAGTGGAATGAAATGCCATGATTCCTGAGAATGGAACCGAGTGTGGAGAAGGTATAAAGAAAATAAATCAGGGCCCAGCACTGAACCCTGTGGGACCCCACATGAGAGAGGAGCAGTGGAGGACACAGAGTCACCAAGGCTGACACAGAATGTCCAATGAGACAGGTAAGACCTGAACCAGCTTGACACAGATTGCAGGTTGTTGAGGATGCATGAGTAGTATGCTTGAGAAGACCAGTGTCCGAAAATCTTAATGGTTTGATCTGAGATTCCCAGTCTGGCAGGCATGGATGCTTCACCAATGAAAAATGAATGGGCTCAATAATGTCCAGAGCTTATGCCTGAAATACAGAGGACCTAATGTAGATGTTTATCAAACCATATCCAGTTGGCCAATGACTGGGTCTTGAGGTGATGCATATCGTGCATACCTGGAGCTGATATACTTTGTCAGTGTGAGCTGAGATGGGAGTTGAGGCAGAAGGTGTAAATGGGGAAAGAGACTCCAAGCTGATTTTTTCGGAGCATGAACATTGGAGAATCAGATGTGTGTATGGTGATATGCAGAAGAGATAAGACAGATGAGGGTGGGGCAAATTTGGAGCACCTGAGGAAGCCGAAGAAGAAGAGCAGGAACATGGATTCTAGAGTTCTAAAGTTGAATTAGATTAGGAAGTTGATTCCTGCTTAATGTGAATGGTGGAGGTCCAGATATTTCAAATGTTTTTACATGCGGTAACACCTCTGCCTGATGAGGCTACAGGCAGTAGTAGGTTTCAGTTCAGGGTTTGGACAGTCACAAGATTTCAGGTTGTTGCTCATGTCACATTGAATACACTCATGGAATTGAATTTTAACAAAAAATGTATTTCAGTCATCCACAAGAACAATATGACAAGACAACAATGTTATTCTTCGGATAAGAAAAATAAAAAATGCGCGCAAAATAAAATAAAATAAATAAAATGTGTCTTTCGTTGTTGGTGTGTTCAGTGTTGTTGTCTTTCTTTCTTTCTGTATGAGCTCAGTTTTTTTTTTTAATTTCATTGGGACCTTTAATTTGTGTGTAGTTCACTGTCCTACCACTCACAGGTAAAGGAAGGTAAGTCCGGTTGACCTCTATCCATCAACTGGCTCGCCATCCGATCACTGGATCCATCTCTCTAGCAGTTGTCCAGTAAGCCACCTCATGGCTAACTGTTGCTGGTCTTCCCTCTCTGAAGTCAAATACCGGGAACTGATGCCTGCTCTCGACATCAACCGTAATCGAATCAAATCCCACAAAAACCTGGCCGTCGCAGAGATACATCAACCAAAAACTCTGTGAATTAAGCTGGTGGAAATTCTGACCTTCTCACTCTGTTAAACAACTCATGGACAATTTTCAGCAGGGCGATCCTCACACACACAGCCAATCAGTGCGGTCTCTTCTCCCATTATCTGTCTCCCAGACTGCTGTGCATAACTGCAACGCGGTTGACCCATGACGTCATGACACAATTCTCTGTCTGTTCAGGGAGCGCAGTTAACTCCATAAATGCAAGCTATCACCCACACACATACAGACTGAGCTCCTGCTTCTCTTTTAAATTTTCTTTTTTCTTTCACTGGTTATGAAGCCTGGGCTACAATGCGTTATGAAGTTGCAGATGAACACCACAGAAGGAGAAGGAACGGTAATGGATATGTGGTGTGGTATGACTTGAAGCAGTTCCAGCCAGCTAGGTAAGTGGATAATGTACTGGGAGCAACACTGTTGATCACTGCTTCTTGAGAGGCTTGACAGAGGGTATTAACTGTGGAAGATTGTCGCTGAAAACAGTGGGACTGGTGTGGATGAAGATCGGACCCTGGGGCCACATGTCTGCATCTCTGAAAGTGAAAACAAGACAAAGCATCAGCTATATTGTCAATGTAACCAGGGATATAGGCTGCCCTGAGATTGAAATGGTGATGAGCTTAGAGTAAGTCTGCATAAGAATGGCGTGATGGCTAGGGAATGAGATCGACCTTTCTAAAGGATCTCGTCGATTGCTGTGTTATCGGAACGTATATGGATCTCCTTGACCATTTGTGCCCCCAGAGTATGGCTCTGAATCCCTGGGAGGGTGCAGCATCTGTGTAGAGCTGAATGTCCTCTGGATTAGCTATGAGGTCATCAAAAATAAATAAAATGATGTTCCATGACAAAAAAAGTTGCCACATGCATATTCCATTCTGCATGCATCATCCAGGATGACTCTGTCAAGTAAAGAGGGAACAGCTGTGGATTTTATTTGGAGTTGGGATAAAGAAGATTTTATGGGGATGATGTAAATGGTGTAAGTAAGGTGACAAGAAGAGCTAATAGCTGATGTTTGATGTATCTGTCTGTCTGCGAGGAGGTAGTTGAGAGCACTCAGAAATAGCACCAAAAGTCACGATGAATGGGAAGGACTTTTAATGAGCTCGTGAAATCGGCCTTAGAAAAGATATGACATGGTCTTTAGTTGTGTATTGCACTGAGAATTCTGGATGAAGAATACCACTGTTGATGCTTGAATGTGTGAGCCATGTGGAGAGGTCTATGATTAGTCTCTTCCTTCCAGAATATTTCTGAGTAGCAACACCCAGAGGGCTGACTCAAAACACAGGTAAAGGTGGATTTTAAATGGACCTATCATGAACCCCCCTTTGACTTCCTTGGCTATCAAACACTCAACAATGTGTGGTGTAAAGGTTGTGACTGGTGTGGTGGAAATTGTGAGTGACGCCAAGCTGACGAATTCTCCGTCAAGGTGAGTTTTTAAAGCTGCAGAGAAAGTGCCTGTACCTTAACAGGTGTGCTGAGGTGTTGTAACACCACCCTGCCACTAGTCTTTTCATCCCTCTCCCATCAGGCAGATGGTATCGTGCAATCAAATGCTCTTCCACTAGGCATGTAAACAGTTTTTTCCTAAGGAAGGCAGGCATGCTCGATTGAGGTTGTTAAAGCAAAGCTTAAGACCCACTTATTTTATTGTTGTGTATAAAGCCACGTTTCCACTACGTGGTACCGGCTCGACTCGACTCATCTATTCCTGGAGGCCGTTTCCATTAAAGGATAGTACCGCCTTTAGAGTACACCTGGTCATGATAGTGACACTGAGAGTACGTTCCGTGACGTCATCTTCAACGCGATACACACACACAATAGAGGATATCAACAGGATGGTATTTTTGATCCTTGGTATGTGGCTGTTTGTCACAGCAAAGAGAAAAGTGTTGTTCCAGAAGAAGCTGGAGGCGGCGAAAAGAAGTACTGTGGAGAAATATAGGAGGGTTCAGGAAACTACAGAGCTCAGACAACAAAACGAATCGGTTGCGTGGCGACGCAAGAAGGTAAGATAACCTGAGGAAATCCCAGACATGTCTGAACCTTGCGGGCTGTCATCATGGATGTATTTAGCCCTACTAGTATCTGTGTCAACTTCTGAAGTGGTCAGTAGTGTTTACACGTCACATTTTAGTACCTCTTCCCCCATTTTGGGAACCTCGGCCAAGCAGGTAGTAAAAAAATAATACTGGGTACCAGAATCCAGGTACTTTTACGTAATGGAAACGCAAAAAGGCAGAGTCGAGTCAAACTGGTACCACGCAGTGTACTTAAATGCAATGCCACTGAGGGCCACTGGCGACTGGTTTCAGAAAACTCTGGCTCCAACACACATCATTCTAAAAAAACACTGTAGGACATGTTTAATACTTTATTTCCCAAAACTTATGATCTTTTCTCACTATCTGTGGAGCAGGGATTTTGACAGTTTTGATGTTATGTAGTCTTTGTGAGTGGGCTGAAAGAAGTTTGACTGTTTGCTTCTCTGCCCCTGAATTATATATGATTATAAATATTACTAATTTACTACAGAGCAGGCATTGAGAGACATGTCTGAGTCTGTGGTTTTATTAGAATTATACATTTAAAAATGTAAATTCAGTAAATAAACTAATTCAAATAATCAAATGATCAAAATGTTCTTCTCTATGGTGAACTCTGATATGCAAACACAAACCAACACTGGGTCACAGTTTGTTGGTCCTAGTGCGTTTGTGTGTTTGTGCACTTCCTGTTTTCTTTTGTAGTCTGTGTAGTAATCTCTTCAGTTGTCATCCTGTTGTATTGTTTTGAAATAGAGACTGGAGATCCACTGAATTGAGAAGTCTGCAAAAAAAAAAAAGAGCCCGTAGGAGGTCATTAGTATGACCCATAGCTCTGTTTTGTTGTTAGGTGACATCTGCTGGTCAGAGTAAATATGACAGGAACAAGGGGTGTAGTACAGTAATGTAGCATAAAGGGGCAATCCCATTCGGAGGAGGTTGTGATGGATGGATGGATGGATGGATGGGGGGGATGGATGGATGATTATGACAACAGAGAGCAACGTTTGATTCTCATGTAAAATCATTTCTATGACCATTAAATGATAGTGATAATTGTAACCATAGTAACAAAGACCATCTACTGAGTGCTTATTTTATCCCAGACCTCTACCTCTAACCAATTCCTGAACCTAAACAAGCCATGACCATTATTATAGTAACCATGGCAAAAAAGGTTGCCACAGTGAGTTGGACATGAAGACATGGAACAGGTTGGAGAACATGTTAGATGCAGAGATGCTCTGTCTGTCATGCCTTACAGCCTGATTTATGGTAAATATCAGTTATTTGTTTTTTCTTTGGTTTGATAAGAGGTGACAGTGTGAATATCTGTTAAGGTCTTATACAGTTGCCTTCATCCATCAATATACTGTCTATGTTCTCCACTTATCAAGCACAGGTTGTGGTGGACACAGGCTAAGGAGGGCAGTCCAGACATCTCTGTTAGCAGAAATTCTTTGCAGCTTCTCCTTCTGGATACTAAGGTATTCTTAGGCAAGATGGGATATGTAATTCCAACAGAAAGTTCTGGGTCTGCCTCCCCCCGTTGGACATCCCCAGAAATCCTCTAGAGGAAGGCACCTGGGAGGCTTCCTTATCAGATGCCCAAACTACCTCAGCTCTTCCTGGATGCTAGAGCTCCACACCCTGTCTGTGAGACTGAGACACTCTGCTGAGGGAAGGGCCCAACTCCTTTTTCACCACAACGGTCCTGTGCAACAGTTGGTCATATACCTCCATTCATCTGACAGTTGAGGCTGTGATCTGACTGTGAATGGCATTGAGAGGGGGGTTCAATGCCAGGGGGCCTCAATGAAGTGACAGTTGACTCCAGTGAACTACCTGTGAACCTTGAGTCTGGATGGTTCTGTGTGGATTGGTACATCAGACTCACATCCAGTACTGCTCTTTAAAATTTCTTACCAGACGTTACCCTGGTAACATCATGTTTTTCTTCTTTCTTTTCTTTCTTTCCAAGAATGCTCTCTTGTTTGAGTAATTGGGTGTGCTGTTGTTTTAAACTCATTTTCAGATGTGATAACAATAGGGAGGGCTGAGAGAACACGCACTTCAGACTGTGAACTGCAATTCAAGTGAAATAGCGGAACAGTAAAAGTAAGTGATGGTGGGAGCTTATTGTCATCATCCTCTCCCTTTTAGACTGGATGTTAAAACACAGGCAGAAAATAAGGAGAATATCTCCTTTCAGTAATAGAATCAGGGCATACTGTATATAATGCAGCTCTATAACCTGTGTGATGAGATTCCAAATGAGGCTCATTAACGCTGAAACACTGATGGATCTTCAAAAGTAATGGAGTAATTCTTCCTTTGAACAAGCCATTTATAGACAGAGAGAGGAGAACAAAGAGACTGCAGGTGGATGGAAGAAGCTGTCATCACACACTGAGAAGGAAGCTTTGTCACTCAGCATTAAAATGTGATCATGAAAGGCCCTTCTATGGTGGAGATATTCAATTATTCTAAATTTTAGGGGGAAAATACAGCTGCATTGTCCTTCATGATTATATGAGCAGCGGAAGACTTTTGAAGCTAACTATAGACACAAAGAAGAATACCTCAGTAGTCAAGCAGCCATTAACAACCTCCCCTGGTATCTCTTTGTTATTGTGCTCTGCTTCAAAATCATGTTCATGTAGGAGGATCACTCTTTACCACAAAAACACTCATGTGTGACAAAACATTTACTACCACCAGCTTTGGAGAGATTGAAAAAAAACAAAAAACATGTCCAATCAGATTTGGATTCAGATATGTTTTATTCATGCTAACAGAAAAATATAATTCACATTGATTACAGTAATCAGCAAATGCACATGAAAGACAACCCCAAAGAAGCAAAAGATGCTTGTAGGGGGCCCATACAACAGGAAAATGCACGATTCAGAAAATGATTAATTGCACATAAGAAGACAGTAATTTCCTTCTTACATTGTTTTGAAGGCTGAGAAGGACTGTAACATTTCAATGGACCCATCCAGCTCATTTGACCCTTGCACACAATACTCAGGTTTCTGCAGTTTTCGCCTTTCCCTGAAATAAGATTTTTTTCCCTGTTTCTTTCCAATCTCCAATAAAAAAAAAAAGATGTGTGATCAGTAAAAGGAGAGAGTTAATAGAGTGGTGGATGTTTAAGACTGTCCTCCTGTGTCACATGAACACATGGTCATCAGCTCAAGGAAAGGGCCCACCTCAACACACAACAACCTCAGCCTATCAGGTATCAGATTTGAAAACATTAAAATCAGAAATTGTATTAGTTCAAATCGGAAAATGCTTCAAAAGCAAATATGCTAAATCAGTACTTCGCTCTCAGTAGAGTTGTATATTTATTTTGGTATCCATAACAACCAAGGGACTCTCCTGTGGGCGGGATCAGAGGGTTGATGTATGTGACAGCAAGTGACCATAACACTTCATCAAAACTGACTAAACACAGCAAAACAGATTCAGAAATGACATACTGAGAGCTTTCCATGCTCAACCAGGAGCAAATTTCATATTTATGATATTTTATTTATTCATATGTTTATAGAACTTTTGTTTTTGTGACTAGCATGCAGAGGCTATACATCTGTGATTTCACTACACAACCCGTGTTGCATACTGACGGTTCAATTGTTGAGTGCAGCTGAAATCCTGATATGACAGCAATGATCCATCATTGAACAGTTGAAGCATGAAGTGGGACTTTAAACTTTAAACAGTTTAAAGTCCCAGTTTAAAGTCGCAAATCAGGATTTGACCAGGCAGTCTGGAAATACACATAACCCAGTCTTTTTGGTTAGATTTTTTTTGTATATATATTTTTCAAGGTGTTTAAATGGCAGTATCTGGGTAGGATTGTTGGAGATAGGTGTTTGCAGGCCCACTTAAATGTCATTCTCTTCTTCTCCACTGTGCAGATGTTTTCATCATGCTGCTTTGTCATGTGCAGTGAATGTGGGGCAGGAGTGGAACAGTGTGTATGGCTGGGTGGAGACAACTCTCAGCAGTGGAGCTGTGAGAGGGGGAAGCTGCACTGCTGCTTTCCACTTTACAGGCTCAGAAGTCTATGGCTCTGTTCACAGCTTCAACACTTATCTCCCCTGAGCAGGTGTGTGTGCACCAGTGTGTGGTGTGTGTGTGTGTGTGCAGGCAAACATGGATTTATCTGACTTGTTTTCCTCAGCACTCAGATGTGTTTGTGTTTGTGCATTTGTGTGAGGAAGTTCTGTGTGCTGTTTCTCTGAGATTGCATTTGTGTACATTTAAGTGTGGATTATATACATATTCTGTATGCATGCCTGTGCACGTTTGTTAGAGTTTTAAATATTGTGTGTGTAGCAGTGTGTGTGTGTGTGTGTGTGTGTGTGTGTGTGCATTTTGAGGAGGGAAAGTTGCGATGAAAAGGAGGGGGGCTGCATTCCCTCTTATCATAATAAAAAAGAGGAAGAAGCTGAAGAGAGACACAGGTGAATGAGACAGATATAGAAGATTCATGATTCATCTCTCTCACCTGCTGCCTTTTCCTTCTGGATAACAGCCACTGTCATCTTACCTGAGTGGACTGTCTCAGAGGAGTCAAGGTGCTGTTGACTGAAAGGTGTGCTGCTTCACACTCAGGAGAGGGGGCTTCATACAGCTCACTGGGTAGAGCAGGCACCACATGAACAGAGGCTATAGTCCTCACTGCAACGGCCCTGGGTTCAGTTCTACCCCTTTGCTGCTTGCCGTTCCCCTCTCTCACTCCCTATTTCCTGTCTCTTTCCAACTGTCCAATCACATTAAAAAAAAGGAACAAAAAGCCAAAAAAATTTTAAAAAGAAGAAGAAGAAGAAGAAGAAGAAGAAGAAGAAGAAGAAGAAGAAGAAGAGAAGAAGATCAAGAGGGGAACAGTTCTGCTCCTCTACTTCCCGCTTCTGATGAGAACTGATGCTGTCATGTATTATTGTCCATGTACTGTCTAAGGAAAAACTGATTCTGTTAGAGAATGAGTCTCCTGGGTCATATAAAGGCTGCTTTACATACTGAGCTCATCTTTCTAAAATGGAGCCTGTTCCCTCCTCTCCTCCCTGAGTGCTGTAGTCCCTGCAGGCTGCTGACTCCCTCTGTTGGCCTGACAGGGCACCGTGTCTCTGCTGCTTCCCTCCTTTGCCTCTGAATCCAGAGCTGTAGCACTCAGCAGTGCTGAGAACAAATCTTCTCAGGTAAGACCAACCGGTCCTCCAACCTGAGCAACCATCAACTCTCAGTTCAACCCAAAGATGTGTCTCCTGAAATAGCACCACCTGATGCACTATTGGACCTTGGTTGTCATGGGTATAATTACAAACATAAGGACTGTACTGTAACTTGAGCTAAGTAGACTACAGCCTGAATGCACATCTTCAACAGTTTATTCATATACTATTATAATGTGTTGGTTTATTTGGTGATCAATAAATCTGTATAACCACAGATTTAAACAATGTTCACTCCCATATGGGACTGATGATGCCACTCGAATCAAAGTAATGTAAACTCTCTCCAGTCTTTTTGATAAACTCAAAGGAAATGGGTATAATGGTCTGGTTAAGGAGATGACTTATTATGCTAGTCATATTAAACACTGTCTTCCCCCATGATGTCATTCTAATGAGTCTCCATAGTAAAGGCCTGGTGATCCATGTTGCCTGCTCCTAAAGGCAGAAAAGACATATTTTATAAGAATATCAGACTTCGAACGTCTCCCTCTTTTTCTCTCTCCAAACCCACTACATTGCCATGGCAACCAGACCAATCAGCTTCACTGAATATGCCAGATAAGACTGACTTGAAAGACTAAGAAAATCCCTTCTTACCCTCCCACCCCACCCACTCTCGTCCACTCCCCTCGCTCTCTCATCATCTCTTTATCTCTCTCACTGTTCTCTCCTCATCTCTTTCTTCCCTCCTCCTACCTCTCTCTCCTCGTCTCCCTCGCCTCCTCTCCTCTCCATTTGGCTTTGGTTCCCCTTTCTATTGCATTAAACATATCTCCCTCTCCTCTCTTTCTGTCTCTCTGTTCCCTTCCTTCATTGGATTAAAGAGACACACCCAGACATGTGTGAAAGACATCTCTCTCCATGGCCGAGGTCCATACTGAGGTATGAGGACTGGCATGCTTCTGATGCTCACCATCTGTCCCTGAGACAGAGAGAGAGAGGGAGGGGGGCTTATGGGAAGCAGCCAAGACAGCCCTGATCATTTCTGCCTTTCAATTTGCTTTCATGCTTTGCAGGCGGAGCGGCTGCTCCACTCACAGCAAAGCTTTAAATTGGTACTAAAGGAACACTTCCTGTGCTCCCATATGATGTGAACTGTAGGGGTGAGCAGATCAATCCCAAAATATTAATGCTTACTTAGACTTTAAATAAATACTACTTGAAGATTGATTTCTGCATTATAGGATCGATATTTTCATATGCTGGACTCACTTCAGGACTTTCTGCCACTCCAGCTGTGTCATGTTCAGCAGTGTAGCTGCACTATTCCATCACATGAAAGCAACAATGCAGCACCATGTTGGCTCACTTGATGCAGCACATATGATTACACTCCTTACCAATCCAGCCCATGCCCTCTGATATGTCATCCCACACCCCCCCAGCATTTTCATCTGTCTCTCACTTTGTCTCATCAGAAACAAGTCCCCCTAAAAGTGAATGCATGATGTCTGCATGGGAGAGTAATGTTCCAGCTGCTTCAGGTATGGATCCTAGCATCCTTGAACAATTTCATACTTTTGGCAAATCATTTACAGGACATTCACATCTGTTTTGAAGATTTGAAGATTAAATCAATAATCATCAATAATATATCTCAAATGGGAAAAGAGAAGTAAAGGTGAGAGAGAGGTGACCCTCCTATTTCTGGGGCTATGTATGGTGGGTGTCCTCACAGTTTTTCACTATGTTTGTTTCACCAAAGCAAAGCCATCTCTAGACTGAGTATTGGTCCCAGGCTCCCAGCACTAGTCCATCTCAACCTCGCCCCTGTTACTGCAGCTTCACTTTGATGATTTATTTACTATTTAACAAATATTGGTGAGATGTTAGTCTCTGTTCTCTCCCTCTTAAATGATATGTACCTGTTTTATTTGAGATTTTATAACAGTATGTTGTACTCACAAGCTGCTGGCCTGTGGTGCTCTGGTAGCTCACCCTGTAGAGCACATCCTCCTTAGTCCCAACCACAGCAGTCCAGGCTGGAATTCAACTGGTAGCCCTCTGCTGTCTTCATTTCAATTCAGCAATTATTAACAGAAATGAATGAATAAAAAGCTGATAAAGAATAAATTGAATTAAAAATAACTAGATCAGGGTTGTCAAAAGTACAGCCCGCGGGCCAAAACTGGCCCGCCAGAGGGTAAAATGGGGATGAATTTGTTATTATTTTACTAGTTAACAGCCACTTGAAATCTACTTGCACTGTATGTGGCCCCTCCTGAACTAAAATGAGCTCGACACCCCTGGACTAGAGTGGTGATAAACGAGCTGAACCTGTGTACTTCCTTTATCTCTCCCCTCTCAGCAAATAAATTCAATTTCCACCTATAAAGCTGGATTCACTGAAGGTGAAGTCATCACATGATGATGTGTCTGCTTCTGTTAACCAGCAGGTGTCATTAACAGCCTGACTAACAGAGCAGCATCTCTCTGCTGCCTGTGTGTGACTACAGTTCTGGTATATGTCATAACAATGACGCAGTTGTGAAGTAGAAAGTTAAAAGTAAACCTGGCGTGTACCTTTGCACTTGCCAACCTTTGTGTTCTGAACATTAAAGCCA
Organism: Caranx ignobilis; assembly: GCA_021432705.1. Lineage (NCBI taxonomy): Eukaryota > Metazoa > Chordata > Actinopteri > Carangiformes > Carangidae > Caranx > Caranx ignobilis. Next base: position 9,393,308 of record MU270014.1, read on the forward strand.
TATACACTTTTTACACATTTCCAATATTACACTACACATCAAGGGTTTAGTTTGTGTTTTAACAGCTACACTCACCTGGTTTGTTTGTTATGGAGAGAGGGAAACGTTGTGGATAATAGACAACCACTTCCATGATCCAATGCTACAATTATGCTCAATTATGCCTTACTGTTTTAATTAAAAGACCCTAGCAGCAGTAGTAATAAGCTGTCTTATATTGATTCTTCCTTATTGGTCCATGCAACCAACATTTCAAGTTCATTGGAGCTCAGGACATTAGGTATAATGCAGCAACAAATACACAGACACAGATGAACATATAACCTCCTTGGGGGATAATAGTTCTTAAAGTAGTTTTCAAACAGTGTTTCACAGCATACAGTCGCAAAGTATCCCAATAACCTCTGATTTCACAACTGTTTTGCTTTAGTTTAACTATTGCTGGACCGCTAAATGGAGGATCAGGTTGAAAACAGGAGGACAGAATTCTCTTTGTAGGAATACTATTCAGGGTTGGCCCCCTCCTTCCCAGACAAATGACTGATTAATTTATGGATATCTCTCATGATGCCCCAGTGGAGGATTCTAAGGCCAAAGAGACGGTCATTGATTTTCAGAGGTCTAGGCCCAACCTTCAGCCAGTTAACATGCACACTTCTAAATACACTATCTATCTATCTATCTATCTCTATCTATCTATCTATCTATCTATCTACCTACCTACCTACCTACCTACCTACCTACCTACCTACCTATCTATCATTTTCCAATTTCTAGAACTCACTTCTACTTTCACAACTATCAGCACACTTTGAGGTCATCAATTTACAGTATCTACATTTCACTCGGCAGGACATAGCTGTCTTTGTAGGCAGTGCAGAAGTGGCTGGTAACATATTTACACCACAGGAGGCTCCAGGCTTCCTCATTTATCAGCATCCAAAGAGGTTCACAGGCTGATAATGTTGTCATTGCACCGTCTACTCTGTAGGCTACACTCTGTGAATGTCAGAGGATGCAGTGGTACTGAGAGGCTTTGGTGTGTGTTAGTGCTGTACGTGTACTTTATTCATGGGCTTGTTAGAGAGAGAGAGGATTTAATCTTGGTCTTAGTGATGGTTTCACTTTGAATAGGCTTTATTGGTGAGCTAATTGTCTTGGCAAGGCCATTTATCAACTTGGAAGTGTGAAATTTAGTTGTACATTAATTAATTTCAGTTTCTTATGGCAAACTCCTCTATAATACATTAAAAAATCAGCTCTGCACTACTTGCCAGGTCAGCTATTTTGCTGTTAGAACAGCAGGGATTTTCCTGATATCAGCAACTCAGCTTGGCAAAGGTTCAGCTTCAATACGCCTGTACCTGACTGTGTTATGACTGAATTCATCTTAACTCGCATCTGCGCAAACAGACTGCAAAACTGAACTGACAGAGAGAGGTACAATCCTCAGGAAACTTACTCTGCAGTACACTGCCTTGGTCCTCACCTCACATTTTAGAAAACACCCATGCAAGTTTTCAAACAGGAGTTATTTGGATGAGCTGACAACATATTTTGTCTTTGTGGTCACTTTTTCACCTGAGTCATAATGATGTCATATAATAACAGCTTTAGAGTAAAATTTGTTTCAGCTTTAAGTCTGGCTCAGAATCCCTGTTGCTTTATTTGGTATATTACAGTTTTTCTCCATTGGTTTGGATAATTTCTTGAAACAGAAATTACATTCTCAAAACTCTAAGTTCATTTGGCAAAACAGTCTTACAGTTCAGCACAACCCCACAGCTCACAAGCAAAAGCTCGTATCTTTCCCAAAACACTTCATTCATGTGTCACGTGTCATGCGTCTGTTTACAGTAAAAGTAGCCTCCAACATTTGACATCACACACTGCACTCATAATGCCAGGGAAACTGTAACCATTTTTATTCACACATAAAAATGATCCAAGAGATTCATATATAGTATTCATGTAATTATGTTATATTATGTTAGATGACTAATTTTGACAATTGAACAGAAGACTGTGCATGTGCTGACTTATACAATGACGTGATGCTGACATGTTTTGGAGAGAACAACCATTAGACTGAGAATTAACAATCAGTTTAGATCAACAAGATCTATTCACTTGGAAACTGTGCTAACTGTAGGCTAACTGTACTTAATCATTTGCAAAGATGTACTAAGACACTTTCAATTTGATGAATTAAATGCGAAATTCAATTCTGTTGTGAAAAATTGCCAAGTGTTAATTTCTGTTTCAAGAAATGAGCCAAACCACTAGAGAAAAACTGTAAATGCATTCTGGGATATAAATCGAGTGGAGTGCGAACCAGGGGCATGTCTAGGGTCATTGCCCACCCAGAGGAATCATCTGCCCTGCATGAAAACTGAGTGTTCATACTTTTCTTTAATTTTGTCATTAATCATCAAAAACTGCACTGCGTTCCTATTGGTCATTTTGAAGGTATGGGTGTGCTCCTCCTTTACATCACCACCAAACCATGGCACTTCATCACACATGGTGACAGACACAGTTTAGTGAATTGCAAGAGTTCTTTGTAGCTGCTATCAGCAGTTCAATTGAAACTGTTCATACCTTTGATTCTTGTTCATTCTTTTCTCTGGTTCTTATAAGCTGCAGTCTTGTAGTTGTATAGTTTCACGGTTTAGTTTGCACGTTTTGCAAGATGCATGTTCTTTTAAAGCCCCCACAAAGAACTTTAAACTGGATATGCAAAAGTCTCACCATCGGTGGGAAGATAAGCTTTTTCTAAATAGTGTAACTCTTAACCTTCGGAAGGCAGTGGACGGCACTCAGACAGGAGGAGACAGATTGATGAGGCTATAAATTAGCACTGAGTTGTTGCTGCGCTAGTGAGTAAAAACCAAGCTCAGTTTCATCGCTATATTTTTGTCATGGCTGATATTGGGACAGGATCTGCAAAGAGAAACCTACAGCTTTTGTCCACAGGGGGCGCTAAAATCAACACAAAATTCAAGTTCTTTGTAGGAGCTCTGAAGACAATACCTGCAGTTAAACTCAAATTTTGCATAAATGTGCCATACAAATACATTTGACTTGACTTCACTAATTTTGGCCTAATGTAGCATCCACTCCACCTCACACAATAAACACAAAGACATGCACCCAGTGGACAAACACTGTCACATATGACCTCTGTGAATTAGTTATCCTCAGATACATGTGTGCCCACATATACACATGCATAGTGGTAAAACAGCAGTGAACTCAACACACAAGCACAAGAGTAAACACATGCCCTCATCACCTCAAGCTTTGTGCAAATCATGGTTTGTTCCAGCTTTTACACCTCGGTGTTAATTTCTGCAGCTTTCTGACAGGCCCCAGAGCTACAGCTTGTTCTTTGTATAACTGCCTTCTCTGAACGTCTCCCCATCTCTGCAGATTAGTCAGGGCGCAAATTATACCTGCACAAAAAAGCACAGTCCTATACAATTTGCTGTGCTTGGTGTACAGATCTCCTTTTGAAGACAGCCCCCCCCCCAGCCCTGCAGCAGTCCTGGATGCAAATGCCTATAAAATTGAATTTAAAAAAAACTGCACATGTAGTCCAGGTACTCTTATCAGCGTCTGCACAAACTGCATACAAATCAGGCCAGCATCACACACTATAGCAAGGGTCTCATGTTAAAGGCTGGCTAATTGCTAATTGGGTAGCAAGGTCTGAGGCAAGCTCTGCTAACAAGAATTAAAATGTGGGGGCGCCTCATGCTTGTGAAGTGTCTTTGGCTTCCTGGTGACATGCCCCAGAGCAGAAACACTCTGACAAACACCAGTGCCACAGCTAAGACGGCTGCTTGTTCAGCTCTGAACAGACAGCTCATACAACAGCTAATACAGGTCAAAGTGAGACTGAGATACACTGAAATGGGATTTGTTCACTATGCATGCACAGACAGATGAGGAGTCATCTTCATTTTATTCACAGCAGACATATATGGTCATATAGATGTCCCCACATTCACCTGTATCAGGTAGAATCACAATATGTTCAGGTATGTTAGGGTTTTGTGTTGTTGTTGTTGTTCAATCATCCCACATAATACAGACAATGTAAACAATATAACTGAAAAAAAAACAATATAGAAAAAGAAAGTCAATTGTCTATGTATTGTGTAGTGTGACTTAAGGCTTAACTGTAGCTAGAAAAGATTATTGGACACCAGACAGACAATTAATCTGTCACTAATTCAGGGTCAAGTTAATCAAACTACAAAAATACAGAAACTACCAGTCAACAGTTTTACCTGATTACCTGATTTGTCCAGTGTTTTATTGAAAACTATGCAGGTTAATGTCTCGTTGTGCTCTGAATGAATGAAAGCATAGAACAAATGAACAGCTGAAGTTACAAAAGAAATCATCAATTTATAAACCAAAATGTCTTATAAACTGTTGACTCATCAAAGTAGCGCCTTTGGCAGATAGAACAACTGAACACTTGTGCCATTCTTTCTACAATGGAAATGAGAAGAACGCAGACGCAGATGTTTCCATAAATGTGTGGCACTTGTTGGCTGCTTTGCTTTCACTCTTCTGTCCAGTTCATCCCAAACCAGCTCGATGGGGTTTAAGTCTGGAGACTGTGCTGGCCACTCCATGTTTTCAAGTTGTCAAGCCTGTGGCAGATCTGAGGGTGGGCATGGATGGGCGTAGGCCCACCCAGATTGACAGCTTGCCCACCCAGATCAGATCATCAGATTCAGGACAAAATTGCCTAATGTCCTTGTTTTAATGTCTTTCACCAGTTTCGTTATTTCATGCTATATTATTATATATAGTCAAGGGTATAAAACATATTTTAAAATCCTTCTCTTTTACATGACTGCCTCCAGAGGCAGACCGCTCATCTGTGTGTTCTGGAGAATCACAAAACAGCCGGTAGTCCAGCATGGCCAGTCGCTGTTTTTTAATAGGCTACCTGACAGCCAAGTTTATCTGTGATCTACCTGTTGACCCTTAGAAAAGCCAATTTAGAACTCACACATCTGATTGGATTGGTCGGACCAGAATATCCTGGAATGTCCTGGAATGTCCTTGAATATCCTGGGATACCCTGCAATGTTCTGTAATGTCCTGGAATATCCTATGATATCCTGGAATATCCTGTGTGTGTGTGTGTGTGTGTGTGTGTGTGTGTGTGTGAGAGAGAGAGACAGAGAGACAGAGAGAAAGAGAGAGAGAGCTAAGGGAGTTCTGGCACAGTTTGGACTTGTGCTTTGGGTCATGACCTTGCTGTAGGATGAACCCCTGACCAACTAGGTCCATACCAGAGGGTCCTGCATGGCACTGCACAATGCTGTGGTAGCTGTTTGGTTCATGGTGCCTTTCTCCTTCACCGTCACCCTGGATCCAGCAAAACAGCCCCAGATCATCCTTCATGTTTGACATTTGATGTCACACACTGAACCATCCTTTCTCGACAGCATACAAAAGTCCTGTGTGATGAACCAAAGGTTTCAAATTTCGATTCATCAGTCCATAACACCTTCTTCCAGTCATCTGTGATCCACTGTGACTGTGGATCAGTGTTTCATGGCCCAGACATGACTCTTTTCCTTCTTTTTTTTTTTTTTTTACATTCTTTTTCAGTTTTGGTAACCTTACCTTCTTTTTAAACTTCTGGCAGTTCACCACTTAACTCTGTACCCTTTCAAGCTAATCACTGGACTTGAACTGCTTGAATTTCAATTAAAAAAAAAACTGGACCAGCAGTAACTGTCTCTCAGGAATATAGAAACTAAACAGATTGCAATTAGTTTAACTCAACAACATGTATCAATTAATCAACAATCATATGTATGCCATTGAATAGTAAATAGTAATAAAAATAAATAAATAAACTACATGTTTGATTTATTCCTACCATGCAGTAGTGTTCTCCTGGGGGTGTGCAAGTTTGCAACTTTTGGTACCAACTGACAATGTGGATGCTGCACTTTGATTGTGTGCAGTGGTGTGTGGGTGTGTGGGCTCTAAAAATAGTAATTTCACTTCAACAGCCAGAGTTCAGCAGCTGGAGGCAGGCATTGTTAGCCTCTGCCCATCCTCCTCTCTTAGCTCTCCTACATCAATATGAAAGAAAAAAAAATCACATGACTAAAAAAAATTTCATCCTTTTCATTTTCAAAACAATGATTTCATGTGATTTTAATTCATGAGATAATGTTTATTTCAAAACATCATTTCCTAGTCTGCTTGATCTGATTTCTCATTTATCTCTTATCTCTTATCTATCGATCTTATTTATTCATTTAAAGAATTTGAAATGGAAATTGCACAAAGGTGAAAATATCTAAAACATCAGCTCTCTTACAGAGAGTAAAGGGTTCATTAGATAATAAAGCTTTGTACACTGAAGTTTGGGGAAGTGCTTGCAAAACATATATGCATTCAGGGGCGCCGTGTGGCGCAGTGGGTAGAGCAGGCAGCCCATATGCAGAGGCTACAGTCCTCTCTGCAGTCGGCCCCAGTTTGAATCCTGAGTCTGGTGGCCCTTTGCTGCATGTCATTCCCCTTGTTTCTGCCTCCCTATTTCCTGTCTCTCTCCACTACACTATCAAATAAAGGCAAAAAATATACCTAAAAAAAAAAAAACATACACGCATTCAGTTTTCATTTTGCATAAAAAGAGCCAAACAACCATCAGTAGAAAGATCCCATATGTGTATAGCAATGATTTGTTTTAATCTTTAATAATTAATGATTAATAGGTGACATTTTTGTCAGATGATTGTGAGTTAAAGTCCATGCTCTGGTTGTGAAAAAGTTAAGTGTGCTAGAACAGTAAATCAAAGGCATGTTTCACAGGACCTGTTTGGTCTATATGAGCTGCAGATCGTCACCTCACACACAGTTTGTCTGAGCTGCAGCTGTCTGTTGTTGGAATAAAACTGAATACCATAAAACATAATAACTTTACTTGAGAGATTTTGCAACAACTGTCTGCCTGTTAAACCCCACAACTCTCTGTATGAGTCAGGCATCCCCAGTTGCCCATACCAGCCGACTTTTACCCTGGCTATGAGGCTATTAGATTCATCTAGCGCAGTTGTCACTAACCTTTTTCCTGAGCTGGGACTGAGTGAAATGTGAGATTGACCCACTGTAATGTCAAGGGAAAAAGACGACACAGACTGGATTTCAAACTTGAAGCTTCTTTTTTGGGCTATATTTGATGTTGTGTTTGAATTACATGAAGTACTATAGTCACCAGCACATTAGTATAACCAATCTAGTGTAGTAGACTATTACTATGTTAAACATGACCAGGTGACCATCTAAATGCATTCCTTACAGTCAGAAGTGTGTTAAGTGACTCCAGCTCATGAGCCACTTTAGGTTCACATCTTGTTCAGTGTGATTACAGTGAGTACAGAGGATCTCCTGCTGCTGCTGTACTGTAGCTGCTTCTCTGACCTGACTCTGGCTGGTGTGGTCTAAGACATCCTGAGTGAGTCCAGACTCCTGCCAATCAATGTCCCAGCCTTTTCACACACATACATTTCCCCTTGTCTCCATCACTGAAGGCCTGCTTTTTCTGGTTGAGAAGGGTCTTGTTGGTGTTTCCAGGCTCTGGCTTTAGGATGCAAAGCACAAGATGTCAGCGGTGGGGTGGAGGACAAGCTCCATTAGGAGTGAAGGGTGAGCTTCCATACTCAGATACTTTAGTCCAGTCTGGTGCCCACCCAGTGTCTCTGGGAATATTCCGAGCCAATGAGAGGAATCTTTGATGAAGACAATGAGTCACCAGATTTACAATCTAACTGTCTGTTGTCTGTAATCATGACCATGAGCATGACTAAGCTTTACAAGGAATTATGGCTGTTGTTCCTTTATCATGTAACCAAGATGAGAAGTGAGTGTATGAACCCATATCATGGTTTTTTTTCTAAACCAGGTTCTTTTTTGTGCTTAAACCAAACTGAGACAGAGCTAGAATCAGTGTTGTTTTTGTTTGGACATTTTACTTCATTTGGACGTGTTACACATATATGCTGACTTTCTATTGTGTAATGTCAAGTCTACATGATTATTCCTATATGATATTCACTTGATCACATGTATGCATTCACTCAGATATCTCTGGCAGTACACAAACAGGGTCAATGATGCGGCCTGTTCAGGGTGCTGAAGAAAGGACCATGGGCCTGTGGAAGCCGTACTGTGGAAGCCAGACGACAGTAATGTGATGCGTTGAAAGGGCGATCAGTCAATTTTTGCAGGATGGTATGTGATGCTGGGGAATCAGTCTTTTGGGAGAAAAGTAGGATGGAAAAGTGAGTGCAACAACACTGTGACTGTCTGTGATGGTTGACCGAAACCTATGGCCCAGACAGAGGTGGAGCCGCCACAGGTGCAGATCTTGGTGCTAGTGGCAAATATTCAAATGAGAACTTTAAGGGCCAAAGTGGAGAAGGGTTCCATCTGAACAGCAGTTGAACATGGGTCAGTCCTGACAACTGCTGTCAGGGGCAGGGGAGGTGCACAGTTGTGCCTGAGAGGAAGGGCCCAAATTGAATGTTGTGTTTAAACCTACTGATTCTACCTTCAAGATATTTGAAGGTCTTTAGCTGTCCTGAATGGAGGGTGGTTTGATGCTGATGTGTGTATCAGGGCACCATTGTACAACATGCGAAAAATAGTGTTGATAAAGTAAAAGCAGACAGATTTGTTGTATGTGGTGATCCAGTTGTTTGTGTAGAGATGTAAACATGTGTCTCAGTGTAATATGATGATTATCACTGTGGCTCTCAGCAGCAGCACCTATTGTAGTTTAATGTGAGATGATAAGTTGATGTGGTCCAAACAGCAATGAGAGCAGCACACAGGGTGCAGACAGCATATCAAGGTCATGTTTGCCCAGGGGAGGAACCAGTGCTGTTAGCTGGGAGCAGGCATAGAGCATGATGGGAAACTATATTAAGAAGCTGCTAATATAACTGCACATCAGAAAGGGAGTCTTAGACACAAAGGATCAATGTTAATACCTTGTGCAGACAAAGGGCCAAACAAACACACAGTGTGTGTGCCAGTGTATTGTATTAGATTGTGAACAATAACATCTTTTAACAGTCCTTGGATGATGACTGTATTGTATGATCAATGCTCAATAATTGATGGACATATAAAAGGTGAGTGAACTATGACATGATGATGTAGAATTCACATTCATCTTACTCTGTGTCTGTGACTGCCAGGAGTCTGGACTCACTCAGGACTAATGTTGAGAGACACATGTAATGTAAGAAGCAGGACATCTCAGAAAGCGCCACCCTCTTTGGCAGGTCAGAGCAGTAGCTACAGCAGCAGCCAACGTCTCAGCTCACTAAACATAACCTTAAAAATGACCTGACTTCTGTCTTGTCACCTACCATGGTTGATGTGGCCAGTGGGGAGCACTGTTACTGTTGAATGACACAAAAATGCATCATCACTTGTCGGACTCCAACAGACTCCCATGTTAAAATGTTCAACCTTGCAACAGAGAGGAACATGTTTATGCATTTAGCATTGTCTATGGCTAATTTCCTCATTCATGATGACTGCACATCAGGTGAAATTTTCCATATAACTCAGCTGGCTTGACCCTTGGGACCCCCAGGGCTCATCTGGCCATTTGTGTCCTGATCAATTTCTCTTTTTTTGATCATTTTAGCTGTGTTAATGCAGATGGAATGAAATTTCCCAAGATTCTGTATTTTTTCAGCTCTTTATATATATCAATAATATACTGTATACATCCAATTGTACCATTTGGCACCATCGTGGTCACTTATGGTCAACTGAGACCGATGAAAACTACATTTTTTGATGCCTTGTTATTTACAGTATTAAATTCATACAATTTAAGTGAATCATCTTTTTAATGTTTTCTACCAGATTATGTCATCGGTCCATTTTGGCCAAGGGAGCAATTTCATGTAATATTCTCAGTTTCCAATAGGGGCGCATGATGGCTTACTGGACTCCACTGGAGCAAATGACCAACAAAGCCAGGTGTTGCCAAGATTGCGACAGTGGAGCAGCTCACTCTTTCACAATTTCACAGCTGCTGTTCAGACACCTTTGGGTTATATCCATCAGAGCCAATGCTGGCACACGAGTGCACGCTGTCATTTTTTTTATAAGAGCCTGGGGAAACACCTTGGAATCACCTCCACCTCTCAGGATATAGGCAGTCCACATGCAGAAGCTCCACCAGAGCAACAGAACAAGTCATTCAGGTGTTTCCACAGGCTGAGCAGCAGACAACTGATGATGCTGGTGTCAAAGTTTTCTTGTATCTTCTCAAGCCTGTTTTTAGGTCCCAAAATTCTGATGAATCTCAGCAGTTTGTGTTGTGATGTGTTCACACAGAACTTCAGAAGGCTTTAACTGCACTTGATGTACTAGTTAATTTTTACATCATCATCATCATCACATCATCTTCACTTATAAATCAATGAGTAGCATGCTTTGGGTTTTGTTCACACATTATAATATATTTCAACCAAATGAAGAGAACTCCATTGATCAGTGTTGTGAGAAATTAAAATATATATTTAAATCCTAGAAATTTTCCAAGCATGGCTGGATTAGTGTATTGTTAATGGTCCTAAAACCACCTGAGCACCTTATCACATTTTACACACCCTGTACAATAAATGCATTTTACATCATATTTGCTTGTTTTGATGAAAAAGTATCCATGTACTTGTGTATCTGCACATGCAGTGTGTGTGCTGACACAAACATGCCCAACATAATGCTGTGTTAAGTCACCAAACAGACTTGAGTCAGTATGGAATATGATGCTCACACAAACAACTTATAAAACAATCAATCAAAAAGATGAAATTCCTGATAACGTCATTTAACCCTCAGCACATTCAGAGACAGAGTCACATAAAAGTGATGGTGATGAACGGGTTTGTCCAGCAGTTCTTTCACCCACCACATCACTGCTCACGCTGGTCCCATATTCAGTCCAATACTGCAGCTTTTTGACAAGGAGCGCGCTTCCAAATTTACCCTCCCGCTGCGCTCGCTCCCTGTACCTTAAAAAGCGCGTGCACGGCTGAAGGTCACTTAAACACAAAAGGCTTTCAGCGCTGCGGTCCAATATAGCGCATGCGCACTGCCTGAGGACTGCTTCACAGACCGCAATATGGCGAGAATGCCTGCCAGCGGAGACACAGAGCAGGAGCAGATGAGCTGCCCCGACAGGAGCAGGGATGAGGATGACAAGGAGGACGATGAAGATGAGATCCAGGAGGTCCAGATCACCGGAGAGGAGGAGGAGGATGAGTCCGACAGAGATGGTGTGGAACTGGAGTGGAAGTCGGGCAGCACAGTGCTGGAATACAGCGGTTCCGCCGCGGATCCACAAGCGGTCGTTATGGGGAGTATGGACCAGGAGGATGAGGAGGAGGAGGCGGACCCCTTCAGCAGCAGCATCCCCGCTGGGCTGGACCCTCACCTAGAGGGAGATCTTCAGCGGTCAGAGCGGAACAGGCTGAGCGAAAACACGCGCCTGGCCACCCGGTACGCGGTGAGAATCTTCAGGGAGTACCTCAGCGAGAAAGCCCAAAGTCCAGACTTTGAAACTCTGGACAAGGAGGCGCTCTGCGCGGTGCTGCGCTCTTTTTACGCGGAGGCGCGCTCCAAAAGTGGACAGTTATACAGCAAGTCGTCCCTCATCAGCATCCGGAGCTCTCTGAACCGGTACCTGAACGAGCCACCCTACTGCCGCACTTTGGACCTCACTAAGGACCCCGAGCTGCGCAGTGCCAACCTGACCCTGGCCGCGGTCATACGGAGGCTGGAGGAGCAAGGCGCCGGTCCCGTGGTGCAGAAACAAGCAATCACGCGCCCAGACTTGCGGAAACTCTACGAGTCCTCCGTTTTGAACACCGACACGCCGTTCGGGCTGCTCAACAAAGTCTGGTTCGAAACCTGTATGTATTTTTGCACCAGGGGCGGGAGAACCAGCGGGAGCTGGAGGAGGACTCATTCGGCCTGGCAGTGGATGAGGACGGGAGAAAGTTTGTGTATTTCAAATCTCTTGGACCGTACCACAAGTCCCGCTCTACCACCTGGACCAAGAAGCGTCCGGACTCAGAGGAGGACACCTTACCGCGGATGTACGAGACGGGCACGGAGCAGTGTCCGTACGCCAGTTTCGTCCGGTACTTGTCGAAACGGAACCCGCTGTGCAGAGCGTTCTTTCAGCGGCCACGGGACCACTGCTGCGCGAGCGACGTGACGTGGTACGAGAACAAAGCGATCGGTAAAAACCTGTTGGGCACGAGGATGCAGATGTTGTCTCGCGCTGCCAAGCTGTCTAAGACATACACCAACCACTGCATCGGCGCGGTCTCCATAGCAACGCTAAACAGCATCGTGGGCGCCTCGGGCTCCAAGCCTGCGACGCTTTACGTTGCCTCGGAAACGGCTAACGGTCACGCGCAGTCCCACCTCCAGCTTGTGATCCCGTACCTGAGCAGGGTGACGGACTCTGCGGATCTGAAGCAGCTAACGACAACAAACACACAAACAGCAACGGCAGCGGGGAGGAGAGCCAGCGCCGAGGAGCCGCCGGGGGCTCCGTTCGCCAAGAAAGTCTGCGTGCGTCCCGGGACACGCGCGGAGTCGCCGATGGAACAGAACGAGAGCGAGTCAGCGCGAGCTACGGAGTCACGTTCAGAGCCCGCCGCCAGGTTTCCCGCCACACAGGTAAGACGCAGGGCACGTGAACAGTAGCCTGAATGTGTGAATGTGCGCAAAAAGTGTGAGCGTCAAAATGTGAAGCGACGGGAGTGTCACTTTGTAGAAAGTAGGCTATGTCACTGATCACTGAGGTATCAGCAACAAAACGTGTCTTATTTAGCCCATTGATCTGTTCAGTTAGTTCGTTATATCCATTTATTATTATTAAAAATAAAAATGATTTGAAGTCACACTCGATGAAGAACAGCAAATCTTATGGGCAGACAAAGTGTGCAGCATTAGTTAAACAAGAGAGCAGCGGTGCAGCTCTCTGAGCCCAGGTTCAGCCACTCTGACCTCTGAAAAGACCATATTAGGCCACTTATATAGAATATTTTTGTTCATCACTTTAACATGTGAGTCTTCCACACAGTCCCTAACATCACAACCAAAAAATGACCTAATCACACAGCTGGTAGACTTTCTGCAGGAGGACAAACTGCAGTGGTTCCTCATTGGGACTGTCTCTCTGATGCCATTGGCAACTACACACCTGCTGATGGATTTACCCATCATCCATTATGGTAATGGCTGCAGGGTAAAGAGTGCTTGTTGTCTCTTATCAAACAGAAATACACACAAGTGACTGACGTTCTCTCTAACACACAGATCTGACTGTATGCTGTAGCCTGTCCAGTTTGTCAGTTGTAATGCACTTCATGTAAGGTTAAAATAAGTTGATTTAATGTAACGGTGAACAGTTGATGTGCAATAAGATGTGAACTTCTCATCTTGTGAGACTACACCATCACCTATGGTGGAAGTGTCCATGGACTGCACACAAGCTGGATGCTTTTTCAAGGCTGAGGTCTTGACACCTAGATATGGTTTATTGATATCTGAAGTAAAGTCTGACAGTGTTAGGATTTTCCAAAGACTTTAAAACACCTTTTATGACAAGTGGCCAGTGAAGTGTTTTGTTTTGTTCAAAAACTCTTATCTTTCATGTCTTTACGTCTCCAGGCTAGTTCCTGTGCAACATGTTGATTTGTTTTCATTGTGTTCGCTTTCAAATATAGCTCCCAGGGCATCACTGATGCATGATAAATGTGTGGAGACATCAGAGTAACAGGACCTGCTTAAGTAATAAATCAACCCGTGTTGTGTTTTGAAGAGAGCTGCATACAGCCTGGTTTTAAAACATTTTTGGTGTTGGTGAGGTTATATCTGTGCTACCAACAGTAGAGAGTGGACAGACACAGTGTGGAAAACTTTTACAAGTGAGACAAAGACCCAGACAAACCCAGTTTGAAACTGAAACCTTGTTCCAGAAGCAGGGGGTTCCTTCAAGCTGCTCCACTCTGTTGTTTATTGGTTGATTAGTTTGCATATCAAATTCTTATCATACCCAGTTGTTAACTAAGGGTATGATACTCCATTATACTTTATTCAATATTCAATATTTAAGGTTCAAAGTTCAAGGAACTTTAGTGTCATTCCAACATGCAGACATGAAAGAATGAACTTTTGGACTCGAGGTCCAGAGAACATGATAAATAGAGAGTAACATCTAAATAAAAATCATCTAGCTATAAAACACATTCATTCTGTTGCTGTTCAAATTGTCTATATCTCAGCACATTTATATCATACTGTATTTATTTAGCATGTTCATATCTATCCTCACTATTTACTACACACACACACACACACACACACACACACACATACACACGCACAACAGACCAATCATGTTTGAATATAAAGAGCTTGTATGGTCTAAATAAATTTTCCTATCAGATGTTTGTCTGTGTCAGGACCAGATTCCTAGTCCAGTCATTCCCATGGACCAGCATCCTGCTTTTTCTGCATCTGGCCTCATCACTCATCACCATCACCCCTCAGTGTTTCCCCTGCACTGATATTGTCCATACTCTGATCTTGTGAACTCCCCCTAATCAATACCTGTTGAACATTCAACAGAGCAGGAGTTTTGTCTAAAACCATTTTTGTACATAGTTATTGCATTTTTGTATCTTTTTATTGTTTTATATTTTAAACATACACATCTCTGTATATTTATCCTCTCAGCTATTGAAGGGTTTTGCCTTTATCTTTTCTTTTCTTATTTCCCGGATTTAATCTGAGACATACCAAATACCAAGGTATTTTACATGCCTGTGTTGAGGTGGTACACTCTTGCAGCCCCTACTAAAACACCAGCAGTGTTTCTAGCACAAGCATGAGACATCATTTCTAACAAGTGAACAGGAACAGAAAGGACAAAAGCAGTAACACCACTGTTGGTGTGGTGTGTGTGTGTGTGTGTTTGTGATCCAGGACAGCCTGACCAGCAACATGTCGAGTCAGCAGCTGGTCTCCGTGTCTCCCATGTCTCCTCTGGGCTCTGTCGGCATCCCCAAACCAGCCCAGCTCACCAAAACCAACGCACCTGTCCACATTGATGTGGGAGGTCATATGTACACCAGCAGTCTGGCCACCCTCACCAAGTACCCGGAGTCACGGTGAGAGACACAGTGAAAACACACCATAAAAAAATAGAATGACATCATCATGATAGTTTTTGTACCAAAATTGTAGCAATTCATTGAAGATGTTGGCGATATTGTATTCACAAGGGCAAAGGCATGCTCAGTGTGATCCCCATGCCCTTCACCTCTGACCATCAAAATCTATATTCTATTTTGTATTTTTATTCAAATTTATTCAAAATGTACAACTTTTTCCATCAGATTGAATAAAGATTGGCTGGTTGAGCAGTGAATGTGCTCACTGCATCTTTTGATGCTTTCTACCACTGAGATTTACAGGACATTGATTCACTCATTTCACACCATACACTTCCAATGTGAGAGGAGCAGAGAAAACAGAACAAGCAACGATAAATGGTGGTTTACAGGTGAGTTATGTTTGTGATTTTATCTCAAGTTGCTGATGTAGTTTTGTTGGGAGCATGATATCATTAGCTAGCCTCAACACATAGCCAGTGCTAGTTAATGGATCTGCTTGACAGGCACACTAGAGGCTATGTGTTGTTGCTCACATAGCTCCTCTGTATCTCAAGGCACTTGCTAATGTAAAGCTATATATACTGTCTTCACACTGTGGGAGTTAGTCCAGTCACTAAAATCACAGATCCAACACAACTTTAATATACAGGTTTTTATGAATTAAGCTCTAGTGTGGTATTGATGTTCACAAATATGTATGTTAGCAGCATCTGGTGTGAGGATGTAGACTGTACCGACCAAACAAGCGATTGGACTAATGACAACGTTCTGGCATCCTCAGAGTAAATACAGGCAGAAACTCTACACTGACTTACAAGTTCAGTGGATGAGAGAGTTGTTAAGGTGATATCAAAGAAGGGCTCCTATGTTAATATGTAACTTGGTCTGTGAAGATGTTTTTGACTGAAATAGCATTTGATATCCACAACAAAATACAACAGATTTCTATTTTCAATTCTTTTCAAACTATTGATTATTTTGAAACTCTGATGTGCATAATAATTTGGAACACTGTATTTTGAGTCATTTAAGGTGAGACACTAGGGAATAGGGTGAAAATTAAACTAACAGATATCACCATGAAACTTCCCAAGTTTATCACTTACATTAACAAATATAACAAATATTTTTTGTATTACAAGTTAGGCAAGGCAAGGCAATATCTCATTTCAAATGTGCAAATTTGCATACTTTCCCAGGACAGAAATCTGAACAATGGATAAAGCTACTTTTAAAATTCTTGTATTATTTTGCTGACATGTTAGAGTTTTTACAGAGGGGATTTTGAATATCTCTTTTTATCACTCTGTAAATGAGAAAATACTTATACAACAGCCCAAATTTTGCTTTGTTTTTAGGAATAAAATTTGTATAAATCAGGCTGTGAATAATATATCAAAAACCCCTCTATAAAAACCTTCAGAATTTAGAAAGGAATAAAAGTGGAAGGTTTGGTGTCTGTAAGTGCTGCTGAAGTGGAGATTTCTAGCTCAGAGTATGAGGAAAAACTTACTGTGAGAAAACAGGCTTTGTATTGGAAAATTCCATAGGTTTTATTGTCAGTCATACTTAAAACCACCTTAATATGGATTTTCTACCATTTCTTTCCACTATTCTGAAAGAAGACAATGTTAAGGAAGCAAAATAGCCCAAAATCTCAGAATTGATCAATGCATGAGAAAACAATGTTTTTGCCTGTAGTGTCTCACCTTAAAAAAAAACTTAAAAAATACTGTTCTCGTCATCATTGGCGGTTTTGTTTCACAAATTGCAGTTATAGATTGTTAAGATTATTGTTGAGGAACAAAAAATCTTATTGGCTGTCAGTTTTATTGACTATTTAGGAGCAAACAAAAACAGCATATGCATAATAATTTGGAACACAGTGTAGATTGGCTCCCAGTGCAGCACGTTCAGCACTGGACAGCTCCTTCACCTCATTTTGACACAGTGCTGAACAGCACAGCAATGTCCCTGTGCCATCAACAGCCTCCTGCATAATGAATGACAATATTCATGTACCAGACAGATCTTTTGTTCTAGTAGCTGTAGAAGCAATGCTTTTCACTCACGAGTATCCTGCACAAATATTCACTCCTCAAATCATCAATCACTGTAGTGTGCAATATCTGGATCAGGCATGAAAATAATATGTATGTGTTACATCCAATAATTTGCTTGACAATCACAGTTAGTGCCGCTGATCACCCTGCAGGTTATATTGCATTAAAAAAAATCTAAACATGTTAGTTAGTTTGGCCATCACCTCATTTTCTGTCCAGTTGGCCTTTAATGACCTCAATTTTATTTACTATTCAACCATTTTGGTTCTTTCATTGCCCTTTACTACAGTGGTTTACATACTCAATCATGGTCAATGGGACCCAGTGACATAATGTGACACGTTTGTCATTCTTCTTTCATTTGCTTTTTTTGCAGGGGTTTCCTATACTCCTCCCAGAAAGGCCTCAGTTCAAACATTCTTGCTGAGTTGACGGTGCTAACCACTACAACCCTGTTTTGTTTTGTTTTGTTTTGTTTTGTTGTGTTTTTTGCAGTGTTTAAGCATAAGCAATCTAAGTTGTGGACTTAGAAGTCTTCCTACTCTTTCGATATGTAAATCGAAGAGTTGTGAATTATATATTTTTAGGGTTCTAACCCCGAAGGGGTAGAACCCTTCTAAAATCCTACCGGTTTATATTAGGGTTCTAACCCCGAAGGGGTAGAACCCTTCTAAAATCCTACCGGTTTATTATTATTAGGGTTCTAACCCCGAAGGGGTAGAACCCTTCTAAAATCCTACCGGTTTATTATTATTATTATTATTATTATTATTATTATTATTATTTGTCGTCTGCCGCTTGAGCTCAAATTCCTGTGAGCTGGAATAGGCCAGAAAGCTGAAACTTGGCCCAATGATTGGAAATGATGTGCATCAACTTCTATTAAAATATGAGCCCAGTTGGCCAGATGGTGGCGCTGTAATTAAGGCTTAAAAAATGACTTTTTTGGAAGGCCACGCCCCTCACACCGTAAGTCCGATTGACTTGAAATTTGACACACAGGTCCAGCTCAATGTGCTCTACAAA
Organism: Caranx ignobilis; assembly: GCA_021432705.1. Lineage (NCBI taxonomy): Eukaryota > Metazoa > Chordata > Actinopteri > Carangiformes > Carangidae > Caranx > Caranx ignobilis. The sequence goes on from MU270014.1 coordinate 9,411,666, forward strand.
AAAGCCAATGGGACCATTAAAGTCCGTCATAATAGATTTTTTGCTAATTTGCATAATGTGAAAAACAGTAAAATGAATAGAACTTTTGAAAGATTGACTCTATCAACACCAAATTTGGTATACAGCCTCGGGGATGAAAATACAAATTTCTATTATAAATGAGCCAGATCGGATCAAAAATATGGCCGCCACGGACCAATGAATCTCCGCGATGGGCGGAGCTTAGAAATGATTGGCCATAACTCCCACACCCCTTGCCCTATCGTCACCAATCTTGGTGGGTAGGTTCACAAGGTGACTGGGAAGCTGCCTACCAAAGCGTTTTGAGCTCAGCCTATAGGGGGCGCTATAAATGCCACACATGCATATCTCAAAGACCATTGAACAGAATTTCACAAATTTGGTATGCATACTCTAGGGGGGACTGTTAACTTATATCTTGAGTGCCATGTTGATTGGTGAAAGTGGGCGTGGCCTGTTGGTCGTTAACTGCTGTTGTTTACGTTTTTTGAATTTATGATGAGCTGGAAGGACCTAGGGACATGAAAATCGGTACATGGATTATAAATGACATGCAAATGTTTGTCAAAAAATTTGACCCCATTCGGCCTAACGGGGGCGCTGTTACATGGCGTGTGAACTTCAAATGGCTCTCCCCGCCCAGATATGAGTGCTATTGACTTGAAATTTTACACACATGTCCTCCTGATGGTCCTCTACAAAAAAGCCTCTGGACCATTAGGGTGATTATGACGGATTTTTCAATAATTTGCATAATGTGAAAAACAGTAAAATGAATAGAACTTTTGAAAGATTGACTCTATCAACACCAAATTGGTATACGGCCTCGGGGATGAAAATACAAATTTCTATTATAAATGAGCCAGGTCGGATAAAAAACATGGCCGCCACGGACCAATGAATCTCCGCGATGGGCGGAGCTTAGAAATGATCGGCCATAACTCCCACACCCATTGCCCTATCGTCACCAATCTTGGTGGGTAGGGTCACAAGGTGACTGGGAAGCTGCCTACCAAAGCGTTTCGAGCTCAGCCCATAGGGGGCGCTATAAATGCCACACATGCATATCTCAAAGACCGTCGGACAGAATTTCACCACGTTTGGTGTGCTATTGACTTGAAATTTTACACACATGTCCTCCTGATGGTCCTCTACAAAAAAGCCTCTTGCACCATTAGGGTGGTTATTAGGGATTTTTTTAATAACTTGCATAATGTGAAAAACAGTAAAATGAATAGAACTTTTGAAAAACATATATGATACTGCCTCATGCTGAACACCTCAAAGACAAAGGAAATGATGATGGATTTCCGTAGGTCCAAGCCCACTCTTCAGCCAGTCAACACTTGTGGAGTGGACATTGAGGTGGTGACAACCTATAAATATCTAGGTGTTCATCTTGATAACAAGTTGGACTGGTCTGTTAACACAGATGCACTCTACAAAAAAGGGCAGAGCCGCCTCTTTTTCCTTAGAAAGCTTAGATCTCTAAACATCTGTAATAAGATGCTGCAGATGTTTTATCAGTCTGTGGTGGCAAGTGTTTTATTTTATGCTGCAGTCTGCTGGGGAGGAAGTTTAGGAAAAAAGCAGGCAAAGAGGCTGGATAAGCTTGTCAAGAAGGCTGGCTCTGTGATGGGAGTAAAGATGGACTCTCTGGAGGAGGTGGTGGAGAGATACACAATGAGGATGGTGGAGGCCATACTGAACAACACGGATCATCCACTTCATAACACCTTGATGGATCAAAGAAGCAGCGGTGGTGGACGGCTCCTATCTCTTGGGTGCAGGACAGAAAGATACCGTAGATCTTTCATACCCACAGCCATCAGACTGTTTAATTCTAATGCAAATGGAAGATGAGCTAAAAGACAAATCAATTTCCCTTTGGGATCAATAAAGTAATTTCTATTTATTCTATTCTATTCTATTCTATTCTATTTCTATTATTCTATTCTATTCTATTCTATCATTTGTTGTTTCATCGTTTCATTTCATATTTCATATCATTTCATATTATTGCATTTCATTGTTCTATTCTATTCTATTCTATTCTATTCATTTGTTGTTTCATGGTTTCATTTCATATCATTGCATTTCATTGTTCATGAAGAGGATGATCTGAGTTGTTCAGAATGGCCTCCACCAGCGTGTATCTCTCCACCACATCCTCAGTGAGTCCATCAGGGAGACATGACTGAAGCCAAGTGCCTCAGGATGTTTAGTCTGTATCCTAGCAACGACTTGATGGAGAATTTCACATGGAACTTTGGCAGTAGCCGTTGGTGGGATGTACACAAGTATTGTTTTGATTTGAAAAAATGTCTACTGCCTGAGTCTTCATCTATATCTCCAGCTCCTCATTATTCTTGTTGGGCAGAGAGTTGATATTTTGCATGATGACTGACGGCAGAAAGGACCTTCACTTCATCTCCACTTCCAAGCCTTTAACCTCTGCACCACCAGCATAGCAACCACCAAAACACCTCCTCATCCCAGATGGAACAGGGTGTCATCCTCCTGAAGAATCTCCTCTCCCCACAGAAGTATCCATCAGTAGTTGAGAAAAACATACATTGACACAACTAAATAAAGCAAAGGTTGAGTAAAAACTCACAGCCACTAGACTTTGCTTCTCCCAGTTGAAGCTCATGTTCTGAAAGTATGTGACTACCAAAACATTTTGAACTGGGCCAATATGGGGTGTCACAAATGTGTGACCGAAAACCTGGTTTGGAGATATCTGGGCCTGGTAATGGGTGTGTATGGCGTGGAGCCTTTAGGAACGGAGTGGGCGCTGTCGTCGACCGTGGCCGCTCTTGGGTGCAGGACAGAAAGATACCGTAGATCTTTCATACCCACAGTCATCAGACTGTTTAATTCTAATGCAAATGGAAGATGAGCTAAAAGACAAATCAATTTCCCTTTGGGATCAATAAAGTAATTTCTATTCTATTCTATTCTATTCTATTTGTAGTGGATGTGATAATAGCCACATATATAGTTTTTTTTTATTAACAGACACCCCCCTTTTTCATTTTAATATTCGAACCTTTTATTTTTTACATTTTGTAATAACCGTTTGCACCAGCAGAGGGTGCTCCAAGACCAGTGGATCCAAGCATTCTCTGCTCTGCCCTGCTCTGCTTGCTCTGTGCGGGCGCAGACAATAGAGGCGCTTAGCGGAAGCGACAGTAGCCAACGAGGGAACGTGTCCTATGTTTGGATCCACAGGTTGGTAAAGTGTATGGTTGATACAGTTTTGTTAATTTGAAATGAGTAACAGCATGTGTTAAAGCACTGAAGTTAAGATGAATGCTTTAAGTTGTGAAACACTTACTATATTGTCGTGGTTCGTGATCGGACGTTCACGTCCCCATGAGGTCGGTTGAACAAGAATGTGTGTGTGTGTGCTTGAGCGTACTAGTAATTGGTACGGTATGTTGTAATGTTGATTATATGGAATGTGAACTTTGAAGAGCGGGCGCAGACGATAAAGGCGCTTAGCGGAAGCAACAGTAGCTAACGAGGGACCGTGTCCTATGTTTGGATCCACAGATTGATTGGTTGCTCAGTCACACCGTAGCTCAGCCGCTCAGTGCCCGCCGCCTGAGCGGTTTATGCTGCCGGCCAGGGACCCCTAGCTCTGGCGCCGGTAACATATTCTATTCATTTGTTGTTTCATCGTTTCATCGTTTCATTTCATATCACAGCCACTAGACTTTGCTTCTCCCAGTTGAAGCGCATGTTCTGAAAGTATGTGACTCCAAAAACATTTTGAACTCGGCCAATATGGGGTGTCACAATGTGTGACCGAAAACCGGTTTGGAGATATCTGGGCTTGGTAATGGGTGTGTATGGCGTGGAGCCTTTAGGAACGGAGCGGGCGCTGTCGTCGACCGTGGCCGGCGAGGGTCGGGGTGGCCGGTTTGGGCCTCAACAGGTTAGAACCCGGGGATTGCCGCTTGCGGCTATATTTATTATTATTATTATTTGTCGTCTGCCGCTTGAGCTCAAATTCCCGTGAGCTGGAATAGGCCAGAAAGCTGAAACTTGGCCAATGATTGGAAATGATGTGCATCAACTTCTATTAAAATATGAGCCCAGTTGGCCAGATGGTGGCGCTGTAATTAAGGCTTAAAAATGACTTTTTTGGAAGGCCACGCCCCTCACACCGTAAGTCCGATTGACTTGAAATTTGACACACAGGTCCAGCTCAATGTGCTCTACAAAAAAGCCAATGGGACCATTAAAGTCCGCCATGATAGATTTTTTGCTAATTTGCATAATGTGAAAAACAGTAAAATGAATAGAACTTGTGAAAGATTGACTCTATCAACACCAAATTTGGTATACAGCCTCAGGGGATGAAAATACAAATTTCTATTATAAATGAGCCAGGTCGGATAAAAAAAAACATGGCCGCCACGGACCAATGAATCTCCGCGATGGGCGGAGCTTAGAAATGATTGGCCATAACTCCCACACCCATTGCCCTATCGTCACCAATCTTGGTGGGTAGGGTCACAAGGTGACTGGGAAGCTGCCTACCAAAGCGTTTTGAGCTCAGCCCATAGGGGGCGCTATAAATGCCACACATGCATATCTCAAAGACCATTGAACAGAATTTCACCAAATTTGGTATGCATACTCTAGGGGGGACTGTTAACTTATATCTTGAGTGCCATGTTGATTGGTGAAATTGGCGTGGCCTGTTGGTCGTTAACTGCTGTTGTTTAGTTTTTTTGAATTTATGATGAGCTGGAAGGACCTAGGGACATGAAAATCGGTACATGGATTATAAATGACATGCAAATGCTTGTCAAAAAATTTGACCCCATTCGGCCTAACGGGGGCGCTGTTACATGGCGTGTGAACTTCAAATGGCTCTCCCCGCCCAGATATGAGTGCTATTGACTTGAAATTTTACACACGTGTCCTCCTGATGGTCCTCTACAAAAAAGCCTCTGGGACCATTAGGGTGATTATGACGGATTTTTCAATAATTTGCATAATGTGAAAAACAGTAAAATGAATAGAACTTTTGAAAGATTGACTCTATCAACACCAAATTTGGTATACGGCCTCGGGGGATGAAAATACAAATTTCTATTATAAATGAGCCAGATCGGATAAAAAACATGGCCGCCACGGACCAATGAATCTCCGCGATGGGCGGAGCTTAGAAATGATCGGCCATAACTCCCACACCCATTGCCCTATCGTCACCAATCTTGGTGGGTAGGGTCACAAGGTGACTGGGAAGCTGCCTACCAAAGCGTTTCGAGCTCAGCCCATAGGGGGCGCTATAAATGCCACACATGCATATCTCAAAGACCGTCGGACAGAATTTCACCACGTTTGGTGTGCTATTGACTTGAAATTTTACACACATGTCCTCCTGATGGTCCTCTACAAAAAAGCCTCTTGCACCATTAGGGTGGATATTAGGGATTTTTTTAATAACTTGCATAATGGGAAAGACAGTATGAATGTGAATATAGGGATTTGATAAAAGCCTTCAGTGACTGGAGTCACCAGAACTGCCTCATGCTGAACACCTCAAAGACAAAGGAAATGATCATGGATTTCCGTAGGTCCAAGCCCACTCTTCAGCCAGTCAACACTTGTGGAGTGGACATTGAGGTGGTGACAACCTATAAATATCTAAGTGTTCATCTTGATAACAAGTTGGACTGGTCTGTTAACACAGATGCACTCTACAAAAAAGGGCAGAGGTGCCTCTTTTTCCTTAGAAAGCTTAGATCTCTAAACATCTGTAATAAGATGCTGCAGATGTTCTATCAGTCTGTGGTGGCAAGTGCTTTATTTTATGCTGCAGTCTGCTGGGGAGGAAGTTTAGGAAAAAGCAGGCAAAGAGGCTGGATAAGCTTGTCAAGAAGGCTGGCTCTGTGATGGGAGTAAAGATGGACTCTCTGGAGGAGGTGGTGGAGAGATACACAATGAGGATGGTGGAGGCCATACTGAACAACACGGATCATCCACTTCATAACACCTTGATGGATCAAAGAAGCAGCGGTGGTGGACGGCTCCTATCTCTTGGGTGCAGGACAGAAAGATACCGTAGATCTTTCATACCCACAGCCATCAGACTCTTTAATTCTAATGGAAATGGAAGATGAGCTAAAAGACAAATCAATTTCCCTTTGGGATCAATAAAGTCATTTCTATTTTATTCTATTCTATTCTATTCTATTTCTATTCTATTCTATTCTATTCTATTCATTTGTTGTTTCATCGTTTCATTTCATATTTCATATCATTTCATATTATTGCATTTCATTGTTCTATTCTATTCTATTCTATTCATTTGTTGTTTCATGGTTTCATTTCATATCATTGCATTTCATTGTTCATGAAGAGGATGATCTGAGTTGTTCAGAATGGCCTCCACCAGCGTGTATCTCTCCACCACATCCTCAGTGAGTCCATCAGGGAGACATGACTGAAGCCAAGTGCCTCAGGATGTTTAGTCTGTATCCTAGCAACGACTTCATGGAGAATTTCACATGGAACTTTGGCAGTAGCCGTTGGTGGGATGTATACAAGTATTGTTTTGATTTGAAAAAATGTCTACTGCCTGAGTCTTCATCTATATCTCCAGCTCCTCATTATTCTTGTTGGGCAGAGAGTTGATATTTTGCATGATGACTGACGGCAGAAAGGACCTTCACTTCATCTCCACTTCCAAGCCTTTAACCTCTGCACCACCAGCATAGCAACCACCAAAACACCTCCTCATCCCAGATGGAACAGGGTGTCATCCTCCTGAAGAATCTCCTCTCCCCACAGAAGTATCCATCAGTAGTTGAGAAAAACATACAAAAACACAACAAAATAAAGCAAAGGTGAGTAAAAGCTCACAGCCACTAGACTTTGCTTCTCCCAGTTGAAGCGCATGTTCTGAAAGTATGTGACTACCAAAACATTTAGAACTGGGCCAATATGGGGTGTCACAAATGTGTGACCGAAAACCTGGTTGGAGATATCTGGGCCTGGTAATGGGTGTGTATGGCGTGGAGCCTTTAGGAACGGAGCGGGCGCTGTCGTCGACCGTGGCGGCTCTTGGGTGCAGGACAGAAAGATACCGTAGATCTTTCATACCCACAGCCATCAGACTGTTTAATTCTAATGCAAATGGAAGATGAGCTAAAAGACAAATCAATTTCCCTTTGGGATCAATAAAGTCATTTCTATTCTATTCTATTCTATTCTATTTGTAGTGGATGTGATAATAGCCACATATATAGTTTTTTTTTATTAACAGACACCCCCCCTTTTTCATTTGAATATTCGAACCTTTTATTTTTTACATTTTGTAATAACCGTTTGCACCAGTAGAGGGTGCTCCAAGACCAGTGGATCCAAGCATTCTCTGCTCTGCTTGCTCTGCTTGCTCTGTGCGGGCGCAGACAATAGAGGCGCTTAGCGGAAGCGACAGTAGGTAACGAGGGAACGTGTCCTATGTTTGGATCCACAGGTTGGTAAAGTGTATGGTTGATACAGTTTTGTTAAGTTGAAATGAGTAACAGCATGTGTTAAAGCACTGAAGTTAAGATGAATGCTTTAAGTTGTGAAACACTTACTATATTGTCGTGGTTCGTGATCGGACGTTCACGTCCCCATGAGGTCGGTTGAACAAGAATGTGTGTGTGTGCTTGAGAGAACTAGTAGTTGGTACGGTATGTTGTAATGTTGATTATATGGAATGTGAACTTTGAAGAGCGGGCGCAGACGATAAAGGCGCTTAGCGGAAGCAACAGTAGCTAACGAGGGACCGTGTCCTATGTTTGGATCCACAGATTGATTGGTTGCTCAGTCACACCGTAGCTCAGCCGCTCAGTGCCCGCCGCCTGAGCGGTTTATGCTGCCGGCCAGGGACCCCTAGCTCTGGCGCCGGTAACATATTCTATTCATTTGTTGTTTCATCGTTTCATGGTTTCATTTCATATCACAGCCACTAGACTTTGCTTCTCCCGGTTGAAGCGCATGTTCTGAAAGTATGTGACTCGCAAAACATTTCGAACTCGGCCAATATGGGGTGTCACAAATGTGTGACCGAAAACCCGGTTTGGAGATATCTGGGCCTGGTAATGGGTGTGTATCGCGTGGAGCCTTTAGGAACGGAGCGGGCGCTGTCGTCGACCGTGGCCGGCGAGGGTCGGGGTGGCCGGTTTGGGCCTCAACAGGTTAGAACCGGGGATTGCCGCTTGCGGCTATATTTAGGGCCCGAGCGGAACGACGCAGTCGTCCCGAGGGACCTATTGTAATCGCGCTGTTTATTATTATTATTATTATTATTATTATTATTACGACACTTCGTGCCTCAATTTGGCCCCTTTCCCATACTGGAAAACTCACCGATTTCTCTATTTTCAAGCGTTCACGCGAAAAATTTGATATTTTGGTGGTCTTCCACATGGGCGTGGCAAAATGGCGAAATTGCGCCCCCTTGAATATTTCAAAACGTCCATAGGAAGGTTGGCGTAGGTAGACGAAAATCGGTAAATGTATGTATATCATAGAGATCTACAATAAAGTTCATTACGGACCCGTCCGAAACCAACAGGAAGTCCGTCATTTTGATGTGAAGTTTTGATGCTCAAAACGAACTCCTCCTAGGGATTTCACCCGATTGACTTCAAATTTGGTACAGATCAGCGGCTAAGTATCCAAATTGCTGGTTGTTCAAAGAATGTCGGTAGGTAAAAGGGCGTGGCCACTAGGGGGCAACAAATGAACCCCATTTTCTACAAAATTTCAAACTGCTCTCACGCCCACATACGTGTTCCTAGCAGCTTTAAACTTGGTACACATGTGGACGAGAGTGAGACGCACAAAAAAGTTTCAGGTTGTATTGGTCCAAACCAAACAGGAAGTCCGCCATTTTGAATTGAATTTTTTGGGTATTTGAAGTCCCACTCCTAGAGATTACACCCGATTGACTTCAAATTTGATACAGACCATCTACTGCCAATGATGATCAAACGTTATTAAAAGAATGTCGGTAAGTTAAAGGGCGTGGCTGCTAGGGGGTGACAAAATTTGGCAAATTTCGATTTCTCGCAATCAAATTTCAAATGGCTCTCATGCGCACATACTTGGTCCTAGCAGCTTCAAACTTGCTGGACATGATGAGGGCTTCGCCCTGAACATTCTGATATATTGACTTCCCACCTTACTCATAGCGCCCCCTGTTGGCAACAGGAAATGTCCACCTTTTACTCCGACATGTACAAATACTACATAGTTAACACCATCGACTTCATTCCACTTCTAGTACATGCAGAACAAGTTGGTGAAGCTACATTATTAACGCCGTGAAGCTACGACCAATGGCGTCCGTGTGGCGGTGCGACGACTATCGACCTTTCGTCGTGAAATTACGTTTGGCTTTTTGATGGCTTAAACGAGCTCGTATCTACATGAAATTTGACACACGGTCAAGACTGATGAGCTCTTTCATCTGATATGCAGCTCACCCATGGGCGGGGCCAAACGCCTCAACAGCGCCACCTTGAAATTTTCAAAAACCCCTCCCCATAGGGGTTTTTTTGGAGTAGCAACATGAAAATCAGTACACGTGTGTAACATGTCTAGACGCACAAAAAAGTCTCTTGCACCCATGGTCGGAACCAAACAGGAAGTCCGCCATCTTGATTTAATGGTCTCGTTTTTTTGGCCATTTCATCATGTTTGAAACTTGAATAACATTGCGTGTGTTTCACCTACGAGCATGAAATTCGGTAGGCTGATAGAACTCATCAAGACGCACAAAAAAGGTAATTGGGTCCAAGCTCTAAAGTCAACAGGAAGTCAGCCATTTGACCTCAAAAGTCACGTTTTGGTGATTTCTACCCGACATATTTAACAACCCTCTCCTAGGGATTTCATCTTATTGAGGGGTGGATCAAGACAGAAGCAGGAGAGATAAAATAGACTCCGTGAGCATGCTTAAAGAGATAGTCTTCCTGATTGAACTTTCACTAAGCTTCATTTCACTTATAAATTGCTTCTGAGGAGTTGCAGGGGACTCGGGGGCCGCAGAGCACGGGTGCCTCGGGGTCACAGGGACTCGGGGCCGTGGGGGCCGCAGGGGCCGCAGGGAACGGGTGACCTGAGGCCGTGCGGACGGCGGCGGGGCATGGGTCGCGGTCCACGGGTGGCGAGGGCCCGTCACAGCTGCTTGCAGCTTTAATTATTATTATTATTTGTCGTCTGCCGCTTGAGCTCAAATTCCCGTGAGCTGGAACAGGCCAGAAAGCTGAAACTTGGCCCAATGATTGGAAATGATGTGCATCAACTTCTATTAAAATATGAGCCCAGTTGGCCAGATGGTGGCGCTGTAATTAAGGTTTAAAAATTACTTTTTTGGAAGGCCACGCCCCTCACACCGTAAGTCCGATTGACTTGAAATTTGACACACAGGTCCAGCTCAATGTGCTCTACAAAAAAGCCAATGAGACCATTAAAGTCCGTCATGATAGATTTTTTGCTAATTTGCATAATGTGAAAAACAGTAAAATGAATAGAACTTGTGAAAGATTGACTCTATCAACACCAAATTGGTATACAGCCTCAGGGGATGAAAATACAAATTTCTATTATAAATGAGCCAGGTCGGATAAAAAACATGGCCGCCACGGACCAATGAATCTCCGCGATGGGCGGAGCTTAGAAATGATTGGCCATAACTGCCACACCCATTGCCCTATCGTCACCAATCTTGGTGGGTAGGGTCACAAGGTGACTGGGAAGCTGCCTACCAAAGCGTTTTGAGCTCAGCCCATAGGGGGCGCTATAAATGCCACACATGCATATCTCAAAGACCATTGAACAGAATTTCACCAAATTTGGTATGCATACTCTAGGGGGGACTGTTAACTCATATCTTGAGTGCCATGTTGATTGGTGAAATTGGGCGTGGCCTGTTGGTCGTTAACTGCTGTTGTTTAGTTTTTTTGAATTTATGATGAGCTGGAAGGACCTAGGGACATGAAAATCGGTACATGGATTATAAATGACATGCAAATGCTTGTCAAAAAATTTGACCCCATTCGGCCTAACGGGGGCGCTGTTACATGGCGTGTGAACTTCAAATGGCTCTCCCCGCCCAGATATGAGTGCTATTGACTTGAAATTTTACACACATGTCCTCCTGATGGTCCTCTACAAAAAAGCCTCTGGGACCATTAGGGTGATTATGACGGATTTTTCAATAATTTGCATAATGTGAAAAACAGTAAAATGAATAGAACTTTTGAAAGATTGACTCTATCAACACCAAATTTGGTATACGGCCTCGGGGGATGAAAATACAAATTTCTATTATAAATGAGCCAGATCGGATAAAAACATGGCCGCCACGGACCAATGAATCTCCGCGATGGGCGGAGCTTAGAAATGATCGGCCATAACTCCCACACCCATTGCCCTATCGTCACCAATCTTGGTGGGTAGGGTCACAAGGTGACTGGAAGCTGCCTACCAAAGCGTTTCGAGCTCAGCCCATAGGGGGCGCTATAAATGCCACACATGCATATCTCAAAGACCGTCGGACAGAATTTCACCACGTTTGGTGTGCTATTGACTTGAAATTTTACACACATGTCCTCCTGATGGTCCTCTACAAAAAAGCCTCTTGCACCATTAGGGTGGATATTAGGGATTTTTTTAATAACTTGCATAATGGGAAGACAGTATGAATGTGAATATAGGGATTTGATAAAAGCCTTCAGTGACTGGAGTCACCAGAACTGCCTCATGCTGAACACCTCAAAGACAAAGGAAATGATCATGGATTTCCGTAGGTCCAAGCCCACTCTTCAGCCAGTCAACACTTGTGGAGTGGACATTGAGGTGGTGACAACCTATAAATATCTAAGTGTTCATCTTGATAACAAGTTGGACTGGTCTGTTAACACAGATGCACTCTACAAAAAAGGGCAGAGGTGCCTCTTTTTCCTTAGAAAGCTTAGATCTCTAAACATCTGTAATAAGATGCTGCAGATGTTCTATCAGTCTGTGGTGGCAAGTGCTTTATTTTATGCTGCAGTCTGCTGGGGAGGAAGTTTAGGAAAAAAGCAGGCAAAGAGGCTGGATAAGCTTGTCAAGAAGGCTGGCTCTGTGATGGGAGTAAAGATGGACTCTCTGGAGGAGGTGGTGGAGAGATACACAATGAGGATGGTGGAGGCCATACTGAACAACACGGATCATCCACTTCATAACACCTTGATGGATCAAAGAAGCAGCGGTGGTGGACGGCTCCTATCTCTTGGGTGCAGGACAGAAAGATACCGTAGATCTTTCATACCCACAGCCATCAGACTCTTTAATTCTAATGGAAATGGAAGATGAGCTAAAAGACAAATCAATTTCCCTTTGGGATCAATAAAGTAATTTCTATTTTATTCTATTCTATTCTATTCTATTCTATTCTATTCTATTTCTATCTATTCTATTCTATTCATTTGTTGTTTCATCGTTTCATTTCATATTTCATATCATTTCATATTATTGCATTTCATTGTTCTATTCTATTCTATTCATTTGTTGTTTCATGGTTTCATTTCATATCATTGCATTTCATTGTTCATGAAGAGGATGATCTGAGTTGTTCAGAATGGCCTCCACCAGCGTGTATCTCTCCACCACATCCTCAGTGAGTCCATCAGGGAGACATGACTGAAGCCAAGTGCCTCAGGATGTTTAGTCTGTATCCTAGCAACGACTTGATGGAGAATTTCACATGGAACTTTGGCAGTAGCCGTTGGTGGGATGTATACAAGTATTGTTTTGATTTGAAAAAATGTCTACTGCCTGAGTCGTCATCTATATCTCCAGCTCCTCATTATTCTTGTTGGGCAGAGAGTTGATATTTGCATGATGACTGACGGCAGAAAGGACCTTCACTTCATCTCCACTTCCAAGCCTTTAACCTCTGCACCACCAGCATAGCAACCACGAAAACACCTCCTCATCCCAGATGGAACAGGGTGTCATCCTCCTGAAGAATCTCCTCTCCCCACAGAAGTATCCATCAGTAGTTGAGAAAAACATACATTGACACAACAAAATAAAGCAAAGGTTGAGTAAAAGCTCACAGCCACTAGACTTTGCTTCTCCCAGTTGAAGCGCATGTTCTGAAAGTATGTGACTACCAAAACATTTTGAACTGGGCCAATATGGGGTGTCACAAATGTGTGACCGAAAACCTGGTTTGGAGATATCTGGGCCTGGTAATGGGTGTGTATGGCGTGGAGCCTTTAGGAACGGAGTGGGCGCTGTCGTCGACCGTGGCCGCTCTTGGGTGCAGGACAGAAAGATACTGTAGATCTTTCATACCCACAGCCATCAGACTGTTTAATTCTAATGCAAATGGAAGATGAGCTAAAAGACAAATCAATTTCCCTTTGGGATCAATAAAGTCATTTCTATTCTATTCTATTCTATTTGTAGTGGATGTGATAATAGCCACATATATAGTTTTTTTTATTAACAGACACCCCCCCTTTTTCATTTGAATATTCGAACCTTTTATTTTTTACATTTTGTAATAACCGTTTGCACCAGCAGAGGGTGCTCCAAGACCAGTGGATCCAAGCATTCTCTGCTCTGCTCTGCTTGCTCTGCTTGCTCTGTGCGGGCGCAGACAATAGAGGCGCTTAGCGGAAGCGACAGTAGGTAACGAGGGAACGTGTCCTATGTTTGGATCCACAGGTTGGTAAAGTGTATGGTTGATACAGTTTTGTTAAGTTGAAATGAGTAACAGCATGTGTTAAAGCACTGAAGTTAAGATGAATGCTTTAAGTTGTGAAACACTTACTATATTGTCGTGGTTCGTGATCGGACGTTCACGTCCCCATGAGGTCGGTTGAACAAGAATGTGTGTGTGTGTGCTTGAGAGTACTAGTAGTTGGTACGGTATTGTAATGTTGATTATATGGAATGTGAACTTTGAAGAGCGGGCGCAGACGATAAAGGCGCTTAGCGGAAGCAACAGTAGCTAACGAGGGACCGTGTCCTATGTTTGGATCCACAGATTGATTGGTTGCTCAGTCACACCGTAGCTCAGCCGCTCAGTGCCCGCCGCCTGAGCGGTTTATGCTGCCGGCCAGGGACCCCTAGCTCTGGCGCCGGTAACATATTCTATTCATTTGTTGTTTCATCGTTTCATTTCATATCACAGCCACAAGACTTTGCTTCTCCCAGTTGAAGCGCATGTTCTGAAAGTATGTGACTCCCAAAACATTTTGAACTCGGCCAATATGGGGTGTCACAAATGTGTGACCGAAAACCCGGTTTGGAGATATCTGGGCCTGGTAATGGGTGTGTATCGCGTGGAGCCTTTAGGAACGGAGCGGGCGCTGTCGTCGACCGTGGCCGGCGAGGGTCGGGGTGGCCGGTTTGGGCCTCAACAGGTTAGAACCCGGGGATTGCCGCTTGCGGCTATATTATTTGTATCTTATTTTAACATTAAAATGAACATGAAGTATTTTCATGTTCCTTAGTTTGTCACCACAGTCCAATTTGTGTTATGAGGTCAACTCCAACTTTTATCATTATTTATCTAGGGTTAATGTGTCATATTTATTTATACAAAATTGCTGTTCTTTGTCAATTAAATAAAAAAAATGCAGATAAAAATATCTACAGAATCCAAACTGCAGTCTTTTGTAAACTGGGTGGCAGTGAACCAGTTTTGGCTTTATCAGCAGACATGTTCATAGACATTAAGAGTTTTCTGTAAAGAGAATCAATTCTTCCACCAAACTCTGTGACATAACTGTCACAGTACAGTAGAGAATTATGGAAATCTAATGTCTGAATGTCTGTCAGAAAGTTGATTGACTAAAGTGATGTTTGGGTTATATGAATATCCTGAAGCATCACTTTAAAATAAATTGGCAAGTGTCAACAAGGTGTGATCACTGGGCTGCTGCAGTACATTACAGGACATGACAGCCTCCACTTCGGTGGTGTGATGTTTAATAAGGATCCTCTCTGTGGCTGTCTGTTGTTTGTGGCAGGATTGGCCGGTTGTTTGATGGAACAGAGCCAATAGTGCTGGACAGTCTGAAGCAGCACTACTTCATTGATCGAGACGGCTACATGTTCCGCTACATACTCAACTTTCTCAGGACTTCAAAACTCCTCGTCCCTGATGACTTCAAAGTGAGTGTCTGTAGAGCTTTGATCAGGTACTGTCACAGTTGATCTCTGTCAGACTGTCAGAGGAGGATTTAGTTCCACAGACTTACACACCATGCCCAGCACACAACCCAACACAACCAGTGTTTACAGCTCCTCCTCTGAACTGTGCTGTGGGTTAATCATAACACACTTTCATTCAACAGCCTGACTGCATCCAGTCTGACTTACTGTCAATATTTATAGTATTTACAGTACAGAAACCTGGTGCCTACTTGGTATGTCACTGACATCAGTGCTTGGGAAAACAACATTTGTCATCTTGTGATAATGAGATAAACAACTTTAGGTCTCAAGAAAACAAAGCAAACAAACTCTTGAAAATTGAGGGGGAAAAGTATGAATTTATGACCACTTATGTGTATTTCCCTTCAACCCTGTTCAAACATATCTATGACACATGGTGGCAGGAACAAATCAGTGGTTTATAATCAATCAATTTGACTTATTTTTTTAATATACACTACAATTTGCTTTAGCCTGGTGATGTGTGTGTTTGATAATGTCATTTAATTTAATAATGAATCAACATAAACTTTTACAATCTGAGATTTGTTGTTCTTTTGACCATGACAGGTTCTATGTCAGTGTGCCAGTATATAAACTGCATTTATTACACTCATTACTAATAGTGATGCACTGGTTCCAGTATCAGTTCAGAGAGCTGCTCTGATACTACAGCATCAGTATGACACGGCAAAGTAGTGTCCTCAGTTTAGCAGGTGTGCAGCGATGAGAGGAGGTGGAACAGTGTCTGCAGTGTGTAAAGAATTGTAAAATTGTTAGAATTGTAATGGTTTTATGAAGCACTCAGCACTCTGTATCAGTATGTATGTACATTTTCTCAGTCTTACACATGTCTGACATGGTCTGAATCCTGGATGGACAGTTTCAGTTGACTCAAAGGTTCTGGTCTCAGATATAAAACAGTTTGTCTGTGTTACAGCAAAAGTTGTGTTCTTTTAAGTTGTTTATGTAATAATAATAAGTATTATTATTACGTTACAATAATTCAGTCAAGGATGTGTGTGTGTGTGTGTGTGTGTGTGTGTGTGTGCGTGCAGGAATACTCCCTGCTGTATGAAGAGGCCAGGTTCTTCCAGCTGGCTCCTCTGCAGGCTGAACTGGAGCGCTGGAGGACTCAACAGGAATGTGGGAGCATGTGTCATGAGTCTGAGTGTGTTGTGGTTCATTTGGCTCCAGAGCTCGGAGAGAGGATCAGTGTGAGTGCCCACCGAGACATCATTGAGGAGGTCTTTCCAGAGGTCAGAGACACCATGTCCATTCCCTGAAAAACAGCTGCAATAAGGACTCGACACATGTCATTCGCTTCCTGCTCACAGGTCACTGCAACCTGAGCTCTGTGCAGGTACAACACACCCTGATAAACAAGCGTTCTTTATTTACTTCCACCTTCTCTTTTTGATATGTAGAGTTTGTCATGCGCATTATTTGAAACCTTGTTCCAGTGACTTCTCTCTCTCCTCTTTCCTGCTCTCTCTACCAAGTGTGTCTTATGTGTAGTTATTTCTCAGCCTCTTTAGTAAAAATGATGTAAGTAGTTTATTATTGTATGTTATTGCTGCAGTGGAGGCAAGCCTCAGTGTGTTGGAAGTGCTCCTCCTCTTCCCTGCAGTTCCCAAGCAGTTAGGCAACCAGAGCAGCACAGTGCTACTTAAAGCCTCCGTTGTCAACTACGATGTAGGGCCACAAGTCTTTTTAAATGAAACAAGCAATACTTAAGAATTGGCTGAAAGTCTGGTAAGGTGCAGTGTTTGTTGGTTCTCCACAGGCAGGTGACCTTGGTCCTCTTCTTTTAATTCCAGGTGATGGCATGCGATGTGACCCCATGCATTTGTGGTATTACCGAAGTACTCAACCTTCATCCTGCAAGCACTGCAAATAGAATTCCTCCTAGCTCCATTCTTACCCGGGATTTTGTAAAATTCAAAATTCATCCACATGCTTCACCTTCTGATGCGCCCTACTCACTCTGCTTCCCCTCAGGGAAGAGGTTAGGCAGCCTCAGGACCAGGCTGTAGGCTCAGGAACAGGTTACCACACTAAAAATTACTGTACAACACTGAGAAGGACCAGCACTGCTACAATAACAACTGTTCATCATCTGGGCATGTTGCAATCATCCAAATAGGGATAAATGACTTTCATTATGTAGTCTTGGATTCTAGTATTGTTTTCATTTCTTCATCAATCAATCAATCAATTAATCAATCAATCACATTTTATTTACATAGCACCCTTCAAACAATTCAAATGCAATTCAAAGTGCTTTACAGTTTGATTGCAAAACAAAAACAACATAAGAGGTCAAATCAAAAAGGACTTGGAGACCAATGCACACTGTACCATGAAATATGAGTAGTTAAAATAATAAATGATCAAGAATAAAAATAGAAACAATCAGTAAAATAACAATAAAAGGAATAAAAACATCAACAAAATACAGCACTAATAAATGAAAGAAACAAGATCAAGCGTAAGAGATAGAAACAATCAGTGAAAACTATAAAATAGAACAAATCAAATAAAAGGAATAAATAGAGTAACTCTAGAACTTTTCACAACATAAAAGCCAGACTAAAAAGAGAGGTTTTCAGGATTCATTTAAAATGTCAGTGTTTCCAGCTCTGCTCAGATCCTCTGGCAGGTTCTTCCAGAGTTTTGGTGTAGTGGCTGAAAGAAGCCATGCCGACATTTTTGTTCTACTCGTGGAACGGCTGAAAGAGTGAAGCCAGAGGGTCTGAGGGACCCTCCTGGTTCATAAACAAAAAGCCTCTCTGAGATGAAGTCTGGCACAAGTTCATGCAGTGCCCTATAAACTAATAGAGGAACTCAAAAATTAATACAAAAACTAACAGGCAGCCAGTGTAAAGATTTTAAAATATGCATAATGTGTGCTCTCCTGGCCTGCGTCAGAACCTGTAATGCAGAATTTTGAAACAGTTGTGGCTGATTAATTGTGTTGTTAGGTAGACTAGAGATTTGATTATTTAACCTCCTGCACATGCATGAAAACTACATACTGACTCCAGACTGGTCATAAATGTGGAACATCTCCCCTTTGTTCAACTTCAACATTCAACTGGGGAAAATATCTAAATGTCTTGCTGAAAAACTGCCTGTTGTATAACACTCTGGTGTTTCTGATTGTGACTGCAGGTGTTGGAGCGGTTACAGCACAGAGGCTTCGGAATCACAGCTTCCTGTGGCGGAGGAGTCGACTCTTCCCAGTTCAGCGAATACATCCTATGGAGGGAAGGCCGACACTCCCCCACCCTCGCACGGATCAAACAGGAAGTCACGGACTGACACATATCAAAAACGGCTTCACATCAGCAGCACACACATCGACACAGAGAGCACACATTGAAAATGAACCCTCCGGATACTTCACTTTCATCAGGAGAGGAGAGTCATTACAGTAATAACAGATCCATCAGACTGCAGGGCATGATGGGAAGAGCCACTCTGAGAAACAGTGGTGTTAGCATGTCTGCTGATATGAAATGGGGGTCAGTGTTTAACTCAAGGCCGTACTCACAACACAGCAGCTGTATATGACATCAGTACATCCCACAGACATTGTGGATAATCCTTTGACTGAAACAGGTTTGGGCTCAGCATTGGTAGAGACACTGCAACCCCTCAAAAACAAACATATCTTTTGAACACTGTCAACAGAAAGTGGTTTATTAACATCTGATCTGTATTTACATTAAGATATGCATTTACCTGTAGTGATATTTCAATAAAAACAAAACACAGTACCAAAAAAGGTTTTAAAGAAAGTACATTGTGGAAAAATATTGTTAAGTGGAGAGAGAGAAAAAGCAGCTTATTTTTTCCATCCACCATCAACATGTTTATCTTCATCATTTATCTCCTCCCCTTTAAAATGTAACATGTTGATATTTTAACTGACTTTGTACTTTTATCTGAATAAGTTTTTACACAGGGATTTTACTGCTGTAGTAAAATATCTTTTAAGTAAAATAGACTGATCACGTTCTAATGTGCTGCTCTTAACACAGGTAATGTTGGCATTTCCTTTACATTTACATTACATTACATTTACATCCTTTACATTACAGGGACAAACAACCTGCTGTTCACAAACGGACCACGCCATGGCTCAAGTGTAGCCGCACCAAGACTGGCCTGAAGGAGTGGTCTCAGTGCGCCGTTTTGGTGCCCAGCCGAGTGCGGCGGTTGTGTTCACACACCACACTTAGGCCCAAAGTTCAACTCTTTGACTTTGACTGATTGAGCTGCTGTTTGAATGCTGCTCAGATGAGCCAGCTACTGTAGCTGAACAGTTAGTAGTACCCTTTCACTGCACTCCATGTGTGTGTGTGTTGTAGCGTCAGGGGATTGTGATGTTTATCACAACAATGATCACAGCTCCACTACCAGAGCTGCTTTACTCTGTGACTATCTGTACAGAGTAGCCTTCAGTGTGATAGCCTATTGCTCTCCATGTGTAAACAAATGAGATTGTGCTGTAGGCAAGACAATGTGCCACATGTTTGTTGAGTTCACTGTCAGATCTCTCAACAGGTTACTGAAGTGCAGATTCTGTCTCTAACTATTACTGTTACATATCCCTTGGCATCAGTAAGTAGTTCTACAGTTCTTTTCTAACAGTCCTGCACAGTGATTCACATCATGACCAACACTTGCTAATACACTAATTGTTCACAGATTTCTCTATCTTAAAAGAAAGGCAGTTAAAATGGTTCAGTTTGGTCCTCCAGGTGTATCTAAACTGTAGGAGGCTTCAGGGTAGACTCAGGATTCTATCCTATCATCTGAGATGTCTGGACTACCCTGCTAGACCTACTGCCACTAAGACCTAACCTTGGATTAGTGGATTAAAATGGATGGACATTCACATTCATTCTATTCAACCCTAACACTCGGAATTATTCACAAAGCATCTTAAGGCTAAAGGTATCTTATAATGGGCTGTTTTAGGGAAACCCCTAAAAATAATGGGTGTGTGTCCTTGTAGGACTCCTTATTTTGTCTGAGTAAGAGTTATTCACAAAACAACTCCTGGAGAACTCAAATGATGCTGAAATTCTTAATATACCCACTCTATCTTGTGGGAATAATGATTGTTGTGGAACTTGTAAGGGAAGCAATAATATCTGTAAATAATACTGCAGAAAAAAACACAACATGCGGTGTATGTGTGTATTCATGGACAATGAGCTACAGTGACAACGTCGATGAAGACTCAAGCAAGGACAGCAAGAGCAACCTCTGAGGCTGGAGGATTAAGCTGACACTGTCTGTCTCTAACAGTAAGACAGTCCCCTCAGGCATTCCGATGTCCAACTTCAAAGCAGAAATAAACATATTTACAGCCTGCTAGAAAAAGCAGCAGTCGTCACCAAGGCTAATTCTTCAGGTACTGGAAATACAGCCAGGCAGTGATGTCAAAGGGGCTAAATCCACCATTACTCATACTCTATTGTCAGGAGCAGAGAAGTACAGTGGCCCTGAGAGGTCAACACACTGCAGGTTCAGATGCACACAAATACACACATGCAAATACATTTTACAATGGAAACTGTGTTCTGAAATCATGGCACATTTGTGTATTTGCTCGTGTCTTCTGAGCTCTCAGGATCATGATAGACAGGGGCAGACATTACTGCTCTACTGACTACAGTTCATTTTAAATGGTAATGTGACATAACACCTGGTGTGACATGGACTAGTAGCAGAATATTTTTCTAAGCTACTACTTTTGCTTGTGATGTCCTCTTTATGTTTAGTGTAGCTTTTAATAAGTTATAAATCATGCACCTTATTTGCATTGACACAGACTTTATATTTGCAGAGAGCATAACCTACTCTCACCTGGAGCATAAATGCAGAGTTTCCTGTGAAAAATATCATCTCATCTTATTGGAGAAACTAAAGACAGAAGAATCTGTGGACTTACTTTCCATGTAAACTTATTTATTTCCTAAATATGTTTTAGTGGAGTTGAGGGTGAGAATCATGGAGCAGCAACCACAGCAGCACTCTTTATTTCTATGTCATGTTTCTTTTGGTTTGTGTAATTCCTAATTGAATAAATAGGAATTCATTAACAGTAATGTTGGTTGGTGACTTTGATGAGACAAACCTTCAACACCTCTCACACTGTACTGGCTGTGTACAGTGTTAGGGCTTCAATACTGTGTTATGGAGGGGGCCAGGGTGAGCTGGATCTTGCACAGTTGCATTATGAAAAGGTTACTGTGTGTATTTATTATTCAACAGGGATTAACACTGTATTGGCCCTGACAGATAACACACTGCAACGAAGGAAAACACAACAGGCTGCAAATACAGAGCTTCTAGTTGAAAGACACCTCAGTTTGTACGTTGCTAACCAAAAGGCTGCTAGTAATCAAAGTAGGGATAATAGTAACCATAGTGCTACCTCAAATATTCTAAACCTGAATGATACTGTGTGTTTCTTGAGACTTGTTAAAGCAGGTCCAGAACAGACTAATGTCTGGGATCCACTTGGTACTGAGCCCAAATGGAGAAGAAATCAGAAAAAACAAATGTTGGCATCACAGGAAGATCTACAGCATTGCCAGGCATGCAGCTCAAAAACAAATAACCACTGAACTAACTGTGAATGAGCCAGTGGGAAGCAGAGAATTAGAAATGCTCTATGAAAGGAAACATGAAATTAACACTGGCATATTGTGAACAAGTACAAGAATGGAATCTGTGCCAGATGGATGGATGCAGCCTCATCATTTCAGCCGCTATGGGATGTTTAACTCTTGTAGCTGATACACTTCAAACGATGTGCTATGTGCTATTCTCACCATCGATGTTGACATAATAAAACGCTAACAGGAATAATGCTCATTAGCTTACTATATTAGCATGCCAACATTTGTTAACACGCAAATTGGCAGTAAATGCAAAGTTGAGGGTGCTGGAGAAAGGCAGTCTGACCTCCTGGGTGACTGAAGTGGTGGGTACCTATGACTGTGAGACCCCACTTCTCACTGTGATCATGTTGTAAGAAAAGTCAACAGACCATCTCATGGTGAAGATCTGTGTGTTCGCAACTTTTTAATGGTCCAACAAAAACACAGAATAATGAAAAACTCAAAATCCAGTTGAGAAGCGAACCTTCACACAGTAACAGTGTTTCACTGACTCATTTATACAACAGTCATCAACAGGGTTTCTTTTCTGTTCTTCTTTAACATCCTTCTCACAGCTTCCTTATTACTGCGCATGAATTATTTCATTTCAAACAAACACACTTAACATCAAAACTGTGATCGTGTGAACTTTAATCACAGCATGGCTCTGTACAGAGTGAGAGAGTGGCGGAGCAGGGAGTCCTGCTCCATACACACCAACAGGTCCCTCAGCATTACCCGAGTCACTCTGTGAACCCCCAGTCTGGACAGCAGAGACACCTGAGACTGAGACTGAGACACAGACACAGACACAGATAGACACACACACAGTGAGCCAGTCAGGATGAATGAAGGTGATTAACTTTGTTATTACATGGCTCAACGGAATGCTGTATACTGACTGGCCAATCACTGCATTCTGAGGTCTGTTATTTCTATGTAACAGACCGCTGCGAGCGATGCTGCTCTGATCGATGCTGCTCTGATCGATGCTGATAATTGTTACCTTTCCATTAGGCTCCTGCCTCAGAAAAATAAAATAGAGGAGAGACTGAAATCCTTCATTCTTAACTAATGGCTGAAACTTCCTGCCCTCCAATTCAGGCAGCAGCAATAGTGGAATGCTCTGGTAAAGCGGTGAATGGTGATTACGATGACTTCTAATTATAAACATAAATATAATTTGTGCAGTTCTGTCACCTGTGGGGCCACAGCATGAGAAAAACACAGACATTACTTTAACCAAAGAAGTCCCATTCTCCCATCTCACTTCAATACAAATAGCAACGTCCAGTTTAATGTGAGTTGTAAATAAAAGTTTTCATTGACTTGTTGCTGATGAGCTGTTGCTATGGGCACAGATTTAGGCTTGTTCAACAGCTGCAGGCAGTTTCTCTTTAACAACCTGCTCACTCTACATAACATTGTCCCTTACATATGGTATCCTGTGAGACAGAAACTTAAATGACTGACAGAGTTACAGCTCAATGCATTCTGGGTGTTTTGTTAGTCCCTGTTCTTCTCCTGCCTCCTCTGTGGACCCCTGGGATTTGTTTGGTTTAAGAGGTGTGTTCAAAGCACTGTATATACAGTAAATATGAGTGGCTTTTTTTAAATTCATCTCAGTCACTTCCTCCAGATTTGAGCTCACGCATTTCTCTAGTACGTTTCTTCTTTTTTTCAGCCCCTTCAGACAATTCTGATTTCAAATTACACAGGCCATTCAGCCTCCAAGTTCTACTTTTAATCTTACACTGCTTCAGAAGGTACTTCAGCAATATCATTCAGTAGCCACACACATTTCCACATTAATGCAGCTTTAGTTAAATACTGCTTCTCTTTCTGCAGACCATTCAGTTCAGTTCAGTTCAGTTTAATCCTCTCAAAAGTTCATATTCAACAGACAGGTAGGCTTTAAATGTGATGTACCTGCAGCCCACAAATGATGTGATCAGATGTTACACCAGGTGCTTCTCTGTGTCTCAAGCACAAATCGGAGACAGCAGTTGTACCACCTCGCTCACAGTCTGCTCCACAGGTCTCTTCCTGCGAGGCCCGATGGCAGCCAGGGCAGCCAGGTTAGCCTCCTTCTGCTGCAGCTGAGCTTCTTCTATTTGTTGTAACTAAAGAGAGAAGAAAAAAGACTTTGTCTAAATGTTGTGACTGAAGAGCTGCACAGATTTGATAATGACTGACACCACCCTTGTGTCAAGCCAGTGAAAATGAACTTTAAGCAGTGATGATGGGACAGCTGTAGTGTGATGCAATGATGTAGAATCTATATCATAACTCCTGTCAAATTTAAGTGTGAGCACGTGCTCTTGAGAGTGAGGCTGGGTTTTGAGAGAAAATATTGCAAAATCTGGACATGATATCAATAAATCATGGACTGACATTAACACTGCTAAATAAAGATAGGAAGAAACCTACATCTCAGATAGAGGGGAGTCATAAGATAGGTTGGGGTAAACCTGTTAAAGAATAAGTTTAACTCATCTGGCTGATGTAGTGCCCATCCCCTGATCACTCTTCATGTCATATCCAGTGATGTTCCACAAATCCATCACATTGCTGTTTTTGGTTTCCTCCTGTAAAACTCCATTGCCATGTCCTGCTGATCAAGCTGCTTCTTCATCTCCTCCTGGACTCCACTCCTGAACCCAGCCTACTTCCTGCTCCATATTGCCTTGATGTCCTTTGTTTCACAATGTGAGAACATTGCAGTCTCTTCAAAGCAGTCCTGTAGAGGCCCCTCAGATCACAGACTGACACTGTAGTTTCTTTACAGTAACATACTGAAGGTCCAGAGATTTATTTTCCTGGTGGGTTGTTGTCCAAGGTGATGTGACCTAAATCCCCAGAAGTTGCAAGTGCAGGGTCTGTAATCTCACAGTTGCAGTGTCGATGGTGCTATCAGCCCACAACAGCTGGAATGCTGACAATGGTGGCAGCCTGGGAAAACTCTCTGGGCAAGTAATATGAGCAAACATTTAGGTAGTTCAACTTGATGTTGGGGGTACAAACACAATACTTCACAGTATGTCCCCAGGGTTGCACCACAACTCCTGTGCCTCCTCACCAACTGAAATCCTGCTACTTAGCCCAGGATATTATCATGCAGCCATGTCTGTGTGAAACACAAGCCAGAGCTACAAAAACTCACAACAGAAGGCAAGGCAAGTTTCACCAGCTGGAGGAAAAACACTGCATCTCAAGGTCATATGTTAAAGCTGCTTCTCTATTATTGGACACACATTTCATTCTCAATTAAAACGACTTCCAATTAGCACCACAACAACTCAAGATATGAGTGAGTGTGCTCAGGTTAGGTTACAGACTTCCTCATTAGTAAGTGCATTACTCATGTCTGTTAGAGATGGGCTGTGCTCACAAAGCTGAAATAATCTCCTCTAACCATTTCTACTAATCCTCTACAGAAAACATCATGAGGAGAATGAAAAGTGACAGATGGTGTGAAGAGGATCTGACACAAAATGAATCCTCCTTTACAACCACAAAAGCAGTGCTGAAATAAGATGACAACAATTAGAGAAAGTTGGCCATGAATGAATTTTAGTGCTTTTGGGGGGCAACATTAGGCTATTATAGGCTATAGTATTTTGCGATGATGATGATGATGATGATATTTACTTAAAATTCACTAAGCTTTTTGTTCAAGATGATTTACAGAGAAGAACCCTGTATTTATGGATCTGGAGTTTAGTCGATCATAGAAAGTCTCCCTATTTTGTCCACATCAAGTGTGTCCCATTGTGCAAAGGTATTCCCCTGTTCTTTTGTAAAGGAAAGTCCAGTGTTTCTGATGCTAAAGCAGACAAGACAAAAAGCACTGAGGCTTTCATCATGGCTGCTGCTCAAATACTTAAGTGCCATTTATTTTTGCGTTCTCACCTGTCGGCCATCATCACTACAGGGTTTGTCCACCAGAGGGAACTGGTGCACAAGAGACAAATGTGCTGCTCAGAACAGATCTCAGTCAAACTTTTTAAAATGACCAAATTTGAGGACGTCTCGTGACAAAAAATCCTTTTTTTCTCATGTAAAACAATGCCTATGTTCTTAGCTCTCAGATACTGATCATTGGTTACCTGCTTTACTGAGCCTCACATAAATCATCCAGAGTAACTGGTATCAACTGGATGTGTTCATTATAAAGCACATCATCAGAACCACGATTTAATGAATTATGTAAATCCAGAGGGAAACCTAGACTATAGTGAGAGTCAAAGTGAAAAAATCTCATAACTAGAACAGAAAATAAAATATATACAGTCCCAAACACATCTACAGCCTTAACCTTACCTGCAAGGATGAGGCTGTGAATGTGTTTGGAGCTTATTAGTTTTTATCTTTAGTAATATAGTGAGTAATTTTGTCTGATGATGAACACGTGATCCACTTCAAAAAGATTCAAAGTATTCTTAAGAGTGATTCTGCTGCTAAAGCCCAGAGCAGCAAATGTCTCACAATCAATCCTCTAATAAAAGACATCAGAGGGTTCAGGTTTAGAGCCTCATGTGTTATTCTGATATTCTGATATCTATGCTGCAGTAATGAAGAAGAGAGTAATGTTAGGTTACCAGGTGTAACCCCGGTTCTCTGAAAACCGAGTGAGGTATCTCACTATGGGGGCGCCCTCTGGCGTGACCAATCACGGAAGCTCTAATACAACCACGTCTGTCAGGGGACAGACCAATCATCTACGCTGCCTGTCCCCCTTATATGTGCCTGTAGTGTCCATCTTGCCATTCTCAAGCGTCTTTCTTCAATGTGCCCTATTCATGCAAACAGGGCAGTACGGTGAGATACCTCACTCGGTTTTCAGAGAACCGGGGTTACACCTGGTAACCTAACGTTCTCTTTCAAACTGAGTGAGGTATCTCACTATGGGAGATATGGCCCACTCCCAGGTTGCATGCTCTGATGCCCATAATGCCTCGACCAAGAAGGTCGACACCACAAACCCTCCCCATGGGCTACAGACAGTTAGGATGAACCAGCACCAAGGACAGAGTGCGCTAATGAAGGCGCAGTCACGTCCAAACAGTAAAACCGCATAAATGTATGTGGGGATGCCCAGCTAGCAGCCTCACAAATATCCCTCACCGAGAAGCCCCTGAACAGGGCCCAAGAGGTGGCCATTCCTCTGGTCGAATGAGCTCACAACCCCACCGGGGGTGAAGTCCTCGGCTCTCATAACCCAGTGAGATAATCGCTGGTGGGAGAGAGGCCTCCCTTGTAAGAAGGGGCCCGGGATACAAAGAGCCAAGTACCGTATTTTGGCACTATAAGGCACAAGCGCACGGATTATAAGGCGCACCTTCAATGAATGGCTTATTTTAGAACTTTTTTCATATATAGGGTGCACTGGATTATACGGCGCATAGAATAGAAGATACTGCAGTCAAACGTTTGACTGGGGTTGCGCTATGCATCCACTAGATGGAGCTGTGCTGTGGGTGTGGGACTGTGAGTAAGCACAGTACCGGTGTTTACTGACTACGGTAGCTGTAATGCTGCAAGCGGTGCGGCCTTGTAGTTTACCAGTCGTACTTGTTGGTGAGATTAGAGATTCACCAAGTGTGAATGATAAGACTTCGTGTCTTAAACGGGAATATGAGGATCGTTGGCCTTTTATAGCTAATCCGGCGGATAGTCTAGCAAAAGCTTAGAAAAATAAAGGGATCGGTGTTTTGGAAACATTCATTCTTTGTTGAGGTTTAAGATTAAGATTTGAGATTGAGTATTTGATTGAATAAAACAGAGAAAATACTATGACAGAAAAACGCCGCCGTGTATTTCCCAACCGTACTGAAACATTTTATTATTATTAAATTGTGTTTATTAGTTTTTCATACTGAAACATTTTGACAGAGCGCCTTGAGCGCCATGTACAACCAGTATGGATCAACCATTTAACCAATGATCCATATATAAGGCGCTCCGGATTATAAGGCGCACCGTCGTTTTTTGAGAAAATTAAAGGCTTTTAAGTGCGCCTATAGTGCGGAAAATACGGTACTTCTCCTAAAGCTCTTGGTTCTGTCCAAATAATGCGCAAACCTCGAACTGGACAGAGTGCATTAAGCCGCCTCTCTGCTCTGAGTGAAAGGCGGAGGATGAAAAGCAACCAGCTCCAGCGTGGGGCAACTGTATGCCAACTCTCTAACCTTAGGCACAAATGCAGGGTTAGGCCGCAACATAACCTTCCCATTATCTGGAGAAAACTGCAAACAGGATTCATGCACTGACAAAGCATGCAATTCACCTATGCGCTTAGCTGATGTTACCGCTAGTAATAGGATTACTTTGAGAGATAGCACCTTTAAATCTGCACCCTCCAATGGCTTGAAAGGCATCTCCGAAAGAGCCTCCAACGCTGTGGGCAGATCCCATGAAGGGACTAAAAGCCTCTACACTGGTCTCAGCCGGCGTGCTCCCTTCATAATTCTTATCAGCCCTGCTCACCAATAGGTGTGTTACCAAAACCCACATGAAGCCGAAATTGCAGCCAAATACACCTTTAAGGTGGAACAAGCCCTGCTCCTGTCCAGTAACTCCTGTAAGAAGCACAGCACGTCTGGAACGGAACACTGGAAAGGGATGATTCCTGGCCCTGCACCCTTTCTCAAACCAACTCCACTTGTTATCATACAATGATCGTGTGGATGGTGCTCTGGCACTCTGAATAGTCTCAATTACATTCAGAGGAAGGCCATACTCATTCAAATTTAACCTCTCACGTGCCAGGCCCAAAGAGCAGACGCTACGGGTGAGGATGAAAAATCTGCCCGTGCGCCTGTGACACTGCACAGCGGCAGGGGCCAGGGCTGGCCGTGAAGGAGCCTCCCTAACTCTGTCCTCAATGGCCTGCTGGGCCAGTTTGGAGCTACCAGAATTAATGACAGCTGCCGTTCCTCACCCTGATTAACACCGGAGCTATCAGGCTGAGGGGAGGGAATGTATATAGCAGCACGTTTGGCCATGGATGAGCCAGTGCGTCTACCCCCAGCGGTGCACCCTCGTCTTGTAGTGAAAAGAACAGAGGGCACTGCGCGTTTTCCCGCGATGCGAAGAGACTGACGGAGGCACGGCCGAATCTCTCCCACACCAGGTGAAGCACCTCGGGGTTGAGCCTCCACTCGCCATACAGGGGATTCCCCCTGGAGAGCAGATCCGCCCCACTGTTTAACACGCCGGGTACATGCGTCGCGCGTACAAGAACAGACGTGCACTGCTCCACATTATCAGTCTGGGGCCAGCCTGTGTAATGTGATGGAGCGAGTGCCACTCTGCCTGTTTATATATCCCCGCTGTCATATTGTCCGTCCTGACCAAACATGACATCCATCAAAAGTGGCAAGAAATGCTTCAGGGCCAGAAAAACCGCAACAGCTCTAGATATTTATATGAGCAGACTGTAGGTATGGGGGCCAGGTGCCGTTTACAGCTCTCACCTCGAAACTGCCCCCACTCCCCCCATCCTGAGAGGGAGGCATCCGTTGTCACGGTCCTTCTCATCACCACAGCTCAGGGGAACGCCGGTGGAGAAAACCCCCCGGTCTCTCCAGTGACGCAGAGCTAGCACACATTCTGGGGAACCCTCACTACCTGTCTGAGATGCCATCTTGTGTCCAGGCCAGTGATGTCACCCAACGCTGGAATCCCCGCATTCTCAGTAGACCCTGGGGCCAACTGAAAGAACTGAAGCCATCAGGCCTGACAGCTGAAGACAGCTCCGCAGTGAGACCGAGTTTCCCCTCCGAAACAGAGCCAGGTGTTGGCAAAATTTTTCCACCCGCTCTCTGTGACAGAAAAGCCAAAAAGACACAGAATCCATTCTGAGGCCCAAATACTCTATGCTTTGAGTGGAGACAGAACGCTCTTGGCATGGTTGACACTGAAGCCCAAGCGGTGAGACAGCGTAACAGCATCTATGTGTTGCTCTCTGATTCCTCTCTTCTGGAAGCACATAAGAGAAAATCGTCTAAATAAGCAAACACCCTGATACTCCCGGCTCGCGCCAGATTCAGGGCTGCCTCCACACACTTGCTGAACACTCTCGGGCGAAAGACAGTCCGAACCAAAGTCTGATATTTGTAGGCTATGTTTCAAAAGCGAACCTCAGATACTTTCCGTGTGCCGCATTAATGCTTATGTGGAATAAGCATCCTGCAGGTCTACGGATGTGAAACAATCCCTTCTCGAATGGAGCGGAAGAGAACGTTGTGTGTGCATTCTGAATTTGTATTTCCGTAGATGGGAATTCAGGAGCGTAAGTCCAGGATCGGACGTAATGCACCGTGCTTCTTTGGAATTAGGAAATACCGGGGGTAGAAGCCCAGATTCATTTCCTCCCTTGGCACCACTCAAATTGCACCATGGCTCAGGAGAGAGGAGATCTCGCTTCCAGAGCCTCTGCAGCTTCCCCCACAGCCTCTGTAAACATCACGCCATTGAAACTTGGCGGTTTCACAGCACACTGAAGCCTGTAACCCCTGGTAACCATTGTAAACACCCATGGGTGAACTGCGCGTGCGCGTCACTGCTCCGCTTTGACAGCAAGAGGACCTGGGGAATCGAAACTCAAACATGGAGCAGCTGCGCCTTTCACTGGCATCAGTCTGCTCTGCACTTTCTGGTCTTCTTTTGTTTTTGTGAACATGTTCCCTCTTTCCTCTGAACGGACCCTGTAGGCCACAGCGGGGGGGGGGTGAATGAACTGCGGGGCACAGGGGGAACGCGTGCTCCGTGGCTGCGAACGGGGTGAACGTGTCGGGCCTTACACAACTCTGAGCGGAACCTGTGAAAACTCCCTCCTCTCTTTCTCTTGGCCGGAGGGGGACTGAGACTCTGTCCCAGTGTGGCTCAGGACAGGGATCTGTGTCAGTGCTGTCTGCTGAGCCACTGTCGCCAATGTCCACCACCCCTAAGTTGACCGCCTCTTCTTCCCATCCGGAGGGCGGGAGGGGCAGCTCAACAGGGCAGCTGGTGCGACGGCGGCAGCAAATGACTTTCTGCCCCACTGCCTCTGGCCCTGAGAGCCCTGCTGGTGAGAGGCTGGCTGATTGGGCGCCTGAGACCTAGGGATCCTGAAGCTCCCACCGTGTCCCCTAGCGGCCAAAGCCGCAAATCCCAGGCGGGATGGCGGTGGCTGCCGGGGAGTCACTGTGCGGAGGAGGCAGAGATCAAACGCCTCACCCTGCCTCTTTCTCAGGTCGCTAGCCTCATGCATGGAGGTGACTGCCTCCCCAAATAACCCCTCTCCAGGCAGGCTGGAGAGATTGAGCCATAGTGATCTCTCCCCTGCCATGGCCAGCCCCATCACGCGGCCACAGCCCTGCACCGCGCCTCTGGACACGAGGAGGATGAGGTCCGTGACGACGCATATCTCCTCCCAAATCATTGGACTCTGGGTGCCCTTGTCCAGCAGATGTCCCATGTCTTGAAACAGCTCGGCCTGGTAAGCGGTTAGTAAGGTAACAGCATTCAAGTTGCTAACTGACTGGGCCGCGGACCTCTGGTACATGGAGGTGGTGAAGCGCTCCATTTTTCCAGGTAGCGCGGGACCCGCAGCAGTGAGGGTAGATCGGCGGTGGGGATGGAGATGATACGCCACCACCTGTTCCACCACGGGGGCTTGGCCAGCCCCAGTGCCTCACTGTTAGCGACCTCCAGGCCCGAGTAACCCTTGACGGGAACCATCTCAGTAGCACCTCATTTCCTTCATGCACGCTGGGACCGCAGGCATGAGCTGCTTGGTGTGGACCTGATGCAAGGCAAAACTTTACCATCGTACAAATCCCTCTCTTCCCCCTTGTCGTCCTGAGCTGCGGGCCAGTCAATAGCCAGCCTGGCCGCTGCCCGCTTGCACACGTCATGCAGGTCGACCTCGCGGGAGTGTGAGAGGGCTGAGTCTCACCGCCCGCGGAGCTGCCGGCCGTGACGCCTGGACAGGAGGGAGAATAGCATCCTCGAGGTCCTCGTCCTCGTCGAGGAGATTCATGTTGACATCCTCCTCATCCTCCTCCCTACCACCGGGCTCCGACCCGACTCGAGGAGCTGGTCAAACAGAGGGGGGAATTCCTCCACCAGATCCATCTCATCCCCCAGCATATGCCACCCGAGCCGGCTTATCCTTAGGCTTTGCAGCTGCGTCGAATAAGCAGGGTCTGCCTTTGGAGCTGCTGACACCCGTAAGCAGCGCTGCAGAATCCCGGGTGGCATACCGCTGCAGTGCTCCATGACGTGGCATCCGCCAGCGACTCCTGTGCGTGCTTGATGCCCATACATGAGATACAGAGGGGATGGGGATCTCTCCCCGAGATGGTGAGCCCAAAGCGGCCGGGCAAGGCGGAATGTGACCTCCCTGTCCTTGCCGCCACCAGGCTTGCCCTGCGCTGCGGTGGCCATGAGGAGACCCGGAGTTAGCTACCGAACACCGTAACGTGCTAGCTAGATAGCAAGACAAAAACAAAACCCGCGAACGAGTGCCAGTCCGCCACGACGCGAAAACCCACACACCCGTACACAGAAACCCGACTTGAGCAACAAAAATTGGATGAAAAGCATGTTACCACTAGCAAATATCTCTATCCTACAGTCGAAAACCCACGTTCGTGACTACCTTGACGGCTCCGTCGGTGAACAGTTAAGTGGAGATCCGCTGCAGGATGCTGAGGAGCTCGTGATCTTCACGGTGAAGAAAGCAAGAATGGTAAGAGGGACACTACAGGCACATACAAGGGGGACAGGCAGCGTGGATGATTGGTCTGTTCCCTGACAGACGTGGTTGTTTTAGAGCTTCCGTGATTGGTCACGCCAGAGGGCGCCTCCCATAGTGAGATACCGAGCGAGGTTTGAAAGAGAACAGCATCGACACTGTCAGGAATGTTGGGACACAACCACATGTATTTAAATAAAGCCACCATAGTCATTTTGTACTTGGTGTTGGGTTACTACTGCCCCAGTCTGATCTATAAAATGATTGCCCTGGGTGCTCTGGTGGCTCTCCCTGTAGAGCATCTACCTTGTGGGATCAGTCCCAACCACAGTGGCTCAAGTTTGGACTCATGGCCCTTTGCTGCATATCTTCCCCCCCTCCCTCCCCTGATTCCCTGTCTCTCTTCTACTGGCCTGAAGCATTCTGAACGCTGTGTACTGTCACGTTTGTGGTGCCTGTGTTCTCATAGATCCCAGGTAACAGGAGGGATTCACTACCAGTGCATGTATGTGAGTCCAGACTGGGCATCATAAAAAGATTCTCTGCTCTGCACACCTACACTCCTCTGTTTATTAAGTATATTGACGCTGAAACACTAATGTGGTTTTATGGTTCAGGCTCCTGTTCAGGCTCATTTTCCAGACCTGAGCACTGTAGTGAGGATGTGTTTAAGTGCATTTAATGAAAGAAGAACTCTCAGAATTAAAGACACACACCTCTTTGGCTCTTTGCTTCAGTTGCTGATGATGTGGATCCTCAGTGTGTGAGCGACTCTGTAATAGCAATCACACACACACAATATGATGTAAAGGTTACTTTTTTAAAAGTTTGAAAATATGCTCATCTCTTCCACTATGTCCAGGTTGTTCAGAGATTAAAGACCATTTCAGTTGTGTCTGCTCTCACTCTGGCAAGACGCAGCAGTCTCTCTTTCTCCTCATCATCTCTCCTCTTCGTGTTCAGACATTCCACTTCCTCAATGAAGCGAAGCTGAGAGCGTACGTCGCTCACTTTGCTATGCCACAGGTCCTCCTGTTGACTCACAAACACACAGACACGTTTACTGGTGTGGATAAATCCAACGCTCCTTCATGAGGCAATATGAAGCCACGGTCTCGGCCCAGGGTGAGGCTGCTGTACCTTCTGAACAGCTTTGCGGTGTTCTGCAATCACAGTGAGTTTTTCCAACAGTCCACGGAGACACTCCTGAGTAGCATGAGAAACCAGAGCAACCACCTCTGGACCAACATCTGTTATTCCCAGTGCCTGCCCTAACACAAGACATGCAAAACATTTGGCAAACACACAACACAGCTCAACTTGTCTGAGGCATTCCCATGAAATCAGGATAAAAAAGGAAAATGGAGATGAAGACAAATCATGCAACATGTTGCCCACTGTGTCTATTACACTCGTCTGTCTAGTATTACAGGCTAATGAACATTTAGAATAACAAATGGCAAGTTGAGCTCTGCCTCAGTGTGGCTCCTGCACCTGTACAAAGGATTCGGCTGAGCACTGTGTTATGTGAGAGGAAGGTCTGATCCTGGCAGGACTGAACCACGGAGCCGACCATGGTGGTCAAGATCTGGGCGTTCTCCTCCCTCAGGTTGACTCCAGCCATGAAGGCCACGTCGTTAATATCATCATCCTCTCTGGGGAACACACACAAAGAAATCCATGTACCTCAAAAGAGAGCTAAAGAGATATACTGAGCTGTTTAACTTGAGAGTCCTCACACTTAAATATAAATCTCAAGAGCATGCATTACTTGTAAGATCCTGAGCTGCCTCTGAATGCAGACTTTGTAGAATGAGGTGGATCCTGACAGAAAGGTTTCCTCATAGAAAAAGATCCTATAAAAAGACAATCATCAAAGTTATATGGAGAGAACACCAATAGAGACTACACTTGGTAAAAACAGCTGTATCTGCATTATCCAGCATGAAGTAAAAGTACATTAGTATTCAAATGTAGTTTAAATATAAAGTTACTGCTTTGATCGCTATGACTGATGTTTTACTTGATGTGACGTAAGAGATGGAGTTCAGGATTCTATTAATATTTGGACCCGCTGAAAAAATAAAAATAAGAGGACCCAGCTAAGCTAAAAATACCACTGGGCATTTGTTTGAAACATCCTGGTACAGAAAAAGGCAGCCTGGCTGAGGCAGTAGCCACATGTTTAACTAGTACCTGGCAAGCCCCAGTTAAAAACACAAAAACATAAACCTGTGAAATCACGTTCTTCAAAATCATCATTACAATCAAAAACTATTCAGTGTGTTCAAATTTAACGACTATTTGAATAAGACCCATCCTTACAACCTCATGAATTCACTGCACTGGCAAATGTTTTTAGGTTTGTGTGACACACCCACCTGGACGAAGGAACACCACCTCCAGCTACACCTCTCTAAGATTAAACTCTTAGTAGTGTAGTTTTAAACAAGTTAGAGCGCTCTCCTTGTGTGGAGGTTTAGACATTCCTATTTCAGGGAATTGAAAATTTGCAAATCAGCACAATCCTTAATTTTTACCTGTGTGTCTTCCTGTCTGGAGCACTGTGTGCTTGAAGGTGGGTCTGCTGCTCTTAGATAAGTTATTTCTGGACTGCACAAATGTCAACCCAGGTCTCAGAAGCCCCTCATGATGCCGCTGAATACTCTGCATTTAGGAGAAATCACTGAAATGAAACATTGACTTGTTAAGTGACTCCCAGCTCTAGACTTCTACTTCCCATAAGCACCTCAGCCTTTTGACATAATGATACAAACATTTCAGTTATGCATAAAGGGAAATCTAAAAATTCCAGTCATTCCATCCATTCTATGTTTTCAAGCTGTCAAGCTAAGGGAGTTCTGGCACAGTTTGGACTTGTGCTTTGGGTCATGACCTTGCTGTAGGATGAACCCCTGACCAACTAGGTCCATACCAGAGGGTCCTGCATGGCACTGCACAATGCTGTGGTAGCTGTTTTGGTCACCGACCCTGGATCCAGCAAAACAGCCCCAGATCATCCTTCATGTTTGACAGTAGATGTCACACACTGAGGAACCATCCTTTCTCCTACTCAACGGTGAACAACAATCCTGTCTGATTTCATTTTCTTTTTTTTTCTTTCATTTTTGATTCATCAGTCCATAACACCTACTTCCAGTCTTCTGTGGTCCATTGGTGTGGTTTCATGGCCCAGACATGCCTCCTTTTCTTTTTTTTTTCAAATTCTTTTTCAGTTTTGGGTAACCTTACCTTCTTTTTAAACCTCTGGCAGTTCACCACTTACCTTTGTACCATTTGAAGCTATTCATTGGAATTGAGGTGCATGAATTTCAATAAAAAACTGGAAAAATTAGGGTGTTTTAAAACTTTTGACCAGGAGTGTATATAAACAAGGTCAACAATGAATTCACCTAAGTGGCTTTCTTCAATGCCAATGGGGAAATCAGGTTTCTCTAAATCTCTATGCCGACAGTCCAGTACTCATTGTTTTAACTCAGTATCTTTGGTCTCAACCATGCACTGAGTGACCAACAGAGAGAAGCTGCAGTCAGACATATAAATACTAAGCTCAAACTAAGGGCTGATACAGCTACAACTCATTACGGTTTTTCACACTGTCATGATTCAGCGTGAAAATCAGTGAAGATACTGATTACAGCTACTGTAAGTTTGTGTAAAAACAAAACAGATAACACTTGTTTACCTGCCTGCTGCTCTGCAGGGTTTGTCCTGTGGGACTTATGGATGACTTCATGCTGGAAGTGGTGGAGTTGCAGGTGGAGGCTGAAGCCTGTTGGATGAATAACTGAGGGTCTGCAGTGAGGCGACGCACTGCAGGAATACTTTTCTGGTAGCAATGAGGTAGAGACAAGAGGAAAGAAGATTAAAACGGAAATTCCACATTCACAGACTCATTTTTGGATGAACTACGAGGAGTCAAAAATGGTTAGAATGACTGGTTAGAAGCACACATTTTAAGTCTACAGTGTGAAGATGTGTCATGTTGTTAATCCTCTGGCCACCTTAAGGAACGGCACCAGGCATGGCTGTGGAGTGGACTTGAGCTCCTGGTATAGCCGCTCTGTGAACTCCTCTGCCTCCAACTTCCCTTCCTGCAGGTCACACAGCACAAATAGCTCAGGAAATACATGTTTTATGTTGCCTGGCTAGAGCTTAAATATGACATGGCAAAGTCAGAACTAAAAATACTATATATTACATACACACATACAACACATTATGTAACTTAATGGGCAGTACTAGAGTAACTTATGATCCAGGTAAAAACAATGAGAAAACTAAAATGATCTGTGTTTTAGACAGTAAATGATGTTGATGATGTGTCTGCTCTGTGATGATGAACATCAGTAACATACCAGCAGACTCCTGACCAGTCCCCTGACGTTGTTGGCCATGTTGGCAGACCTAGAGTCACTAGAGGCCAATTTGATCAGAGTCACAAGGAAGTTTTTACACTTTTTCACACTCTCCAGTGTCTCCTGTGGAGGACATGACATTTAACAATCAGTTGAGGACTGTGATATCTCTGCACTCTGCAGTCCATCCAGACAAATGTGTTTTTGTTGTGATTGTTGCGGGCAAAAATCCTTGATTATGCGGCAGGTTTCCTTAAAAAAAATGCAAAAATGTATGCAGGGTATTTATGCGATGGAACTACAGAAATCAGTACGAATTGTGGGAACTAGCAAAAAATGCACAAGCTGGAAAAACATGCAATTTGATGAAAAAGAGGAAAAAAGTGATTCCACCAACATCCTGTTCTCACTATTTTAAAGATGTCCTTTGATAAGCAAGTATACTGCATCACAGAAATTGCTGGGAATGTTTAAGTTCTAATCTGTTTTTTTTTTTTTCAAAACTTAATAAACATGGCTACATTTTGGTCATGCATCCGTCCCGCCATTATCATAATATCTCACTTACAACATCCACATGACCTCAGCGATATTTGGTGATCACAACATTCCTGAGTCAAAAAAATTCTATAGCTTTATTGTTTATCTTCTCGCACAAGGCAATGGTGTTTCACGTCAGGTAATTACATCACTGCATAATGTTTCCAGGCAAAATGGGGGAAATGGCTGCTCCTATGTGAAGTCAACATACGAACACGAATTACTTTATTAATCCCCACAGGGAAATTCATTTGTCTGTCAGCTCATCAACCATGTGCAGAAGAATAAAGAAGCCTGGTGGCTGAAGGTACAAAGGATCTTCTAGATTTCTCCGTCCTGCAGTGAAGAGAGAGGAGCCGTCCACCACCGCTCTTTTCTTGGTCCATCAAGGTGTTATGAAGAGGATGATCTGAGTTGTTCAGAATGGCCTCTACCAGCGTGTATCTCTCCACCACATCCTCAGTGAGTCCATCAGGGAGACATGACTAAAGTCAAGTGCCTCAGGATGTTTAGTCTGTATCCTAGCAACAACTTCATGGAGAACTTCACATGACAGCAGTATCCATTGGTGGGATGTACACAAGTAGTTTTGATTTGAAAAAATGTCTACTTCCTGAGTCTTCATCTATATCTCCAGCTCCTCATCACTCTTGTTGGGCAGAGAGTTGATATTTTGCATGATGACTGACGGCAGAAAGGACCTACAGTACATCTCCACTTCCAAGCCTTTAACCTCTGCACCACCAGCACAGCAACCATGAAAGCAGCTCCTCATCCAGCTGGAACAGGGTGGCATCCTCCAGACTTGCTCCATTTTCAATGACAGAAGCTCCTCTCCTGAAGAATCTCCTCTCCCCAGAAGTATCCATCAGTAGTTGACAAAATACGACAAAAACATACAAAAACACAACAAAATAAAGCAAAAATGGCTGTGGGTATAAAAGATCTTCTGTATCTCTCTGTCCAGCAACGAAGAGATAGGAGCTGTCCACCACCGCTGCTTCTTTGATCCATCAAGGTGTTATGAAGTGGATGATCCGTGTTGTTCAGTATGGCCTCCACCAGCTTGTATCTCTCCACCACCTCCTCCAGAGAGTCCATCTTTACTCCAATGACAGAGCCAGCCTTCTTTACAAGCTTATCCAGCCTCTTTGCCTGCTTTTTTCCTAAACTTCTTCCCCAGCAGACTGCAGCATAAAATAAAGCACTTGCCACCACAGACTGATAAAACATCTGCAGCATCTTACTACAGATGTTTAGAGATCTGAGCATTTTTAGGAAAAAGAGGCGGCTCTGCCCCTTTTTGTAGAGTGCATCTGTGTTAAGGGACCAGTCCAACTTGTTATCAAGGTGTACACTTAGATATTTATAGGTTGTCACCACCTCAATGTCCACTCCACAAGTGTTCACTGGCTGAAGAGGGAGCTTGGACCTACGGAAATCCATGATCATTTCCTTTGTCTTTGAGGTGTTCAGCATGAGGCAGTTTTTGTAACTCCAGTCACTGAAGGCTTTTATCAAATCCCTATATTCAGATTCCTGTCCATTTCTGATACATGCCACAATAGCAGTATCATCTGAGTATTTCGGGATGTGGCAGGACTCAGAGTTGTATTTAAAGTCTGCTGTATACAATGTGAACAGGAATGGAGCCAGGACAGTGCCCTGTGGAGCCCCTGTGCTGCTCATTAATGTCCCAGAAAAACAGTTCCCCAACCTGACAAACTGTGGCCTTTCTGTCAGGTAATCTGTGATCCAGGAGACAAAGGAAGGATCCGCTCCCATCCCTTTGAGCTTGTTTTTGAGTATGTTGGGTTGGATGGTATTAAATGCACTTGAAAAATAAAAAAAAACTGATTTGAAGGCCGATTACATCATAGCGTCGTGCAGAGCATAAATTAACACCTGCCAAGCGCCAATGGCAGGTAAAAAATGGGTTTGGCGTGTAAAACAAAAACACACACCCACCAGTAGCTCATTATCCCATGAATTATAAACTGCTGCCTTGGGAAAAAAAAAACTGCCGACAGCGGTTGAACAAGCCTGTGCACCTATCAGCAGCTGATCAGTGGCAAGTCAATCAAGACTTTGATGCACTTCATGTGCGCTCACAACCCAACATGACGCTGTAGCAGCGTGCATTTCATGTGAGGTGCTTGTTTTTTTGTGCACATCCGCGGGCCACAGCTCCATGGACACGATTCTCCCGCTCCCTCAGGACGTCGCTGTAGAATGTAGAATGTGTATTATAGAAGAGAAATACTTTTTAGGACCGTCCTGTGATTTTCAGCCTCCTTTCATAAACTTCGAAATGAAATGAAACTTAATAAAATAGTGATAATATAATTTTATCTCCACATAATTGTTTTTTGTTTTTTTTTGAATGTTGCTTAAGTTTGATTTTCATACTAAACATTCCAGAACATGTGCTTCAACTGGGAGGAGCAAAGTCTGGTAGCTCTGAGTTTTTACTCAACCTTTGCTTTATTTTGTTGTGTTTTTGTATGTTTTTGTCGTATTTTGTCAACTGCTGATGGACACTTCTGTGGGGAGAGGAGATTTTTCAGAGAGGAGCTTCTGCCATTGAAAATGGAGCAAGTCTGGAGGATGCCACCCTGTTCCAGCTGGATGAGGAGCTGCTTTCATGGTTGCTGTGCTGGAGGTGCAGAGGTTGAAGGCTTGGAAGTGGAGATGTACTGTAGGTCCTTTCTGCCGTCAGTCATCATGCAAAATATCAACTCTCTGCCCAACAAGAGTGATGAGGAGCTGGAGATATAGGTGAAGACTCAGGAAGTAGACATTTTTCAATTCAAAACAATACTTGTGTACATCCCACCAACGGCTACTGCTGAAGTTCCATGTGAAGGTCTCCATGAGGTCGTTGCTAGGATACAGACTAAACATCCCGAGGCAATTGACCTAAGTCATGTTTCCCCGATGGACTCACTGAGGATGTGGTGGAGAGATACACGCTGGTGGAGGCCATTCTGAACAACTCAGATCATCCTCTTCATAACACCTTGATGGACCAAGAAAGAGCGTGGTGCGGACGGCTCCTCTCTCTTCACTGCAGGACGGAGAAATATAGAAGATCCTTTGTACCTTCAGCCATCAGGCTAAGGCTTCTTCAGTCTTCTGCAAATGGTTGATGAACTGACAGACAAATGAATTTCCCTGTGGGGATTAATAAAGTCATTCATATTCATATATTCATAAAAACGTAAGGTACTTACTTACTTACAAAACAGGCATGATTTTTTTATTTGGCCAGTGAAAAATATGTTTAGCTGATAAATCTTTGGAGATCACTAGCCAATGGCAGATAAGGTAAAAAGTTAATTCTATGCCCTGGCGTTGCGACAAGGCCTGTCCCAATTCAAAGGCCCCTCCAAATAAGGCTGACAAATGCAGCCTTCCTTTGCCAGTTGTAGCAG
Source organism: Caranx ignobilis (assembly GCA_021432705.1). Lineage (NCBI taxonomy): Eukaryota > Metazoa > Chordata > Actinopteri > Carangiformes > Carangidae > Caranx > Caranx ignobilis. The sequence continues at coordinate 9,452,704 of MU270014.1, forward strand.
GACGCACCGCACCTATCCTTCATGGCCTACTATATCCCAAGATTCTTGGCGCGCCGTTGTTATTATTAGCTACCTAGCATGCTAGCTATCCAACGTTGGTGGATCCACGCTGTGACCATGGTAGCCCTGCTCTATGGCCAGCTTTGGAGGCGTGGTTGCAGGGCTCATAGATATAGGCCCTGTCCCAATACCTGCACTTCTGCCCTAAGGCCTTCCTTGAAATGTGCATTTCTTGAAAGCCCACTTGGTGGTGTAAGTGCACAAGGGACCGATTCACTTAACAGTGAAATTGTGACGCTTCTGACACGTCACGTATCACGTGACATAATGTATGTGTGACGCACTGTGAAAGGCATCTACCTATCTATCTATTTTCTGTTTTTATGCTATTACAAATGGACAGCATCCGTTAAGTCTTATTAGATATTCTTATTTTGTTTATTATTATAGGTGATAAAGGTTAAACACAACAGACAACCTCCCGATCTTAAAATAAGCACTCTGTCAAAATCAATCACACCCGCTGGCACAAACCACAAGTCATCAGAGAGTCTGTGGGTCCTAAAAGCTAACAAGACGTAATGGATTAAAGGAGAGATAACAGTGGATGCGCATTTTTATGATACAATACATCCATTGTACAAAACAGTAACAGAAAGTAGGCTATCAAACCCAGTTCTTTAAATGAACACCAGCTTATAATTGAGGAAATGCGGTGTACATATATTCACGAACGTCAATTTCTGATCAAAAACACGGCTTCAGATCTCCAAGGCAACAGACATTTTGCTGTTTGAAATATCATGACACGAAAGGAATTATAGGAAACAGCCTTCAGCGTGGTCTGATGGGTGGGTGCAAGATGGCACACTTGGTGAACCACACTAGGGAATTGGGTCTGCCTACGGTCTTGCACCCCTCTGTGTGAACGTGCAGTTGAGGGGCACAAGTGCGGGTATTGGGACAGGGCCATAATATACTGACTAGATGCTGCGTTGCCAGGCAAGCTCTATTGAGTAGAATACGTCAACATGGCCGCCATGTTGGAATGGTGCATATACAATGCTCAACAAATACGTCTGAATGTCTTTTAACATTTCAAGACAGGTTTAATACATGTAAGTGCGTCTTCATTCCATGTTATTCACAAGATATCGAATTTTTTTTTAGATCTATATCTTAATAAATAAGGCATTAAAATCATGATTAAGTACATTTTTACATTTAAAATTGTGACAACATAATTTATCTATCTTTATTTTATTTTTTTTATTTTTTAGACCTTTGTAGATCAGCTCATTAACATGCTGCTTTTCTTTAAATTCCTTTTTAAAATTACTGTAATTGTTGTTAAATAGGCTAGGTCTTTTTTTTACTACACTGACTCCCTTGGGACTCGGGCCAAAACAGAGCGCTCCCATCCTGACGGCCTGTTCTCCTGGTTCTCCTGGTCCACCATGATCCACTTGGTCTCTGCCCTCCTCCTGCACTATCTACATGTATATACAGTCACATTGTTTACATTGTGTGTTTTAATCAGCCCTGTAACACACACAGTGTGACCACAGGGTGACAGAAATGCTCATTGTTAATGTGCAGAGGGACGAAATGGCAGCTGTTACTTTCGTCCCAACAGTGACTCCTGACACTTAAATCTGACTTACTTCTATACTGAAAAACTCTGTGTGAAACTGTAGGATGTGTCAGAAGACTGATTCATCTGTCTAACCATTATAACTATGACACCTGAAACGTGCAATTGAAATTATCGCTCGAGTGAATTTACTTTCCATTGTTGAAAACAGTTTCTTGAATGTAACTCGGTCAAAGTAAGACGTATCCTCCAGAGTTTTTGCAGTTCTGTTAGGTCATGCATGCTGTGCATGCTGACAAAGATAGACATATCAGACTTGTATGGGCTCGGAGAAAATCGCTTCGTTAATTTTGTCCCGCGTTACTTTCGAGTTTTGACCTGGCTGGTACACCGTCTCAAGATGGCGACGCTGTTGACATACACTGAGAAGCAGAAGGCGGCATCTAGTCCAGTGTTTCAATGTGTTCAATGTGGTCAATGTATTTCCTTGTGATGACATCATCAGAACACTAGAGTGCTAACATACTAACATTAGAGTTCACTGTTCCATACCTACAAACACACCGAGAGAAAACTGTGAAATTGCTACCAAACCAACACAGTTGCTAATAAAACAAAGAAAATGTTAATTTAGTTACTGAATGAGGTGATCACCGCCAAGAGGATGAAGTCCCACTTCCAGAACCAATGTTCGTCGCAGCCAAGATATAGGCAGCTGTAAGAAACATCATGTTAGAAGAAGAAGAAGATTCTGACAACCTTTGAGATGATCCTCCAGTTGAAGATTTAGAGGCCATGTCAGAGATGGAGATAAAATAGTGACTGGGATTAACTCCCTCCAGAATCTAAAAAGAGAGCAAGAGATGACAACAGCGAGTTGGAGGAAAGACCCACTAAATTCTACAAGCAGGACTTTAGATACGCCACCACCATCCCTACAATCATCACACGGACCCAACCTGAAGTTTCTGTTAAGACTGACAGGGAGGTCAACAGTTGTCATGACAATACAGTGAATGACCTCCAGCCTGGAGGACCCAGAATGTGGACATATGAGGACGATGAAGATAAAGAGGACAACAAAAGATTTAGGTGGGACTGGTTCTATGACACAGACAGTGAAGATGAAAGTGACCTGGAAAGTGATGTTGAAAGTGACGATGAGTAAAACACCCAGTGTCAGTACATGCTACTAACTTTACCACTGCACTGAACCATCTTTCCATCTCATGAGTGTCACCAACATAAAGAAACATGAGATGGAGAGAGAGCATCTATCATCGCACTTTCCCTGGACACCATGTTGCTTACTTTCTGTCTTGGATACTTAAGATCTTGTCATGACTTAACCTAAATTAACGAACAGATACAACCAGCCATCAAAGTTCTTCAACACCTAAACACTTGAAATCCAACCCTCCCATCCTGGACGAGAGCCTCACTTTGAATAAGTGTCATCTATAACTGCCATCTTTCTCTAACGTAGCAGGTGCTATACACCCCACAAAGGGTTTGCACAGTGGGGCAGTGGTTAGTACTGTTATCTCACAGCATCGCTGTGTGGAGATTCCATCTTTCCCCTGTGCTTGAAAGGGTTTTCTCCAGGTGCTCCAGCTTCCTCCAATAATTAAGTTCTGTTGAAAAAAAAAAATCTCTCAAATGTCATCACTAGGAAGTCTACCTTGTAATGCCTTGTCAGTCCCTTCTAGCAGCTTAGGATTTTTTGTAATTTTGTGTCTCATTAACCATGTTTACATCCACTTCATTCCAATCATCTGAAGATAGCTGATGACTATTAATGCAGATAAAGTGAGTGAAAGTGAATTTCCATCTAAGAGCTTTGAACTGAATAAAAATCTTTGCATAACGACACCACACTGTTTTGCGATCAAATGGGTGTATCAAATACATTTCTTGCATTCTAAGGTGTTTCCATTCGTTTTTTCACTGAATTGCAAAAACAAATACTCACAAGCCAAGTGTGAGAAGCTGCTGGAGTCATTGCCTTGGAAACCACTGAGCGATATGAACGCCAGCCAAGTTAATTTAGCTTTTTGGCAAATATAAGTCACATCTTCAAATGCAAATGCAAAATACTACTTCATTATTGTCACGCTGCTTCAGAATGGGGCAGAAGCACAATAAGAGTCAGCTGCCATGACCATACCGGCGATCTAACATGTCCTTTTTTGTTTATAATTTCCTATCCTTCAGCACTCATATTCTCACAACACGCTGTTCTGTTGTCAATAAACACGGGGGGTGATGGTGCTTTGAACTCGCACATCTGATTGGGTTGAGAGAGACTACAGTAAAATACAATAGCCTACAATATAAGTGTAAAATGTATTTGTATAAATTAAAGAGAGAATTAAATGATTTTCATTTCATAATCAGTTGTCTTACGTTTTATATGACCACTTTAGGAGAATCATCAGTGGGGGGATTCTCATGATATCCCAAAAACTCTCAGGGGGTACACAAGACAAAAGTTGGGAACCACTGCTCTAAAGAACTGCTTTGCCCATCACTACCGAGATACCTCATGTAAATGTACTAAGGCTGCCAAATTTGCCACAAAACGAATGTACTTTAAATATCCATGGAAGTTTTGGAACGGCAGCTTCAGCTTCAGTCCTGCCAGATGCTTCTCTCAATAAGACCAAAGTTTTAGCATTTACTGTTGATGTTGTTTTCACACAGGCAGTGTTTAGGTCGGCCCGGGGGGGTTGAGCATGGTGTGTTTGGGTCAGTGTGAATATTACAGTTGCTCTCGGTGCTCTACAGTCAAACAACTGGTCAGTCCATTTGTTACTTTATGTGAACGCGGCCAGACATCGATCCGCTCCAACTTTCTGGACCTGCCACAACGTACCATGTGTCTTTTTTCCGGTTAGTTGTCATGGAACCATGACACTCTGTCAGTGGTGAAGCGTTTGTGACGTGAAGATGTGAGCACGAACCATACGAGCTGAAGAATGAAACAATACTGGTGCAGACCATGGGTGCGCAGCAGTATGTGTGAAAACAGCCAGTTACTACCGAGAACATCAGGTCTATACCACATGCTGGCCAAGCACACAGCCGGTGCAGAGAGCCCTCCTCCCCTCGCCAAAAGCAGACCAACTGTACAACCAATCCACTCAGAGGTTATTCTGGAGAATCCTCTGGACACTGTTTGTCCTTGTTTTGGACTGTTGCAATAAAAACCATACATTAGCACAAAGCAAACATATTTGTCCACGCCCATATTGATAAGAGTGTTGACACTTATCCATCTTAAGGAACATTTAGAACAGATTAAAATGGGCCATTAATCACAATTAAAATGTTATCAATTGACATCCCTAAAATGTACAAAATAAAAAGTAACTTCTTAACAGAACTCCCTCAGTGTAGCAACAAGGCGCAGACAGAGTTTTATATGTTCATTAGATGCACTGACAGGATATAAAGTAGTTTAAATCCATGCATTTCTACTCACATCAAAAGGATAATCAACCAGTCCTAATTGATTTGTACCAAAGTCACAGAAAACAAACACTGCACTGCAATACACCATATTCAGTGGCACCAGTCAAGGGTGAAGGCATTACAGTTTTGGGTTGTGCATCCGTCCCTCTATCATCATGGACGTGCCATTAATCCACTTGGCCTCAAGGTCAACTAATTAGTGATTTTGTGACGACATTCCTGAGTTTTCCTGGAGGGACTGACATATATGTCCATGTCACACCTTGACTGTGAATGACAAATATTTGTCATTGACACATAAAATGGTCATATTTGTCATTCCAGTCAAGGAATGACATGGACATACCATGTCACACCTTGACTGTGAATAACAATATGACCATTTCATGCGTTCTTGGATGAATAGATTTGCTCTCTACATGACATAATGTGACCAATAGGAAGACTGTCTGTAGCCGGACAGCATAGGGATGGCAACCCCTCCACTTCCTCATCCCCAAATTGTTTTCAGTATATAGGCACACAGGTAGGCATGGTGGGTGTCTTCCTGCTGCTGCTGTTTTGCCCAGTGCTCCCTTGGTTTTATTTATGAGAAGAAGAGATCAGTGGGACTTCTTTTAGGAGCTAAAATCTGTTTTGTTGCTGTGTTGTTGTCCCTGTGCTCAGCTGTGTGTCACTCTGCCCTTGTCCAGCACTGTCCTGAAACATGTTCAGCTGTTCTGGGATTGCCCGATGTTGAACCAAGGCTACTTCCTACAAGGGTCTTCCAAGATGACCATCTTTTAAGTGTTGTTTTTTCCTGTCATTTTCTTTTATTTCTTCCCTTCAATTTGCAGCACAAGGGGAGCTTGGTTTTTGCATTGTTTTCCCTGTTCAGTGTTCTCTGTTTTTAATAAAAAATAAAAAAAATCTTAAACTTCCCAGTGGTGTGGTATTTGGAAAAGTGCAATGCAAATGTCTTTGCAGAAGCCATGCATAAGTGCATTGGGAAAAAAACAAGATTTATTGTATATCAATGAGTAGAGTAAATTTGGGGTAAGTAAGAATAGTTAACAAATAGTATTTAGAATTCCATTTATTTGCAATGAATTCAAATCAAAATGGATGTCCTATAAGATCACAGTTATCATCATTATGCTGCTGTGAGTCTAGACTTATTGTGTAGTCAATTGGTAAATCATTGTTAGTCCCCTGTTAGTCTCCCTCAGTCAAGTCTGAAAGTTAAACTTCAAAAAACTGATACATTTTTTTTTTATCGCTGTCGACAACTGTACAACTGTTTTCTTGTGTGTACAATAAAGATTGTGATCTTGGGGGATTATGCCCATCTGTCCTCTGTATTGTCACTCGTATCATTACTCCTGAATCCACCCTGCTCAGGCTACAATAAGTTTTAATGATGATTGCATGCTCAAGAACTTAAAATGTACATCAATGCCAGAAGAACCATGCGCTGCTACAGGACTACACTTATGGGTAGGGGGCATATTGAGTTACCCCAGGTGCCAGAGGAAGAGAAGTGACCGTATGGCTCTCTTCCCTCTGTCTGAATGTCAATCAGTTGTATTCACCAGCAATCAGAGCAGCAGGGTGACAAACTGCACTAAGTGATGTTTTTAGTCGGTCAGTTACACACAGTGCATTCATTATACTGTGTGAAACTGTTAAGAACAATAAACTAGTCTGCACCAACATGTGTGCTACTATGCATTATGTTACTGTGTATTATGTATTAAGTTGCTTTGTTGTGCTGAAGTTGTTTTAAGTTCATTACTGACATAGGATCAGATCAGGACAATTTTCAGTGTTCCCTCTTGTGTTTTTAATGTTTCTCACCTGACTGAATGTGGATGGAGGCTCCTTTCTGCTTTCTTTGACAGCAGCCTGGATGCAAGGCTGACCCCCTCGCTCAGACACAGCATTCAGGGTCTGGACTACAGCTGGTTTGGGAGCCACATTAATAACCTGAACAACAAAACATATATTGTCAACTCATACTACAAAGAGATGCGGATATAACTCACCAACACTGAGCTCACAGGTGGACTGGTCAGTATACACCCTTCAATGATACAAGCATGACTGAGGTCTATTTTTCCTCTTCTTCTCTCTGGTCTGACACTCCTCTCTCCTGCTCTTATCACACACACTGAACCTGTTTCAGAAATATATTCATTACTAAATGCATACTTACTTAGTTGCCAGTTTGTAGAAACACCTCTAAATCTAACAGTCCTCCAGTGAGGCTGTGCCATGACAGTAGGGCTGAACAATATATCACTATTGTATCTATATGTACATATGAACATGCAAGATATTAATATCGCAAAGGCCATGTCACAGAGTTTCCCCCACTTGGCCAGAACAGGGTGTAGTGAGGGAGAGAAGGGGAAAAAAATTATCAACAAAAAAGGCACCTTAGCTCGTCGGTATGGTAATGGAAACAGGTGACTGTTACTGTCAACTGCCCCAACTCTGGAGCAGTGGCAGGTAGCTCTTCCTCACTGAAACGCTGAATGGAATCTCTGATTAAATACACTGGCCCACACACGTCCTATAGCGTGGTAGAGCACACCCGCTGCAGCGACCCTGGGTTCGATTCCACCCGGTGGCCCCTTTGCTACCTGTCATTCTCTCTCATCTCACTTTCTCTCCCCTCCCTGTCTCTCTCCATCTGTCCTTTCAAAATAAATGCACAAAAAGCCAGAAAAAAAACACTGACTCATGAGCTGGTGGCGGAGATGTTTGGCCGTCTGCTGAGCATCTGCATACATTTGTTATTATGTTGTCTGTTGAAGAAGACTGACTTAAGTCAAAGCAGAGCTGCAGCAGATCAATCATTGACAGTGAATGATCTGTTCTGTTCAATAAATTCCACCTTTGGTATTATAATGCCGCTTTATTTTTTTTTTAAGATGCTCAGTTTTCCCTGAAACCATAGTCATATCGCATCAATATTGAGATATCTGGCATGAAATTTTTCCACACATCGTCCATGTTACAACTGACATGACAAACTACTGACCACAGCTCTGCTTGTTAGTCAGTTAGTTAGATATCAGTTTTATTAAAATTAACTTGAATGACATTTTCTTTTTTCTGGATCAGAACCAGAACATCCCAATTTCTGTGTATACATGCATATTATGGATTTAAACCTACACGATGGTTTGGTTACCTGTAGTGCAGATCAAAAATTAACTGATGAGAATGATTAAGACTGTATGGAAAATAATAGGTGGTAAACATCACACATCCCTGCAGACTATCTTTGAACAAGCCACACTGAAGCAGGCCAATAAGATTAATAACAATCCATCACATTCTCTACACCCAGAATACAAACTGCTGCCCTCTGACTAGAAGCTCAGAATTCCTTGGTGTGGACTGAACAGGTTTAAAAATTAATTTACTCCTGTGTCTGTTAGGCTCCTCAACAGTGGCCATAAAGTAGGTTAGGGACTACCCTATGATTTTTGTGCATGTTTCGCAGTTGCAACGATCACTATGCCATCTGTCGGTTTTGAGTTCTTGATTTTATTTATTTATGTGTTTCAGAATTTTCTAAGTTGATTGCACAATGTGCATGTCATCTTTTTAATGCAGCATGGGTGAAGAGCCCACAACAAATTTCTCACCTGGTGGAGCAATACATACTTACTCTGTGAACCACAGAAGGTTTCAGCTTCCTCATATATCTAGTTATGGAGCTGCCCAGTTCTGTGTGGATCAAACAGTGCTGAAACTGCTCTGTGTGTTACCTTGACAACAGCTGTCTGGACCTGTGCTGGCTGCAGGCTGGGTGGAGCTGCCATCCTGATCACCGTCACCTTCTCATTGCTTTTACCTCCAGCTGCTGCAGACACCTGGAGCCAGTTGAACAAAACAAAGCCAGTTTTTAAGGTGAGACGTTTCAACTGAACAGATCAACACAGCTTCACATAATGAAAGGGTTTCTGACGCAAGTATGGTTCCCTTGAAAACACAAGTGTCAAACTGAGATAGAAAACATCAGGTGTTCTGTGCAATGCACACACACACACACACCACACACACCTTATGGGTGACAATTCTGGGTGCTTGACCAGTGACAACTCTTGTTCCATGTGGCGCTTGTGCCAAAGCCTGCTGGGATACGAGCATCAGTTGTCCACTCTCACTGCGGATCAACATCATACCTGCAACAGTTCAAATGTTGGGTAAAGTGTGTGTTTGTACACTGTGGACTAATCATACTATTTGGGTATTTTTGATCATATTAATTTATTCATGATGTGACAGTTGGAGTCTGTGGGTCTCAGGCTTTCACCAGTCAGTGCTGACCCCTGACTCACCTGCTGGTCAGAGGTCTGCTGGAGCTCACCTGAGGGAATGTGAATATTGGCTGGGAGCTGTGGGGCCGTGGTCTGCTGCAAGCAAGGAGCCACAGCAATCGGCTGTGAGGCTGCTGTCCTCGGTACAGTTATCACCACCCTGTCCTGGGGTCATAGCCTGAGTTAGAGGGTGACACATCAGTGGACACACCGCTGTCCCATCCCACTCCCACTCCATCTCAATTCTGACAGAATCATTAAATGGAGGAAACTGAATGAATGATGTTGTCTGACTGTTAATGGCCACTCTGTGCAATAATTATATTTAACTGCCATATCCCAGTGCAACTTTTAATTAAGGGTTAGATTAATTTAAATTAATACTATAAGTTAATATATAAGAGGGAAAACAAGCTAAATATATCTTGACATTTGCAGAGACAAGATATCACAAGTGCTTTGATGATTGTTGATCACTGAGATCACCCCTGTCCTTAAATCAACACATCCTGCACCGGTCAGAGCAGACACACTGCAGTATATTCAGACTGTTGTAAAGCAGATACCTGTCCCACCTGCTGCTCCTGATGACCTTTATTCCTGACCAATCCAAACCCAATTCACCTGATTAATATTTAGTGAAATTCAATTCCATCCCTCTGGAATCCCTCTGGCACCCCATGACTTACAGGAATCCCAAAAGTTGCATGTATCTAGCCAGGTTCCTGGAGGCCTCCTGCCTCAGAGCTAGCTGGTTTAGTTACCTGCAGCTGGCTGTTTGCACCTACTCCTCTCGAGGGGGCCACATTTGCTACCACCATGACAGAAGGAGAAGAGGTCTGATGCCCTGCACCTGCAGAGGATGTCGAATGGGGGCCCTTGACGGTGGAGAGGACTTTAGGTGGGGCAGGGGCAGAGTCGCCCTGTAAGACAGCTGCAGCAGTGGGTGGGGGCTGCACCACAGCAATGGCTCCACATTTGTCTGGGACTTGATCCGTGCTCATTTGGGTCAGCGAGTCTCCATCTCCACAGGATTCCAGACTCTGGGCCGCAGCGACCAGGTTATTAGTGGCCATTATTTCTGAGGAGAGGTGTTTTACAGTTTTACATACCTGAAGGTGAAAGGTAAAGTCAAGATGTTTCTACCTGCTGCAGTGTCATGCTGTGGCACCTTCCACCAATCACCTCAGAACGTTCGGACAGAAGGGATTCCCTAACGAAGTTGTGGAGCTACTTAAGTTTAAAACCCCAAGATAATGTTGCTGAGTCGAGCTCAACTGTTTCGTCTGTATTTACACACCGCTTCTCTTAGCAACGGTGTGTGTTTGTGCTCTGGACCATCCCTAGTGTGACAAGACTCAAACAGAGACAGTACCGTGAGCTGGCGACTCGTGTCACCGCCGTAGTTTGAGCGGTGATCCCTGTGATCCGGGAAAACCGCCGTCAGCACCGGTAACACGTAGGAAAGCCGGCAGGAGAGGGCCGACGACCTCACCTCACCTGCTGGAGGCCTGAGTGGCAGCTAACACATCCCCCCCCCCCCCCCCCCCCCCGCTCAGGCTCCTCCTCCCTTCAGAGTGGCGTGATGAGGTGATGAGCGGCAGCTGTGGAGGCCGCTCCTGTCATTCCACAGCGCCACGTCATTATCATCATCATACAGGCGTTTTATGTGAAAACAGCTGCAGTTCACCATGACGATGACCCAGCTCTTACAACTGAGTTTTCATTATGTAATGTCTGCAAAGGGGTAAAATTAACTAATTAATTAATAATTAACTAAATGACAATCCCATGTGCTATACATGCAGAAAAACGGTGGGCACTGTTGTGGACATTGGTGTGGCAAGATCTGACATGAAGATGTTGAGATTCTTTAGCGAAGAAGGTTCAAAGTAATACAGAGTGCAACGCAGTCTGCAAGCAGAGGCTTTTTGTAGAATATGTCACTTCTACAACAAAGTTTATACCAGCTCAGTGATGATTTAACAATGATCATTGTCACAATGCACATGGTTACTCTGAAGCTGCAGAATCCTTGGTGTTAGAACAGATGCCATGGTCATGGCTCTGACTCATCTCTGGACGTTTATTGAGGTAGAGACTGGAAATTTCTTTGGCTTTCTGTAGCTCCAGACAAATCACTCCACTTCTGACACCAAGTTTGTTGAAATGTGTTTGGCAAAATCTTAAATAGGCTATAGATGTTGAGATCGGCTGTTCTTTAAGGTTTTATTATACAGAGTGCAGCGCAGTCTGCAAGGAATGGAACAAAGAATACATAAAACAGAGGCTTTGTGTAGTGTGTGTTTTTATAAGGATGCTCCATGCAGTGGAGAATTGTAAAAATATCTTGATGATGAAGAACCAGACTCACGAGAACTTGGACCTCCATCTCAGCCACTGTCACTGCAGGAGCTGGGAGCTGTGCATGAGGTCTGCTGGGATCAGACCTGATTGAGCTATTAGATGAAGCAACAAACCATTTAGAGAGGTTTTTCTAAAATGTTAACATGCTCCTTTAGTTACAGGTGCATCTGATAAAGTAGAATATGATGGAGGTCAGCAGTCCCCTCCATGACAGTGGAGCTGCTGAACCAGGCTCAGGAAACCTTTGCAGGTGTTTGGAGTTACAGTAATCAGCTGATTAGTGTGTGTGTGTGTGTGTGTGTGTGTGTGAGAGACATCATTAGGTTACAATAGTGAACTTTTTCACTATATTCTCATTCTCATTTTCTGTTACTGAATTTTGGGTTTTCATTCACTGTAAGCCCTAATTATTACAATTCAAAGAAATAAAGACAATATATAAGAAAATATTTCAGTCTGTGTAATGAATTTATATAATAAATGAGTTTCACTGTTTGAATTAAACTACTGGAATAAATGAACTTCTCCATGATATTCTCATTTATTGCAATGCACCTGTATGTTTCTAGTTACATACTGGTACAGTTCTCACATAGAGTGCAAACAAATGGGATAACGAGTTTGTTATGTTAAGTTAAAGATTTTATTATTATCTTGTCAGATTTCAGAAGAAGAATAAAATCATTTCTGGACTTTGTACAAATGGTTCAGGTGGTGAACAGACCACACTGATTCTCTGGAGAACTGGCGGATTCACAGACAGCCTCAGACTTCACTGACGTCACCTGCTCAGTGAGTGGGAGGAGCTGCAGTTCAACATGGTGTAAAGGGTTAGGGCGTCACATACCGCTGTGGCTTTGGGACTGTTGAGTCTAATTTTCTATTTCCTCACGTTACTCCCTGCTGTACACAAAATGAAATGTTGATCAGCTCTTGTGAAAGCAGATTTATAATTTATCATCATGGCATCATAAGACACACTACACACAGTTTGTTCTTTTCATGCTTGTCTGTTAACCACCCTTCTACCTTATTATTCCCTCTCTTTTATTTCCACTGTGTACCTCAACACTTCCTACAAACTTATGGAAAGCAGGCATAAAGGGCTCATGTGTTGATGGTCTGACAGACAGAACTGAACTTTCACATACTGAGAATGAACCTCAAAGTTTTTGAAGCAGGACACTGAGGTGGGGCAGGTTAACATTCTGCTGCAGTAACAGCTTCAGCATGCTTCAGACAAGCATGTTGGACCATTACAGTGTGTGAAGAATACAGCGGGGAGCACCTCAGTCAGCGCTACACAACAATGTGACCACTGTAAGCGTAAGTGAGCATCTTCTTACTTCCACTCCTTTCACAGAAAACCTTGGTCCCCAAATATAGTAATTAATACATATCATTAGTTAGACCTGGAGTGATGATGAAGACAGCTTGAAAGCTCTTGAAAGTAGAAAGAAGACTCATACAGAGGAAATCTGACTGGACTATGATCGAAACCAACTCCTCAGTCACTGTCACGTGTTTACACATTTCAGTCAGCACCAACATCGCACTTGGACATTCCAGTCCTTGTCAGCATCAACATCATGTGAAACAGCGTACAAGCAGCCAAACGTTAATCAGATCTCCTTCAAGGAGATAGTTCAGACTATTTGACCCAAGTCACGTGAGGTGGTCATTCACAGGCAGTGTGTCAGCTGCAGTAGATTGACATGACAGGCAGCAGGGAACATGGTACAGCAGCAGTGAAGCACCAGTGTGCTGCTGTGGACAGGGTCAACAGAAATCAAGTGTTTTACACACTTTTAAGAGACAATCAACAAAGACTGCAACATCTGTTTGAACGTGTACTTCATGTTGAATATGAATTATTGTGATACCAGGTGTTCCCCACTGACTGTGCATGACCACACATCCCAACATCAATAACCAATAATTTTCACTTAACACACACGTCTGTAGTTCTCCTCATACTGTGAGCTAATCAGAATGGAAGGAGAGGTGGTGATTTGTGTGGTCCTGGTCAAACGACACCTACGCAGCTCTGTGCGAGTCTTCTTTGTTACAGAGGCTTTAATCTGTCCCAACACTTTGATGTCCATGTAAACACACTGCAGACCAAACACTGAGTAGGACTGGCATGTAGACTCAGATTCTCCTCTGACCTCGGACTTTGCTCTCAGAGATCTATAGTTCCGACTCCTCCCTCTCATCTCTACCTGCTTTCTCCAAGCAGATGCAAGACGAGCTCCTCGTCCTCAGCCAGAGAGAGGCCAGTGTCCAGAGCCGTGTCCTCGTCCTCCTGCTGTCTTGCTCTCTTCCTCCTCCTTGCTGTGAGCTCCTCGTCGTCCTCATCGCTGCTTTCACTGCTGTTCGCTTGTTTAGCAGGGCCACGTGATCCTCATCCTCTTCAGAGGGCAGTTTGTCAGGGTCTGGCAGCGTGCTGGGGTCAAACTCATCTTCGCTGTGATTGGCCAGGTAAGCCACCACTTCGTCCTCTTCGTCAGACTGCTGTCTGTGCTGCTTGCTGGCCTCCCTCCTGGCTGCCTTCTCCTTCAGCCTCTTCTCTGTGTGTTTGGCTTTCACTTTGCGTCTGTACTCCTCCTTGTCAAACTCCTGGTCTTCCTTCTTTAGTCTCTCCCTGGCCTTCTCCACGTTGATTCCTGAACCCTCCTCCTCTTCCCCTCTTCACCCGTCACTGCACGCTGGACTGGGGGCCACAGCTGCACAGCCTGTCCTTCTTCACTGAAGGTCACTTTGGTGTTGACCTGGAAGTTCCTCTTCAGGACCTTTTTGGCTTCTTTAAACTTTGTCAGTTTTTCCATTTTCTTTTTGGGCTGCTCTGATGGTTCTGGCTTCTGTTCGTTCTCTGTAAGACTGAAGACATCCTTTCTTTTGATTGTCAACAGGTCCAAGTCTCTGAGATCATCGTCATCATCATCATCATCATCATCCTTGTTGTTACCATCTGAACCTAGAAGTAGAGCTCTGGACCGAGCCACATCTTGCTCATCCCCACTTTCCTCATCCTCACTCGAGTCCTCAGACTCTGAGTTTTCATCTTCCTCATCAGGAATGTTTCCTCTCAGCTGAGCCTTAAAGCTCCTCAGCTCCTCTTCCTCTTCTTCAGGTTCCTCCTCCTCCGGCTCCGTCTGCTTGCCTCTCTCAGCCCTCTGTGCCTGGGCTTTGTTTAAGAAACGCACTCTTGGAGCCACAGCCAGGCCCAGAGAAACAGCGTACTCCTGAAGAGGCAGCTTAAAGACATCAAACACCTCTTTGTTCTTCATCAGGTAGATGGAGCGCAGGTAGGAAACAAAACACCTCTGGGCTCTCTCCTTCTGCTCCTTCTCCTGGGCTAGGAAGGCCTCCAGCTTCTGCTGCACGCTCTGCAGTTTTTCTGGGTTCACCTGGAATTTATCACAATGACATAAATCATCACAGATGTCTTCTATTGCACATTTCAAGTTTTTTTTTTTTTTTTAAATTAAGTCTTTTTTTTTTTTGTGTGTGATTGATAAATGGTGCACTTTTAATTTCATGGTATTGTGTAAAATAACAATATAGCCATTCAGTTTTAATCTATTTGATTCTATTCTAACACTTTACATATCTAAAATGTGCAAAAAGACATTATAATCATGACTCTGTGTAGGCCGGGGCGTCTCTGTCCACCACAGTGTGATTTTACTACACTTTACCTTCATCATTAATAATCACATCTCCTGTGATTTGGACACTGAACTCGGTCATATTGTGATTTGTATCAATGAGGTCTCACCTGGATCTTATTGATGGGAACCTTCTTCTCCTGCAGCTGACCCACCATACCTTTCTCCTCTGTAGGGAGCAGCAGCAGCAGGGCCTCCCCTCCCTCCTTGTACCTAGCAGTCCGGCCCACCCTGTGGATGTAGGTGTCTGCATCTTCTGGACAGTCATACTGCAGCACCCAGTTGACAGCGGGGAAGTCCAGGCCTCTGGCAGCAATGTCAGTGGCAAAGAGCACAGCATTCTGCTTTTTAAGGAAGTCATTGTAGACCTCCACCCTCTTCATCTGTTGCTGCTTGCCGTGTAGAGCCAAGATAGGCATCCCCGGTCTGAGGCGGCAGAAGACTCGGAACAGGTACTGCACCTCTTTGCAGCATGCAAAGAAGACGATGATCTTCTTCTTCAGGTGGCTCCTGATGAAGGAAAAGAGCATGTTGACCTTCTGGTTCAGGTCACACACCACGTAGCTCTGCTCCAGAGTGGCTGGGGTGCTGAATTTGGCCTTCTCGTGCACCCACACGTACTCTGGATCTTTGAGGCTGAGCCGGGCCAGGTCTTTGACCGACTTGGTCTGCGTGGCCGAAAACAGCAGCGTCTGACGGGACTTAGGGAGATTCTCCAAGATGGCGTTGAGTGTGTCGGCGAAGCCCATGTCCAGGATGCGGTCCGCCTCGTCCAGGACTAGCATGTGGAGGTCTGACGCATGGAAGGTGGCCGTCTCATCCATGTGCTGGAGCAGTCGGCCCGGGGTGCAGATGACGATGTTGGTGCGGTGGATCTTCTCTGACTCTCCCTTCAGCTCCTTCCCACCGATGATGAGCCCCGCGGAGAACTCGTGGTTCTTGCCCACCTTGCGCAGGACTTCGAAGGTTTGGTAGGCGAGTTCTCTAGTCGGGGATATGATGAGTGCGCCGAGGCCGTCCATGGAGCTCCACTGCTGTCGGTACAGACACTCCAGCACCGGGATGAGAAAGGCTAACGTCTTCCCGGAGCCAGTCTTCGCGGCGCCGAGAACATCTTTCCCTTGCAAAGCGAAGCCGACGGTTTGTCTCTGGATCTCCGTGGGCTGTCGGTACTGAGCCTCCTGCAGCCCCAGCAGGGTCTTCTTTGAGATGGGGAAGTCTGAGAACTTGACGGCCTCTTTACTGTTGATATGTGGGTACCTGCTGACCAGCTTCTGGATGTACTCCCTCTCGACCTGCCACTCGGGCTTCTTCTTCTGCGCTTTATCTCGCTTCACTCGCACCTGCGTCCTCTTGTATTTTTTCTTCCATTTCTCGAAGTTTTTCACCGGGTCGTCGCCGTCTTCCATCTTCGCGGGTTTAGGTTTCTTCCCAGGCGAATGTGAGCGTTTGTTCTCCATGATTTAAAGCACGCAAAGCGACTACATAGATTGTATCTCCTCGTGAACAGCGTGGAGAGAGCACTTTTCCCGTCGCGTTTGGCCTAGCGTCATAACGCGTCATCAAGCGACGTCGGTCTTCTTCTTTGCCTGAATGGTGAACGGACGGGCTTTCATCGCCACCTGCTGACATGTTCAGCAGCTGGAACGTGATTCCTGCGTGTACTGCTTCACTTAGATCTTTACTTTATTTGATTACTGGAGCGATCCATTTCAAAATATTTAAGTATCCAAAAGTAGTTATGTTTTTATGTCAACACGTGGTTGTGTTGTTCTGTGATGAGATCAGAACCTAATGAAACACCCCACCGAAACTCGAGCACTGTGACACATTGTGTAAGTAAAGCAAAGTGCAGTGCTCAAATACATGTGTGCTTGGTATCCATCCATGCATGCCATATTTGCATGATTTGCAGTGTGATGCAGAGCAAAATTTAGCTTGATGTTACCTGATTTTGTTTCAGTTGGCAGCTTTGCTTAGCATCTTGTGAAGAAGCAGCAGATCACATGAGTGACGTCTCATGTGTTTCATGGGAGGTGGTTAAACAACACTCTCGACAGCTGTGTGGATTTACCCAGCTTGCAGTATGAGTGAAGAGAGATACCAGAGCAAGTGGGAAGAAGAAAGGTGAAGTGGTTCCGATTGTGAACAATTGATGGTACAACCCCAGACATATCACAGTGAAGGAGAAGCTCAAACTGTAGGCACGCAGTCTCAGAATGTACACAGGGAATTCTCTCACATTGTCAACATTGTTGTGTACATTCAGCACAAGTGGAGCCTGTAGTCATGTGTTGTTTCATTCATGACACTATTGCAAGCGTTCAGATTCAGACCTACCCCCATGCATTCATTGCAGCACTGGGGCATTTTCACCAGGTCACACCTCCTTCTCACACCTGAGGGGCTGGGATAGTGATTGGCAGGAGTCTGGACTCATGTTAAGAGACACTTGCAATGTAAGATGCACAACATCCAGTAACAACTGCTCCAAAAATCTGCTGACACATCTTGCGGGTTTGAAAATTCTAGATGAACTCTAGATGAATGAATTTATTTATTTATTTTTATTTTTTTTATATACTTGTACTTATGCAGGTATATATATTTAAGTACAGAGAGACAGGAAATGGGGAGGCAGAGAGAGGGGGATTCGAACCAGGCTTCAACCACTGCATATGGGGCACCTGTTCAACCCACTGAGCAATACGGTGCCCCACACACTTTTCTTTTTCTTTTTTTTTTTTTGCACTTATAGTATTTTGATATATTTATATTTATGGTTCTTATATCTATATTTTTTTTAATTATGTCTAATTGCAAAGAAACTTCATTCAGTTACATTTATGAAAATAAAATTTAAGTCTAAATGAGATCATTTATAATAGGGAATAAACAGAATGATCATTTTTTTGAACCGAGATAATGTATTAAATACTTGTGATTTCAATAATGATTAAAATGATGTGATAGGGATCTTTGACATAAAAGTGCAGTCCTTCTGTACACCTGATCAGTGTGGTCTTTCCTTCTTCTTCTCTGATTGGCTGTTTTATACTTCAATAGTGGCACATACTTGGGTTTCCATACTCACGCTTAAAAGGGAAGTGGCCACACTTCCGGATCACATGCCGCTCAAAACAACATTCACGGAAGTCCGTTGAATGTGATTTCAAAAATAAAGGTAGAATTAACTTTAAATTACACGAATTACCATTTCATGTGAAAGATGTGCTGTAGAAACATGCTTAAAAAGATGGAGAAATTGCAATGTCATGACAAAACTTTTGTGTTTAGCAGAATACATGTGCCTTTGTTAGGGCTGAGACTGAGCAAGCCATCAATATATTGACAGTTTGATTCACTCTCCCGCACAGATGACACCACCACCACCACCATCATCATCAACATCATCTGCTGCGGCAGCATCTTCATTCTTTTTTTCAGTGAAAGTGAACTATAAAGTAACCCAGCCATATGAAATCATCACAACTTAAATTGCAATGTCTGCCAAAAGAACATCGAATTAAAAAAATATAATAATTACGATATATAATGAACAATTAGCTTGAAGTGTGGGCCATGAGTGCAACAGCATACAGTGCAGTAGTAGGGACACTGAAACTATTAAAAGCAACCATTACTTTTGTCGTCCACACCTTTTTGCTGTTACAATAGAACATTTCGGGGTTGTACACGGTAAGTGGTGGTCTGCAGTTATAACTTACATTCACCACACATACTTGAATTCGAGACAGCGTTATCATTTCGGAAATCCGACTTTTATTTTGAAAAAATTTACCGGAAACGCATATGTTACCTCGTCTGAAGTGACAGTGGTCTACGGAGACTTTCTCAGCAGACCAGACAGGTGATAAACAAATAGCAGGACAGCTTATTTAGCACAAAGCAAAGAGAGTATTCGTCTGCTGGAGCTCGGTGATATCCCCGCTGTCCGTATGCACAGCCAGGCATGGCCGAGAGGCAGGACACTGAGGTAACATCAGCTTTAACCCGCAGGAAGAAACTCAGGAGGTGTATTGGTGGGGAAAGATCACATTTTCTAATGGTTATTTGCTCTTACTCTCAAAACGTGACAAAGTTCTGTACAAAGTCTACCTACCTGGCAAAAGGCATATATTACAACTGTGTTGACACATCTGGGCGGGTAGAAAATTATGCTAGCGGCACGTTAGCTCAGCAGCTAGCAGCGTCTGCTAAACTGTAGGTTAACGTGATTTGTGAGGTTAGGTCAGTAGCTACATGAAGTTTGGATATGTCCCGTGTGTATGGCCTGTTGTGAGCAGAGGTCTCAGATGGCCGCAGTTGAGACGGGGATGTGGGTGATGTAGTTTACTCAAAGCCCAGTCTGGTCACGTCTCATCCAGCACCAAATCAGTGGAGATGATGTAAGAAATGTTGGGTTGTGTTGTCAACACTGAACACGTGTTACAGCTGGTACATTGTATCTGACAGCCGGTGAGTGGGATCGTCTGAACAACTTGCGCATGAATAACTCGTACGTATGTTTAAAATCTCAGGTTGAAATGCTGCTCTGATGTTAGCTCTCAGCTAGCAGTACAACTGCACATAGATGGACATCTAACAGAAGCAGATGCTGGCCAGTAAAGTATACAGAATTTAGCAGTTATTTCCAGTATGAACCATAAGCTGTTTAAGTTTCTTTGGTCGACTAGAATGACCGTCCTTTATTAAAAGTTCCTCCATTTTCTATTGAGCTAGGGGATCAGTCTTAAGTTTTTATCCACCATCAAATTGGATTTTTTTGTAAAGCACTTTAAGACAAAACCTCTTGGTATTTACAGATGATCGAAAAATCATTCTAGCTTGATGTAGCTGATATATCTTGCTCTTTATTAACTATATTTTCAGATCTGCTTTGTGAATGAGGGACAGTTATCAATTCCTTTTGAGTTTAACTAACTGCTATTGTGGAAGCATTAAGAAAAAGCATTTGATCTTAACAGTTTCTCCATGTATGTTTTTATCATAAGGTGGAGGAGGCTGACCAGATCTACCTGCTGATGAAGGAGGAGTACCGCATCTCCAGGAATGTGCGTCTGGCGTGGTTCCTCGGGAAGCTGAACCAGGTCATCTGGCCTGCCTCAGTGCCTGAACTGGTGAGTTCATCCTGCTGTTAACCACCTGCGTCTGTCGTGGTGGTGGCCAACCACCACCAGCGTGGACAGTTGCTGCTGGTATACCCTACATGTTTGAAATGGCACATGGAATATCTCAGTGGCGTGTCAGTGATAACTGGCACTGCTACTTTTCATTGGTATTTCTCACTTCTGGTTATTATGGTGTGTTATGCTGTGTAATATAGCTCATATGCCACAATTTGCTTAGCAAAAAAAAGCCATCGCTGTAATGTAATTTTGTGTGTTTTTATTTGTTTTTGGAACCCTTAAAGGAGAAGTTCTGTTTTTTACAACCTGGACCATATTTCTGGCATAACATACAGTCCTTTACTCACCCATATAACTTTGGTGTCATGGCGTCATTAGGAATCCTTTGGACAATATTTAGATCCATTCGAGAGCTGTGTATATCCATATAGTGGGAGTGATCGGGGCACCGAGAACGCAGCCTCTAATACCGCATTATCTATAGCAAAAACTCATTCATTTCATTCCCCTTTGAGTCCAGAGTTGCCTGTTATCGTCACCCCGGGTCCGGATGATGATGTCATCTCTGATCTCTGAGCACAGCCGCAGCACGGCTCATTAGGCTCGTTCGAGATGAGCCAGGCCTGCGCAGAATCGATCACTGGTGACCACCGCACAATACATGCCGGTTAGATTTGTGTCCAACTTGATGCCGACTTGCTCTGACATCAAACATGCGCCGGCAACGATAACCTCACAAGATCAAGGCGGCCGCAGTTTTTAGAGCCAGGTGCCACAGTTGCTCTCCACCGACTGCAAGCCTCAGGGCATGATGGGAAACGCTGGCTGTCGCCTGATCAAAGAGCTTATTGGCTCTTAGTTAGAACTACACTAGAACACTACGTTTTGTTGAAAATCCTAATTTTCTGTATAATTGTTATATTCAATGCTAGATTGTATGAATCTCATGTTGTGCAATTAAGGTTTAATCTGTTAACAAACGTATTTTGTGTTCATTGATAATAATAATAATAGTAATAATAATAATAATAATAAAGGTTACTAATATAACACTCATCAAAACGAGCAATCAGTGCTTTACAAAGCAGACAAAAAGAACAAAGGATAGAATACAATGCAGATACATATATACTGTATATAATTACAAATATAAATACATCAATAAATAAAGATTATAAGAAACCTTCTGCTTGTCCTCCCCATGTGTAGCCTATGTAGCTGTGAGAACATCTGGACTGTTAAGTCTCAGAAGTAGGATTTATTGGTACAAAGACTGTATTTCTATTTGTTACATTTGTGAGATTAAATAGTAAAAATCACACCACATCCCATATGCCCAGTAAGATGGTTAATGCAGTGGAATCTGAATGTGTTGTGCAAACTACAGGTAGCCTACAGATGGATCTAACAGGATGTAAATATTTCTGTGACTTCCTGTTTTTCTATGACGGCGGCTGGAAACTGTCCGACTTGACTGCAGCTTTCTGTTACCACCCCCTGCTGCTGCCGCCTGGTCTCCTCCACCTTCCAGGCGAGGCGCAGTTCATCTCGAACAAGCCTATTCACTCGGTCGGTCGGTCAGCTGTTTACCTGGAATTTGTTACTGCTACTACACTATGATTGGTTTTTGTGTATTTCCACATTGTGCCAACAAAATGACCAGTTGGATGAAGTTCAGCTTCCACAGGCTTATTATTTAGAGGCTGCATTCTCAGTGCCCCGATCACTCCCACTGTATGGATAAACGTGGCTCTCGAATGGATCTAAATATCGTCCGATGTCCTGGTGACACCAAAGTTATCTGGGGGAGTACGGTAAATGATCATATTTTATGCCAGAAATACGGTCCATGTTGTAAAAAATGGCACATCTCCTTTTAACCATCAAACACATTAAAATCTAAATAAAAAAAAAATTACAATTTTTTACCTGCCTTGAACCATTTAGACTTCCTTCTTTCCGTCTTTATTTGTCTCCCTCTGTTGGAGAATTGAATATGTAGGCTATTAGTATATTCAGATTTTAATGTCATTATCATCATCCTGTGTATTTCAGCCATTCATTTTATGGACACATAATTTACAACCAAGTCCAACTGAAATGAAAAATTAGAAGACACCCCTGGTCACACTCTATACCTACTAAACAAAATATGACAGGCACCTACAAAAATAAAGCTGTTGTATACAGCTTTTCTCTGCACAAATTATATGTCACAGTTTTCCCAGACATCACCAGACAGCTTGCCTAAGAGTGGAATATGTTTGCTTTTTCTACCTATCCTGTAAGCTAGCTTTAGTAAAGTTTTATAACATAAATAGTGCAGGTTGGATTTTTCTACTTTAATGGCAGGAATACAGGAGGGAAATTGTTAGCACCTGAGATGGCAGTCAAGCCTCATGTAAAGAGCCAAAATGCTTTGGGACAGTGAGAGACACATGCAGCTGATTTTCTACATGGAGGTATGACCAGTATGACAACTAAACCATATGATGACCAAACGTATTTTGATAATTGAAAACAAGAGTGATTTTGTTGTCCTTGTCTGTCAGTCAGACTTGTTTCAGGTTATATCCCTGTTGATTTTGGCGACCCCTGTGGACAAAAGCTGTAGGTTTCTCTTTGCAGATCCAGTCCCAATATCAGCCATGAAGAAAATATAGCGATGAAATTGATTTCGTTTTTTATTCGCTAGCGTAGCGTAGCAACAACTCAAATTTATAATTTATAGCCTCATCAAATGTGTCGTCTCATCTGGTCTGAGTGCCGTAATCTTTTCGTTGTCCAGTGGACCGACCCGTCCACTGCCCCCCGAAGGTAAAGAGTTACACTATTTAGAAATAGCTTGTCGTCACACCGATGTCCTCATTTGCTGTTGTAGGTCACACAGAGACATCAGCAGAAACAAGAGACTTTTGCATATCCAGTTAAAAGTTCCTTGTAGGGGCTTTAAAAAAGGATTATTTTGCGAAACTGTGCCATTTGGCCTTTCAGTCCATGTGAACATTTGAAATGATTCCCTCGAGGAGTTGTTAAGGTATTATATAATAATAATGTTTGCAGGGTTGCTGTGATGTTACATTAACATGAAAAAGGGAGCTTGGAGATCTTCAGTGTTGTGAGTGAGCAGTTACTGACATCATGTTGGTCATTTACAGCTGAACTCAGAGAATGAACTTGACCTGTTGAGCATCTTGCCAAAAGGATGGCAGCCGGACTCCTCCCCCACCTTATACCCCTACATGTTGATGCCGTCCACTCGTGCCACCTTCCTTGCCCGGAGATACCGCTTCATCATCGAGCTGGACCTCAGCCCCTCCACTGGGATTGTGGTGAGCCTTAAACACAGCGTGTTTCATTGTTAGCCGGTTTCCTTGAATGAACGCATTCAACAGATAAGACTGTGGAGTGTCATCAGAACTCTTTATCCCAGCAAGCACAAATTTATCATTATATTTTGGTCAGTTATTTGCTTTTTAATTTTGTCGTAGTTGAAAACATTTCTCTTTGTACCTAAAATAACAGTAGCAGTAGAATATCCAGTGTAAAGCCTTATTTGGTTTACTACAAGTCTGAGAAAGAGTCTAGGTGAGCGTGGGAGCAGTGTTTTCAATGGATTACTTTACAGTGAATAAGCTGGTGTCTGGAATTTAGAGAGCAACTGTCCCAGTCCTCAACACTAGTCATCATACTGATCATTCTCCAGAGCTTACTTTAGATATTGTGGAGAAAGCAGGTAATATGATGCAGACTGACAAATCATGAGACAAGTTCCTTTAAGCCAGGGGCTGGGGGTGACTCAAAGTTTGGTATATTTGTGTGGACATCATCTCTGATCTGAAGGGAGCAGAGCAAATGTGATGCTGTGAGTAAATACTTTCATTACTTTATTTGTCCAAAGGCAGCCAAAGTGCTGTTGATGGCCATGGTGGTAATGACTGCATTTTCCACAAAAGAGAGAAAAGTGCTATCACTAAGTGATGGGGGAGGGACAGTATAAACAGGGGGGAGAGGAGGACAAAGTACACATCCCCATGATATGAGACAGAGTAAAGATCCTTTGGATTGCTCTAACACAAGCCAAAGATGTCCCATCAGATTTTTACTTGAGATAAAGTACAGGGATATGTGAGTTTGTAACTTCACCAAAAAATAAACTCAAACAGTCATAAACACAAGCTAACACCACTTCTATTTCAACAAAATACACCTTTCCCTCAGATATTACCCAACGTCGGGCTCCTTTTTGGGTTTTTGTGTCCTTAAACAACAACTTCCTGTTTGACATTGACAAATTCCACGCTATCTGATGAAAAGTCGAGCTCATCGTCATCCAGTCCTGAAGGATTTCCCGACCATGTTTTTGGGTAGACTAAACAATTAAATCAGTAGATGGGCATAGCATTTAGAGAGTTAAAAATTCCATTCACATCAGCACACTCATTAGTAAGTTGCTATGCAGAAGTGGATATTCATGCTGCAACAGTGACAACATTCCTCTCACTAGCAGGGAGGAGATTACTGAAGCAGTCCTCATGTCCATCCTAGATTACAGTGACAGTATCTGTAGACCTACCTCTGCCTTCACTCTCAAACTACTACACTGTTATTACAGATGATGGTTCTTCTATACTCCTCATTGCACCTTTAACAGTTAGACATGACAAACAGTGGTTGTTATTCATCTATAAAGCCCTTAATGGAAACATGCACACTGGTCCATCATTATTCTGCATTATTCAACATGCTCAGCTGATTTGCTAGCACTGGAAGTCCCCATGAAATTCTATGCTTTAGTCAGACAGGTAAACATTACACAGTGGTCACTCAAAACATACTGTACCTGTCCACTAATTGAAGCTGGTAACAGCTGGATGACAGAAACACTAGTATTTGCACTGGGATGGTACAGTTCCATCAGGTTGGTCTATGTCATGCTGGGCCCTGTTCAGCTCATAGATCCAAGAGCTGAGCTCTAGAGAATGCCAGGTGGCTTCTTAGCCACTTATGTCTGTGGGCCCTCCCTGAACGCTTGTTCCTTTCTAATTCTTCCATTCATGGAGACCAGCAGTGCCAGAGCATCCATCATGTAGCAGTACACATGAGTGTGCCACAGTGTTTAGCCCATATTTACAGGTCTGTGTTGACAGTAGTCAGACTAACTGCAACAATCAGTGTTAACCCCCCTCACACGCTCTGTTAAATGTTGAAATATGAAGTTTGGTAGCTAAACACCAACATTAATTTAGTTCACTGTTGTCTCCATTGTCTCTGTGCAGCACAAATCTTACATAGTTTTTAAAATATGTATTCACATGTGTGTTAACTGAATATGTCAGAGGTTCTACAATCTGGCTTCATTTCCACACCTCACCATATGCTTTAGAAATTAGTGAGCGCATGTGCATTTGAGTGTGTTTTTTGTTTTGTGTTGTGTAGGATGACAGCACCGGAGAGATGATCTTTGATGAGGTTTTTCACGCCCTGACCAGGTGTCTGGCTGGTCTGGCTCTACCATTCAAAGTCCCTGGAACTGATCAGCTCTTCAAGCCTAAGATCTTCATCACCATCTTAGCATACTCATCAATTATTGGCCTCACTTCCCATCAGGTCGAGTACAGCACGGCTTGCTTGTTGTCCTTTCTTTATTTATTTACAGTAGAAGTTATTCCAGACTTCTGACAGCCTGGGTTCTCCTGCAGGTTTTGGTGCAGGGTTGTCAGCTTGATCAAACAGACCTGGATGAGTTCCTGCACCTCATCTATGACAAGCTTAGAGCAGTGGAGAACAACATTGCAGAGGTTCTGCATCAGCAGCATGAACAGGCAAGTGCACATCAAATTTTTTACACTGTCTGCACAGCACATGTAACTTATGCCCTGAAGCATCTACCTCTGATCATTTAACTTGACACAACATGATTTGCTCAATTATTAATTTGTCACAAATCAAAAGATTGTAAAGTGTTATAAAGTTATATTGTTTTATTGATGATGAAGAACGGTAACCCTCATCCTGCCTCAGCTACTGCCAAACCTCAGTTTACTAGTTGAAGAGAACCAAAGGAGTCAGGCAGCCAGAAATATAGAGAAATGGGTGATCATGTTGTTGACTTGTTTTTGCTTTTTTTTTTTTTTTTTTTTGTACTTTTTGAATTAAGAAAAATAGCCAGCACCACCATAAGTAATTTGCACCTTAGCCTTATATGTTTTCTTTTTTCAATTCAAGGTTGTTTAGAATCTAAATCTAAAGGCTAACCTTCTCCAGTTACATAAACCATCAGTTTATGGATAATTGAGTATAACATTTTCCTGTGATTGGAGGTGACCTCTTAATGACATCCAAATAAATCTATTCTCCAAATTAATTCAGATCAGTAGGCATGCTGACTGGTGCTACCTGACGCCCGGTTGACTAACCTCCTAATGTCACCATGCAGTGGTCCACAGTGTTGCTGAAGACATACAGACCTCTATATTTCTTTTCCTGTACCTTCAGTCGGTGGAGCCAGTCCAAAACTCAGGTCTCCATAGCAACAAACTGGATGACCAGTCCCACAGGAAACGGGGCGTCTCCATGGTGTCAGCTGATATGGGTTTGGTCAGCATGGTCCGCCAGGGCATCCTGGCCCTTCAGTTGCTGCCCCCAAACTCCAGTGCAGGTAAGTCTGCTTCGAGTGACCATGCTGTGGTTCAGTTTCTGGATCTAGGGTTTGTCTGAAGAGTTGTGATCATTATCAGGGGATTATCAGCCCAAGCATGGAAGCATGAGAACCATTGAAACCTCACTGTTTATCATTAGGGCCTGAGCATTAGTGTGTGATGACCCCATTAAAAATGACCTAAAAATGTGTCCCAGTACTGAACACTCTCAGTCTGTCTTGTCGTGCTTCATGACATAAGTATTGTGCAGGCCTTAGGAAGTAGTTTAAACCCAGGTTACTTTCACAGAGCAGAACATATTATGACTTTATCATGAGAAAATAAAGTATGAATTTAACATGTCTTCCAGGTATCATTGTAATCACAGATGGAGTGACCAGTGTACCTGATGTAGCAGTGTGTGAAACCTTGCTGAATCAGCTCAGGAGTGGAACCATTGCATGTTCCTTTGTGCAGGTAAAGATGAGAACATTTTGATATTCAATGATTGCAGATGTGGAATGTCAAAGTATATGTGTGACACAGTTGTCAGTCTCCAATTTGGCACCTTGAGGTGTATGCTGTACTTTTGGGTTGGTATTTTTGGCTAGACCACAAAAGCAGGGTCAGCCCTACAGTAATGAATGTCACTGAGTCCAGAGAAGCCTTTGTTTCTGGGCTGATCAGGAACTGCAAAGAGGACGAGCAGCACTTCCACTACACTGAGCCTCTACTAACTAACAGCATATATACCAGTGTAATTCCATGCGTCGGTAATACCTAAGGAGCCAGAGAAATGATTATCATGAAATGCACTGAGGCTTTGTACTACCTGCTATAACCAACTTTACATATCAAACTGAAGAGGTCAGACATAGACCTACTGTAATGAAGTCCTGTTATGTGTGAGAAGCAAAATAGAGAGATGATCTATCTTGAGGTGAGTCCTAAGTTTCGCTGTGTGTGATCATTTTACAGTAGCTACTGCTGAAACCAGAGATATTTAGGAAGATATTTAGAAGCTTTTACACTCTGAGTTGTGTCTTTACCTTCTCAGGTTGGAGGTGCGTACTCCTATGACTGCAGCTTTGGATACATCCCTAATGTGGAGCTGATGAAGTTCATCTCATTAGCCACCTTTGGCTCATACCTACCAAGCTGCCCTGAAGTGGATCTGAACAGCCAGGAGATGAACGCCTACCACAAGGCGTTCTTAACCTACTCCTTCCTCAAGACCCCTGAGTCCATGAATTCAGAGTATTTCTGTGGTGAGTCAACTACATGTAGTGGGAAATTGTGAAGCTTGTCTGTTTAGAGGTTACATGACCAACCACGTGGATTAAAAAACAGAATCAGAGTTCTGTTTAATATATTTAAATACAATTATTAATGTAAAAACAAACAAAACAAAAGGGGGTGTGTCTACCCACAAAAAAAACAAAGTTGAATGCAATTAAAGCAGCACTTACATTTCTGGAAATTTTACACTTTTCTTGTTTAGCTTAAATGCTATTAATAATCTGATGGCACACTAAAATGTAAGAGAAATCCACCAGGGATAGAAACTCATCATTATTCCATTCTCATATAATATGGTTCTGAGAAAAGTCTGATCAATCATATCATTCAGTCCAAATGCAATGATTGGATAAGCGGCCTGAATGTACTTATGTAACAACTCATGTACCAGGAAATAAACTGTTTTGTAAAACAGACTGACAAATGTGGCCCGTCACTTGACCCTGTTTTAAAACTCTCCAGTTGCGTTGTGTTGGTTGTACAGTCACCTCTGAATCAGACTCACTTGCTTTCCTTCTTTCTTTTCTGTTTACCGTTATCTTGCCAGGGCAGGAGGGCAGGAGGTGGGTGGGACTTGGGGGGAGGCTGAGTTGATGTTGACATTTTTTTGAAGTGCTGTGTGAAATGCCAGAAAGGTCAGAGTTGCTTTAAGCAGCCATGAAGTATATTCCAGAATTTGGGAAATAGAAATCATAGAAGTCACTGCCACCGAATTCCTAGGTGCACGATTACCATTGGCATTAATGCTAATTAATTAATGATTACTATGTCTCAGCATGTGGTGCTCCTCTATCCATAGACTTTATTAAAACAAGAGGAAACAGCTCATACTTTGCTCTGATGATGTTTTGAAGTTTCCCAGCACAAACTCTTCAATGAGCACCTGGTGTCAGCCAGTGGAAACCCTGCCCTGGTGATGAGGAGAAAGAAACACACGGAGAAAGAAGTACACGCTCATCTAATCAGCATCGTGTCTGTGCGACTGAGGGAAGGTTACACCATCACGAGAAATCAGCCTCACCAAAGGTAAACACCTGTCTGGAGCACAGCATCAGGGTGCAGCCCTTTGATCTTTGTGGATAATGAGGTTTGATCCTTGTTGATAATTAGTCTTCTGATCTCTGCAGGTGGGACTCAGCTCGAGGTGAAGCTGGTGTTGTTATGGAAACACAATATGCATATTGAGTATCTGGCAGCTGCCTGCTGGCCACTGGACCCCACCAAGAGAACCACGAGGGTGGAGGTGACAATGGAGGGGAGCTATGACATCCTGCATGACATCAGCTGCACCCAGAGAAAACCCATCACCAGCCCGTACCGCACCTCTGTCATCCGCCGCTTCTGGAACACACTGCAGAGGTAAGGCTAGAATTACCACCTCGTCTGCCCCCGCCACTCAGACTAGTTTCACGTTACATCCTTGTTTATCCGTGTCATGTCTCAAAATAGGAACTTTTGGTGTGAAATTTTGTCATAATTGTTTGTGTATGAAGTCTTGCTTTGTGGTTAAAAGTGTTGTGAAGTAACTGACCTTTACCACCAAAATCTAGTCAGTTCATCCTTGAGTCCTTGTCAAGGCATTACTGAGATCTTGTGTCCACATACATGGGTCTGTGTCCAGTCAATTAAAAAATATGTGATGATCTGCAGATTTCATAGAGACGGGTTGTGAATTTTCTGCTAACTAATGTCGATTTCCTTCCAGCATCAACCAGACTGATCAGATGTTGGTCCACCTCCAGGCATTTAATTCAATTCCTGAGAACTACATGATCCCTGAGAGCACCAAAAATGGAGTCCCTCTGTTCTACATCCCCCCCGGATCATCTACTCCGGTACCGTGCCAAACTTAACTGGTCTAAACATCCCAGTCACTCACAAAACCTAAGGCTTTTTTGGTACTGGAGGAGGTACCAAACTATGGGGCACTGCACATAATGACTTAAACCTGTACGTCTCATTGAACAGATTTTAGCAGCTGAGTGTCAAAGTTTTGTTCTCAGAAAGTCACTACAGAAAGACATTTTTTTAAAAGTATATTTTTAGGGCTTTTTGCCTTTAATTGATACGATCACTGAGAGACACAACCCACTGAGCTATACGGGCCCCAAAAAGACAGTTTTATTCATAGATTTGACGGACTGTTGTCTCATTTTCACTAAATATCATGTACTTGGATCCATCAGTCAGTGCATTTACATGCACAGCTAAGTCGAGCTATGCTCATAGTTTGAGTTGGACACCTTGGTCAGAATTCAGTCCTTGTCCCAGTTTACATACAACAGGGAGAATCGAATAACTGACAGTGTCAGTTTCCTCAACAAAGGTGGGGATCTGTGCCGCTTCAGCGGATGAATACGCACTCCTTTCCGGTTTGACTTTTCTGTCACCTAGTGACAAAAAAACTAATATTTAATAAATTACTGGATATAAATAACTTTGAGCTCTCAAATATAGTTCCCGAACGGACGTGTCGTTCTGGACCGGTTTCAGGCAGAAGATATATAGAAATGACTCGGGTTAAGACATCTTATCGCTTGTTGCTTCTGTGTGAAATGAATCGGCGCTGACACATCAGCCCAAGTGCTTTTTTTTTTTGCCGTTGTTCTTGTTTTTTGTGTTTGTCTTTTTTTTGGCGGGGTTCAGGCCAGCTCCTATACTGCACTTTGTGTTGTCTCTATTGTTGTGAAGCATGCACACATGCATTGTCCAGTTTCAGTCAGATTAAGGTATATACATGCAGAAGAAAATCGGTTTCCAATTGCATTATCTGGGTGTTTTTGTTTTTGTCGGATTGGGAGAAGTCCGTTATTAGTCGGTGTTATGCGCGTCCTTTGTTCTCTTCCCTGTCTTCTCCTCTCCTCTCTCCTCCCACTAGATGCACACCTGAGCACAGTTCTGTATTTAGAGGGGCGGAGAAAGGTGCGGTCTCTCGCTCTCAACACACACACACACGCTCCCGAACGCGGCGGGAGGAGGTTGGTTTTCCTTTTCTCCGTTTTCCTGGTTTCGTTTCGTGCAAGCGTTATGGTCTCCTTTCTGTCTATGTTTCCCATGCGCTTTTAGATCGCTGGGCGTTGTTGTTTTAGTTTGGGGTGCAGGTGGCCGGTGGTCCTCTTTTCGGTTTTGGTTCTCCTATCTTAAGGGTAGTTCTTTTGTTAGGCAGTTTTAGTTGACGGTGGAGAGGGATCCCACGGTCCACTGCTGGGTCGGTCCCTGTCCTCCGTCTCCCTCTTGTTTCGTTTAGTTGGCACCAACATTCCTTTTTGAGTTCTTTTTTGAATTAAATATTCCTTTTGTTTGAGTCAGTTTCAATAAAGCTTGGATCTGTGCTTTTCAACATTTAAACCTTTGTTGGCGTCCTTTTATTTGTGTTATTGGTCTCCTGGTGTTGAGCCGTTGTTTTCTCTTCTCCGAGGCCATAACAGTCGGACTAACGGATTTACATGCATTTCAGTTGTCCAGTTATAGTCCGATTAAGGCCATAATGCATTTTTTTCAAATGTCATGCAAATGTACTGAGATTTACACATGTTCCTTCATCAGCAAGTGCACACACAGTGAAGTTTGCATCCCTGCCCTATGTACACATGTACATGTGTACATGTGTACATAGGGCATTATAACTTTAAACAGCTGTAATAACCGACCCTTATCTGCCTTTTTTGGTTAAAGGATGTTGCACCATAAAATCCTCTCTGCTTTTATATGTCAACAACCTCCCTCAACTGAATGATGTGCTCTGTTTGCAGGTCCTGTCTCTGCAGCACAGTGGCTCCAAAGACTCCCCTCAGTCTCAGTTTGCTTCCTACTGGAAGCCCATCCTCTCCATGGATGCCAACTTCTGGCAGAGATGGCTGCACATGCATCGCATCACTATCATCCTCGAACATGACATGTGAGCATTGATAAATGAAAGAGATAAAGGATGAGGATCCATACAGGTGTATCTGCTGTGCAGAGTTCAGGTGTTCATTTCCTACTTCTTGTTGTTTTTGGAGTGTCAGTCCTCCATCACATTAATACCTCTATCCCCCCCAGGCCTGTCCCCAAACACCTGCACACAGCTGGAAACAACGGGCGCTATAGCACCATCCAGTGTCGTATCTCCCACACTGCCCTCACGTCTCTGCTGAGGGACTGGAGCAGCTTCGTGTTGTTGGGGAGGGTTACTCATATGTGAAACTCATATACAGGTGAGACAACAGCACATCTATTGTCTTTTTTTTTTATCCAGCATCTTTTTCTTTTTATCCATTTGTATTGACTTTCAGCATCAATCACATTTTCATGCAACATGTTTTAAAAATTGTGAATCACCACAAAGCCAAAGAGTGAGGAATATTTATATGTTGTTCTCAATATTAAATCAATATTATGGCCTCATTAATCAGTGCCCAGTGAATTTCTTTTCTTTTTTTTGTAAAAAAAAAAAAAAAAAAAAAAATGGCAAAAACTAATGAATGACAAAGTAAATTCCTATCCATGCACTTGGGATCTCATTAGGTATTTCAAATCATTAAAATCCAAAAATCCATGAAAGAAAAATGACTGTTGTTGATGTACCGCAAATCGTGTCCCCAGTAAGGCTGTTGATGACTTCACAGATTTCACATGGTGGTAAATCACATGTGGCTCACTTGTGATCTATGACATATGGAATTTAACATGTGAAAAAATGTTAAAATCACATGTGAAATGTAGGTAGGTCATATAAATCCCCATGTGAAACCCATAGGAATACTATGTTGGGGCCATGTACATTGCTTGTTTACTGTACTCACACTGCCACACTTGAAAATATTAAAAAAAAAGTAACAATGAAACTTAATGAAACTACATTGTTACAATCTTTTCTTTCAAATGGGAATATATGAGTGCACCTGATTGTGTCTCCACAGTTCATCTGACCAACCTCCCACATCCTTTTACCTTGTCCGCCTCATCTCCAAGACGCCTTGCATGGTGCTGCGTCTCGGCTTCCCTATTGGTACTCCAGCCCACGTCAGAAACAAGGTACTGAGAGTGGAGTATAAATGTGATCAGGAATACTTGTACTAACAGCTGTGTGTGCAGCAGATCTTGCCTTTGTGAAAATAGTGCTGTGTCATATAGGTGTTGCTGCCACCTGACAAAGGCCTTTCTCACATCACATGATCTCACCTGTTTTGAGCTACATCCAACAAGAAATGGGCAGAGAGGAGACCTGAGACCATGTCATTGATCTCTTACACAGACTGACAGCTTCCACTGTGGTTGACTCTGTCTAGACTATACAGACCTAGAAAAAGTATAAATATACTTTTCTAGGTCTGTATCATGTTCATTTAAATTTATTGTAAATTTTAACCGTATACATTTGTGTTTCTTTATTTGTTTATTTGTGAGGATTCCCATTAATGTGCCCTAAAAAGCACAGCTAGTCTTACTGGGGTCCACAAGAAAACAATCCATTGAAAACATACATTAAAAAACAAGACAGAAAACGAGATCATCAAAACATGAATTCATCCCTTACCCTGTCCAGTATGTGTGCGTGTGTCTGGTTAGTTTAATTATTTCAGTAGCTGCATGTAGAGACTGGAGTGGTGTGACATCTGTCAAAAATGAATAAGACATTAGTCTATAATGAAGAGGTATCCAACATTGCTGACCTGAAAACTGCATGTAGAAAGACAGAGCTGCTGTCGAGTGACTCTCCACAGCAGCTCTATGGCATCCGCCACCCCGCTCATGCAATGGAGGCAGTGTGTTTCCAGTGTTAATCAGATGGTGGATTCATCTGCCAGTAAAGATCATGAAAGGAGAACAGCTCTGAGAAGTGCATGTTGAGTTATTTATTTTATTATTTATTTATTTTGTCACAGGTGTCATCAGGTGCCCATAACTGTATGTGCTTTTCAAAAGGATTTCAGTTAAATGTCCCAGGTCCACCAGTGACGTTGGTTTCTGTCATCAGATTGTGGACGAGCTGCGAGAGCAGATCCTCAAACTCCGCTTCCCCCACCGTGTTCAGAACAAAGAAGCAACCCCCAAGACCAAGAGGAAGGTTGTCGGCCATCCTTCTCCATCTAAATCCCCCTCTATCCCTACCCCCAAACTGGCGCTCTCAGATCGTCCCTGTGTAGTGGTCCTCAATAAGCCCCTTGAGAAGCTTCTCATAAGGTCAGTTTATCAGGACATTTATGCACTGCCATTTTATCTGCCTCTCTCTATTTTGCTTGTCTGCCTTGTTATAAGCTCCACAGTCTGTCCTCTGTGATGAAAGAGCATGGAGCAGTTGCAATGAAAAAACAACTGTGGATGCTCTGCAGGTATGAGAAGTTGCCCCTGGACTTCAGGACTCCCTTTATTTTAAACATGGAGAACTTCCTGCAGCCCTCCAACAGTGCCGTGCCCCTCAGCATGGCAGCCAACAGGACCGCCTCCTCCACCCTGGCCTCTCTGTCCCGCTACTTCCTGCACCAGCGCTGGGTTTGGGCTGTGCAGAGCAGCCAAGGTCCAACTGTACCCATGCAGGCTGTGGCTCACATCCTGTCCATGCTCACTGAGTGAGTTCACACACTTTATGCACTCTCATGATGCGTTCATATCATGCATTTGCTTGTCAGTGTCTTTTGTGTCATAAAGATTAGCAATCATGATGGTTCCATCTATCCATCTACATCTATACAGTGCTGTGAAAAAGTATTTGCCCCCATCCTGATTTCTTATTTTTTGTGTATTTGTCATACTTAAATTTTTAAGATATTCAAACAAATTTTAATATATATATACATTTCAGCAGACATAAAAATGGCTAAAAACATTAAGGCTGTCTGGAAACCATGAAGACAAGCAGCTGTTTTCGTTCAAATGAGACGAGCAGCTTTAGTGAATGTGTTACTCTCTTCGTGTCTGTGTAGCATAAGGATCTCTGAAGGCTTTCACTTTGCTGCCAGCGGAGAGGGCATCGTGAACATGGTGATGGAGCTGCCGATGAAGGTATTCTTCAACACATTGAGCTTTTCACTTCAGTTCTGTGATATTTGCACTGTGGCCAGTAGTAATCACTACTGGCTCAAATGTGATTTGATCCTCAGGGGACGTCAGGAGACACAGACAGAGAGAGTCACTCTTGTATCGTTCAGTACATCTTGTTTCCTCCTCACTCCACCTCAACTAAGGACAGGTGAGACTGTCAGTCTTCATCTGTTTGAAAAGCTGCTCACACTGAATGAGTACCACTGACATTGTGTTTCCTGATTTTCTTTTCATTAAGATGTTTTTATTGAAGCAAACAGGCCATATTCCATTAACAAAAAAAGACAAACAAAGTGGCTGCCCCCACACAGAGTGGTTATAACACAATGTATGGAATGTAAAGCCTGGCCTTCTTATAGAGCCACCTTCATGAGTGCTCGCAGTGTATTTCTTTGTGACTGAAGTCAAGTCAAAAAGACCAGAAAGTACAAAACATTTCCTGTAGGTTTTGTAAATTTGTCTGTTGAACTTCATCACACTCCAGCTTCTCAACTGATGATGACAATGACACAGAGGTGGAGGCTGTGGACATGGACACAGAGCTGAACCTGGTGACAGAGTGCTGGGTTGAACCTCAGAGCGGCACAGTGATGAACTGCATGGACCAGTATCGTCACTTCCAGGGCCTCAAATACCAGGAGGTTCCTCAGGCTGTGTGTATAACTACTTCCTAAAGTCCTTCAATCTGAGGCTGACAGTGTGCATGCAAAGAGTTTCCTGCTGTCTGCTCATTATCTGTATGTAAGCTCACTCCTAACAATGACCCACTGTATTATAGATCTTCCCGAGAGACCTGACCTGCATGTCCACCATGATGACCTTTGAGTATCTGAGCCAGTTGTGTCAGAACAAGGACCAGGTGTGCTCACTACCTGCTGGACTCAAGGGTGTGAGAGGTAACACACACACACACACACACACACAAAATGAAACCATAATTCATCCATCTTTATAATAACAGTCATTTAGAGTAAAGAATCAACCTGATGCACACATCTTGTGACTCCATCTCCAACTCCACAAATTAAGTGCCTAATGACTGCATCACCGTGCTGTCCCCTGAAATCACAATAGAGAGAGAGAGGTGCCTCCTTCCTGCTGAAGGACCTTCTCTCTCCCTTTGACCTGGCCGGGACCTCCTCATGGGCAGATTAAGCACTGCTAATGTTTGTATCATGAATTATTAGAAAATAAAGAAGTTCTATGTAAAACCAGATGTTCAGCAGCAGTGAGCACCACCATACACTCAGAATGGTACCATCTTTTTTTTTTTTTAATAACCACATTTTGTGACGATTCGACAGTGAGATTGGCAGTTGAATAAGACATCCCCAAACCGGACCAACAAATCAACAAAAAAATATTTGGGGTCACTTCTTTATTATAAAGTGCTTCACAACAATAAGAGATAACAAGATGTAAAAACATAGAAATAAAAGTGTCAGTGTCTTACTCTGTTTGAAAGTCTCTGTCGTTCTGTTGCTGTGTGTGTGCAGCTGAAGCTCTGGCCTCTGAGGACAGCATCCACATCATCCCCTTCCAGTTTGACCTCATTCAGCTGCTCCCAAGTGTCAGCAGGTTGAACTCTTCTTCCTCACGTTCAGCACAGGTACTGTTCTCATACCTTTCATCTGTCTTATAGTTGTCATTCTGTTTGTAGCATGAGCACCATCATTTGAATGAAAATGGGGCAGCAGTGCAGTAGACATTCTGTCGTGGGTGCTCTTTCTTTCTTTCACAGGCCTCTTGTTTGTTCATGTGCTTCAGTTTTGCTGAATAAACTAAGAGGAGGCAAGTGTTGGCCAGATGACCCTGAAGTTGTCAAAAATCCTCAAATGTGACAACAATTAAACAGTTATAAAAAACAAGTTCAAGTTCAAGTTCAAGTTCATCGGTCATACTGGTTATCTCCATTACTCAAGATCAGATCATTGTCCCAGGAGGGAAATTTGTCTTGGGCACATAGCTGCAAGCATAAAATGCAGACATACAGTATGGGGTTCCACAGGGTTCAATTTTAGGGCCCCTGATTTTCTCATTGTATTTGCTGCCCTGGGTTCCATCCTGAGAAAGCATGGTATCTCTTTCCATTGTTATGCTGACGATAGTCAGATTTAGTAATCCATGCCTTCATCTCGGCTTGATTACTGTAATGCACTTTACTTTGGAGTCAGCCAGTCCTCCCTCACACATCTCCAGTTGGTTCAAAATGCTACTGCTGCTCGGCTCTTAACTGGAACACGTAAGAGGGAGCACATAACTATCATTCTGGGCTCCCTCCACTGGTTGTCTTTGCATTTAGATTTATTTTTTGTTTTTAAATCTCTAAACGGTCTCACCCCACCTCAACTGTCTGAGCTGCTCCATTCTTACACTCCTGCCTGGTGCCTCAGGTCAAGCTGATCAGCTGGAGGTAGCGAGGTCTAAGCGGAAGAGCAGAGGGGATAGAGCTTTTTCTGTTGCGGGTCCCAAATTATGGAATGACCTCCCTGTGCACATCAGACAAGCCCCCTCACTGTTAACATTGTTATAGTTTTATTGTTTTTTATTGTTTTATGTCTGATGTTCTATTCTTATTTATGTACAGCACTTTGTTTCAGCTGTGGTTGTTTTTAAAGTGCTCTATAAATAAAGTTGAGTACAGTACACAACACAAAGACAAACATATGTTAAAAAAAAGGACATGGTCATCATACAACAAGTGCAACTGGTTTTAGTCATTATGTTGAGTCATAAATAAATAGGTTAAAAAAATAAAATAAAAGCTACATAAATTTGCACTAGCCTGGAAGGTAGGCGCTAAAAATCATACTAAAAACAATATTGCAATAAAAACTGACACAAATAAGAACCAGTGTGGCAACAACTTGAACATACCGAAGTGTACAACAGTGCAGCAGTTACAGAAGCCAGATAGGGAGATACCACAGAGCACATACCAGTGCAACTAAGTAGAGAGATAGGGGTCAGGGGCGAGAGAGTGTTTGGGTGTCAGGCTGTTAGGCATACTGTTGTTGTACAGTCATCTGTTGTAATGTGAGGAAGGACAGTGATATGCACCCATTATGTAATAAATACTATCCTACAGCACTGAAATGCCAATAATGATGCAGAAGTACAGTACTTGAAACTATTCCTGTGTCTTCGCCTCCCTGTCCTCAGCGGTGGAGACTGGGGAGCAGGTTCACAGCTCCCCCTGTCTGCCCAACGAGCTCCTGCTCAGCCTCTTCCACAGCAGCCTGGAGCACGAGCTCAGTGACAGAGAGATCCTATTGGCTGACAGTGACCATGTTGCCTTCATGCACCACATCTTAGAGCGAGAACGAGACGGCCACATGGCTCCTTTCTCCTTACCTGTCATTAAAGGTCAGTGTCTCATCCAGCCTCAGTGTATCAACACACCTTCCAGGATTTTCGATGTTGAGAGATAACTTGTGGTGTCTGTCTTTATCAGGTATAGATAGATGTCCCATAAGTTGCTCTGTCTTTGTTGTGTGTGTTGTCAGAGGAGTGTGTAAAGCCTCCAGACAGACAGGACACAATGACTTCATTCCACACCACCGGTAGCAGCAAGGAGGTGACAGGATCTACCAGCACCTTGCAGGTAATCCTGAAACTTGATGCATATATATATATATACACACACACACACACACACACACACACACACACACACACACACATTACACCACAGTGTTAAGTCAGTGAATTTCATTAACATTCTCTGTAGTGCAACACAGCCAGGACAGGAGCTACATGCTTCTCTTTAAATGAGTGTGATAACCAGAGGTTTCCTCTCTGTCTGTGGCAGAGCTTCAGCAATGCAGACCTGGTGGATGAAGAGCCACTGCTGGTGGAGAGCAGCTGCTCTGTGCCACAGTGGAGATGCTACACCAAGTACATCAGCCCCCAGCAGATCTTTCTCACCTTCCTCCCTGCTACATTCACAGGTACACCTCCATTCCCAGTGAATTTGAACCACAGGCCCTGTTCAGACCTGGTATTATATCTGTTCACACCTACTTGAAAATACATCTCCACTTACATTTCGATTGACCACTGGTGATCAGATCTCACTTCCCTGTTTTATATGACAGTAAACAGGTATTGTTTTTTTGTCAGTCCTCAGACAGCTCTTTTTGTCAGTGTGCTTATGAGTGAGAGGGAGAATGAGTGAGTGGGATGAGTTGAGTGAGTTAATGATCACAGCTCTTCAGTGAAGCAAAGTTTTATCCATCTGAAAAAATATTTACAGCTCATAATGAAACTGTCTTGTGACTAATCAGACTACTCTCCTGATCTCAGAGGACACCAGTAGAGTCATTGGCCCCCGTCCTCTGAATATTTGAGTCATCAGATCTTAGTGTGCCTTGGTTGCATTCACACATACTTAGAGCTGCCTGCTTGGGATTGAATCACGTGAGATGAATGTAAATACCTGACCTTTCCGAACAAGGCCACATTCTCATTATGTAAAGAAGCTGAACTTGGATACTATAAAAAGTAATTATTTTTGCAGATGTTCTGATGCTGATGGCAGCAGGTCTGGAGACAGAACCTCACAGTAACATTGGCATGCAGGAGGATGACACTCTGACCCCCAGCGTCAAGTCTCAGACCGACACCCTGTCTGGCTCCACCAGTGGGCTGGAGAGGTCCGAGTCTGGCCACAGTTTGGGCAGTAAACTGCCAAGGAGCTCCAGCAGTGGACATTTTACCAGCAGGTCTCCTGTGCTCTCACCTCAGTCCGAGTGCCACACGTTGCCTGCTGATTCACTGATCCTGGATCAGGACAGCTGGGACAGCAGGATGTCAGAAACGGAGACTGGAACCCTGGACTCAGGTCAGTCTAATACTCTTATCCAAGGCTCTAGTCCAAACCATCTAGGTGTGTTCCAGTCCATAATGGGTTCAGGGAGTGTCTAAACTGAGAGCCCAGGAGAGAAACCTCCCCAGATCATCACACAGCAGCTTTAGAACAGCTTTCTGGTGAATTCAGCTGTCAGCACAGAGAAGAGAAAAGATGAAGAATGTATTTATAATTATTTGTCACACGTGATTTATAAAAATCCTCTTTTGTAACTTTTCTAGACATCGGAGAAAAAGAGAGAGTCCAGTTCTCTGAACCCCAGAAGACAGATTTCCACATCAGCTTCAGCAGGCAGGTTTCCCAGCACAGCACCAGTGACAGCACCCAGTTAAAGTGTCCAGTCTACATCTACAACTGCTCTCTGGAGCACCTGAAAGAGCAGCTGGTCCACCCCAACTCCAGCCGCCAGCCCAGGGACATCTTCAGGTACTGAGGCACAGGCAGGGTCCTGTGAAAAAGTTTGTATTCATCATACCTTTCCATCCCCCTCTCACAGATGTGTCTTCAACAGAACCATGATGCAAATTGAAGCCTTCTCCACCACAGTTTCTGTATTGTTTTATTTATACAATTATCTGTTGTTGCTGTGTTTAGGCTGTAGACATGAGTGTCTTTGTTTACCTCATCATGGGGAGGAAAACTTACCTCTGTGGGTTTATGGCTGGTTTGTATAAGAACCATGCACTGAAGTTAAAATACTCTGCTCTGTGTATCACACCACAGTCAAGCTGTGATTATGACTCTGTATTGCAGCACTGTCACTTTTCTTCTTTTGAAAGATGAGTGAAATATGGATTTAACAGATTTAGTATTAGGCTGCAAAGTAACAACATGTGAAAAGGGTGAAGAACTGTGATACTTTCTGAATCAACTGTAAAAGTCATTCATCTTAATGTGGATGAATGTCACAGGCAAATATGGAATGACATTGGGAAATGTGCATGTTTAATCCCTGCTTGTGTCTCTGGCAGGTCACTGTCTCAGGACCGCAGCAATCCGTCACCATGGACCGATATCCTGGCTCAGCCTCACAAACACAAGGAGCTGGCCAACTACTGCAGTCTGCTGCAAGAGCATTACCACCAGAGCTTTGTCAAAGGTGATGCTCCCCCTCACATCCCCTCACCAATATTAAGTATATAAAAGAACTATATAGAACCAGTTATTAAAATTAATTCTGTTTATTTATCACTCTATTTCTCTGCTGGTGTTGTGCTCAGTCCAGTAATTACACAATGACTGCTTTATCGAGTGCAGGAAGAGGTAAATGTACAAACATTTAAAAACTACAACACTTAACTAAAAACATGTGTGATGAATAGCCTTTTTGAACATTTTGATCAAAAAGCGCCAGCAACACTTGTAGCTCAGAGAACAACTTTTGTGTTTCGACTCGTAGCCTTCATAAAGCCGAAACATGTCCACAATGGTAGATGTGGTAAATATTATACCTCAGTAGGCATCAACATGGAGGTAAGATGTAGTGCAGATGAATTTTGAGAAGGGAGTGAATGTTTCTGTTTTGCCCCAAAGCTTTAAACTTACATGCATCAGCTCCAGGTCGACTGTCATTCAATTGTAATTCTGTAAAAAATTCTATTGTGCATTAAGTGTCACTGATGGGCTCCCTGTAATCCACAGGTGTGTACCGCAGCCTGCAGCAGTCCTACAGCATCAGCTCCCAGGACATCCTGATGGCCATGGACTACTGTGAAGAGTCCCTGCAGGAGATTGACATCACCTCCTTCCTGCAGACCCTCTGTGGGCACATCAGGGTGTGTCTTCGGGGAGCATGGAGACGTTCCAGGATTAGAGGGGAAGCAAAAACCTTCAAGGAGTCCTGCGACCTTCATCATCGGGGAGGGGGAGGAGGAGCGGCCGGATGACAGAGCTGCAGTGATGTCCGTGTCCAGGTGAGACCAAATAAACATCAGTGATATGATGGGGATTACACATTGTGATGAACTGAAGGTCCTATAGCAACACAGGAATCACTGCACACACTCAGCAGCAAATAGAATAGCTTCTTGTGTAATTAGTCAGCTCTACAATCTGATAAGATCAGTTTTGTGTTGACAACATGGCATTTTTCCCACACAACTAACAAATTTACTGAACTCATTTTTCACATCCAGAGAGCTAACAGATTTCTTAATGTTATGATTTTTGTGGTAATAGTATTGACATGGAGGATCCCAGTGAAAGCGAGTCTAGAGGGAAGTCCTCTGTTCACACATCTGCTCTGAACATGGATGAATCCAGGACGGCCAAAGTTCCACAGTTTCCACTGACTCTGCTTCAGATACACCCCAAGTGTGAAGTGTACCCAGACCTGCACAGAATCATACAGGTGCTGTGTTCACTTCCCCTTTGTACCATAACATTGCTGTTAAATTATAGATATCAGCGAGGTGAGACTGACGTTTGAAATTGAATTTTGACAGGATAAATTCATGGAGATCTTGTCTCAGTATTTCAAGCCTGTGCCTTCCAACCCACACTACTTCTTCTACTGCCCCCCGACATCCAAGAGAGAGGTGAGCTGACAAACTTAGTGTTGTTGCCATTTCTCATTATTACTCATGTTAAAGTTGAGATGAAGATCTTATTCAAAAGAAAATGATTACTGGTCAACTTTGTTGGGTAGTCTCTCAAATCTGAAAGATGACTGGATGATACCTGAGGGTAAAGAAGTCAGAATGGTATGTGTCAGCTGTGGGATGGAGGGAGAAGCCATTCTCACAGCCCAAACAAGTGCAGGTGTTGATTGGCCTGAATTAACATTCAACCTCTCGCTGGTCTTATAGGAGACTCGGAGGATGATGACATGGAGAGGAGACCCTGAGGAGCTGGTGTCAGAAGCTGAGCTGGCAACAGAGGATGGTGAGTCTCATTCAGTTCTGTGTAGCTTTTCATCTTAGATATTATTATTTTTACTGTGGCCTACAGGGGCAGCATGGGACAGATTAACATGACATGAGTCACTTACTGGTATGTTGGGTTATCAAGTGAAGTCAGGTTAAGATAAATATAGGTTAACAGGTTTAATTATGTCTGGTTCATTTAATCCACAGCAAGTTAGGTTAAAGTTTGTTGAAGTTAGGTTAAATCAGATAAACAGGGTAAGTCTTGTAACGTCTGGTTAAGTTAAATAAATGCTACCATGTTCAGTCTGGTATCCTTTTGCTGAATCAGCTTAAGTTAGTTTATTATTCCTGTTAACAACAAGTACTTGTAAGAGTTCACTTGTTGTATGGATGCATTTACTGGCTCATGATTAAACGACTTAACAGATATACATGTTATTAGTTTTTTTTTTTAACTGATTGAATTGTTTTTCATTGTGACATGATTTATCCTTGTCACATTAAAATGAAGTCAAGGAGGTGTGTTGTCTGGCAGAGGGCAGCAGAGAGCTGTCAATTAATACAAAATAACTGTAGCTGACAGATTGTTTTTCATTTTGACAACAGGCACTGTATCATCTCCACCTCGAAATCACCTGTGCTCTGTTTCACTTCACTTACAACTTCAAATCTAGAGAGTTAAAATTCTAGATACTCTTCTAGTGATGTTATGATGATGAGGTTATTGTGTGTGTGTGTGTCTGTGCGCATGTAGAGAATATGTCAGGCTGCTGTGTCATGACAGAGAGTGACACAGACCTGGTGGTGGAATATGAGGAGCACACAGGCCCGAGTCTCCACGGAGAGGCTGAAGACCAGTCCCTCTCAGACTCCAACACTGTCAACCAAGACCAAGACTC
Source organism: Caranx ignobilis (assembly GCA_021432705.1). Taxonomy (NCBI): domain Eukaryota; kingdom Metazoa; phylum Chordata; class Actinopteri; order Carangiformes; family Carangidae; genus Caranx; species Caranx ignobilis. The sequence continues at coordinate 9,496,872 of MU270014.1, forward strand.
CTTCAGCATCCTGGAGGGAGACTCCCTCCTCGACCCCGAGGGGCCACAGCTGGACATGCCCCCGCTGTTTGTTCATGTCACATGTTCGGTCAATATGAAAAGCTGCCATGGCTCCATGCCCATTCAGACTCTGCCTACATGCCTCGGTGAGTGGATTTTGATTATGGGCCAATCTCAAATTTGGATTTACAGCAGTTTTCTCACTTGCCACGTTTCAGTCCTTTTACTCTTCAAATGAATTGTTTCATTGAAAAATTGCACCATTAGCTCTTGCACTGCTTACCCAGGTGTATGATTGCAGGTGAGATCATCTCCTGTCTGGAGAACGCCAAGGCCCTGCAGACTGTGGATTTGAATGACCTCTCAGTCACTTTAGATATATTTGTCCTGACACTACCTCTGGAGATCGAAGTCATGGCCGATTTCCATCACAACAGGTGAGTCACAGCATAAGAGGAGAGTATTATGGATGTTTGTGACCTCTGGTTTCAGTCCTTTATTCAAATTTTAGCACAAATATTTGCGTGGACTCAAAGATTAACTGAACGATTGTGGTCGTCAAAGGTCATGGTGACCACAGGAAATACTCCACAAAGTAATTATGACTAAATTTCATACAAATATTTATATGTTATATTTATCTGGAGCCCGTGATCAGGTTGCAGTCACTGGAAGTTGATCTGTAGTCTAATCCAGTTCTACCTTCTCACTTAGTCAATAGTCAATTAGGAATGTTTGATGATACTAAGTTGAGCTAAGTAACCTGTAGTTTTGGTTCATTTTTGCCTCTGTGAAGACAACAACAACATAAGCCAAACATAGACAGACAGAAAACAATCTGACTGACCTCAGATGACACTGCCAGTTTATTTAGTCACTTGGATGTAATCATACTACTCTACTGAATATAAAGAGATCATGGTCCTAAAATATAAAAAAAAAAAAAAACAACGAGCACAGACTGATAGTGAGATTTTGAAACAATCTTGGCATTAATTTAAAGTCATATTACCTACCCTCAACACTGTAAATGTAAGTTCTTGTAATAAAACCACTGACAGTGTCACATCAAAGCTCCTGTTTGTCTGCAGGTATACCTCAGAGAGCAGCGTTTCCCTGAACCGCTCTCCAGGGCAGCCGTCTTCCTACCGCTCTGATGAGGAGCTCATGGCTGTGTTGGACAGTCTAAGGGGGGGTGGTGTTGATGGGTGAGTTAGTTCCACTGGACAGTGCTCAGCTCTGCTTTCTCTCTTAGACTGTGATTCTGTCAACAACAAATATTGTTTTTCTTCCATCAGGGTCTCTGGTGATCCTTTATCCAAACTTCCAGTACCTCACAAATTAGCGATTCTGGCCACAATGGACGAGGTGAGTCTTAGTGTGGGTGTGAGCTCACAAAGCAGCAGCCTGATCATTTCAACACACCAAATAAGAAATGCAACAGAGGAGAGTAGTTTAGCACAAACACACTGCAGTGGCATGCAAGAGTTTGGGGGTCAAAATTTCTGTTAATGTGAACAGTTAAGCAAGTGAAAGATGAAATTATCTCCACAAGGCATAAAGTTACAGGTGACAATTTCCCTTTACATTTTAAACAATATAATTTTTTATTTTTTTCATCCTTTTCATTTTCAAAATGACAAAAAGGGAAAGGGCTCGCAGCAAAAGTTTGGGTATCCTGCATAGCTGGTACCTAGTAGCCCACCCTTTAGAGACTATCACAGCGTGTAAATAGTAAATAGCTTGTCTGATAACTTGGTCAAAGTTATCTGAAAGCTCAAATCTCCTGGGTTTGCCATTCTTTTGCAGGCTGCTGCTTTCCCTTTTTCGCTCTAAAATAATACACTGATGCACTTAATGCCTTTTGGAGATCATTTCATCTTTCACTTGATGAACTGTTCGCATTAACAGAAATTTTCACCAGGGGTGCCCAGGCTTTTGCATGCCACTGTATGTCTTGTGAGTCAGGCCGTTTACACACGTCATAAATGATTCTCTGATAGATGAAAGAAGCGGAGGCAATTGTAAACTCATTGTTAATAAGATCATGGGCAAGATATTAAAGTCTTGTGATTATCATTAGAATGTGAATGTGTGTGTAGGGAAAAACTGTGTGTGTGTGTGTGTGTGTGAATGGATGAATGTGACTTTTACTGTAAATCTCTTTAAAAAACTTGATGTACATGAAGTCCATTTAGAACACACAGAGACACTGGCATTCTGCTCCTAAAAACAATGGTGAAGAAAACAAAATATTCAAAAGTGTGATTAAGTCTTTTTCCCTGTGAAGAGAGCTTCCTCTTGATTTCATTCTCATTCATCTAATTCTCCTCCATGGAGCAATTGCTCTCATCAGCCACTGAAAATAGGTGGGCAGGGGCCCCAGTGTTTTAGTCCTTGGAGGGTTACTTTACTTTGTCACTGTGCAACTTCAAAGGCTGGAGTTTCAAGTTATTATATTGAAGTTTTCAAATGGAAATGGCTACAATTGACAAGACTCATGTTCTGTATTTTTCGAGTTGTGTATAGACAAGAAACAGTTATCATGTGTCTGCTGAGTAGAAACAGACTTTCTGTACATAGCTGATATAGTTACTTCAGAACATTTAATGAATCAACTCCCTCCACCTGCAGACTGTTGGTAAGAAGGTGTAACTCTATCCAGCACTTTGTGGGAATACTGTAAACTGGAGGAGCTTTAGTCCTGTTGTCCTGCTGATGTTTGGAGTTGTTAGTTTACTCTTTTGAGAATTGTGATATTTGTATTTTTGCTGTTACTGTAGATACACAACAGTGATGTGTGTATGTGTGTTGTAGATCCGCTGGCTGCTGGAGGATGAGATTGTGTCTGCTCTGCGTCACTCTCGGGTCGTCAGCTTGGCAACGTTGCAGAAAGTAGCAGAGCATGTTTTACACTCCAGTGGTCGTCCACACTGTCGCTGTGAAGATGTCCCACTGCAGTTTGTCTTCGGGCCTGAGCAGTCTCTGGAGAAATTCAAGGAGGCATGGACACACACACACACACATGCACACAAAACAAACAAGTAATATGTTATTATTATTTATTATTATTATATTATTATTTATTATTTATGTAAAAACAGAAATAAAGAACAGTTTTTTATCTGTTTACATACTAGCACTATAAAGTACAAGATGGAGCATCTATCACATTATTATTACACACAGTGCATGATGATGATGATGATGATGATGATGATGATGATGATGATGATGATGATGATGCTGATGCCTAGACTGCCTCTGTTCCTGCAGGAGTTCCGCAGAATCTCGTTCTCTGGCTATGTTCTAAACGGACAACAGGACAGCTTCTATTACATGTCACTGAGTCGACTCCACCCACAGAGGATCCGCGCGGCCAAAAGCCTCTCTGAGAGCACCACAGACCACCCGACACACACTACCCCTGCAGTGCTGCAGCGCAGGCTGATGACATGATGCAGGAGGGTGAAGCAGAAGCTCAGACAGCAGAGGCAGGCATCGAGGTGGGACGTGGTTTCACTGTGATTACAGTTAGCATTTAGTTTCAGTGAAGTATCTAGTGATCTAAGTGAGACATGAGTTTCTGGGACCAGTTATGAAAGTGGATGCTAGGATTGGGTCTCCAGCTGACTTTGACTTACACAGGCTTTTTGCATTATTGGTTCTTTAAAATGTTACAGATAAATATATCAGAGTGCTTGTTCACTATCTCTATGACCCCTGATAGAGCAGTAATTAGAATGCATGTGGTTTTGGAGCAGGCTAAACCTGTGTTTGGAACAGTGCTCTTAATTAAAAATGCACTGAAGAGAACATGTGATTTACTGATAATCAGTTAGATTCTGACGCAGTGACAGTGTAAACTTTTGCCTTAGTCACTGACAATATTTATTAGATCATACAGTAAAGAACATACATTCAGAGTTAGATGAGTGTTGTCAGAATGGAAAACACTAGATTTGTGATAGGAGATACAGAGTAGAAGATGTCTGCAGCTGCAAAATGAACACAGGATTTGATCCTAATTACAGTATTTGATCCTTTGAGATATTGTAATGAGGATCAATATTTGATCCTCATTACAATATTTTACAGTGCAGAAAACAAGTGAGTTGTACCCTCTTTTATGGAACGATGTGTTTGTTGTATGACAAAGTTGAGCCACCACTCTGTCCTCTCCTGGACCTTTGTTTCTCTGCAGAGTGAAGATAAGAGGCTCATCAGTGCTGACACAACTGCAGATGTCAGTGAACCAATGAGAGCTGTGAAGCCTGAGGCAGATGATGCTGTTTATCAGAGCTCAGCCAGCGTGGGGGCGGACAGAGGTCACCCCAGAGCCCCCCAGCTCCACACCGAGTGCAGCACAGAGCCCACCACACCCCACAAGACACCGTCCAGTGTCAGCCTGGCTGAATCTGTGCAGTCCGCCTCCCACAGTGAGTCTGTGTGTCAGAGACCTACGTATCTGTGTGACAACCACGTACATAATGTTAAGAAGAAGAGAGCAGAAGTCTCTGTCTTGTTGAAAGAAGAGAAGTAGATACTAACACAGGTACCAGACCAGGCTTATCACATCACACCCCCTGCTGTTTCCTCCCTTCCCTCACACGGTGTGTTATCTTCTCCACAGAAACGGAGACTCAGAGTCTGTGATATGGTCATCTCTTTGCTGACACTGAATCTCCTGGTAGAAATGTATCATTGTCTTTCCTCAGGTTGCAGCAAACTCAGGCCAAGTCGAGTCCAGAGTGTTGTGTCCAGCCAGGGCAGTCTGGACTCAGACATGCAGGGTAAGCTCAGTGATGGCTGACCAGTGAGGTGGTCAATGGTCATGCTCCCCCAGCTTTAAGTCTTTTTGTAGAAGTATAGAGATGATTCATTTTAATCCTGAAGCTGCTTTTCATTCATCCATCCATCCATCATCCATCCATCCCATCCATCCATCCATCCATCCATCGCCCACCCACCCATTCATCCACCCATCCATCCATCCATCCATCCAGCCATGTTAAGGACAGACTTTTAGACACCACTCTGCTCTGTTTTGTCTCTGATGTTTGAAGGCTATGATGGCGGCAGCAGTGACTCAGAGTGTGAGAGCCCCACCCTGGATGAGCAGGAGTGTCAGTCGCCACAGATGCCAGATTTCTGGCTGATCGTTAAGATCCACCAGGACCGGGTGAAAGTCTACTCCCACTCCAGGTCAGGCAAACTGCAGTATATGACCTTCCATGGCTCATCTTTGTCTTTATCCAGCCTTTTACAGTAATTTTGAACTCATCAATTAGTTCCACTTATTGCTTTAGGGTTAAAAGTAAGAGTTGTATTGTGTTTTACAGAAAATTCTGGTATCCAGCTAATGTGATGAACTGTCAGACCTCAGCAGTCACTTCAGCAGCCTTTTCCATTCTTGGAAAGCCGATTTTATGGCATGTGTCTTTTTTTTAAAGGGGCTTCATTGAAGGAAAGGAGGACAGTGACGAGGAGCTGAAGAAGGGGGAGGTGCAGGAGCTGCCTGAATACTTACAGCTGCATCAGATGGTTGTCAGGAAGATTGGAGAGATCTGCAGGATAGTCAATCAGGTGAACACATGCATAACTGATGGTCTTTACAACTACTGGTTTTAGAAAATCATTTACAAGCAGCATTGTCGTGTTATGGCAATAGATGGAAATAAACAGCAAAGTACCAGGTCATCCAGACCACAAGAACATCTGATCATCCAATGCATCAGAGCATCCAGAACATTGGAACATCCAGAACCTCATGACACCAGAAAATCAGAACACCACAGCGCCAAAATAACCTCATCCAGAACACCAGATCATATTTGTAGAACACCAGATCATATTTGTAGAAATTAGGACACAGAACACCAGATCATATTTGTAGAAATTCAGAACACCAGAACACCAGATCATATTTGTAGAAACATCAGAACACCAGAACACCAGATCATATTCGTAGAACATCAGAACACCAGAACATCAGATCATATTTGTAGAACATCAGAACACCAGATCATATTTGTAGAACATCAGAACACCAGATCAAATTGTGAACATCAGAACACCAGAACACCAGATCATATTCGTAGAACATCAGAACACCAGAACACCAGATCATATTTGTAGAACATCAGAACACCAGATCATATTCGTAGAAAATCAGGACACCAGAACACCAGATCATAGTTATAGAACATCAGGACACCAGAACATCAGATCATATTTGTAGAACATCAGGACACCAGAACATCAGAGCATATTTGTAGAACATCAGGACAACATCAGAGCATATTTGTAGAACATCAGAACACCAGATCATAGTTATAGAACATCAGGACACCAGAACATCAGATCATATTTGTAGAACATCAGGACACCAGAAATCAGAGCATATTTGTAGAACCAGGACACCAGAACATCAGAGCATATTTGTAGAACATCAGAACATCAGATCATATTTGTAGAACATCAGGACACCAGAACATCAGAGCATATTTGTAGAACATCAGAACATCAGAGCAATTTGTAGAACATCAGGACACAGAACATCAGATCATATTGTAGAACATCAGACACAGAACATCAGAGCATATTTGTAGAACATCAGAACATCAGATCATATTTGTAGAACGTCAGAACATCAGATCATATTTGTAGAACATCAGGATAGACTGTTAGTTGTGGTTCAGGTTTAGTTTTCATAGAAACTTGAGTTTCATATTGAGTACAAGTGATTGTGATTTGATGTAAATGCATTTCTATTTACACTACACTGATGACAGTCCTGTTTACAGTGTGGATTTTCTGTTAAAAAGCTCCCTTTTCATGATGTTCAGTGTCTGATGTGTGTGTGTGTGTGTGTGTGTAGCGTATGCTGCTGCAGGACCTACACGACAGCCACGTGTGTAACTCTCTGCTGTGGCTGAGAGTGAGGAAGACATCTGGAAAAATGAGTCTCACTACAGACAGAAGCTCAACACCTCCGATGGTGCGTCAAGAGAAAATGATTTGTGCTTTTCAGATGTGTTTGTGCAGCCTAACACAGGGCTGGGAGGTGGAGGATGGTTGTAATAATCTGGATGAAAGGATTCTGTCATCTCTTCTCTAGTGTCAAGGCTGCTCTTTGCAGTAGTATCACATGCTTGTGTTGTTTTTTTCCCTGACCACAGATTACAACACAGAGGAGAGCTACCAGGCCAGAGATTACCTGGCTGCTACCATGCAGTTCATCCCGGACACTTTGCTTGTGACGTGGTGTGGAGCACAATCATTCACATTCACCCCCGTCTCAAGATGGGACCCAACATGGGGTGTCCAGGGGTGAGTGGCAGATCTTAGTTTGAAATAAACATGCCCCTGTGCAGGCTAATGAAGGACAGGCTGTTAAATCAACTGAATGTCCTGAATATGTGAATGCAACAGATGCTGTGTTTCTTTCTTCTTGCTACAGAGAGCTACATTGTTTTCAGGATGTCCATAAGTCTGTCCCATTCTCGTAAACACAGTTTTCATTAACCACCTAATGGAACTTCACTGGAACTCAAGCATGAACAAATTAGGTTGGGAGGACTAAAGGTCAAAGATCAAGGTCATGGTGACTTCGCAAAACACAGCCCGTAACAAACAAACTACAGTATTTCACTCGAAAATACAGATTTGAAACTCTCTCCCAGTTTTTGTTTGATGCTGATAGACCATGTAAAAATAGAGATATGACAATTTTAATTTAATATTATAAAAATATTTATACAAGCGTAAAAGTGGGATGGGATGGGTGGGGTTGCTCTTTCCATATAATCAACACTTTTTGTCATTTGACAACATTTAAAAAGTAGGATTAAAGAGAAAAAATGATTGTCAGATCATATAGGTGAAAAAACTATTCAAAGACAACCAAAATAGGCTCAGAACCCTAAGGGTTAAGAACTCCTCAAGGGAACCCTCCAAATTTGGCACAAATGTTCACTTAGACTTCAGTAACAGTGGCCTCACATCACTTTTTAGCCAACACTCAACTAGGACAAAAATTCACACATTCACAAGTGGTCATATTTTACGCATATGAAAAATATAAATAATCAGGTTTGTCCTATTAGAATTGGGACTTGAAAATATTGTTTACATGTGAGGGAGCTCATCAACTGTACTGTACATTACTCATCATTTTCAATCAACCACCTGAGTTTACTATGTGTATAGACTGGAGACGTAGAGATGTCAACACAGTGATGATCACATTAACTTTTCACTGTGTCTTCTGTCTTCCTGTCGTAGCCATCCAGGCCCTGCGCTCCGTGCTCAACTCCTTCTGTGTGGTCAACAGGAAGAACATGTTTGTCTACCAAGAGAGAACAACTAAATCAGTCTTCTACCTCAGGTCAGACTCTTTCATCACTGTTCAGCTGCAGTTCTCTAACTCATCATTATATCCTTAGTATTTTAGTTTGTGTTTTTCTGCTTTTTTACTTTAAGCAGACGTGGCAGCTTAATTTTACTTGTCATGTTGCTTTTATTTTGGAAAATATCATCAGTTTAGCCTGTTTGAAGTTTTTCGTTGCTGCAAAGTCATTTTGATGGACCAGCATTCAGCCCAGTCTCTGAAATATTCTTGAGTTTGTGAAAATGACTTTCAGATGGAATATAAGGGAGAGAAAGAAAGATAAGGATAATCACTGGGTGATGTGAGTCTGTCAGAAAATTACATTTATTCCCAAAGAATCATCAGCACTTGACTGTTCTTGTGTTCAATTTTTCCGTCTTCCAGACTTTGTGAAACGTCACTAACAGGGAAGTACTCTGATGTGGATGGTAACCTCCACATGACCCGCTCCATCGGGCTTTTCAGGAGTCAGGAGCCGCTGCTTTCCGAGGACCTCATGGTGAGTTTTATGTCTTATTTTTTATTTAACCCATATTTATACAGGTAATCTACAGGATGGATTAAACTGTACCAGTGCAGAAGTCTATGTGTGGATAATGATGACCAGTTGACCAAAGAGTACCAATTGCAGTGGTGAGTGAGGGGTTACATCCTATTATAAATCTTAGTCATCCAACATGTGCAGAGAGCTGGCAGAGGTATACATGTAAACAATATCACCGTAATCAAGTAAACACATGAAGGAGCCAGTGAAGGAAAACAACAGTAAATGCTAATAATCCATCAGATTCTTTCTAACAGGTCAACCATGTTTACAGACTGTTTGTGTAGCCAGGGACTGGGACACTGTGTAAACATGCTAACATGTAATCCCTTCTGTACAACTGAATCTTCACAATGTTGTGCGCAAGCAGACAGATGCATTGAGACTAAAGCCGGTGTTGATGGATGTGGGTACACACAGGTGCCTCTCAAATCTCAGCACAGCTCATTAGTGAATAAACAAGAGCAGGTTGGCCAAGATGACAAGTCTGTGTTATAATCCTGTATCCTGGGTGGTGGTGTCAGAGGACTGGTGCCAAGTTGTTGACTACTTTGATGTTTCTGTCCTCAGGGATCCAGGTCATCTCTGGAGGGCTCTCGGCCAGTTGGACAAGTAGACAAGCACATCCTGCTGCTGGTGCATGGAGTGGGAAACGCAGGTAAGAGTGTGAACAGGTATGAATGAACGGTGAATGGAAGCATGTTTCGTTCTTTTCATCTTCACTCAAGGTGTATTTGATGTTTGGAAATCAGTCCTTACACCACCTGAATAGCTCTGACTAGGGATGCACATGACTAACTGTTTAACCGATAACAATAACTCTGACCGATTAATACTATCGTTCATTTTTTTATGAGCTCATGGCTCAAGGCTATTTCGCAGCAAAAAGTTACACAGGAGGACTTACAGTATGTACCAGTTATGCAGCGCAGTCCCCGTAACGGACATCTACATGTGTGTCAGCTGTAAGGACGACTCACCTGCAGCTCGTACAGATGAGCTGTGAGGGGAGCGCTCTGCTGTCCCTCTCTCTTTAGTCTGGTGTTTAGCTGCACTTTGTATAAAAAGAGTTCAAAATGTAAATGAGCGCATCTGAGCGCCGATCGGCTGGGCCACAGCACAGTGGATGTGGCGCTGCGTGTGTGTGTTGTAAAGAAGCAAAATTCTCTCAATCGCCGATAGAGGATCAGGTTGCTGATCGGAACAAGTCACAGACACTCAGATCTTATCAGTTAACGGTTATTAATGGGTTAACGAGTGTCGGTTATCGGTCAGCAAAAAATTAAAATGTGCATCCCTAGCTCTGACCAATGCATTTTAGTGGCTTTGTTTTTTCTTAGCTTTTTAGCTGGCAGCAAAACCTACCAGTGTATGTGGGGACGATCCTGTTTAGTGGTTACATAAAGGCTGGAAGGAAACAGAGCCTGAATGTAGGTTTGTGCCACTCAATACAAGACACAAGGAGCTCAGAGTGCAGGAGGGGGTGGGGGGGGGTGGTCATGGGTAACAAGGCTTCTCCTGTTATCCACCAGTTGCCAGAATCACAGCTCAGTCTGTCTTTTATTCAAGAATTTGGTTATTTTGTTAGACACATAGCTGCTGTGAAATCAGGATTTGACATCAGTCCAGGCATATTCATAGGCTTAGATCTAGTCATGTCTCTTAAGTGTGTGTACAGTCACTGCTTTGGTTGTATGGGAATCACCCAGTCTGCAGTGAAACAGCCAACAGACTGACCAGGGTCGATGTGACCTCTCAGTGTACTCAGTGATTTTCTCTACTCAGTTTGGTGAGATCCACTGAAGGTTTTTCCTCTCTGTGCCGCCACAGCTCTGGCACACTGACATTCACAGTGGTATTAATATGTCACCACTCATCTGATGGTAATTTGTGGCTGTCTACTGCTAGGCAGTACTTAATGATGGATCATAAATTTGACTTTTTTCTGCTTGACTGAGACATGGCAGCAGCCCAATGATTACACTCAACTTAACCTGTGTACCCCACATGGCTTTGGTTACACCTGTCAAGCTCGTGCCTCGGGACGCAGGGGCGGTCTGGCAATACTATATAACAAAAAGTACAAGGTTTCCCCTCTCTCTGTCACCCCTCACACATCATTTGAATCTACTGCACTGAAAATCCATGGACCTACTCCCACTATTTTGGCTGTAATTTACCCACCCACCTAAACATAACTCTGGTTTTATAAATGAATTCTCAAACTTTGTTGCCATTTTATGCTCTTTGTCACCCAATATAATACAACTAGGGGACTTTAATATTCATATGGACAAAATGGACAGTTCTCTTACAAAAGACTTCACATCATGCCCAGACACTTTCAGCTGCATCACTTTATTAACACTCCCACTCATTCAAGAGGACATATTTTGGATCTCATCTGCTGCACTGGTCTATCAGCGCTAAAATACACTTTATCAGATTTCCCCTGTCAGATCACAAGCTTGTGTCCTACTGTTATCCAAAATGAAAGCACCTCGCCACATTACATTCAGAAACATCAAGAACATCGATCCATCAACTCTCTCAGCTGCAATAAATTCTCTCCCTAGCACAGACCACTTAACCACACTTGAGGATCTGGTATCCACCTATAACCATGGACTCAACAACCTCCTGGACACACTGGTGCCGCTGAAAACACGTTGTTAACTTCACAAGCTCTGTCCCTGGTACACTCCAGAACTCCATGCACTCAAATCTGAAGGACGGCGACTGGAACGTCTCCCCAGAACAACCTGTCTCACTGTTCACAAGAGCATGTACCATAACCACCTGCTGAAATATAAAGATGCCATTTCCAAGGCCAAAACAGATCACTACACCACTGTTATCCGGACTGCTCAAGGAAACACACGCACTCTGTTTACCACACTCAACAATATGTTACACCCCCCTGAAACTCTTGCCTCTCAACTGCACTCTACTACCCCCTGCAATAAATTTATGGAATTTTTTTAACAGTAAAATTGCTAATATTCATAATCAACTACTTCCTCCTTGCAAAAGCACCGACTGTAAATACTGCTTTATTCCTGCTCCACCTCTGGTATCGTCACTCTCTAACTTTGGTCTCCCAAACACAACTGAAATATCCATCATACAGAAAAGTAAGTCCTCCACCTGTAGTCTCAACCCTCTGCCTACAAAACTCGTTAAACTCTCCAGCAATTATCACTCCAATACTCAAAAAACCTAGCCTGGACCCCTAAGACCTCAATAATTTCTGACCAATTTTAAACCCTCCCTTTTGTTCAAAATCATGGAAAAAGTATTTGCTACACAGGTCCATAACTATCTCACCCACAATACCCTCTATGAACAGTTTCAATCCGGTTTCCGTCCACACCACAGCACCGAAACAGCTCTGGCAAATATCACCAACCACCTTCTTATGGCAGCAGATTCTGGACATCTCTACATACTCATCCTTCTTGACCTCTCTGCAGCTTTTGATACAATCTCCCATAGCATCCTCCTTAACCGCCGAATCTCCATTGGACTAAATCACACCACTCTCTCCTGGTTCACCTCCTACCTCTCCGGTCACACACAGAGGGTACAGCTGAAGAATTATCAATCCCAACCTTCCCCGGTCACCAGTGGTGTGCTGCAGGACTCTATCCTTGGCCCTCTCCTTTTATCATACGAATACGAATAACTTTATTAATCCCCAAGTGAAATTCATTAGTCTGTCAGCTCATCAACCATTTGCAGAAGAATGAAGAAGCCTGATGGCTGAAGGTACAAAGGATCTTCTATATTTCTCCGTCCTGCAGTGAAGAGAGAGGAGCTGTCCACCACCGCTCTTTTCTTGGACATCAAGGTGTTATGAAGAGGATGATCTGAGTTGTTCAGAATGGCCTCCACCAGCGTGTATCTCTCCACCACATCCTCAGTGAGTCCATTAGGGAGACATGACTGAAGTCAAGTGCCTCAGGATGTTTAGTCTGTATCCTAGCAACAACTCATGGAGACCTTCACATGGAACTTCAGCAGTAGCGTTGGTGGGATGTACACAAGTATTGTTTTGATTTGAAAAAATGTCTACTTCCTGAGTCTTCATCTATATCTCCAGCTCCTCATCACTCTTGTTGGGCAGAGAGTTGATGACTGATGGCAGAAAGGACCTACAGTACATCTCCACTTCCAAGCCTTACCCTCTGCACCACCAGCACAGCAACCACAGAAGCACCTCCTCATCCAGCTGGAACAGGGTGGCATCCTCCAGACTTGCTCCATTTCCAATGACAGAAGCTCCTCTCCTGAAGAATCTCCTCTCCCCACAGAAGTATCCATCAGTAGTTGACAAAATATGACAAAAACATACAAAAACACAACAAAATAAAGCAAAGGTTGAGTAAAAACTCAGAGCTACCAGACTTTGCTGCTCCCAGTTGAAGCGCATGTTCTGGAATCTACCTCATCTACCTCCTCCCCTCGGTAATATCTTCAGGAATCATGGACTCAGTTTTCATTGCTATGCAGACAACACCCAGCTCTATCTTTCCTGTAAACCTGGCTCCACTCTTCCTCCACCCTCCCTCCCTGACTGTCTCCAAGATGTCAAAACCTGGTTTTCTCACAGCTTCCTAAAACTAAATGGAAATAAAACAGAATTCCTGCTGGTTGGCACCAAGTCCACACTGTCCAAATCTGACAGTTTCTCATTACACATTGATAACAGCACTGTCTATCCTTCCCCTCAGGTTAAGAGTCTGGGGGTCATCCTGGACAGCACCCTCTCCTTCACTGCCCTCATTAATAACATCACCCGGTCTGCATACTTTCACCTTCGCAATATCAATTGCCTCCGTTCATCACTCACCCTCCATAGCACTTTCATATTGGCTAATGCCCTTGTCACATCCTGCCTCAATTATTGCAGTGCTCTTCTATATGGGCTACCACAGAAATCCCTCTATAAACTGCAACTAGTCCAAAATTTGGCTGCACACATCATATCCAGAACTCCATCCACTCAGCACATCACCCCTGTCCTCAAATGGCTTCACTGGCTTCCAGTCCGTTTTCGCATCAACTTCAAGATCCTGCTCCTCACATTCAAGGCACTCCATAACCTTGCACCTTCATACCTCACTGAACTCCATCAAACATACACACCTTCCCGTACACTCAGGACCTCCTCTTCTTTGCTCCTCTCCACCCTTCCTGCCCATTTATCCACAATTGGACTGAGATCTTTTAGCTGCTCTGCCCCTCGGCTCTGGAACACTCTCCCTCGGGACATTCAGAGTTCAACTACACTGTCAATCTTCAAGTCACGTCTCAAAACACACCCGTTCAGACTAGCGTACCCCTCATAATATGTATCCGATTTTATTGTTGCTGTATTTTCTTGCTTTGTCATTTTGTATGTGAATTGTTTTAATACTGTTTGATTTTAATTTTGTCTATTGTAAGGTGACCTTGAGAATCCTGAAAGGCGCCTATAAATAAAATGCATTATTATTATTTAACCATCTGAAGCATTAGTACATCATCTTAAAAACAGTGATCATTGTGTGGGAGCTGGAGGCTTAATCAATAGCTTTTTTCATAGTTTAACATGAATATTCATGTAATAAGCAAACTGCATGTCATGATCCAGCTCTTTGGATGGTGTCATCACATATAGGTATGCTCCTGAGAAGTCTATATGCTGCACGAGACCTGCAGAATCACACCTCTGCTGCTCATCTCCTGTCTCTGCATCTGTCCTACAATCTTATTGGATGTAATGAGCCATAAGAAACTGGAATTGGTCTGAAAAAGAATCTTAACCTAAGACCTACTTCCAAGCTAGTTTTTTCCAAGACAGTCTATTGTCGTGTGATCTGACACTTAGGGTCAAAACACGTGATTTCACATGTTTGCACACCTGGCTTTGTTTATACTGAGGTAATACTGGTAACCCATTAGATGCAGTCACATTGTTGAACGTGAAGGTTTGAGTTTTAAGAGCTTGAAGGTGATACCTTGATTTGTCATGTTCAGGTCCAGAGATCACAGATGAGCTGGTTAAGGTTCTGAGGAAGCGCCTGGATGAGACCACACTGGACATCATCACTGTCATGCTTGTCAGAAACTGCAAGTTGACTCCAGCTGATGTGGAGGTAAATGAGAGGAGTGGTTTTTGTACATGGACTTGAGCTGTATGTTTTTTTCCTACTGCTTAAAATTGCTTCACCTTCACCAAATTGTGTTGTGTGGTTAGTTCATCCAGCCATCAGGATCCCCAGCCACTGAGGTGATGAACTTCAGTCTCCCGCAATACTGTCTTCCCTGGCTGTCCGCTGTGGCTCACTACATCAGGCAGAATCTTCTCATCTTCCTGCACGTCCCCAAATACACAGACAGCAACACCGCGCACCATTTCAAGGTACAATTCAGGCAGAACATGTGCCATTTTAATGTTGTTTACTAAATGTCTGGAAAAAAATAAAAAAACTAATTAATTTCATTAAAATCTTTCTCTAGTTAGCAAGATGACAACTACAGTAGATAGGTGAATGATAGGTATAGACATTACAAAACTATGTAATACATTGAAATATAACATAGCTAAGTTTAGGCACATTAGGAATTCATTATCAGTTAATTCATCCAAAAAATGTGTCCAGCCTTGCTCTGACGTAAATCCTGAGTTGAAGGTTAAGACACAAATCAGAAATTTCCCAGCTAACCCTCCATCCTATATATATATATATATATATATATTTTTTTTTTTTTATTTTATATATACTGAACAATGACATCACATTAGAGATTTTGCAGGTTGTTGTAAAGGCAAATTAAATAAAGCTGTAGGAGTTGATGACATCCCCAACAAGGCCCAAAAGATCCCAGCATGCTAGGGATTTTACATGTCAGGAAGGTATTATTCCATCAGCGTGGAACAAATATTTAATCAAACCTATTCCCGACCCACGAGTCCCTTTAAAACAGAGGCATTAGTCTGATTAGTACAGTTTATATATTTTATTCAGGTGCTCTAACAATAGATTAACATTGTCGAGGTGTAATGGTGGATGAACAAAATGGGTTCAAGAAAAACAGGGAATGTATTGACCATATTTATGTCGTATCTTCCATTGTGAGAGTGAGACTACAGGAGCATACAGAGACTTATGTTTGTTTTGTCAAATTCAAGAAAGCTTTTGATTGGATAAACTGAGACCTTTTGGAAAATGAATTGATTTCTTCTGGTATTGGAGGTACATTTTACAATGCAATTAAATAAGTACCTAATAAGTACCTTGGTTTTGTTTTTACTGAAAATATGAGTTACTCAGAAGGAAGAAAGCACTGGCAGAGTCAGGAGTAAGGGCTTTATTTGGTAAGGAATAAAATTAAAATGTGTCCCAAGTTTGGTTCCTCAGCGTTTTCCAAGCTTTTTGACTCAATGGTTGTTCATTTTTATTTAATGCTGCCAGAGTATGGGGCTTTAGGGATTCCCCTGAAAGTAATGGTGTCCAGAGTCGAGCACTGAGATGTTATCTTGGAGTTCACAAGTTTGCTGGAAAATGTGTCATGGATAGGGACGAGGGATGGGAATCCTCTCTTGTTAAGCAAAGATGTGAAATAGTTCAGCTCTGGAACAGACCTGTTCAGTTGCCAGATGAAAGACTGACAAAAAGATTTTCAAACGGAACCGAGCCCACAATTTTCTCTGGTCAAGAGATGTCTCTGCAGTATTTTCGCTTTCTGGGTTATATTATAGTTTTAGTAGTAATTTGCAATGTAATATAAATACAGTTAAACAAAAATTGTGTCAACTTCATAAAGAAACAATGGAAGGAGGAGATTTGGAGTAAGCCCAAACTCAGAAGTTATGTTCAAATAAAAGAGGATTACTAAACGGTACCTTACTTAACATTACACTTAGGAAGAGGTCAGAGGTCATTGTGGGCACAAAACCTTGCCTCTGGTGATATGTATTTTGTATGACCTTGATATTGTGGAGGAATTTCACTTTCTGTTTCAATGCTCTCTGTACAATGAACTGAGGAAATCCATGTTATTGTATTTTGGATGTCTGAGTGTGATATGTTCAGGTGGTTTTTCAAGGAGGAGATCCATGTGCTACAGTACCCAGATTTATTGAAAAAGCACGGACTCTAAGACAGAAGACATTATATCCGACGAAGACTACTTACTATTATTGTTTTGGTTATTTTGAAAAAGTGCCTGTAAATGCAGAAATGTTTATTGCATGAGTCTATGGATACATATGTATGAGTAGACTTATTAGCCATTTTTGAATGTATGTATTTATATTGTTTAGTGTCTTGTAAGCCAATATGGGCTGGGCACAGTAATGTGCATGACACTTAAATAAACAAATCAATAAATCAGTAAATATAGGCAGAGCTACAGGGTCCATCACAAGGCGAGACTCTAGCCTTCCAAACAGAGCGCACTGCCTTTGAGCAAACAGAAATTGATCTTTCTCACTCTTGTCTGCTCTGATCTCACTACACTGTATTATTTCATTCATTCTTTGTAAAATTGCATATAGGTATAGCCTTTTTGAAATTTATTGAATTTTAAATTGCATGTGCATGTTTATCCTGTCGTTTCCACCTGCTCAGGGACTGAAGATTAAAACTAGCTTTAAGCAAAATCTGATACAAATCATCTCTTCTCTTTACATGTATTTGTACATGGTCTCTGAAAGAAATAAACTAAATAAACTAATCTAAACTGAAAATGGCCCAGTGCAGATTAGCACCATCAAAGAGTGTGGGCTTCAATTAGCCACACAGATTAGTATGACAGATTTGGATTACCTTCAGCCTCACACATATAGCTTCAAGTAGTGAAAGTAGTTTTTCATGGAGACAAAATTGGACTCTTCTCTGAGTGAGAGTTAAAAGGGACGATGCCCATGCATCAACCGTGAAACTTTCCCCAGGAGTCAGTTATTTTAGCATACGTTATCTTAGCATAAAGACCGGAAGCAATGGAAAAGAGCTAGCCCAAGAGCTGACTTCAACTAGGCCAGCTCTACGTTGCACCCAAGACTCTGAAGCTCAGTTTTTCTTTATCTAATTTGTTTTATCCACACATAAAGAACATAAGGAAGTGATGAATGAGTGAGTGAGTTACTGACTGAGAAAGGTAACGAGAGCCCTCTGCTGACTGCAAAGCAGAAATTCCTCCTGCATGATCAACGACGTAACACTTAAAGTGATTAGGATAAAAAAAGAATAAATCACAGATGTGGGAGGCTCTCAGATCTGCAACACAAGTTTTAACAAGTCTCATTGTGATGTATGAAAATACTGAGCTGTGTGGTCTGATTCTCTCTCCTACCCTGTCTGCAGCACTATTTTCACATGAGTAGTGACGTGGCTGACGGTGATATCTACCTCTACAACAAACCTGGAGGCCAGGGGACTGGAGGGAAAGGTAATCATACCACCTTCCCAGTGTTTGAATGAGGTGTGTGTGTGTGTGTGTGTGACAAGATGACCCTGATTGTTAGATGACAGTTGCTGTTTTGGACTAAGACTTGTTGATTATTCAAAGCCTGTCCTGCATCCTATTTAACAACATTTAGTATGTTCTTATTATCTAAAATGTATTCACAATTTTAATACACTAAGTGATTAGTGATCAGAGATTAATTGCAGCGCTAGTCCTCAACTCTTTGTGTTGTTTTCAGCCTTTGCTCTGAGATGTTTGGCACATAATTGAAATATTTGGCCCCTTCAGGTACTGTAAGATCCTGTGAGCAGCCAGTAACCTCCCCTTGGTCTCAAACTAGTAGCAGGTGTGATGTGATTTCTTGGATACAGACCATTACAGAACCAGAGATGGGGGAGTTATTTGCTGTTTCTGCATTGTTTGGAGTTGAGGAAACATCAGAGGGACAGAGACAGTAGAGAAAGGGACATTAGCATGTCTTTTCTGTTTGCCTTGGCGCTACACTGGAAGCCTCACTGTTTCTAGTATCTGTTTTCATCTGGACTGTTCGGCTGCTTGTTGTTACCTCACACTGAGAATGATTGGCACTTAAAGTCCTGACATCAGCTTATTCCGAATGGCTTCGTCTCTCTTTTCTCCACTGTGTTGGTTTGTGCATCACCTTGCCACTCTTTGTTTACGTTTTGGTTGCACAATATGTACATGCAGATGTAGATGTAGTTGTTGGGGTATATTGGTGGTTGGTGTTGTTAAGTTCAATAGAAGAGGAATAATATGCAAAATTATGAATATGTAGCTCAGCAGATCACATAGTTTAGTTGGACACATTCACTGTCATCCTCAAACCCTTTCCATGGACTGGACTGCTCTCTGTTTGTTGGAAGCTACAGCTTCATATTTTCATTGGCCTCTTTCACTTGAAAAGCTTCTGATGTAAGGTGGCATCACATCATCTGATATGTTGAAAGTTTCTTTTCCTCTCAATGAGTGAGTTAGCAAATCCTGCTTTTGGACCAGGCGTACCATGTTAATTTCTGCTGTAAAGCTGGACATTTTAACATGGTGGTCAATGGGGTCTGACTTACTGTTGGAGCTTGCCTCAAGCAGAAGAAGTATGGTTTTTGGTCCTTCCATGCTTCATTTTTCAGAAGTCGGTCTGCCATGACAAACTACTACACTCCTCGTTACTATCCAGAAACTGCTCATTTCTTTGATGAGCATCAGCACAGTTATTTTCCCTGGTCAGGTTCCTTGTCCCTTCCTCTTCACTGTTCACCAGACCTCCTTCTCAGGCTTGCAGCCACACACTGTTTGCTCTCATGTGAGATGATCTGCCTGTTGTGTAGTTCATTACATACATGCAAGTAACACACAACTGGAGAGAGGTTATATGTGACCAGCAACAGCACGGCCCAGTGTTGCCATAGACACTGAGCTAAGTCACCCTTGGATGCCTGGTGGACAGGTGTACAGTGGAGAGTCAATGCAGTCTGTGAACTCAGTTATACAGTAACAGCATCGTGTCTGAATGCATGTGTTTATGCAAATCAGAAGTGAATATGCCTCTCTTCCCTCTGCATGTTTTTCATTCACAGCCAGAAATCTCCATCTCACACCGCAGGAGTCTGTCATTTATCATTATGCACATTTTATCTGTTGGTATTTGAAGTCAGTTCAAAGGCCATATTAAATGAAAAATGCGTTTCCCAGCTTTAATCCTGTATCCAGCCATAAATTGTTCATTTATCTGTTGATATATGAAATCTATCTGAGTATTTTAACATCAAAATCCATGTACTTTCTCTTCTTAAAATGATTTCAAATAGGTGATGATTCATCCTGCACTAGAGGGCATTCCTAATTTTACTTCCAATTAAAACTGTCTCCCAATTTTGCTCCATGACTGAAAGGCTACCTGCTTCAGTGAGAGAATGACAAAAATATATATGCCTCCTTTCAACAGCTCCCTACAAAGGCCAACTCATTATATATAATGATGAGGCCCTGAACTGTGGTTGACTTTCTGCCTCACAACTGTTTAGTTGAAGCGCAGGGGTGCTTTGACTTCATCTCCTTTGTCTCAGCAGCTGTGGAACAAGTTGTTGAAATCATGAATCCACTTGAGCCCTTGCTGCTGTGTGAAGTAACTCTCTCAGTGTACAATGACAGTGAGCGCTGTCCATACTGTTACCTGCCCTTGGTTAATGTTAATGCATATCTGTTAATGCAGTCCCAGGTTAACTGTAGTAGTTTTATATTGTGAAAATATTGTTAATAATATACTTCTATTTTTTAAAGTTATTTTTTGAGCACTTTACTCCTTAATGAAAGGACAGTGAAGAGAGACAGAAAAGCAGGGAGAGAGACATGAAATATGGATCATCTCAGTTGGGAATCGGACCAGCGGTCAACTGCTTTAGGGCAGACGATGCCCATATGGGACATGCTTTAACCACTTGACCAGTGAGCATTTATCATGACATAACATGAAGCACTCTTGATTATATTTTGAGAAACTCTTTGTATGATGATGGCAATGCTTTATTATGAAGGAAGATTAATGAAGAAGAAGAAGAAGAAGAAAGGAAGAAGAGGATAATGGATGAAGTCATGTAGTGTGAAGTTACATCAGAGCTGTGGTTCTCTGTTAGCTCTAATAACCATAAAGGCAAACTGAAGAACAATGTAACAGTATTGTGTATAGATGAATATCACTGGGTTTCAATTCACAAGGTCCTGATTCAATTCCATATCAGTTAAGCTAGTGATATATCAATTACATTACCAGTTCGCTTGGATATGAATGGAATTGGAAACTAATGCAACATGGAGACATTCTGATCAGATGCCTGAACCACCTTAACTGGCTCCTTTCGATCAATGTGATGGAACAGTGGCTCTGCACAGAGCTTCCTGTGGAAGTTCCAGCTTTTCATCCTGCCTCTGAGCCCAGCCACCGTAAGGAGGAAGCCCATTTCAGCTGATTGCATCCATGATCTCATACTTGGAGTCTGTATCCAGATCTCAGGTCATGACCATAAGTGAGGACCGCATTGAAGATCTGATGCTGATGCTGAGCCAACCTGTCTGTCAGACTCCTGCTCCATCTTACACTCATTTATGATCAGGACTTCAAGACACTTGAATTGCTTCACTTTGGGTAATAGCTCACCTCCAACCCAGATAGAGCTGTCCACCATTTTACATCTGAGAACCATGACTTGAAGGTGATAACTCTCATCTCAGCTGCTTAATACACCATCCCAGTGGGCACAGGAGGTCATGTTCTGATGAAGAGGTTCTTGAAGCAGACACACTACTTACCTTGGGTGCACCTCGAGATCTTGTCCATGAATATCATAACTAGGATCTGAGACAAGTTGGGGCATTCTTTTGTTGCTTCACATTGGTGTATAATACAATCTTCTGATCAGTTTCATTGAAAGGTGCAGTTTTTAGCTTTGGCTTTTTCCTGAGACCTTAAGACTTAACAGATTGAACCAATCCGCCAGTGTGGCAGCAGTTTGAGAGATTCAGTTAATGAGGAAGAGTGTGACCTTAGACATTGACTGTGACAAGACTATTGGTTTCAGACACTGGTTGAGTGCTTGTCAAGCTGGATTTTCTTAAGAGATTCTACTCTGAATGGAGATAACAACAAAGGTTAGAGGCCAGAAGAGAATGGCCAGAGTGTTTGACAGAACGGCTGTTATCACTCAGATAACAGGTTAAAGTGATTAGTGCAACACTACAGTGAGACCCCTCTTTCCTAAAAATGTGTTCCGTTTTAGCTGTAGTTAATATAAGTCTTCAATCTAGATAACCACATCAAAAAAATATCATCCAAAGTTGCAATGCAAGATTCTGCTTTGAATTACCCCAAATTATGTTTCACTTTGTGCCCTAGTGGAAGGAAACTGCTCCCCTGTAGCAGCTCTGTCACTCAGACTTAACCAGAGTTTTCACATTACATCAGTCAGGTAAAATTTAGTGTTTTTTTTTTTTTGTTACTACCAATTAAGTCAGCTAAAGATGCTAGTTTAAGTTAGGTATTTAGGTACACAGAGTGTTTGATTGTATGTTGTGTCTACATGTGACAATAGCCTCAACCTAATATCAGAACTTACCTGGAACTAGTGTTGTGGTCAAGACCACCTCACCAAGACCGAGTCAAGACCAAGAGCAAGACTTTGAGGGGGTTGAGACCAAGTCGAGACCAAGTCAAGACCAAGACCAAAGGGGTAAGGGTTAGGTTAGCCCGAGTAAAAATGTAGTTGATTCTGAAACAAGACCAAGACTTTGAAAATGTGGTCTTGAGACCAAGACTGGTCTTGAGTACCACAACACTTCCTGGAACCCCATTCTTCTCCATTCATTACAATTCATGTTATTCAGACAAAGGCATGTGGACTCCACACTACACGGGTCCTGACAAGAGGAAACCCTTACTGCCAGCTGCTACACCTGCCTGGAGTCAGTTGGTGTTACATCGGATTAACGAGTGAATAAATGATAATGATGTTGGTACATCCCTAATGCTGTGCTGTTGGTGTCTCTAATGTTGGTCCAGGTACCATGTCGGAGCTGGTTCAGCACCTCTTCCCACCCTCTCAGTTTAAAGGTACCACCACATGTCTCCCCGTGCCCATTACCACCTTCAGAGCCATTGTGTTGAGTGAAACTCATGCTGCCGCTAGCCCTGTGTCCTCTGCTGCTAGCCTTTTATTCTTCGTGGTATTTCTTTGCAGTTCTGCACCTCCTTTAGTTCAGGCTTCTATCTGCATATATATTTTTTTTATTAAACTGTGTTCATCTTTGAATTGCCTTTAAAATTGGCATGGCCCTCTTGGGTGCATGGACTGTGGCATTACTGGTGTTGCAGCCAGTGTTTGTCTGCTGTTGAGCTTACTGTAGATTTGTTGACTGGCTTTTGTTGCACTCCTGCTTCAAAGAACATAACGCAAGTACAACATGAATGACCTTGGCTGGAATGATTCAAGTACAGAACTTAGAATATCTTCAGAAGTAAATGTAATGTGAATGTCAATGAGCTGTACAAGCTTATGAAGAAATAAAAGGTTCGCAATAGCGAAATAATACACATATGTAACTTAGTACAGACAAATGCATTTGCACCCTTCATTAATCATTAGGTGGAGAACCTTTGGTGTCTGAACTTTCATTTGCCTTTTAGAAGTTTCTTGCACCTGTAGTCCTTTTTGCAATAGCAGCAACTGTCTCCAAAGGCATCTGGGTCAGGGTCAGTTTAAACCAGTCCATCTTCCTCTGATCAACTGTTTTCTGTGCCACTGGATGTGATCTTTGGGTTGTTGTCCTGGTGAAAGATTCAAGATCCTGACCTCGCACTCCTGACTCTGGGTAACACTTTTTTTTTTTTTTTTTTTACAAATATCTTGGTAATCTACTGATTCCATCAGTACATTGATATGTTTAATGCCTCCACCACCACAGGCAGCAGTAACTCCACAAAAAGACCGAGCCTCCACCGTATTTTACTGTAGGTGCAGTGTTTTCTTCCTTATGGACAGCATTCCCACAGAGCTCTACTGTGGTGTCATCTGCATAGAGCATTGTCCTAGAAACATTGTGGTCACTCTATGAACCATGGAGTCCTTGGCTTAGTGTATGGTGTATGTTCTGGGGCTTCAGTCTTCTCTCGGTGAGTTTGTTCTTACCTCCACATCCTGGAAACAGTTTCCTGACCTTTTAAACAAGTATGCATTGTATTAAGCCGATCTACATGTGGGTCAGTTGTCAATATGCCTGCCTGTGTGTGTTTTGTTATTTCAAACAGTAAAATATTGCTGGTTCATCATAAACTAGGGATGGGCAGTTCAAACAAAAATGTCATTAGATTTTGTTTCAAATGTTGATTATTCTTTGATGTTCTCCTGAACTCTCTCTCTCTCTCTCTCTCTCTCTCTCTCTCTCTCTCTCTCTCTCTCTCCTCTCTCTCTCTAACTCTCTATCTCAAACTATGAAATCTACAGTTTTTTGCAAGTCGGGAATGTTTTGTTGTCATTAGTTTTCCACCTGCCCATCCGCTCTTGTCCTGGTAGTTATTCAAGATTCAGATCTTTTATTTCTCCCCAAGGTACAATTTGAAAGGACAGAAGGTAGCTAAAAAACACATCAAACAATAAGACAGAAGTTGGATCCTCTGCCTGAGCCCAATGCAACAGTTCCCTTGACCTCTTGGTCACTGCACTCAGCTGGAACTAGCTTTCTTTGTACCATTTACTATAGTCTGATTTTATGCTTCTGCATCAAGTCAACGGCGTACCTCTGCGGCACTCCAAACCTTTGCGCCATATGCTCCAATGCGAGCTTCCATTATTCCGTTATGGTGGTGAATTGCACAGCAGCACGTTCCTTTGATGCGGAACTTCAAAAGTTGCACGACGGCATTGAGGCGCTGGTGTAGTTACAGCCAGCGTGGAGTTGACACAGAAGCATAAACCAGGCTCATGAACCTTCATTCATAAGGAAGGAGCTGACATACAGCTCAAGGGGTGGGAGTTATAAATCCAACCATGGTTGCTGGAGTAAACTGTGACTTGTCAGTCAGCTGATGGAATATCTAACAATCTGGTTTGGAGTATTCCTGCTCTTGCAGAGGGAAAGATAAAATCATTTTAATAAAAGCACAGTAGAATAAAATCATGGGCATCATGTACCTGTCAATATGAAACTGTAATATGTGAACTTCATGTGTGTCAACTTCTGAAATCAGTTAATATATCTTTTGTTTAAGATGTAGAAACAAATATCAAAATCAAAAGCTGTGTGTGTCATCGTCATGGCACAAGAAGCATGTTGTGTTTGAAATGGTTTCTGAACTGCATCAGTGTCTGCTGTCTTTGCTGATATGATTAGAGGACACACCCCCCCCCCCCCCCCCCCCCCCCCCCCCCCCCCCCCCCCCAATGCATGGTGCCGCTCACTCATTGTGTGCATTAATAAACCAATGTCATGTCAAACTGAACAGATCTGGCAACAGTGTGGCTGACTTCTCTGTGCGCAGCTGTTGTGAGGAGATGCAGCATCAGAGGGTTCAGACTGATTCTTCAAAGTCACTGTCAAACAGAGCAGATGGATGAGATAATAGACCTTGTGGCAATTTTACAAAAGGTTGCATTGTCCAGGTCTGCTTAAGGACATTAATTCAGTAGCATTAACTTTGTATAACTGTGAAGAAGATGGTTTGTGACAGTGAGGCAGTATGATCTGAAAACCTGATGCACTGACTGTATTTCAGTTTTTAGTCTCTACAGAAGTCTCCCTGTGGTTTCAGCATGTTCTCCTGCTCTCTCAGGTATCGCCTGCATCACCCTCTCATTCATGGATGCCCATGGTCACCCCCTTCAGGTTCCAGCTCAGGACTGTGCCACGCTACAGAAGTCAGAGGACTCTGCCATCCCCCTTCAACAAGACCATTTTGATGAGCTAACAACTGTGGTCAAAGTGAAATCCACGGCTGTTGGTCCAGGTACAGATAAACCCTAATCCACACCTTGGCCTCTGTTGATGGTGGACACTGGTTCTTAGTGGGTGATTGATGATAAAAACAGGGTGAGGTGGTTAAGAGTTAACAGTCATCACACAGAAGGTGGCACACCTCTCACCTCTACTTCATAAGTTTAAAGCTAAATGAGACATGAATCTCACACTGCCAGTAAAGTCATTAGGGGCATATATAATGACATCGCTCATAATCTACCAGTGGCAGTGTGCCACTCCTGAATTAATGTGAGAAAACACTGGATAAAATTGATATAAAATATAATACAACATTAGTAGTTGGCCTGGTAGGGTTGGTAGAGGAATAGTAGAGGAAAATATTATTGTGTAATCCTTCCAGAACACGCACTTCAACTGGGAGCAGGAAAGTCTGGGAGCTCTGACTTTTTACGCAACCTTTGGTTTATTTTGTTTGTGTTTTTGTCATTTTGTCAACTACTGATGGACCCCTCTGTGGGAGAGGAGGTTCTTCAGGAGAGGAGCTTCGGAAAATGGAGCAAGTCTGGAGGATGCCACCCTGTTCCAGCTGGATGAGAAGTGCTTTCATGGTTGCTGTGCTGGTGGTGCAGAGGTTGAAGGCTTGGAAGTGGAGATGTACTGTAGGTCCTTTCTGCTGTCAGTCATCATGCAAAATATCAACTCTCTGCCCAACAAGAGTGATGAGGAGCTGGAGATATAGATGAAGACTCAGGAAGTAGACATTTTTCAAATCAAAACAATACTTGTGTACATCCCACCAATGGCTACTGCTGAAGTTCCATGTGAAGGTCTCCATGAAGTCGTTGCTAGGATACAGACTAAACATCCTGAGGCACTTGACTTCAGATAGGGTTAGGGTTGGAGAGACACACGCTGGTTGAGGCCATTCTGAACAACTCAGATCATCCTCTTCATAACACCTTGATGGACCAAGAAAAGAGCGGTGGTGGACGGCTCCTCTCTCTTCACTGCAGACGGAGAAATATAGAAGATCCTTTGTACCTTCAGACATCAAGCTTCTTCATTCTTCTGCAAATGGTTGATGAGCTGACAGACAATGAATTTCCCTTTGGGGATTAATAAAGTCATTCGTATTCGTAATATCTATGGTATATGATTGAGTTTGTCACCATACTTCGTGCTGAAGTACATAATTACTATAATCTGCACAGCAATCGGCAGATATAAGCAAATATTATCACTACTACTAGATAGTGTGTATTGGCAAGAATCTGGGGATACGATACGATACGTATCATGATACAGAAGTAACAGTACGATATATTGTGACACTATAAGCAAGATGATATATGCATTTTTTTTCTTTTTAGAATGTGCTAATTTAGCTAATGCTCGAGGATGCGATGAGCCACAGTCTTTATTGATCCCCGTATTCGTTGTTATTATAAAACTAAATAAACTAAATAAAAACTGATCATTGTAGGAATTAAATCAGTGTGTTATGTTTGAGCCTCTGTTCTTTTTTCAGCCAGTGACATTAAAGTATAAAAACAGAGTCCTGTTGTGTCTGCTCTTCCTCTTTCAGAGCCACAGCTGTATGTGCGTTTTGACATCTGGGAACAAGGCAACATCAGCCCCCTACAGCTGAGTGACAAACTGCAGGGGGCCCTGCGCCATGCACTCTGTGATGTTGTCATGGAGCTGAGAGTCTTACCAAATCCTCTGTGTCTGGGCATGCTGTGGCTGGCAACCAAAGCACAGAAAGATGACGCTAAAGGTGAGGCCTTTGTTTGTCTACCTCTGGGTGTGTGTTATTGATGTCATACAGTGTATATTGATATTTCTGGACTTAATGTAACCATTTACTTTGTGTGTGTAGCATATGATAAACAGAAATGCAGATGAGTGAAGGAAAGAAAGGAATCTGTTCAGAAATGGAAATCTGAACTTGGGGCGTAGTTGCCATCTGCTACATAACAGATATCTATTCCAAACCATGTCACACACATCACAGAGCCCCAAGTGTCACTGTGAGCTGTGTGTCTTCACTCTGGGTCTGCAGAAGGACAGAGAAATAACACACAAAAATCAAATCTTGTCTTTTGGCTGCTGAATAGAACAGCAGCCGAGTTAAAAAAGTTAAAGTTGAGGCCAAGTTAAAAAAGAGCAGTGAAGGATTGTTTAGGATCGTTGTCTTTTTGATATGAGCTTCTTATCTGACAAAAAGAACAGAAAGCTGGACTGTGTTTCACATTCATGATCACTTGTGTTTCCAGGTCTGTTGATTCCTCTGCCTGAGGTGAAGGAAGTGAAGGACAGCCCAAGGCAGCGCAGTGGTTCACGGGTCTTTAAAACCAGCCCCTCTCCCATCACCCTGACCCAAACTCTGGGGAGTACCCAAGTGACGGGGACCAGCACGCCTGAGTCCACCACACCGACTGGCAAGAGCACCCGCCGGAGTTTCTGGGACATATTGGTCAGTTGCACATGAACATTTACATAAACATTATTCCAAGTCACAATATGTACATAGTGTTGTATATGAGTATAATGGGGATAAATAAACACTAGTTTTCAAGTGATATTTTGGAAAATTATCACAACTGAACCCACATGCTCACATTATTCAGTGTTTTCTGTCTGTTCATCAGCGGTGATGTAATAACAACTGACAAAAACTGCTTCAGCTGGATGTAAAGAGTCAGCTGTTAATTAAATAGTGTGCTTCATATATGGAGTCTGGGTGTTCCACAGTAGAAATCACATCTTTTTATTATTATTTTGTGTGTGCGGATGCTGTTTTGTTTCATGTACTGTCATGGATAAGAATGTTGGAAAATAAAAAAAGTATAAATCGAAAAAAAAAAATCACATATTTAAATGTGATCAGAACATGTTTTTAAAAAAATAAAAAGCAGCAATTTTGATAATTATGCGGATGACACCCATCTGTAACTAGTCACAACCAACCCTCTGGGAGTTTACAGTTATGGATTCAGATCTTCAGGTGTGAATTGTGATCACAGCATTCCTACAGTTTGCCTCTCACTGATTCTTTATCATGAACTATAACATTTACAAATACTGAGCCTAGAACAGCTTTCATATATTAGTTTATACATGATGAAACCTATCACATGTTCCAGCTGGTGCAAAATTCACTGAGCTCTGAGTTTGTGATGGTTTTCATGAGAATCACCTGAGATTGTCTGATGAAGTCTTGTTGGTTGTTGTTGGTTGTTAAATGAATTCCTCTCCCCTTCCTCGCAGAGTAAACCAGACTCATCAGAGCTTGGGAGCCCTAAGACAACTGACGACATTGTGCAGGAGAAAGGGGAGGAGGGCCGACCGGCCAGACGGAGACACAAAACAGAGACCATAAAACAACAGTGGAGCCAGGAGAAGGCTGTAGCTGTGGAGCTGGAGCAGGCCCAGAGGTGGGACACAACCCACACTGCATCAGTAACATCAACTCTTTATTTCTCATGGCCACACATTTATCTCTCCACACATCCTTTTGCCCTGGTTGTTGACCACTCAGTGATGGGAGAATCATTCCACTACAATACAAATTCAGAGGCAGATTTTCAAACAGAAATTTAAAAAAAAGCCCTGCTCTTTAACTCACTCCTGTTTTCACATTCTTTCATATTATAATTCAGAATATAAAAAGTTGATATTATGTAAGCTGGTCTAAATCACAATAAGACAGGAGTCAGTCTGTACGTCTTGGTTTGAGCAGATGAAATCAGACAAATCTCACCTGGAGGGCTCTGTTGTACAAGTTATGTTTCCTATCTATTCTATATGGCATTGATCAGGTGCAGTTTAATCCAATAAGTAAATCAGAAAGTTTGATTTGGTTAGCTCTAAAATGATACATAAGAGGTATTTATCTCAGTTGTAATAATAACTAGAAGAACTGTAAGCTCTTGAGTGTAAAGAATTGTAAACTCTTACCAAGGTTCAGCTCTGGTCTTTCAATGCGTTACAGTGTCATTTAGGTGGATGTTTTGTGGCTGTGTAGGAGGCAGGTGTCTCATTTGGAGGAGGGAGACGTGGGTACTCTTCACCCAGTCTACCAGGATACTGTAATCCATGGATGACTTTCATGGCTAAACTTGGTAAGTTTTGTTATTTAACATCAAAATGACTCTGAACTTGTAAAGTGATGTTCATAAATGATGCCAAAGTTCTCTAGTTGTAAATCGACCTTTGTAAAACTGTTAAATAGATCTGCAGATTCTCATTTAAGCCCCTGCTGTGTAATCAGTCCACATGTTGATTCTCTGACCCTTCACAACTTAATGGCCATCTCCACATAATCACATCACTACTTGGTGTTTGTTACAAAATTATTTCATCAATACTCATTAGTGATGTGCGGGGCGAACCATAACCCATCCCTGCAGGTCCCCGCAGGTCCCCGCAGGGTGGGTCATGAAATGTTCACTTTATTGGTGTGTGTGTCTGTGGGGGGGCTCATTAAAGATTAAATAATCAAAACAGACTGACAAACTCAGACAAAGTGAATCAAATGGAGAGCTTTTACCCTGCCATACCTCTTATTCTCTATCTGGTTCCCTCTCATTGGACGGCTGATCAACAGGCTGCCCTCCATCCAGCAGTGCACAGCTGAAATAGCTTCACACTTCCTGCTGCCCTCCATCTTAGCAGAGATTGTCAATCTGGTCAGTTCCCTGGCCAGTGATACATCTGTGAAGGCCTTTGAAAAGAAGAGGTGAGTTTTCTGAATGCTGGGTGTACAATGATAGACCAGTCTGATTCTTGATTCCATGTTGTAGTGTGTGGTGTGTTAATACATTAATGTTCACCCTTTGTTGTTAAGGATGATGGCCAAGCTGACACTTCCTCCTACAGCTGTGATATTTACTTTTTGTTGCTGTTGCATGTTGCCCAAAAACTGATTACTAGCTAACAGACATTGCAGCTGTTTACTACAGTAGCTTGTCCTCCATAGCAGGTAGACTAAACTGCAGGCCATCACCGCACTGTGTGTTTTCTTTGAACATCATGATAATACTTCTCTCCATCCTTTAACCTTTCAGCTGCCCTTCATCTGGAGACGTATTTGTACCATTCACTCATGTCCAGAACCTCAGCCAGCCTCCAGACATCACAAGGAGCTTCATTCTCATTGGCCGCAACTTCCATCAGTGGCATTGTAGCACAGAGCAGGTAACTGGTCTCACCAGTGTCTGTAAATATTCCCAGTGTCACTTACTTCCTTAATGCTCATCCTCTGCTACTAGACTGTAGAAATTATTATTAGTCCATAATGCAACCTGTAGTCAGTCAGTTTTGTTACAGAAACCTTCTTATGACATTCTTTACTACCAATTGAAACCTGCATGTAGAAGCCCAGAGGTACTAACATTCAAAGGTAACTGCAACAGCAAATGTGTTTGAACTGTTAATGTCCATAAATAGGGAGTAGAAACTAAACTGAAGCACGTAGACACCAATGAAACACATGTTTCTGTGAATGGCTGTTTGAAAGTTCTAACCCTTCATAACAAGTCCAGATCAGCGTGCTCCACACTCTCATCCTAATTTCAGAGTATCTTTGTTGTCCCTCACAGGGAAATTCATTTGCAGCCAGGTTTTTCCATAAACACACATATAGGGAAAACATAGCACCACACTAATGGACATCAACAGACAGCGTGGTGTAAGGGCCAGAGCAAGAGTTAATTCAACAAGGGCAGGTAAAGTAAGTAGTCAGTCCAAATAAGGGATCTCTCTCAATAATCTGCTATGCAACAACTGAGCGGGAACAAAGGGAAACTTCTAGCTCCTGGTCACAACAGGCACTCTGAGCAGATGACCCAAGGGTAACATTTCAAACTCTGTCCAAATAGGATGATCTTGGCACTCCAGGAGGGAGGACATTTTCTGGACCATGTGCCTGTTTTAGATGTCTGTAAGCACAGACTCAGATTCACATACTAGGCAACAACACAGAACGTTGAAATGATTAAATAAACAAAAAAAGGAAGACATTAAAGAAGCACATCTCAGAAATAGCCACAGTGGAACTATTGGACCATAAAAAGTTCATCCTTCAGTAGGAACAGTATCTAGCAACAGACAATGAAGTTAAGTAAAATAACATAAAATAGAAGTACCGTATTTTCCGCACTATAAGGCGCACTTAAAAGCCTTTAATTTTCTCAAAAACGACGGTGCACCTTATAATCCGGAGCGCCTTATATATGGATCATTGGTTAATTGTTGATCCATACTGTTGTACACGGCGCTCAAGGCGCTCTGTCAAAATGTTTCAGTATGAAAAACAATAAAACAATTTAATAATCCCAAAACACCGATCCCTTTATTTTTCTAAGCCTTTTGCTAGACTATCCGCCAGATTAGCTATAAAAGGCTAACGATCCTCATATTCCTGTTTAAGACACGAAGTCTTATCATTCACACTTGGTCAATCTCTAATCTCACAACAAATACGACTGGTAAACTACAAGGCCGCACCGCTTGCAGCATACAGATCCCGTAGTCAGTAAACACCGGTACTGTGCTTACTCACAGTCCTAGTGGATGCATAGCGCAACCCCAGTCAAAAAGTTTGACTGCAGTATCTTCTATTCTATGCGCCGTTTATAATCCGGTGCGCCCTAATATGAAAAAAGTTCTAAAATAGGCCATTCATTGAAGGTGCGCCTTATAATCCGGTGCGCTTTATAGTGCGGAAAATACGGTACTCAAGTTAATTACTAGAAATTTTCCTTGATTTGATTGATGATGTGAATTTAATTCGAACAAAACATTTATTAACAATGACAATAAAAACAGTTAAGAACAACAACAGCAATGTTCAAAAAGGAGTAGGTAGAGGTCCTACCCCTTTATGTCTTGTCCTCTGTTGATTGAAAATGTATATAGTCATACAAATAAATATTCATTTTAAGATTAAAATACAAACCAATAAATACCTGGTGCTGGATTAAGTGAATCAACTCAAATGAATAATAAATAATAAATAGACAATATATTAACACATTCCCTCCTCATCTGCATAACTTAACTTAGAATCCCTGTTTTATTAGTATTAATATTATAAACTCCTCTGCCAACCTGTTCCAAAAATCTACCGAACTACTGAAATACACAAAATCTTCATTGTTGTACGAACACAGTGCTTTTTGAAATTTTTCTCTGACATTAAATTAAAAGTAAATACTTCCTGTTGTTCGTGGATCTTTCTGGGTTATGTTCCAGCTGCTCCTCTACTTTATACAACCATCAGCAGCACAATGACTGAATTTAAACCTCTGTGCCTGGATGATTGGGACAAGATTCTTTGCAATTTGTAGCTACCTCAGAAAGTCATGTTGTTTCTTCTACAGTCTACTTCAACAGTCCACTACTGCACCAGTTTAATCTAGTATCAGCCAGACTCTGTGCCTCATCTATGCAGCAGATCAGCAGGACTTTTACTTTGAAACCTCGACAGCTGATACATTTATTTATTTATTTAAGACTCAGGATAACCTCGTTTTCAGTCATAAGTGTGACAAATAGAAAGGGAATCAATCTTCTGAATGAAAAGAAACAGAAACAGTTCACATGGAGAGGTAGCTGAATCTGAACCAACCTTGTACATTGCTAACATGTTGTGTACAGTGAAAAGGATGAGGACCCAGCATGAGTGTTTTGTGTGGAAGCTTTCAACATGCTCTCCTTGCTGCTAATTCTGTTTCTCTGTCCATGCTAGCTGTCTTACACACCTGTGTTATTTTTGCAAGTGTCTGCTTCCATCAGTTTGTGTCGAGCTCTGTGTTTCACTGTCCATGCCGCCTTGCTGTTTGTACCATCTCTGTCTACCTGCAGAGGACAGTTCAGATGAGGAAAACACCCCAGTGCTAAATAGGTTCACACGTAAGTTTGCCTCTCAGCTTGACACATTGATGCTGATGGGATGTTATAAATCAGTGTTCTTATAAAGATATTATTTTGTTTTTCTTAATTTAAGTTGCCTGTCCAAAAACCAGCAGCTTTCAAACAAAATGATTCAGACAGAAACAAAGACACTGAGCTCTGTTTTTATGGATCCAGGTGTGAGGTACAAGGTGTGAGTGGTTTATGTTAATTTGTCTGATTTGAATGGGGGGTGTAGGTCATAATTATCATAATGTAAATATAATAAAACATTTGTGGAGCGTTTATATAGGGATAGCATGAAGGAGCCTGGACTGCACCTGTCCTTGAACTGCAGTTAAACTAGGAACACACTGGATGCATGACGTGAGCATGGTGGCTCACATCACTGAGCTGCTGTGCATTATTAATACATTTCTGATAAATGCCACTGAGTCCACATGCAGTTAACAAATATAATTCATGTTCATATTAAAACATATAGTCATATTCAGATTCAGCCTAGACAGAGAAGCCAGGATACTTGTGCAGCACACTAGAAAAATATGTACTGGAAGAGTGTCCCACACATGCTACACAACTAGTGTGTCCCTGGCCTTTTGCCTATACTGACCGTCACTTTAAAATGACCAACAATTTTTATAAGCCGTCGCTCTTCAGAGAGAATTTGCAAGTTGAAGAACTCTGTTTAGCTCTTGCTAACCCTAACCCTTTGTACTACGTGGACTCTGTGTGTGTGTGTGTGTGTGTGTAGAGCCACACTTTGTGCTACAACCTGCATGAAAACAGAGCCCACTGACTTACTTTAAAAGGTGATAAAACACATAGATAAACAGAGGTGTAATCCAGAAGGCTGCTGCTGTAGTTTGAAAACCTTTGGTCTTGTGGAAACGGAAACACTATTATCTGATATCTGACATCATCTCTTCTTCCCCCTGCTAAGACATAATGTCCTGAACATATAAATATGTTTTTCTTCTCTTCCACTGATCTTGCTCAGCCCATATTTTCTTCCACAATTTAACGACCAGTGTCACTGTTTCCTCTAAAGCTTTCACTCTATGTATGTTGTTCACTGCATTTGGCCTCAGAACTCAAAGACTCTGCGGTCCCTGAGCAAATGTACAAATTAAAGGTACTTCATTGTAAACCATGCAGTGTGATGGTCTGGTGCTGTCCACTTACTGGATTCCTCCAATCTGTAATGAAGAGATTAGGGATCATGGGGAACCACAGTGTGCCTTGTGTTTTGATTCTTCCCTGCAGTCTCACTCAGTTTCTCTCTCCTCAGCTCATAAGGGATTCCAGCGCTTCGAGGCTCTGGAGCAGAGTGAGTGGTTCAATCCGAGCCAGGCGGGGCAGGACTGGCTCCACGACAGAGATTCCTTTATATCAGCATCCTGGATAAAAAGGTGATTTGACATATGGAAGCTTCTGCATTGTAAACATCCCACAGAACAGGCAGAGAATTCTGACACCTTCTTTTGTATTTAGCTTGATTACTTCTCTGTCTGCTGAGTTATACTCACACACTGGACATACTCATCCAATATCTCAGACTACAGGTAGTTTTGGTTTTCTGTGTCCCAGTCTGGACATTTCAGGGCAGAGGCAAAGAGAGAGAGGGACATAGACAGAGAGAGACAATGTGAGAGTGGTATAAATTAAAGGAGAGAAAAAAAATACTGTTAATGAAGTTTTGATTCTGGACTGCGATTGTGATCTAATATGCAATTATTCTTCTTTATTATTCAACAAACACAAGCAATAAATCCTTCTGTATTATAACCAACACAGTGACAGTTTTATATCGTTGGAGAGCCTGATAACTCGCCTTTACAACGAGGTACAACTTGTAAGGATCGTGCATCCATGAAATGAGCAACACAGCTAAACATGTTGGTGGCGCCCCAAAAACTGTGCCAAAATCCTTTTACACCGTTACGTGATCAATCCTGAAATCAAATGGCAGAAAAAGGAGTATATCATCAAACGATACCTACAAAATGTGACTTGAAAAACAGAAGCTGTATTTGACAAAAAGATATCAATATGATGTGACTTTTAACCCTGCTGCAGTAAATTGTGATGTCACAGTGGACTTACTACATCATTTATTTTTGACCCAAGGGCTGACTACAGTCAATTGTGATGCCACAGTGGACTTACTACATCATTTATTTTAACTCCAAGTGCTGACTACAGTCAATTGTGATGTCACAGTGGAATGATAGCAGTCAATTGTGATGTCACAGTGGACTTACTACATCATTTATTTAAAATCCAAGAGCTGACTACAGTCAATTGTGATGTCACAGTGGAATGATGGCAGTAAATTGTGATGTCACAGTGGACTTACTACATCAATCATTTTAAATCCAAGTGCTGACTACAGTCAATTGTGATGTCACAGTGGAATGATAGCAATCAATTGTGATGTCACAGTGGACTTACTACGTCATTTATTTTTAATCCAAGAGTTGACTACAGTCAATTGTGATGTCACAGTGGACTTACTATAGCATTTATTTTTAATCCAAGTGATGACTATAGTCAAATGTGATGTCACAGTGGAATGATAGAAGTCAATTGTGATGTCACAGTGGAATGATATCAGCCAATTGTGATGTCACAGTGGAATGATAGCAGTCAATTGTGATGTCACAGTGGACTTACTACATCATTTAT
This sequence comes from Caranx ignobilis, assembly GCA_021432705.1. Classification (NCBI taxonomy): domain Eukaryota; kingdom Metazoa; phylum Chordata; class Actinopteri; order Carangiformes; family Carangidae; genus Caranx; species Caranx ignobilis. The sequence goes on from MU270014.1 coordinate 9,533,351, forward strand.
TTTTAAACCAAGAGCTGACTACAGTCAATTGTGATATCACAGTGGAATGATAGAAGTCAATTGTGATGTCACAGTGGACTTAATACATCATTTATTTAAAATCCAAGAGCTGACTACAGTCAATTGTGATATCACAGTGGAATGATAGCAATCAATTGTGATGTCACAGTGGACTTACGACGTCATTTATTTTTAATCCAAGAACTGACTACAGTCAATTGTGATGTCACAGTGGAATGATGGCAGTAAATTGTGATGTCACAGTGGAATGATATCTGTCAATTGTGATGTCACAGTGGACTTACTACATCAATCATTTTAAATCCAAGTGCTGACTACAGTCAATTGTGATGTCACAGTGGAATGATAGCAGTCAATTGTGATGTCACAGTGGATTTACTACGTCATTTATTTTTAATCCAAGAACTGACTACAGTCAATTGTGATGTCGCAGTGGAATGATATCAGTCAATTGTGATGTCACAGTGGACTTACTACATCAATCATTTTAAATCCAAGTGCTGACTACAGTCAATTGTGATGTCACAGTGGAATGATAGAAGTCAATTGTGATGTCACAGTGGACTTACTACGTCATTTATTTTTAATCCAAGAACTGACTACAGTCAATTGTGATGTCACAGTGGAATGATATCAGTCAATTGTGATGTCACAGTGGAATGATAGCAGTCAATTGTGATGTCACAGTGGACTTAATACATCATTTATTTTTAAACCAAAAGCTGACTAAAGTCAATTGTGATGTCACAGTGGACTTAATACATCATTTATTTAAAATCCAAGAGTTGACTACAGTCAATTGTGATGTCACAGTGGACTTACTACATCATTTATTTAAAATCCAAGTGATGACTACAGTCAATTGTGATGTCACAGTGGACTTACTACATCATTTGTTTTAAATCCAAGTGGACTACAGTCAATTGTGATGTCACAGTGGACTGACTATGTCAATTTTTAATCCAAGGGTTGACTACAGTCAATTGTGATGTCACAGTGGAATGATAGAAGTCAATTGTGATGTCACAGTGGACTTACTACGTCATTCATTTTTTATCCAAGAACTGACTACAGTCAATTGTGATGTCACAGTGGAATGATGGCAGTAAATTGTGATGTCACAGTCACCTGACTACATCAATCATTTTAAATCCAAGTGCTGACTACAGTCAATTGTGATGTCACAGTGGAATGATAGAAGTCAATTGTGATGTCACAGTGGACTTAATACATCATTTATTTAAAATCCAAGAGCTGACTACAGTCAATTGTGATATCACAGTGGAATGATAGCAATCAATTGTGATGTCACAGTGGACTTACGACGTCATTTATTTAATCCAAGAACTGACTACAGTCAATTGTGATGTCACAGTGGAATGATGGCAGTAAATTGTGATGTCACAGTGGAATGATATCTGTCAATTGTGATGTCACAGTGGACTTACTACATCAATCATTAAATCCAAGTGCTGACTACAGTCAATTGTGATGTCACAGTGGAATGATAGCAGTCAATTGTGATGTCACAGTGGATTTACTATGTCATTTATTTAATCCAAGAACTGACTACAGTCAATTGTGATGTCGCAGTGGAATGATATCAGTCAATTGTGATGTCACAGTGGACTTACTACATCAATCATTTTAAATCCAAGTGCTGACTACAGTCAATTGTGATGTCACAGTGGAATGATAGAAGTCAATTGTGATGTCACAGTGGACTTACTACGTCATTTATTTTTAATCCAAGAACTGACTACAGTCAATTGTGATGTCACAGTGGAATGATATCAGTCAATTGTGATGTCACAGTGGAATGATAGCAGTCAATTGTGATGTCACAGTGGACTTAATACATCATTTATTTTTAAACCAAAAGCTGACTAAAGTCAATTGTGATGTCACAGTGGACTTAATACATCATTTATTTAAAATCCAAGAGTTGACTACAGTCAATTGTGATGTCACAGTGGACTTACTACATCATTTATTTAAAATCCAAGTGATGACTACAGTCAATTGTGATGTCACAGTGGACTTACTACATCATTTGTTTAAATCCAAGTGGACTACAGTCAATTGTGATGTCACAGTGGACTGACTATGTCATTTATTTTAATCCAAGGTTGACTACAGTCAATTGTGATGTCACAGTGGAATGATAGAAGTCAATTGTGATGTCACAGTGGACTTACTACGTCATTCATTTTATCCAAGAACTGACTACAGTCAATTGTGATGTCACAGTGGAATGATGGCAGTAAATTGTGATGTCACAGTCACCTGACTACATCAATCATTTTAAATCCAAGTGCTGACTACAGTCAATTGTGATGTCACAGTGGAATGATAGAAGTCAATTGTGATGTCACAGTGGACTTACTACGTCATTTATTTTTAATCCAAGAGCTGACTACAGTCAATTGTGATATCACAGTGGACTTACTATTCATTTATTTAAAATCCAAGTGATGACTACAGTCAATTGTGATGTCAGAGTGGATTTACTACATCATTTATTTAAAATCCAAGTGATGACTACAGTCAATTGTGATGTCACAGTGGACTTACTACATCATTGTTTTAAATCCAAGTGGACTACAGTCAATTGTGATGTCACAGTGGAATGATAGAAGTCAATTGTGATGTCACAGTGGACTTACTACGTCATTTATTTTTAATCCAAGAGCTGACTACAGTCAATTGTGATATCACAGTGGACTTACTATTCATTTATTTAAAATCCAAGTGATGACTACAGTCAATTGTGATGTCACAGTGGACTTACTACATCATTTATTTAAAATCCAAGTGATGACTACAGTCAATTGTGATGTCACAGTGGACTAACTACATCATTTATTTCTAATCCCAGGACTGACTGCAGTCAATTGTGATGTCACAGTGGAATGATATCTGTCAATTGTGATGTCACAGTGGACTTACTACATCATTTATTTAAGATCCAAGAGCTGACTACAGTCAATTGTGATGTCACAGTGGAATGATGGCAGTAAATTGTGATGTCACAGTCAACTGACTACATCAATCATTTTAAATCCAAGTGCTGACTACAGTCAATTGTGATGTCACAGTGGAATGATAGAAGTCATTGTGATGTCACAGTGGACTTACTACGTCATTTATTTTTAATCCAAGAGCTGACTACAGTCAATTGTGATATCACAGTGGACTTACTATTCATTTACTTAAAATCCAAGTGATGACTACAGTCAATTGTGATGTCAGAGTGGACTTACTACATCATTTATTTAAAATCCAAGTGATGACTACAGTCAATTGTGATGTCACAGTGGACTTACTACATCATTTGTTTTAAATCCAAGTGGACTACAGTCAATTGTGATGTCACAGTGGAATGACAGAAGTCAATTGTGATGTCACAGTGGACTTACTACGTCATTTATTTTTAATCCAAGAGCTGACTACAGTCAATTGTGATGTCACAGTGGACTTACTATTCATTTATTTAAAATACAAGTGATGACTACAGTCAATTGTGATGTCAGAGTGGACTTACTACATCATTTATTTAAAATCCAGTGATGACTACAGTCAATTGTGATGTCACAGTGGACTTACTACATCATTTATTTCTAATCCAAGGACTGACTGCAGTCAATTGTGATGTCACAGTGGAATGATATCTGTCAATTGTGATGTCACAGTGGAATGATATCAGCCAATTGTGATGTCACAGTGGAATGACAGCAGTCAATTGTGATGTCACAGTGGACTAACTACATCATTTATTTCTAATCCAAGGACTGACTGCAGTCAATTGTGATGTCACAGTGAATGATATCTGTCAATTGTGATGTCACAGTGGAATGATATCAGCCAATTGTGATGTCACAGTGAATGACAGCAGTCAATTGTGATGTCACAGTGGACTTACTACATCATTTATTTTTAAACCAAGAGCTGACTACAGTCAATTGTGATGTCACAGTGGAATGATAGCAATCAATGTGATGTCACAGTGGACTTACTACATCATTTATTTAAGATCCAAGAGCTGACTACAGTCAATTGTGATGTCACAGTGGAATGATGGCAGTAAATTGTGATGTCACAGTCGACTGACTACATCAATCATTTTAAATCCAAGTGCTGACTACAGTCAATTGTGATGTCACAGTGGAATGATAGAAGTCAATTGTGATGTCACAGTGGAATGATAGAAGTCAATTGTGATGTCACAGTGGACTTACTACGTCATTTATTTTTAATCCAAGAGCTGACTACAGTCAATTGTGATGTCACAGTGGACTTACTATTCATTTATTTAAAATCCAAGTGATGACTACAGTCAATTGTGATGTCACAGTGGACTTACTACATCATTTATTTAAAATCCAAGTGATGACTACAGTCAATTGTGATGTCACAGTGGACTTACTACATCATTTTTTTAAATCCAAGTGGACTACAGTCAATTGTGATGTCACAGTGGAATGATAGCAGTCAATTGTGATGTCACAGTCGACTGACTACATCATTTATTTTTAATCGAAGAGCTGACTACAGTCAATTGTGATGTCAGATACAGAGTTTACCGATGTGTGATCATCTGGGATGTAGGCAGTTTGAAGACAGCAATCTTTGAGGTTGACGTCTTAATGACATGCTCCTTAAGACTCTTGACAGGGCTCTGCTGTACACCTTGACCACATGTCAGTTACACTCAGCTACGATTCTCTCCTTGTAGTATGACACTACTTCTATATGGCATCCTGGCTAAAATATGTGTCCTATCATATTGTGATACTATTGCAAATGAAGTTACTCACGTGTTTGGTTGTAACTGTCTTCTGTGCAGGTGACTCTGTACAGCTACAACTGGTCTGTTGATCTGGGTGCCTCTCTGAACCGGGAGCTGGTCCGTCTTGTGAAGTGGCAGAATGCAAGGGCTCATGTTGTCCACTGCCTGCTCAACCAGAAGATGGGCCTCTTTCACCACCACTGCTTCTCAGATGCACCTCTCCATGAGATGGACTCCAAGCAGGTAGAGATTCTGACACAGTCATGTGCCACAACAACAGTTGCATGTTGTGATGCTGAGCACTCACTGCTCAGTACAGGTATCTCCAAACTGTTCCACAAAGGGCCGAGTGGCTGCAGGTTTTTGTTCCAACCAAGCAGCAGCACACCAGACTTGACTCAGTTAATCAACTGATCTCAGTCTTCAGACAGCTGATTGGTCAAACTGTTTGCCCTTGATTGGTTGAAACAAAAAGCTGCAGCAACACTGACCCTTTGTGGAATAGTTTGGAGATGCCTGGCTCAGTCCATTGGTTTTTTAATCTGACAATCTCATTAACCTCCACATGGTTTTTGGCCTCCAACACTCTGACTAGTTTCAGGTTAGATCTCTATTTATCCACAGTCAATTAATATATTAACTATTTATCATTTTGTCCTAATTGCTGTGTCAACTCTTGAGAAAGGTCAAGAAAGTGTTTTCCAACCTCTGGCCCCCAAACTGAATCAGTTCATCCTCGAGTCCAAATGAACATTTGCGTCAAACTTGGATAAATTCCCTTGTTCTGGTGACATTGTGTTCATAATGTTTGAATCATGTCTTGTGATGTTACAATGACCATGACCTTTGATCTCTGACCTTAGATGACCAAAATGTAATTACTTTGTCCTGGATGTTTTTACCTTTTCAAGAAACTCCTGAAGTGTTAAGGATATATCACATTCACAAAGCTGTATTTTGTGAGGTGACCAATTCATCCTTGAGTGCTCTGAAAGTTTCACACCAAATTTGAGGATGTTCTGTCAGATCATCACCGACATACTGGGTCTTGGAGAATGGGACTCATGGCTCCATCTCTGACTGTGTCACTGCTTCTAAAAACAAATTCAGAAAACATCCTGATCAGTTTGACAGAATGAGCTGCATGAGACTCACAGCCCAACAGATGTGTTTCCAGTGGGCACAGAACAGTGAAGAAGCCAGCTGGGGTGTACTTGCATAGATGAAATATAGATATAATTATGCATGCATGTGTTGTACATGTATTTTGTGAAGTGGAGGTTGTTGTGTCCTTTTAATTTTGTACTTTTACAGTGTCACAGTCATTGCACTCGAATCAGAAGCAGCTTTGTTCTGAGCTGCATGCAGAGACATATTCTTTTATCAAACTTCTACCAACCTGATACATAAGAGTGCCGTTAGGGAAGCAAGGACAGAGGCTCACAACTGATTATCCAAAGAATCTGTAGAATAAAAGGCTGGAAGAATATGATATGAAGCCATAAAAACACAATTCATTCCACAAAATTAGCCACTGGTGTTGTCATGTTTCTGTTTTATATTCTAGCAGGAATTGGCAAACATTTGAAACATTATCTAAAAGTTCATGCGTTTCCACTGAGGAAGTTCTGGGTAAAAATAGGGGGCAGAAACTTTGCTGGAACGTTGCTCTTACTCAGCCCTGCAGAGTAGGACTGCGGGCTCTTGAGGCAACAATCACTGGGTAATTGCCAAGTCGCCTGTCCACTTCTCATACATCTTGTCTTCTTTTACAGCTCTTGTTGTTTTTTGTGGCAGTAATGTTTCTCTTCTGTTTACTTCTTTCTCTTGGCATCACATCCCACTCTGGGTACACCCAATCAGCACCTCAGCCCCATCCAGGAGTTTTTCGGGGTCACTCGGAGTACCTACCCAAGGCAGGGAGTTGCCCCTATAAAAGTTATGGGAAATTATCCTCCAGGGGCGGTTCCTGCAGTGGAGACATGCACCAAAGGCCCCGGTCCAGTTCCTGCAATGAAAACGGCACTAAATATCATTAGACTTGCCACTGCCAAAAAAACAGCTTCGAAAAAAAGTGAAAAACAGATACTCCAAAAATGTACTGAAGTAAAGGTGCTCTCTTAATCTCCACCCCTGGAATTAAGCAGGTATCTCCATCTGTGTCCAGTGGAGGTCTGTGTATACACAGATTATGTAGACATCTCCAAAAGCACCTGTGATTTAATGTATGTGCTGGATGCTGGATCCTCAGCCCAACATGAACTAATTTAATCAAGTAGCCACTAGTTTGACGATTAGCATCCAGAATGAGTGGGGCTGGCTGAGTTAATAAGGGCCCAGCAGAGTATCTTTGCCCCAGGGCCGCCCTTGTGGTTGAATGTGAGCATGGTACAGTAGACATACAGCTCACAGTGCAGCCGAATTTAAATGAGAAAAGGGTTAGAAACACAGGAAAATGTCATGCACAGTGTTTTCCTACATTGCTGTGTGTAACAGGCGGAAAGAGGGATTTATTAGAGCAGCACTTTACAGCAAAGACAGACACCAAATGCCCTTTCAGCCCACCCCTTAGAGCCAATTAAAAAAAAAAACAAGCTCAAAGAATAGAAAGGAGCAACTTTAACTTTCCCTCCGATGGCTCACTCTTCATCACTGCAAGACTAATGAGTGTGGACAGAAGGCAGAGTCAGAGCAGCAGAAAATTTGCCTGAACAGAGCTTCATCTGTCATGGTCCTGATGAGAAGCAGAGGGAGCACCAGTGCACAGTTTGACCCTCCAGCCTGTGGGCACAGTACACTCTGCCACACTGGGGCATCTGGTCCCTGACCTGCTCCACTGAACAAACTCGCCCAAAAGTTCCTCTCAACAGTGACCAGGATACATGAGCACTCATGAAATCCAAGTCATCCACTAACACCAATCAACATTAATGTTCAGTGCAGTGAATGTACAATTGTATACTTTGTAAAAGCCTCTCCACTCTACCTCCTCTGGACCTCCTTCATTCTGTGACCACAGGTCATAGCAGCTCAGTGTGGAGTCTGTAGCGTCCATCGGCAGGCTGAGCACATATAGAGCTATCAAGTATCACACCCTTAACTCTTTACATGTTACCACCTTTCAGCCTGATGCTAAAATTGAATCTTGAATATTGTTTTTTTCCCTTTTCCTCTCTCACTCCTTATAATTGCAATTTAGATTTTTAATGTAATTTTTTTAAAAGAAAAAACTGAAATCACACATGGGCCTAAATATTTAGACACTTTACTCAGGGCTTAGCATCCTCCAGTGTTTGCATACACACCTGTGACACTCAGAGCAAGAGGCACATTGTTTTGACGTTGTCCATCCATCACATTCTCATCAACACAATATCTCAGGAACAACTTAAGGGAACATTTTCAGATTTTGTACATACAAATAGGGCTCGGTGATAATGGCAAAAATCTAAGTCACAATTAATTGAACTTTTACCTCGATTACAATGAATGAACATTATCTACACACACCCCACCCCCGGCTGACTCGCAGGTGTTGAAGCCGGGACCCGACCCGAGTCATTTGTCTATACTTTTGGCTCGATCCCAAACCAGCACGTCTAGTCAGGTTGGTCAGGCCGGCCTGGAACATTGAGAACCCTAGTCCTTTTCATATATATATTTATTTATATATTATTTATTTATAAAGTGTATTTCGGGGGGTTTTTTGCCTTTATTTGATAGTACAGTTGAGAGAGACAGGAAATGGCAGAGAGAGGGGGACCTGCAGCAAAGGGCCACCCGATGCAGTATTTGAACCAGTGCCAACTGCAGCAAGGACTGTAGCCTTTGCATATGGGGTGCCTGCTCAACCCACTGCACCACACGACGCCCCCTTTTCATATTTTTGTGGCTATTATACAGCAAGTGCTTGTTAAGGACAGCTGCGGTGGTGGCTTTTTTGTCAGGCACTTGTCAGTCTCTCTTCTTTTTGTGCCATGCACTGTTCATATTCAGTAATGTGTTGTGCTCCAAGTGTTGAAACAGGTTAGCAGTGTTACCTTTAGTCGCTGAAACTGTTTTTCTGCAGTGACTAATTGTTGGTTGTTGTCATCCTCACTGAAGCCAAAGCATGTCCAAACAACAGACACTGATTTTTTTTTTTTCTTCTTTTTTTTTACAAGCTGCTCACTTTGCACAGTCGTCTAGGTGTTTGAGTTTTCCTCCATGTCACTTCCATGTAGCAGACTGGAGTTTCACGTGACTACATAGCTTGTCGAGTGTTTTCCGGAGGATGGTATGTTAGTACAGAGAGAATTAAAGGGGTGATTGGTTACAGGCTCTAAATGTCAGTTTGGATTATTTTTTGATTAATTGCCCAATCCTGCAGTACATGCAAACATTCACTCATGGATGAACTGATTAGTCTTTTGTGGTCAGGGCTTAAGGTCAGTGTTTCTTCAAAACACACAGGATGCTTGATTCTTTAATCTTGTCTTTACTGCCTTGCCTCTTCTCACATCATACAGTGCAACCATTCAGGCTTACCGTTGAGATTTGAACCCTCACCCTATGCTGTTCAATTGATTGTCTTTGATTTACTCTGTTGTGTCTTTTCCAGAACCCTAACCCATTCCTTGGCCCCTCCATGGAACCTGATGCACTGCTGCGTAGTGCAGTTCCTCCTTTGCCCAGTAAAGACCAGGGCAGACTGGGCAGCTCTGGACGGAGTCTCGCTCCACTCCACTTCCCGTCTGAGCTGCTTCCATTTGATGAGGCTCTGAGAGACATCTGCACCATCCGACCCTTGATGGAGGGGGACGTGGTGGCCCGACATGGATGCCAGCTTTTAGACATCAAAGCTGCTGAACGGAGAGGTTAGTCCTGATACTACCACATCTGTAACAAATGCTGCTGCTGCTGCTGCTGATGATGATATTGGAATATTTCTAGTGGTAACTTTGACTTTGTTCTGACAGAACTGGAGAAACAGATGAAGATAGAGAACCTGTTTGTGACTTGGCAGCAGAGGTCAGCACAGTCCAACATGCCCATCTCAGTAAGTCCTGACAGAAATATGTTGTATATTTAAATGCATTATTGGAACAGTTCAACGGAAAATTCATTCTGCAAAATCTGACATATATTCCCCTCATGTAGAGTGTGTCAGCATCAACAGATCAAATCACAGAAATATCTCACATCTTGGTTTGTGTGATATGAGTCAAATTTGCAGCAGGCAACCTTGGTTAGAAAAGTTGTTTCACTTCAATGCATCACAATTGATGCAGGAAGATGGAGACAGAGTTGAGGACAGGGACACTGAGCCCTCGGCTACAGTTACTTCACTGTGTGAAAGAAAAAGACTTTTGAAAATAGACTTTTGTTATAAATCCATGCAATATATGTTTGTGTGTCACATTTCAAACAATTTATAGTTTGTTGAGGTTGAGTGAGGATGACCACTAAGATTGATATGGAAGCTAAATGCCCTAGGTAGTAGGGGTGGGAATCACCAGAGGCCCTGCGATATAATATAATGATGATACTTGTGTCTCGATACAATATTATTGTGACATTAATAAATACTGCAATATGCTGCAATATATTGTCTTTTTTTTAGCTTTTTTCAACTGCAAATGATGTCTCCAAATGAAAAAATTGTTAATATCTGTTTTTTTCTAATAAGATGAAACAGAGTTGGTACGTATGTAAATTGTCCTATGAAAAAAATGAATGCTGATTAACTTTAAAATGGTATCGCACACCATCATAAACATGATTATAACAACAAATTGGATAAGACACACAACAGACTTCCTCCCTTCTGATCAACTGCAGTATGGAGCTTTATGAGACCTCCCCATGAATGCAGTCTTTGGTCGTAGTGTCTGCTGCAGTGTTGTCATCTTATCCTATAATGACAGTAACCATTGATATGTGAACAGGCGGTGGACTTGGAAACCCTGAAGCAGTCATCCAGGCTGGTTCACTACTGTGCCACCCCTCTCCTCTTTGACCCCATCTTCAGGAAGCAGATCCAAGAGGAGCAGATTGTTCAGCCTCCAGTGAAGGTATGCTGGACAGTGATTCATCTGACTGATAAAAGCATTTGGCAGGACATGAGAGAACACTTCTCTATTTAATGTTACCTAACTGTTGTAGGCTGGTCTCTGAAGGTGTTTCTCACATCTGACGTTTGTTTGCTCTGGTCCTATTGAGATGCATAGTTTGTAAACTTGTAGTATTTTCTGAAAGAAAAATTCAAGTTCATACATGGTTTGTAATGGCACATTTTTTGGTTCACTTGAACTCAATGTTCTTATACGGTTTACTAAAAGTAAACTAAGGTGAACAGCCATAGAGTTCTTCTGGGACAGGACTGAAGACCACCTCCTGAAAGAATTTCTGGTCCAGAGCCAAGAACCGATTACATCAGGGCCTGGGGGCAGGGTTAGCTGACCAACAGGACCAGCTCAAAGTTATACATAGGTGTTATAAATATCTTATTATGTTTGTCCAACTACTATGTAATCAATGCAAGCATAGTCATAGCTAAGTAGCCACGCTAGGCAGTTGCTAACAACAGCTAACGTTCATTTAAAAGTCAAAACCATGCACTGGCACTAGCACCAGCACTGAACTAGCACCAGGTTCTTTTTGGTGGAAAAGGGCTATAAGAGATCTATAATAATGTTGTGTGTATGTGTGACAGAAACGGCATCGCTCCAGTGACTCCACGGCATCAGGGCGGGACCGAAGCTACAGCACTGACTCAGCTGACATGCTGCCGAGCCGCCTGAAGGAAGAGCCCTGGCTGCTGGAGATTTCCAGCACCTTCCTCCAGCAATACGTCCAGTACCTGCAGAGCATGGGCTTCATCCTGGTCCAGGTCCGGCCTCAGTCTCCAGCTCGCAGGTCTGGATCAGCATATTTTTTTTCCATATTTTGTCAACTTGTGAACAGTGCCTCTGTTGACTGGTGTTTAGAACATGCTAAGATGATTTCTGTAGACTTGAAGGCAAATGGCCTGCAGTGTGTTAGGCATGACATGTTCTGCACATCCAGTTATATTGATAGTAGATAAAGGGGCTAATGTAACTGGAGTAGATGTGGGTCATATGCCTGTCATGCCATCTTATCACTTTCTAGGCTTAATCCATGTGACTCACCCCACTCCACCCCTTACTCTCTTACAGCATCGCCCGGGCCCGTGCGGCCATGCTGAACACAATGTCATCAGAAGGGAGGATGTCTTTTTCTTATGTAAAGCAGAAGAGTGAGGACAGCCCCAAGGTTAGTGTTCCACCAGAGACACACAAGTCTTCATCCCCAGACACACACTCTGGACCTGAATTCATTTTAGTGCAGGGGTCGGCAACCTTTGGCACTCGTGCCACGGTTGGCACGTCGCAGCATAATCATTGGTAAGCTGGCACCTCCACCGCTAAATTTCTCACCTCCACCAGCTCACGAGTCTTTTTGTGCATTTATTTTGAAAGGACAGCTGGAGAGAGACGGGGAGAGAAAGTAAGGGGGGTGTTGACACGCAGCTAAGGCAATGCCAGGTGGAATCGAACCCAGGGCCGCTGCAGCGGGTGTGCTCTACTGATGCTCGCGGCTCACTGTGTTTAATTGGAGATTTCATGGAGCGTTTCAGTGACGGTGAGCGGCTGCGGCTTCATTATTACTGCCGCTGCTTCAGAGTTGGGGCAGACACACAGTAACAGTCACCTGTTACTGTTACCATAGCGACGAACTAACGTGTCCTTTTTAGATTATAATCTCCGCTCCTCCAGCCTCACGTTCTCACTACAGCTGTTCTGTTGTCAATAAACACACCTGACATGACGCTGCAACCCAACTACACAGCTGTTAAATGACTGGCTGTTTGTCTGTCACTAGCGTCCAGGGATGGCCCATGTCTTTGAAATGTTGTGACTGTTTCATTCTGATAATACAACTGATCAACTGATTTTTTAATGCACTGTAGTCTCTGTTTTGGGTTTTCCTCCCAGTGCAATATGTTTTAGATACATAAGCTTCTGAAAAACAGTGTTTTGAAACAGGCCCCTGTTGTGAGTAATGGGAAAATATCTTCAAAATATGACTGAATGTGGCCTATATGGATAGAATAAAATCCCAGGTACGATGGAAATGTTTTTGTATTTTGTGTCATAATTTAACATTATGTTATTGTTGATAGTGGCACACTCATTGACAAGAACATTTCAAACTGGCACTCCATGTCACAAAGGTTGTCGACCCCTGCTTTAGAGTCTTATTAAAACTGAATCTATGTATCCAATTGTGCCCCAAGACTTCCCTTCATTTCTCCTGATGACTTTTATTTATTTATTTTTTGTTTTTCATTTGTTACCATAACCTCATATAGTTTTTGAATATATTTGTACCAGCTGAGATTAGTGGTAATAACAGTAAGATTCACATTATCACCAACATTACATGAAATTGACACCTTACACTACTGTATGTCTGGAGTGAATGGAATGAATACAAACAATATCAATTAGAATATACTTCTGACCTTTTTTGCAACTAGAAACATTTATTGATTTTTACCTAAATGTCACTAAGAAATGCAGTAGTAATGATTTCTTAGGCATGTAGTAAGACTGTTTTTTCAATGAACCTTATAGACGCCTGCATCCGGCACCACTGCATATCACCTCCAGAGAGCGCTGCCAGGAGGGATTGTCCTGATGGAACTGGCTTTTCAGGTGAGATGGGGATAATGAGTGGCAGACAGCAGAATTTAATGACTTCTTCCAGAGCCGTGTTGTCTTGTAGGGGCCAAAAGATGCATATTGTGTGGCCTGTGTCATTAGCATAATAGTAATTATCAGATAAAATAAAGATGGAATAGTAAGCCAGGAAATTTTTAGTCACTAGGTCTTGACTAGATTTTAGAGAGATTAGAGAGAGGAATGACAAAATGACACGGGACACATGTAATAGTATACACAGTAATGTATTGATATTTTATACAATATTAAACAATAACAAGGAAAAAGAAAAAATATTGACAGTATCTTGACCCCTCAATACTCATCAATCACAGCACTGATATCAATACAAAGTTCCATGCTCCTATATTTAGTTTAATGTTGCAGAAATATATAAGTTGGATAAAAAACACTACTGTTATTACTTTCCTGCTGTCAGTGTGTTTATTGGAGCTGTCATACTGACACTTGACTAACACTGAAGTCTGATCCTGTGATCCACTTCCTGAGGTGGCAGTGTCACTAAACACCTAGTCCTGAATCTGCAGCCTCTGCTTCTGCAGGAACACCCTGCTCATTAATTACTGGTTCCTCCAGCTGAGACAAGACCAGTGCCAGTAGAAGTACATCTGCTTCCACTGTGTATCTGCTGTTCAGACCTGTAAAGGCAATCGTCTTAATAACTTTGGAGTCTTTTGAGTCTTTTTTAACGGTCTTAAAATAAAACATCACCTGTCTCTGACACTTGCAGCTACTCTGAAAGTTACATTCCTCCCTATGTTGTTTTCTGTAGATCATCCACACCCACCCAGTAATTTAACCACTCTTGTCTCCTTCTCCTGCCAGGGCTGTTACTTCTGTGTGAAGCAGTATGCACTCGAGTGTTCCCGTATTCCCATGGGCCAGACAGTCAACTCCCAGGTAAATGTTCACTCTGCTGAGTGACACAACACACACACTGATCTCTCCCTGGGATTTTGTTTTCAAAAAAGTGTGCTCACAAGGAGGTCTAAGTGAAGACCGGGCAAAAATACTGCAGGTATTTTAATCTGAGGACTGATAATGAAGCTTTATTGACAGTACAGTAAGTTGGTCTCTCACAGGAGCTGGTCAGGATGTTTGTGTCTCTACATCACTCACACATTGTGCAACTATTAATCTGCTGCACGTTTGTGTCACTGTAGTATATTTTACTGTGCTGCTCAGTAGTCAGTGCTGTAGATTTTGTCATGGTTTAGGTGTATTCAGCGTGATAATTTGGCAGACCTGGTGGAAGCGCAGCTGCGCCACTCCAGCGGGGCGTGTCCAGCCACATTTTGCAAGTTTTGTGCACTGCGCACCCCGGTGCAAGTCCTCCTCTTTCCCACCTCCTACCAGCGCAAGTAGGAAAAAGGGAGGAGAGAAGGCGTGAGTGGGTTTAACACAGCCGATTCAGATCTTCACCAATCAAATGAGCTCCTCTCCTCACCTTTAAATCCTCTGCAAGTGGGGCGCACTGAAATTTTGTCATTTTATATTTCGACATGGACGAAGGAGACAGCGACGCCAGACGGCCAGACTTCTCCCAGGAGGACACTGATGTTTTGGTCCAGGAGGTCCAAGCTCACAGTGGCTGAATATATGGTAACATGAACAGACCTCCACAGACTGATGAAGCAGAAGTAGTCTGGAGGAGGTTACTGATATTGTCAGATATCATCAGGTTTGCCCTGATACAACTGTTGCCCAGCTCACATTTAGAAACCTATATTTAAACCCGTGTAACAAAGATGAGTAATGTTCACATAAACAAATACCATGTGTAACGGGGATGAAATCTGAAGCACCTGTGCGTAGAGGAGGCGTCACCAAGCTCCCTGGCCCTTGTTGGTGAGCGTCTCTCTTTTTCTCTTTTCTTTTGAATTCTCTGAGATGAGAGATCTTATATATCCTCACTATCTGATGCCGAGGCTGTTTGTTACTGAAAGAGATGTGAGGTCGTTGGTTTCAGCTGTGTTCATTCAGTCAGGTTGAGTTTCCATTACGCGCCAGCTGCCTTTGATCTGACATCAAATGTGATGGAACAATTGATATATAAATTTACGTGCTGATTCAGATAGTTACATTGAATAGTGGCATAGGGCATTGAAAGGTGTCTGACACTCTGGAAACCTGCCTGTGAGGTTTTGGTGACGTGTGCGCACTGTGCGCCGGTCAGCCAAACTACCACTCGATGAGCCCACACTCCAAGAGTTGGAGCTGCCGAGCTTTCAGCACACCTTTGATGCTGCCTTTTAGCACAAAACTGTCACTGCACCAAGCTGAATCTGTCGACACCTCCCCCTACTGCGCCGCCACACCCATCTTGGCACACCTCAGTCTGCCAAACTGACGCCATGTTGCGCTGCACAAAACTAGCACTGAGCTTGGTTTGCCACCCTGCGCCACCACCTTACGCTGCACCGGGAAACCCAATGTCTTCAGTACAGTTCAAATGAGAGACCCAGGTGTCTGTTTGTGGAAAATCTGTTAAAGAGGATCTCTGGACAATATTCCACACTGCATAGCAGAGGAGGGAGTACACCCAATAAAATACAGAGGTCAGCAAGTTTCTGTAACAAAATCAAGTCCAGCTCCAGGCTGCATGGGAGACACAAAGATGAAGCAAAATATATGATACGATAGAGGTGATGACTGAGGATTTATCTGACAGAGGCACAGAGTCACTGGTGGAGAAGGTACGGCCTCCATGCTGGACAGGATCCAAGTTACAAGGGGGACTCTAAGCCTTCAGGAGACCTTCACCGACAGCTGAACCACATACCTTGGGTTTGCTTCTTGTGTTTTGTTTTTATTTCACCTCTCTTTGAGTTTGGGGCTGGTCCAGGCCCATTCTTCTGGCTGACCCAGGAAAGGACAAGCCCCTGCTACAGCTCTGCCGGCTTGAAAGAAGAAGAGAGTGGTCTGTCCTCTCGTCTGGGACACTTCAGCTACTGTAGCAGTGTGTTTTAAGCGCCGTTACGCACACTGTGCGTCTCCCTCTCCAGTACCTGGCTGCTCAGCTCCGGGTCCAGTACCGAGGACACCTCACCTCTACTTTCACCCAGTCTTTGATCCCTCTCGCCTGGGCTTTTAAATCCCAGTGTGGCCCGAGTGTCCCGCCTGAACGCTGTGCCATAGCGCGCACCTCCAAATAATAAAGTAATGAGCCTATCAAAAGTGAAGTCTGTGCATTAGGGATGCACATGATTACAGATAATGATTACATTTTTTTTTTTTTTAAATAAGCTCCTTATGTCATCAACTCATGGGAGCCTGTCGACACGTGTAGACTTCCACTCGCAGCAAAAATGTACACGGGAGGACTTACATGTGCCAGTTATGCAGCGCAGTGAAGGAAGGTCAGACGACAACGTACACGGACGTGTGCATGTGCATCACCTGTAAGGACGGTGCTGTGCTCAGCTGACTCACCTGCAGCTCACCTGTCAGAGAAACGCTCTGCTGTTCCTCTCTTCAGTCTGGTGTTTGACTGCTCTTGTACAAAAAGCGTTCAAAATGTGTTGACTAAACCTCCATCTGAGGACCGATCAGCTGAGCCAGAGCACGGTGGATGTGGCTGCACAGCTGAAGCAGTGTGTGTGTGTGTTTGATAGAAAAAAAAAAAACATTGTCGATTGCCGATAGAGGGTCGCGTTGTCGGTCGGCACTAGTCACAGAGTACTTTAATGTTATCGGTTAACGAACAGGAGGAAAATCACAATGTGCATCCCTACTGTCATGTCTGCATGAAGTCTGCTACAAGGAGGCAGAGAGAAGTCAGGTGAGAGAGAGTCGAGTGAATTTCAAAGGTGGACCACGTGACTCATTGTAACTGGACTGTGAGAGCTCCAACCTGTATTCATGCTTTTTACTTGTCAGATGCTAAATTATGGGTCAACAAATGAATTCACTATTTCATTCAATAGCTACAAGCGTCAGCAATACCTTATGTTGTTATGGCCAATAACACCAAGCCCCCCCCGCCAAGCTGATTGAAATACACATGCTGTCTGAGGAGTTCTTAATTACATTAGTTAAATTGTCTTAAGTAGTTTTCAGTTATTGCCGCACATTTGCTGCTGAGGTCATGTTTGCCCTTGTCAAAGCCAGGGTCAGGGTAAAAACAGGGTCAGTGTACCTCTTGCTCTGTTTAGTATCCTGACAAAAAAAAGGCAGCAGTATTCAGTCCTAGTGTATAGTTTAGTTTGAATAATAGTTTTTCAGAGCGAAGAAATCAGAATTCCATGATATTGTATAGATTTTCCAGTGTGTTTGAAAATGGGGTCCCTGGCTTTATTGAAATGAATCAGGCTGAATAATCGTAGTGTTTTCTGATGAGTGTCTTAATGAAACCAGTTTGAGATTCTATCTGGACTGATGAAGTTGCTACAAGAGTGTCAGATGCTGATAACGGAAGCAGTAGCTGTGATGCTGGTCTGGTTGGGTGTCATGTGGGTGGGGTTTGGCTTTAATTTGACAGACAGACTGCACCAGTGATAATCAGTGCACAGGGATCAGTTCAAGTGAACTGAACTTTTTAAAAAGTTTTTTTCAAGGTCAGCTGCATTGAAATTTGACCTCTGTGTTTGAGGAAGCATGCAGAATGAAAATGAAGGACATGTGTGTTTCTGGCAGTAGGAATGTGTGAATTTTCATTTCAGCACATGTTAAAGGATTAGAGCGGACACACGGGCTGCATGAGTCGTGTGTCTTGCGATCTAGAAATTCTGCCTGTCATCTTTTTCTCATATACCAGATGTGTCCCAGCAGTAACAAATGAAGAAAAGACTTGAAAGTCATTCACATCATACCATCCTTATGTAATAATCCGATTTCAAAGCAAAGAGACGGAAAGGAGACAAAAATCTGATGTTTCTTTTTATCCTCTCACTCTCTGTAGACTTTCCAAAATAAAACACCTTTGTAACTGTGGAATTCTCCAGTAAATAAAAAATGTATCACAGTCTGGCTGATGATAATCAAGAACCAATCTGCTTTGTGCAACAGATGAAATCAGGCTCAATCTATCTTAAGGCTGAGTGTTTACAGTTCACTGTCAAAATCAGCCTCATACAGCCATCATCTGACTGTAGCTTTTTCAGTTTATCGTTAGGTTGTTCTCCAATAAAAGCCAATGACTGGTTGTACATTAAAATGCATTTATAGTGAAAGACACTCAAGGAAGTCAGGTTCCTCTGAAAATCACAGTCACATTATCCACCACAGCCCAACAAAAGTATGCAAATGTTCAAGCATTGTGTTTTGCAATGAACTTCTGTAAGTGTGTGTGTGTGTGTGTGTGTGTGTGTGTGTGTGTGTGTGTGTGTATGTGTGTACTGAGTGTCTGATTGGATTTGTGTACAGTATGGAAATGGTTTGATTCCTATCGCATCTCTGTAGTCGTCCTTCTCATCCGTCTCTATGTCTGCCTCGTCCCACTCCATGTCATCTCTCCATCAGGGCAGTCTCCTCACCAAACCTCGTTGCAAGCAGTTTCCAGATGCCACCCCAGTATCTGACTGTGCGGTATGTCCCAGCCATTCTCAAGGGAGGGGTGTCTCATCACAATCAGGCATCACCCCTCTCTGCCGCTTTGCTTGCTGCCATCAGTCCTGGTCTCTTCCTTTCCAAACCTACATGCGTGCCTGTTTGTGTCTTTGGAATTAATGGGTTTCAATGTTTAATGAAGTCTGCTTGGTTCAAAGGCTGGTGTAAAACAGAATTCCATCAGCTGTTTTTTTTTAAGGTTGGAGGCTCACAGCCTGAGTCAAGCTCTCCTGTGATTACCTTTTCCTCTTGGCTTTAACAGGCTGTCCAACTCAATTCTTGCAGGTTTGAGTGTCGTGGGTGTCTCAGCTTATGATTTGTCCGTGCAACCACTGTTGTCCTCTCTGCCTTTCTCTGACAGTGAAAGTGTTTCTTCTCGCATTTCTAGTAGAATGGGTTGAATGGAGATGGGATTTTCCTCCTCGCACTTGTATATGCCTGCTCTAAACTGATTCAAGTCCTACTGAAGTGACAAGCCACTGTGATAATCAGTAATGTGGAGTTACCCAGGGTTCAGTCGTAGGGCCTCTGCTGCTCAAACTCAATGCAACTAAATGAGGTACTGAATGAGTTATGTCAGTGAAAAAACATTGCATGAAATGTCAGTTGAAATAATTAATAAATGTAACATGGAGGGAGCTACAGAGTGTAATGGAAAACATACAGTACAGTCAAAAGTTTGGACACACCTTCTCATTCAGTGGTTTTTCTTTATCTTTATTACTTTCTACATTGTAGATTCATATTGAAGACATCAAAACTATGAAGGAACACATATGGAGTTATGATGTAAACACAAAAACATTAAGTGTTGTCTTCTGGAGTCAGATGTCAAACAATCAAACATGGGTGTAATGTTCAAATGTCTGTGTCACCTGAGATGGTTTGGGATGAGTTGGACTGCAGAGTGAAGGCAAATCAGCCAACAATTGCTCAGCACCTCTGAGAACTCCTTCATGAATTCCTTCACCGTTGGAAAACCACTGCAGGTGACGAACTCATGAATGTCAAGGGTGTACAAAGCAAAGCTGTCATGAAAGCAAGAGGTGGCTACTTCCAAAAATCTAAAATATCAAACATATTCTGCTTTGTTTAACGCTTTTTGGTTTACTACATAATTCTTTATGTGTTCACTCACAGTTTTGAGGTCTAAAGTTTGAATCTACAATGTAGAAAGTAATAAAGATAAAAAAAATATGTATATAGCCTTGAAATGTATAATTTCACCATTTATGAGAAACAGACTTTATAATCTGATCACAGCTCAAGCATTCACAGCATATGCATATATGCAATTCAGAGTCACCAGTTATGTGCATGTCTTTGGACAGCCACTGGACACCCATCCATCCAACAGATAAAGATGCACAATGTTTGATCAAATATTGAAATAAGGTGCTAAAAGAAACTGAAATACAAGCAAATGAATATGAAAGACCCAAACTGAATCACAAACAGGTTCATGCTAAATATATTTCTAAACTCCTGCTCCTTACCTCGCCTCATAAAGGCAATCAGCCTGCTGTGTTCAAGTTTTAGATCATTGCAGGTGAGTCCAGAATCATAGCACTCAGTGTCTGTGTGTGTACAAACTGTCTAAATGTCTTTATTTATTCCTGTTTTTGAGGACAGAAATATCATGACCCTCTTTTTTTCAATGTGTACCCTCCTCTTCCTGAATGACCTCAT